>CM075494.1:17857500-19085000 GCA_037950675.1 Hypophthalmichthys molitrix | reverse complement strand
TTAGTTAATTCGGGATTTGTTTTAATCGAATAACATCTAAGAATCAGCTGTTTGTTGATAAACGTATCTAAGGCAGTTTTAGGAATTTGAGTCAGTTATGATGTTATTTTGCTTGATACCTCTGCCCCATTTTTCTATTCTGTCTCGTTTCCTTCGCGTGGGTATCTGATTCTAGTTAGATTAAAAGAGTAGCCCTACATCCCGTGTCTCTTTTACACAGACGAAGTGTTGAATGAGATCTGCACAATAGCCCTGTTTACCTCATACAAACACAGCATGTTGTCACAAGGTATTTATATCTCAAATGGAGATTAGAAACAGAGTACCCCTCTCTCTCACACACACCATTACTGTTCAAGAAGAACTCTGTACAAGAATTGCAGTTTAGTTGTTTATTGTAATTTACCACTGATGTAAGCTATTCCTCACAAACAAATTGGACATTTGTAGTACAATATGTGTAAGTTGCCTATTCATTATTGCATAAGTGTTTGGGACAGTCTATGTGTGTAGTCAAACAGTAACATGAGGAATCCACATACAGAGCACAAGACTGATAGGTTTGTTGGTAACCCTCATCCGGCTATTCTATTTTTTATCATCAACTCTTTTCTATAAATAACACACACATTCTCTTAGTCATTCTTTCCCTCTGCCTGTATCTGCCGTCACTGTAAACTTTTCTTTAACAGCCAGAACAAAATCTGAGATTAGGAGTACATGTGTGAGTAAGCATGTTTTAATTGGTAACTAAATGCTGAATGAGTGAGAAACTGATGCCTGTTCAGCTACAGTGCGAAGATGGACAAAGGCCAGAAAGATGTTTCTAAAAGAGGATGAGGTGAAGAACCTCCTAGGCCAGGGGTGTCCAAACTTGGTCCTGGAGGGCCACTGTCCTGCAGAGTTTCTCTCCAAATTGCCTCAACACACCTGCCTGAAAGTTTATAGTATGCCCAGCAAAACCTTGATTAGCTAGTTCAGGCATGTTTAATTGGAGTTAGAGTTAAACTCTGTAGGACAGTGGCCATTCAGTAGCAGCATTGGACACCCCTGTCCCAGGGCTGTGCCACTTAAAACACTTCTTGCTAGAGAACAAAAAGTCACATTCAGTCACTATTAAATCATTCAAGTCACCATGAAATCAAAATGGACAATTCCTAGTTTTATGGAATATTTGTTATAAATGATTTATCTGTACACATCATTATTTGTTTAAAGCTGCAGTCTGTAACTTTTTTGGTAAAAAATGATCCAAAATCAATTTTTGAGCAAGTACATAACCAGCCAGTGATCAAAACTATCTCCTTACCTTAGCCCGATTCACAACAGTACTGGTGGGTTTCCGCAGGAAATTCGAGCATGCAGCCGTTTGTCTTTACATAACGTCTGTAAACAGAAAGGAGGAGTTCCAGCTAGTTCCAGCTATCATTTTGATGGCGGATTGTAATTCTAGAAAGGTCCAAATGACAACCATCAGTGACAGCTTGAGATTCACCCGTAGTCAGAAGCAAAAGACTTCAGACTGCAGAGTGGCTACAAAAATTGAAATCTACAGGTAACACTAATACACACAAAATATGCATAGTCATGCAACGCTGATGTTGTTAACATTGACAATTTAAGAACAAAGTGTAACAATAATAATAATTTGCATGGTTAGACATGATCCAAGCTAAGCGATTAATAGATTTAAATCACCATTGGCAGCGTGATTTATTGTAATGCTTTTTTCTCAGTTGGTCAGAACAAAAGTGGCAGATTTGTTACTTGTTCAGATGACATTTTCTGGTGAAATTTCTTATTTTGGTCATACTTCCAAGACGACAATCTGTGATTCCGAAGTACAGTATCCACACCGATGTGGTGACTGACAGCAAACATTAGATTCATCCATGCTGAGGATCTGTGCCGACGCACAACCCACATAAAGATGATAATTCCGCAAATAACTGCAGCTGCAGGTTTCAAACAGAGATGGCGACAAAGAGGCAAAACTTACAGACTGCAGCTTTAAAATTAATGTGCCCTCATAATCTTTAATCAAAAAGTGACATCCCTTGTTTATCGGCATGAGGGCGGAACAACTTGTCACTCACATGACATCACAGCAATAGCAAACCACAACCATCCAATCAATTCCCCGTGGACAAAATCAAGTGCCGCCCTACATTTTTTATTGTTTGAGAAGCCGTTTCACTCAGATATACATCAAAACAGGGGAGAAAAGACTATTGTAACTTCTGTTCCATGCCAACTTTAATGTTTGTGCGCATTCCAGGATTCTCGAGCGATTTCAAGACTCACTGAGGCCTTCCTTTCATCTGAGACATGTGCGACTCTTCAGAGCTGTCAGAAATCAGAGCGGGGGGTTCAAGAGGTGGTGGAGACTTAAGATTATTTTTATGTGTGTCTGCACAGGTGTGTGTAGGTCCACAGATCAGAGGTCTGGATGAGATGGTGCAGACAGGACAGACACTTGGAACATTTAAACCAAACCGGAGACTGATGACCAAGGATAGTGTCTGTGTGAGGGGGACTTCTCATTTTCAGATGCTCTGACATCCAGTATGTAGGAGTGTATTTTTGTATATGAGATAGTGATGACCTGAAGACAGGATGGAAACCCAAACTCAAACAAGACCTGGCTTCAGTCCACATATATGCTCTTCTTAAAATTGTGTAGACATCATTACTTGTCCATCACAAAAGTTCATAGCGAGGGCACACCAACAGCCTTTGACCTTCAACCACATATACACTCACACGTAATTGCATCTTGTGCTGAACTACAGTGTAGGAGCATGTGAACGCACAACTATGTTTTTAGCACAACCAATCTAAAACCAGCTTGGCGTTTAAAAGTAATCAGAGACTCAAGGTTACACTGGCACCTCACTGTCAGCTCAAAAAGACACTCCATGTGACACCGAAGGTCAAAAGTTTTGCGCTCCTCCCTCCATCCTTATTTCACCCCTACCCCCACTGAAACAGTGCAAAATGTGCATTTGACTCAAGGTGAGTTTCGAAGTCCTGGAAGTGTGAAAGATTTGATCCAGAGTACAGCTGTAGCTTTTCTAATTTAATATGATGTTTGTGTTCCTTCAATCTCTGTATTTTCAAAACTTATAAAGGCATAAAATGACAATAATTATACACTTGTATACAAAGTCATTGCTTTTTTTCCCCCTAGCAATTGACACTCTTAAGGTTCCAAAAGAGGGTTTTCATTTAGCGCCATGCCAGAGAAGAACCATTTTTGGTTCATAAGAGAACCTTTCAGTGAACAGTTCTTAAAAGAACCATTCTTTTTCTTAGTTTAAAGAACATTTTAATAATTTTTCACTATAAAGAATTATGGAAAGGTTCCATGGATGTTAAAAGATATCATGGAACCACTGATGCCAATAAACAACCTTTATTTTTAAGAGTGTATCCTGCTCTATACTGACAAATTGTAACTGTAATATTATAAACCATTGAGGTTACCATCCAAGATAAAATTGCAACTAGAATTTGTTATGCTTCATTATCCAATTTTAAACATTATTTAGACTTCACAAACACTGAAATAATCAAACTAGTTGAAAAACTATATGTACAAGTGAATGATTCATTGATTTACCACCAAGATTAGTGGGATTAAATGATAAAGAGATGCTTTCATTGTAAAGAGTCAAAATGTAAATAAATAAAACCAAAAATTCAGTTTTTTCAAATATTTTGAATATTCGGCAAATGTAAAGTGCATTATGAAAGAGTTAAAATAAATGTGTATGTATATTAATCATTCTTCAAGTGTGGTCAAAAAGTTACTTTGTGATTAAAAATAAAACATATCCTCAAATGAAACCGCATTTCTTGTGATCTGATAGGAAATTAGTCATAAATGGTTTGAAAATTCAATTCAACTTCTATTTTGAGCTGGACAAGCCATTTTCAGAGCAATTAAAAAAGCAAGCCAACACACACACACACACGCACGCACTCAGTCACACTATTAAATAATGTAATGTAATG
Organism: Hypophthalmichthys molitrix; assembly: GCA_037950675.1. Lineage (NCBI taxonomy): Eukaryota > Metazoa > Chordata > Actinopteri > Cypriniformes > Xenocyprididae > Hypophthalmichthys > Hypophthalmichthys molitrix. The sequence goes on along the minus strand of CM075494.1, from coordinate 19,080,983 downwards.
TAATCACGTGCACGACTGCATATCAGTTTTATTCTATATTATTGCTTATTGTGATTATTAATCAATCAATTGTGGAATATTCATGTTTATATCACAAAGCATCCCACTTCTTTTGCCTTGACGCTGTTCATTAGACTTCTCTTTCTTCCTCCCTCCTTCATCATCATCTTCCTGAATGTGCCTGTATTATCCTACTGGAAGTGTGAGGAACTGAAGCTCTCCATAAAAGCTCTTGCCTGGATGACAGGAAAGGGAGGGGTTACCCACAAATACTCATTCTTCCTCTTCATGAGCTAATCAGGTAAAATCTAATTTAGTTTGGGAAAATCAGGCCATTAAAAATTTACACAAAGAAAGGAAGAAAAAGGAAAGCAAGAAAGATGGATTAAAATTCAGAATATTTTCTACATCTCATTTGTACATATGTATGTGCTGCTTTAGATTTCACATGCTGTGATGTTCTTGGCAGTCGGCCTGCTGTGTCTGGGGTTCACTGCAGCAGAGTGAAACCAGGTTAATGTCACTCTGGGATCGGCTCATATGGTCTGAGGGAGGTTCCAGTTGAGAGCTCAGATTTACTTTCGTCTCCCACAGCCTGGATCTCAATGACAGCTAACCTCTGACTGAACTTTTCCTCTCTCTTTCACACACACACACACACACACACACACACTCTTCCCTTCCTCACTGCACTGACATTATCCAGCTATAATGTGCAGACATCACAATATTCATGGATTGAAATACACAGTTGTCATGTCTGAAACATTTCAGAGGGCAGTTAGAAGTATAGAATATCTCAAACAATCAACAAAGATTTGGGTAAAAATGCATCAAATACACAAACCTTTTTTCCTGTAAGCTTTTAAATATTCTAACACATTAGTCTCAGCATCAGCCTGAGGGACCACACAGTGTCCGTTCAGTTAAAAATGCCAGGCTCTTATCTGATTGGCTGGCTTCACACAACTTCCTGTGGGCACAGTTTTTAATCAGCCCGTATAAAACCAAGTCATCTTCAGAAGGTCTTGGGTTGATGCGATGAGCACCTTCGAAGAACAACTAATCATTGCATTTGCCAAAGTTTGCCTATCAAATATTTGAAAGATACCAAGATTTGTTTGAGTCACCAGAAGCATTTTCTGTTATTTTTTCCTGATTTTCTGTTTCTGACTTTGCAATTATAAGATTTCTCCCCATATCGGTATATTTTATATATGTAGATATGATAACACATGAGGCTAATAATTAATAATGATTAATAATTAATATTGTTCACTGTTAATTCATGTTTATTATTTATTTTATTTTATTTTTTACATTATTTAATGTTAACTAAACACACACACACACACACACACACACACACACAACATATACATTATACATATTTTTTACATTATATATTTTTAAAATATATTTCAGTTTTAACTGCCCTTAAACAGCACACAAAAACAAAACAAACATGGTCAGACATGTCAGTCTGAGAGTCTCTTCCTGTCTAAGTGGGTGGTTCTTGGCCAGAATAAGCTTCTTGGAATAGTCAAACGTCTGGCTGTGCAAGACTTCTAAACCATATTGTGGTATGGCCCTTATCTGAAATATGTGACTCCATTTCTTTTCTTGTGTTTGGCCCTCTACCAGCTCCCCTAATGAACCCTGACACAGAGCTCCGTCCTGAGGCCTTCACCATCCCCTGCCTCAGCAGTGTCCAGCCCACACAGTTCACTCAGGTGAGCCCCATGGTGCAGCTCTGCCTTGGGGACACACATGCCACCATTAATCAACAGGAGAGCCCAGGGCAGACAGACTACACTGGCTCAAAGCCCACACACACACTGGAGATACATGCAACACCTCTATACTCGTACACACACACACCCACCCACAGATTTCAGAATTCTGTCATCGTTTACTCGCCTTCATGTCATTTCAAACCTGCTCACAGAAAAAAAAAAAGAAAAAGGAAAAAAAAAGAAGATATTTTAAGAAATGTCTTTTTTTTTTTTTTTTGGAACTATATTTATGTATTTGAGTTATATTTACAATAACTGCAATATTTAGGCAAATTGTAACATTATGACTTCACCACAATATAAAAATCATTTTGATTAACCAGAATAATTTCATATTTAGAGAAAGCATATTTCTGAATTATTAAAATAATAAAACATTTATTCATCTCAATTAAACTGTTACCAGGGTTTTACTGTATTTGGATACATCAGACACTAAAACTGCTTGACAAAGTGAATTACAGTAAATACAGTAATGGGCAGCTTCATCTCTATACTGGCGTGATGAATCCGATCTTCAAGCAAAAGGAACTGGATGAAATATTTGAATGCTACCAATCCACAATCTGATTTCTGACCTGTGATGCAGCCCGAATCATAATCACACCATATTCGTTCAATGCCCATGTTCAAAATTAATTTTTTCTACATTCTGTCACCTGATGGAGTTTTGGTTCCTTGCCACTGCCGCCTCTGGCTTGCTTAGTTGGGGACACTTTATATTCATCGATATTATTGATTTGACTGCGCTGGCACTTTTGGATGAGAACTGAGCTGAGCTGGACAGTGACATCACTGTTTTCTGCACAACTGCTTCATAGATTAAATGAACTATTTTAATAATTAATGATCTTTACAACAGAACTGATTCAACACTGAACTGACTTCAGCTCAGCAATGACACTCTTTTCTTTTAGAGCTGCTGTACAGCCGAATTCTCTATAATTCTGTTTGCATCATTGAATCATTTTATAAAGGTGACTTTACCTGAAATAATGAATTAATCAATGTCAAATACTAAATTGTCATCACATGATGTACTAAATTCCTCTTTGTCATCCAGTAATACAAAGTACATATATGCACAGTATACAGTTGACCATTTACCACTGAATCTTGATAGAAAGATTGATCAGGATTTAGCAAGAATTACAATTAGTGTCAATATGAATGAAACAGCCCATAAAAAAAAGTTTCATGATATTGCCTGAGATATTGCCAATAGTTGGATGCAGTTATGTGAACCTTAATAGATAAACAGAGAGACAACACAATACAGTACTGTATAGTAGACCGATGTCATGTTCAATATCCTCCCACATAAGAAATATAAATCTATGCATAATGATTGGCTGCTGGTTTTCCTCGAGAGAGAGAGAGACAGAGAAAGAGAGAGAGCGAGAGATTCATCAGCCTCACGAAGGCCGAGGTCTGTGCAGCAGCCGCAGGGTTAATCAAAATGATCTGTGATCCAAATAATTTGTCCAGCGGGCTGATCAAAAACACGCAAATCCAACACGCTCACGTAAACACCCACCACTTTGATAGCACATTCAAAGACAAATAAACAAATAAATCAGCAAATGTATCCACACATGCATAATTACACACACCCTTTCATACGAGTGGGCAGCACCTGGGTTTGCCCTTGTCCGTGTGAAGTACTTAGGCTGTGTTCCCAGCCGAAGACAGATGGACTAATTACAGCGTGTTATACTCGAACAAACTAACCACACATGCCACAGAGGACTTTGTTTAAAGGATCCCTCATAAATGTAATTTATAAATGTACGTACATGGTGTCAAACACGGATACTCTTGATTGTATGTGAATTTATGTGTGTGAGTGTATGTGTCTGCACAATGGCTGGTTTCCAGATGTTGCTTGGTGAGAGACTGGCCCGTCTGCCAACAGGAGGTGAAGCGGTCTAACACTCATCTCCAGCTGGAATCAGAGTCAGATATTCAAAGAGAGAGAGAGTGACAGAGAGCAAGGCTGACAGGAAAAGAGAGAGAGAGAGAGATGGAAGGAGAAGCTCTTGCTACAACAAAAGACGGTTGATTTATTATGCAAAACAGACCTTTCTAACTCATCAACAGCTACTAATTTTGTGTTTTGCAATTTGCTGTACAAAATGATTCATGCATTTTAGGAAAAACTTTTCGTGAGAGAATAATGTCATGACAAGAGAAAAGAAATGAGAAACTCTTTTCCTTTTAACTTCAAACCTTCAACCTTTTAACCTTCAAATTTGCACTCAAGCACCATCTCACGTTTCCTCACAACTTAAAGTCACCATGAAATCAAAACTGACAATTCTTCTTCTTCTTTTTTTAATGGAATATTCCAGTGCTTATTAAATTATTCATCCATGCACATCTTTTTTTTTTTTTTTAATTCATGTGCCCTTATAATCTTTAATCCAAATAACTTCCCTTCTCTCTTGCAGTGACAGCTCTTCTCTTCTCTGATGACATGTTTTGTGGCATGAGGGCGGGGCAACCTGTCACTCACATGACATCACAATAGCAAACAACAACAAAATCAAGTCTCGCCCTATATATATATATATATATATATATATATATATATATATATATATATATATATATATATATTTTTTTTTTTTTTTTTTTTTTTGCTTGAGAAGCCGTCTTACCATATAAAGAAGAAAAGACTATAGCAACTTCGTTTCTTGGTGAGTTTAAACCAACTATAAAAATCACATTTCATTCAGTTATCGACATCAATATGAAATGCTGAAGTGGCAAAGAAGATGCAAGCCTCCAAAATTTGAAGGCCCATTCACACCAACAACAATAACTATATTGATAACGATATTTATATATATATATATATAAAAAAAAAAAAAAACATTCTAAATTTAAAAGAATAGCAGAGGCCATACCACAACTATGACAATGGCAGCGCAGTGGAACAATTACTTTCAAAAAATGTTTTCCAGCTGATGAACATAAAAACATTGACAGCCAATCAGAATCAGTCCTGCTTTAAAGAGCTCAATCATTCAAAGAGACAGAGCACAAATCTGCAGCGTACACTTATAATAATCTGAATGTTATCGTGCGTTGGTGTGAACGCTAATATAGTTTTCGTTAAAGTTATCTTTATAGTTTTTGTTCTTGGTGTGAACAGGCATTTTGGGGACAGTCAACAGTCTCTTTGGTCTTTGTTGCTACATCCTTGACAGATTGTAGATCTAAAAGGGAGGCACAAAACAACAAAACGGCGGCTCGATTTTGAGAAGACTGATTGAGCAAATGGGTGAATAGGATGCGGTCCCTTTTGGATGGGGGTTTTAGACTCTACACTGCTGTACAGGACAGGTTGTGTCCAGGGGGTGCGGTTGGGATGGGGGAGAAGTGGACAGGTCTCTGGCCTTTGTGAGTGTGTGTTTCCATGGTGGACAAGCCCCAGGCCAGGGGGACTGCCCTCTGTCCCCCTCCCAGGCCCCAATCCTCCCTGTCAGCTGTGAGTTATTGATGGGACAGGTTGGCAATGGAGATCCCCCTCCCTTAATGGGGGCCATGAATACCACACAGCTGGACGGGGACTGTTCGGGATAGAGTGAGTGCGGATGGTGCATGTGTGGAAATTGTGATTCGGTACAATACGCTCCTTATGCGTGAGTTTGAGAGACTGTACTGTATGATATGTGCGACTAGGTGTGTTAAAGAATATGATGTAGGTTGGTGTGTTGTGACTTGTTCTTTGGAAGCCTGCAGGTGTGCAGATAAGAGTATTTCATGAATAAATGTAGGTGATATGCTTTTGTGTAGGGCAGAGAATGGGAATCTTTATCTGTCCATGTCAGGCATGGAGGAGTTAGTTAGCGACTTTTTCTCTTAAAGGGATAGTTCACTTAAAAATTACAATTCTGTCACCATTTACTCAACCTCATGTCATTTCAAACCAATAAAACATTGAAAATCTGTTTAATCTTTGAAATGCAAATGAAGATATTTTTTAATAAATCCTGAGAAGTTTCTGTATATCCACTTAAAGCACAGGTAACCAAGACGTAAAAGATCCAAACAAATCTGTTCGAATCAAACAGATTAATCAAAGTCTTGTGAAGAGATACGATTATTTTATATGATGATGAACAGATTTCATTTAGGCATTTATTCACATCTAGACCATATGTGACGTGCCCTATGTGTGTTGATCATTGCTTAGATGTATAAAAAAAAAAAGAATTACATCTAGAAGCCTAAATTACATCTGTTCATCATATAAATCAGGGATGTCCAAACTCTGTCCTGGACGGCCACTGTCCTGCAGAGTTTAGATCCAACTTGCCTCAACACACCTGCCTGGAACTTTCTAGTAGACCTAGTAAAACAGATTCAGGTGTGTTTATTTGGGTTTGGAGCTGAACTCTACAGGACACTGGCCCTCCAGGAGCAGGATTGGACAACCCTGATATAAAAGGGATCATGTCTTCACCAATTCATAAGTTTTCGTTACCTGGACTTTAATGGATAGAAAGAAACCTCTCTGGTTTCATAAAAATATCTCCATTTGTATTTTGAAGATTAACCAATGTCTTATGGGTTTCGAAAGGGTGAGTAAATGATGACAGAACGTTTATTTTTGGGTGACCTACCTCTTTAAGACAATTAAAAAAAAAAAAAAAAAAATTCCCTCACCTCTCATAATACTGCAGAGACAGTATCCCTACTTTAAAACGATAAAGGTATTTCAGATTTCAACGATGTTATCAGTGCATTCATAACCTTATATTCAGGATATTGATTCTTTTCATAAAGAGCCAAGGGCAAAAATCTCATAAAATCCTATTGCAGCCATTTATATGTCCTGCAAGTGAAGATGATCCATATGACTTTGCCCCAGTTATAAGTTTTAAATGCAGAAGCAAATTCTGAATAGGTTCCTCATGTCCCAAAGATGAAACAAAAATAGTTGCACAAATGTTTTGGGGCTGTGGAGAATCACAACAGCAAGTGTTGATCCAAAAATAATGTGCTCACTGTCCAAGAGTCTTGAAGTGTTCCTCTTTGAAAGTTGTAACATTTATAATTCAAAGGTAAAGAAACATGAGATTATTGACCTGAGCTAAATAAAATCTGCCATTATCACATTTAAACCTTACAGTGTCAGTGAGTACCACCACAAGTTTACATGAGAATACAAATTGTGATTTTTGTTCTTCGGTTTAAATGTCAAAATATAAACAGATATGCATAAAAATCAAAATGCTGGTGTCACGCAAGATCCTAGACCCCTTCCTCATAAGATACCAATGTATCAAGATAGACAACATTTTTATTGGTGCTTGAATTTATGTCTTTCATAACAAATTCAAAACACATTGTTAGAGAAGTTAAAAACTGTCAGATTAAACATTTTCATTTGTGTTTTCAAGCAGCCTTCAGATGCAAATGAACAGCTTAACCTACTTAGCATATTGCTAACTGCTTAAACGCTGTTAGTAGGCCTAGGTGGTTTGTGCTATTTTTTTTTTTTTTATTTCTTTTCTGTTAATGTATTTTGGGGGAGAATTAATCCTAACATTTTTATCCTGTTAAAACTGAAAATGCTTAAACAGATTAAACACAACAAGAACAACAAAGGCTCTTTCAATTAGTTAGAAAAAGCTATCACAATAACATGCTACATTTCTGATTGGATTTGATTGACTGTACAATAAAAGAAGGTAAGGTAAATAAGATAAGAAAAAAATGTCATTGTAAAGATCTCTAATCTACTAGTGGTTAATTATGCATGTCATTTACAATTTTGTAGTTTGATGTTGTGTTGCTTTTCTACTTCATGATGATTACTATCAGCAGACTTTCATACTGCTTACAGTAGCTTTTCCACCCAGACTGGTGTTAAAAAATAGCCTGTCTCTCTTCTGCAACAGGGTTCTGCTCTCTCAGCACAACAGTTAAACAGGCAGGTCACACTTCTCTTGGCTGGCAGGTAGATCCTTCCATCCCATGCCTTGCCGTCGCTGGTGAGACCACGTGTTGGACCGGAAACCTCCTGGCCCCACAGTGGGAGTCCTGATGCGATCTGACAGAGCTGTCAGCGACCAGGTGGCGTCTCTTCCTCCCTTTTCCAAGATCTGTAGATGTCGCTGTCGCAGATACAGACTCACGGCCCCCCCGGTTTTCTATCTGCTGTGTGGAAGCATTGTAGAGTGTCTTAATTTCCCTGTGCGCTCTCGTTCGTTGTTCACAGCGTGACAGTGAAAAATGGTTCGTCAGCTCGGTTCTCTTTGCCGGGCGACGCGAGGCCAAACGACGTAACATCTGGCGACGGAGCTCTGTCTCCAGGGTTTTTTGGCACGTGCTCCTGGCTGCCGTTTCCACTCTGCCTCTCATTTTATTTTCCTCCTTCAATTTCTTCCCCTCTTCTCTTGCTTCTCTCGTTCCCTCCAGAGGTGCTTGTGAGCAACAGCAGGTCCAGGTGGACTCTTTTACCAATGAGACTCTCATTGATGTTACCTCGATGTTACCAAGAAAAGATGTCATGGATCTATACATTTCTCTTGAAGTTACTATTCTGGAGTAACATCCTGCAATTGCTTAAAGGAATATTCATGGTTCAACACACGTTTAGCTCAATCAACAGCAAATGTGGAATAATGGTGATTTCCACAGAAATAATTTTGACTCGTTCTTTGTTTTCTTAAAAAGAAAAAAGCCACTTACAATGGAAGTGAAAGGGGCCGATTTTCAGAGAATATAAAAGCAGAAATATTAAGCTTATAAAAGCTTATTAAAACATGCATTATTTGAGCTGTAAAAAATTTTGTTGTCATGGTTGTAAATTTGGATGTTCATTCTTAGGAAAAAAGGTTCAATGGGGTTCTATATAGAACCCTAAGGTTCTTGACTCAATTTTAAAGAACGCTTATGCCGAAAATGTTCTAATTCATAAAATTTAATTAAAATTAAAAATGAATTAAAAAATAATTAAAGCTAAATCCATAACATGATCACATGATGGGAACTTGTAAAAGTTTCTACTGTATGTATGAAGTGCCTGACAGAACCCTTCTTTAAAGGATTAGTTCACCCAAAAATGAAATTTCTGTCATTAATTACTCACCCTTATGTTGTTCCACACCCGTAAGACCTTCGTTCATCTTCGCAACACAATTAAGATATTTTGATGAAATCCAAGAGGTTTTTTTATCCTCCATTGAAAGCAACGACATTACCACATTTAATGTCCAGAGAAGTAAAAACATCGTTAAAATAGTCCATGTGACTACAATGGTTCAACCTTAATGATATGAAGCGACGAGAATACTTTTTGTGCGCAAAAACAAAACAAAAATAACGACTATTCAACAAATTCGTCTTTCCCCTGTTGTTATGCTATGCTATTTTCGTTGTAGTGCTTCCAGGTTCTACGTCTGAACACCGGCTCAGTATTGGCCGAAGGCGGTCACGTAAGCAGCACAAGGTATACATGTGATGCTGACACAGGAGCCGGCCAATAATGAGCCGGCGTTCGGATGTAAACACAGAAATGCAGCACTGCGCCAACTATGTAACAGACTGACAGGGAAGAGGAAAAATTGGTGTAGTTATTTTTTTGTTTTGGTTTTGCGCACAAAAAGTATTCTCGTCACTTCATAACATTAAGGTTGAACCACTGTAGTCACGTTGACTATTTTAACAACGTCTTTACTACTTTTCTGGACATTGAATATGGTAATTTTATTGCTTTCAATGGAGGATTAAAAAAAAAAAAAATCCTTTCAGGTTTCATCAAAATATCTTAATTTGTTTTGCGAAGATGAACGAAGGTTTTGCGGGCTTGGAAAAACATGAGGGTGAGTAATTAATGACAGAAATTTCATTTTTTGGGCGAACTAACCCTTTAAGGCTCTAGAACCATTTCTTCTAAGAGTGTAACAGAAAAGGTTAGTACTTTTTCTTTTCACTCTAAAATCATGTAACCATGCATACTGTTTACATCTTGGTCATACTGTTGAAAAAGTGATTATTTTAATGCTTGCGGACTGGCCTCATTCACTTCCATATTAAGTGTGTCACTGTAACTCAGGTGTTGAAAGTCAAAAGAATTTTTGTGGTCATCAACATTATACTGCAAGTGCTGTTGATTGAGCTTAATGTCACCATGAACCAAAAGTTGCAACCGACTTTACTTTAGCATAGACATTATGGGCCAGAGAAACAACCCAGTCAGCACATTTCCTTTGGCATAGATTTGGCCCAGCTGAAGTGTGGCCCAGATTAGTTTGCCATAACTCCACTCATAGTGAGACAAATAATAAAAACAAATGTGGCCCATATGTGAACCTTATATGTAATTCTTGTATGGTGGAGTTGTGTAAAGGGCTGACAGCCCTTATGTGGCTCACATGTGACTGACAGACCAAAAGCCATAAGCGAGTAGCCATCTTGAGAATTTTGTGTTTGAACTTCCGTGTTTGCGGTACCTCTGTATATTTCTGTTGCATCGTTTTCGAAGAGTAATTAGCTGGTGAAGTGGATTTTCTTTATTGTAAAGTTAACGAAAGTTATCATGAGCATTGTAATGTTTGAAGCATAAATGTCAGTAGACTGAGAAGATTTTAAAATGGTTAATTAATCTTACCTTCATGCTGTGGAAATATAAACCGGAAGACAGAACACGAGCGCGGTGCTGAAAAGGTGTGGGACTACATAAGGTCTATTGTGACACATTTTCTGAGTGAAACATAATATTGAATGAGAAAATTGAGGGCGTGGCTTGTTTGTTCCCCACAGGGAATTGATTGGATCTAGAAAAGTGAGCGTTCCATTCAGCTCGCTGTCAAAGCTCGCAGTAGACTGACAGTTGGAGGAGATGTTATACCCAAGCCGTCAAACTGACGTCATCAGAGAAGGAAGGCCATTCTAGAGGGAAGTACATTTTCAGACTTTTAAGACAATTATTATTATTTTTTTGTGAATCAACTCGCATGGATGAATTGTTCACCATAGTAATGTTCACTAATAAAGTAAATAGGGTAAATATTGAACCTGAATATTCGTCTACTACTCTGTAACTGTAAATCGCACAGAAATTAACATTTAATCTTTTGAAAAATGGAGATATTTGACAAAGAACAGAGCAAATGCCCACATCTCAGTTGAAGAGCCCACACATCCTGTGGTTTCCAGAGTGCCTTCTATAATTTATGAACTGATACCCAATCACACAACATTTCACCGGTGCTGAACGTTAGCTCTTTTCTTGCCTGTGGAGAGAGTTTGGCAGCACGCCTCATTCCACCACAGTGCATTCCTAGGTGATAAATCAGCATATGCCACACCAATAAAACAAACCCTTAAGATTATAGTCATAGTTTGCTGCTTCTCAAGAAACCTGTTATCAAATCCGAATGGCATCTATTGCTTGTTTTTGATCAGTATCTCATAGAAAAACAATCATTTTAAAAGCATTAAAAAACATTCACAGTCCTAGTGACAACAAATCATCATTTGCACAATCTCAGAGATGATCTACACTGTAAAAAAATATATTCATGATTTGTTATCACAACCTTTTTTATTTTGTCAAATCAACTTAGATAATTCATGTGGTTCAGATAATATATAATATTTTAAGTTTCTATTTATTAAAACAATCTTCTTCATTGTATTAACTCAAATTTGTAATTTCAATGAACTCAAAATTAAGGCAACCAGGTAACTTACTTTTTAAGTTAAACCAACTATATTTATTATATATATATATTTATATTTTACAGTGTACGCTTCATTCACACATATTGCTAATGCACCTCAAAACCACAGCTCTGGTTCCAACAAACATTTGAGTATAAACATAAAAAAATTAATTTCAAAACTTCTATAAAACCAAAAGGACTCAAAGGCCTAAAAAGAAGCTTTAGATTTATATAAAAACATAAATAACTGTATGCCATGTTCCCTGCGCAGCTTCTATGTCAATTTTTTTCCATGCCCATAACCTTAAATGACTGTTCAAATGGTTCAACTGTAAAGTTAAGGTTCTACTTACAGAAGTAGATGCTTTAAAAAATTATATATTTTGCCTGACTCTGCAGGTGTTACAAACAAAAGGAAGAATGCTGAATCGCAACAGCGGCTGTCAATACAACTATGTCACAACACATACAGCAGAGATTAAAAAGATTTTAAACTCGATGCCTGGCAATACAAAACAGTGCTAGCTGTACAAAAAATACAAGAAAAAAAAAACATCAAAGGCTGAACATCAAGTGTGCAGAGCTTAAGGAAATATTAGAAATAAAAGTATATTAAATAAATATCTGTACCGTGTGTAAGCTCATCATTTTCATGACATGAATTATAGCTGCATTAACTCATTCATACTGAAACCAAACCCTGCCATCAAGCTTTCAAAACACCAATTTTATTTTAGCACGAACCGACAGCTACTAACTTTCTTGCTCTGCAATTTGGTGATTGCTGCAGCCAGATTGAGAGTGTCATCAAGGCATTAAATAATAAAAGTAGTATGGTCACTCAAAGGAAGCTACTATTTAAACGCACACTAAAACATTCATTCACGAGACCCCAGACTTGTTTTCAGCCGTCTGTCGTAATATATGAATCTAATTTATATTCAATACGGAGAGTTTATTTCAGACCTGCATTCTTCTTCCGAGAAGCCTTATGGGCCTCGGTCATACTTCAACGAGGATATAAATGTCAGATCATGTACTGTGATCTCGAATGATCCAAATATTGTTAGGAAATCCCTCTTGATTCAAGCACTGAATAGAGTGCTGGAGTGATTCATGTCTGTTTTGAGTGGAGAGGGCTATAATCGTAAAGCGAGGAGATTATTTTAAGAGGCAGCCGGCAGAAGGTACAGACAAGTTTGAGCTTGCTCACTGACTGAGAAACTGGCTGTAATAGCATAGTATTTATGATCTCAGGCCAAGGGGCTCTGTTACACAGTGTTTTTTATGAACTCACTACTTGTAAGGCAGTAAAAAAGCAGGATCATTAAAGCAGTGTACATTTGTAATTACAATATGGCTTTCCATTGGTCCATTTTTTTTTGCATTAATTTCTATTAATTTAATTTAATTGATTTGTTTACCAATTTCCTTTTTATTTATTTATAGATAGTTATGCACTTTTTGTTCCCTTAATTAGCTTCATTAGCTTGTACTTGTAGTACACTGTAGCTTGGGGGTTTTCACACTTTTTGATGCAAAGGTCCCCCAAATATGGTGAACTCATTGGAAGGAACATATAGATCTATATACAGTTGCTTAAAAAAAAAGAAATTATATATTTTTGTGACAAAAGACATCTAGAAATATTTTATTTTTAAAAAAATATTCTTTTTACAGCCGGCTTTTCGAGAAATATTAGTATGCATAAATATTTTTTTATTAATAAATTATATCGTTTTAATAATAAACTATTTAAATATTACTTAAATATGTATAATATATTTGATGAACATGTTAACTTTGAAAGCCCTAAAAATATAATTTAGTAAAAAAAAATTCTCTCTCTCTCTCTCTCTCTCTCTCTCTCTCTCTCTCTCTTTTTTTTTCTTTTTTCAACACATGGTGCAGCTATCTTAAAAAAGTAGCTTGATTGTTGTTTATCTACTGAATCTGGCAAGCCACAGATCCAAAGTAGCTTCTCCAACACTGAATCCTGGCAATGGAAAGCTTTGGGAAAATGACTCAATTTACAGACCCATTAATTCATGCCGAATGCTACTGTATGTGAAAGAGAGACAATGGCAATGTTTTATTGAGCAGAAGCCAGATGAGCCTGGGAGATTAAACGCGGCGTTGATTTCAAAACCACCTCACAAATCCTTATTTTACGAGCTCTCTTCCACAGCACACTGGGATTTTGGAGCGGCACGGTACTCCTGTGTGTGTCGTATTTATCCCTGTACGTTTTATAATGCCGGCTCTCGTTGTGGAAGGAAGATCGACCGAGAAAGAGGATAAATCTTATTTGTGGTCTCTTTTCAGCAGTGTGCTCTTCTAAGTCAGCAGCTGACGGTTTTACAAGGGTTTTGACGGGTGTGAGACTGAGTTTTCTTAGCCTGTGAACATTTCACTTTTTACAAGGTTGCGCTGTGTGGAGGTGATTGTTCCTCTGAGACCCTGACGCTCAAAGAGAGGTAACACGGTAGCGCTGTGAAAGCGTCTCACAGGAGGAATCCAGAGTAGTAAAACCTACATTTACACAGAAACGCCTGATCCAAAGGCCCCCGTTTATTAGGACTACACCACAATGTTAATATATTTAGGCACAACACACACACTTTAAACAGTGTCCTACTGCTACAGAGGATAATGTGGAGGCCTGGAGAGGAGCGAACATGCCAGGTGGCCCATATCAAACTCCCTCCTCTTGGGCCACAGATTCTTCTCTGTTAAGACATCGAGCTTTGTGTTCAGTAATATTAAACCACTGTGTCTTAACTGCATTCATGGAGTAGAAAGTGTGAGTTTTTGCAGCTTGGGTCTTACACACTCACTCATTTAACATGTATTATAATGAGATCTTCAGAGGGTGATAAAAATTCAGTTGAGCCCCAAGTATGGCTCCTCGGGGTCACGTTGTGCTTACATTCTGCAAGTACACTGGTGCAGTTCACATGTTCATTTATCACTATTAATAGCCAAGTAAAGGAGCAAGGAAAAGTGACCATTAAATATACAAGGAAAAGGACACAGTTATGCATTTCTTCTCTTCTTGCATTTAACATGTTCACCATCTGGCTCTAAAACTGTATAAAGTCAAAGATAATTTTCTGCAACTGCAGTTCACCTCAGGGAATGCTAAAAATGCTAAAAGAGCAACAATAACAAATGTAGCATTTGTGCTCAACGTGACTAGTAAATTTCACTATATTCACCGAATTTCACAACCTTTATCTCAAAGGTCACACGATAATCCGAAGTCTGGCGCTTTGTTAGGCTAGACCAGAGGTTTTAAAGTGGGATTATGAACCCCCAAGGGACTGCAAGAGGGTTCTAGGGGGTCTGTGGACAATTTGTATATATATATATATATAAATATAATTATATATATATATATATATATATTATATATATATATAAATATAATAAATATATATATAAAAAATTGGTAACACTTTAGTATGGGGAACAATTCTAACTTTTAACTAGTTGCTAATTAGCTTGCATATTGGCTGTTTATTAGTACTTATAAAGCACATATTAATGCCTTATTCTGCATGACCATATTCTACATTCCTTAATCCTACCATACCTTAACTTAAACACTACAACTACCTTACTAACTATTAATAAGCAGTAAATTAAGAGTTTATTGAGGCAAAAGTCAAAGTTAATAGTGAATATGTGTTCCCCATACCAAAGTGTTACCATAGATTTCAACTTAATGCGAAGTAAATGTTTTCAAGGTAATATTTTAATCATTTGTAAACCATATAAAAGCCATCTATTTAATTTTAGACATCATTGCATTTGGAAACTTGGACATCATCACATTTGGAGGTCCTTTGCATCAAAAAGTTTGAAAACTCCTGAGATTACTGCCCACATTTATTGACTAAATAAAAATACGCTGGTTCAGTTCAGTGCTTGTCTTGCAATAAATGTTAGGAACATAATTTATTTACTGAAGCGGCCAATTAACAGTGTTTTTAAACTTTAATAATGTGCAACCCCAAACAGAAATTGCCACTGTGCCAGCGTCATTTATGCGGTCAAAGGTGCGCACACCACATTAACTGTCTCTGCGCTTTGCCAAGTAAAACCACGTAGAGCAGAATCAACAAAACATATTCATCAGCCCACATTCATCAGACCTGTAACCTTGCTCAGGGTGACGAGGTAACAAGAGCGCACTGAATAATAGCCAAATGACAAGTGTTTTGTGGTCACGTTCTTTGTGTTTAGTAGCTTTTGACACTATAGGTTAGTGATTATAGGCTTTTCTGTGCCTACCCCTGACAAAAGTGCTGTTTTTAACCAGGATCCTCCGCACAAAAAGACATGCAAATTGATTTGAAGCTGTGAGCCGGCTGCTCTGAGCTTTAATATACTGACTGGAGGTGATAAATCACTGCTAAGCTACAGCTAGCACGCTAACGGTCCAGCACTATGATAACAAACACAGTTCTGTGTTATGGGTCATAGAGGCATTGACATTCATTTCCCTGAAGCTGAATAACTGACTTGCTGGCCTTCATAGCTAGCAGCACTGGGACGGAACGGCGGCCATGCTCGGTTCCCTCGCTCCTGGATCCACAACACAGAGAGGAGAAACAAACAGCGCTTTGATAGAAATGCACACGCATAAGTGATCAGTCTTATTAAATGACGCAGAGGAGATTTAGTGGAACTGCGTGCATAAACGGCCACATTGATTTGTCCATTGTGATTTATGCAATGCAAGATGTTACAAGCACTGAACACGTTCGTGAATATTCACACACTCCCACACACGCCCGCGGATAAACATCATCGCTACAGAACACAAATCCGCTCTTCATATTCAAGGCTAAATTGACCCAGAGTGTTTTACCGTCATACGGTTTAGATATATTTCCCAGAAAGAGAGGTTGTGAATATAACAGAGAGAGAGAGAGAAAGAGAGGTTGTGAATATAACAGAGAGAGAGAGAGAGAGAGAGAGAGAGAGAGACAAAAATAGAGAGAGAGAGAGAGTGAGCGCCGGGGAGAGGGAAGAGACAGCGGAACTCAATCAGAGCTGGGTCATGAGGGTTCAGGGCTGCAATACAGCGTCTGTGCAGTGCTGAAAAATGTGAGGTGACAGTTCATTTTCGCTGGTGACAGTCTTTGTCGCTCTCACTCGCCTGCTCACCCTGCCAACAGGAACCGTGCCGGCAACCGTTGCCCTGACAGCGAAGAGGCGGACCTTATCTCATGACAGGGCTCCGCAGAGACCAATTGGAGAAGCCGCGCTGGTCTGTGATGCTCAGGAGAGAGAGAACGAGGCCGGAAAAATTACAGCAGCAGAAAGGCTTAAACGAGTGTCTGTGAGAGGAACGCACACACAGACTGTCCTCACAGGCCTTTTACTGCTGTTTCAGAATGGGTCCAAGACCGTAATTTGTCAAAACAATGTGGACATGTTTAACTGTCTTAAAGGGATAGGTCACATATAAATAAAAATTCATCATAACTGTTTTTGTCCATTATAGACACTGTGGTCCCAAAGAAAACTAGAGCCCTTTGAAAAAAATTAGACAATCAGTCAGGATTGTACTTCAGAATCAATTTGAGTTTGTCAAAAACTTGAATGTTGGCTTGACAAGGCTTTGTTTTAAAGTTTTTCAAGTTTAAAGGTTCGTTGGGCCTCATGGATAGTTATTTGTTAAAGGAAACATGAATATGATTAACTTAAAAGGACAGGTCACATATAAATGAAAATTCTCTAATCATTTACTCACCCTGATGGCATTCTAAATCTGCATTACATTTTATGAATGTTAATAGGATTCCAAAAAACAACACTGGACCCCATTTACTTTCATTGGATTGACAATTTCTTTCAGATTTTTTTTTTTTTTTTTTTGAGTGAACTATACACTGTAGTTGGTGGTGTCAAGGTTTGCATTCGTGAAAAGACAGCAGACAGTGGATCAAAGTGCTGTGGGGGAAGGAGACCAGACTTGATCTGAGTAAAATTTTCACTTGTCATTGAACAGACACATGCTTTACGAGTGGTTTGGATGATTGCTCCCTCGCTCGCTCTCTCTCTCTGTATTTTAGCTTGCACAATCGGCTCAGTGGAGTGACGCCTTGGAAAATGAGAGCCGATTGGTGTCGACGTGGCAACGAATGGCCCTTAATTTGCATGCTAATTGTGCGATGGCCGCTGGGTGATTGTTTTGGGGCTGGATCAATGTTGAGAGGAACCTCAGAATGGCACCCAATTACAGCAAACACTCCCACTGCAATGGCCAAGATGACTGTTTATGTAATCATGTTTTTATAATCTGGTCCGTACCTGTCGAATTTATCGCCATAAATGCTACATCAAAACCCAATGAACTCTTAATGACACTGATGTTCTTTACATTGTGTTGGAATAGAAATGCAATTAATTGTTAAACTGGAATTAAAGAACAAATTAGATTGCTTCAAAATGAATTGGTGCATCCATCGTGGAAATGATTCACACATGAATTTCAGCATAGGGTTTTGTGAGGAGGTGATTGTATTTTTAATAAATTTAAACCTTACTGAAAAGCATTATGAGACAACTTTTAGCAATTATACATCATTCAGAAACAAATTAAGAATGTCTTTTAATGCCTTTTAAGTTTGTCAATTCTAAAACTTGAATGTTAGTTTTACAAAGCCTTGGTTTAAAGTTTTGAAATAAATGTATAAAACTTGTAAGTTTAAAGCGGATGGATGGATGGATCGAAAGACAAAATAATGGATGAAAGGATGGATGGATGGATGGATGAAATAATAGATAGATAGATAGATAGATAGATAGACTGCCTGGATGGATGGAAAGACAAAATGATGGATGGATGGAAAGACAAAATGATGGATGGATGGATGAAAGGATAGATAGATAGCTAGATAGATAGACAGACAGACAGACAGACTGGCTGGCAAGACAAAATGATGGATAGATGGGATGAAAGGATGGATGGACGAAAGGATGGATGGACAAATGATAGATAGATAGATAGATAGATAGACAGACTGACTGGCTGGAAAGACAAAATGATGGATGGATGGATGGATGGATGGATGAAAGGATGGATGGATGATGGATGGATGGATGGATGGATAGATGGACAAAAGGATGGATGGATGGCTGGATGGATGGACGAAAGGATAGATGCACGAAAGGATGGATAGATAGATAGATAGATAGATAGATAGATAGATAGATAGATAGAAGGACAAAATGATGGATGGATGGATGGATGAACGGATGGATGAAAGGATGATGGATGATGGATGGAAGAAATGATAGATAGACAGACAGGCTGGCTGGCTGGCTGGAAAGACAAAATGATGGATGGATGAATGGATGGATGGATGAAAGGATGGATGGATGGATGGATGGATGGACGAAAGGATGGATGGATAGATAGATAGAAGGACAAAATGATGGATGGATGGATGAACGGATGGATGGACGAAAGGATGGATGGATGGACGAAATGATAGATAGATAGATAGATAGACTGGGTGGATGGATGAAAGGATGGATGAAAGGATGGATGAACAAAAGGATAGATGGATGAAAGGATGGATGGATGGACGAAATGATAGATAGATAGATAGATAGATAGATAGGCAAAATGAAGGATGGATGGATGAAAGGATGGATGGACGAAAGGATGGATGGACAAAAGGATAGATGGACGAAAGGATGGAGGGACGAAATGATAGATAGATAGATAGATAGACAAAATGATGGATGGATGATGAAATGATGGATGACAAAAGGATAGATGGACGAAAGGATGGATGGATGGCTGGATGGCTGGATGGATGAACGAAAGGATAGATAGATAGAAGGACAAAATGATGGATGGATGGATGATGGATGGATGGATGGACGAAAGGAGTCAATTCCTCTGAATTCTGCCCAACCTTGCAATCAGTACAAAGTCATACAGGTTTGTCTCATTAGCACACATCCTTCAGAACACAGTAGGGAAGAAGAATATCCTACTGGGATTTTTACCCCAATTAAAAGTTGTGTGTGCAGGTGAGCTTGAAAAAATCTTTCCAGAAACAAGACTGCGCTGACAAATTGATTTCAGCTCTTCGCATCCAATTTTCCATCAGAGTCTCTCTGCAGATCAGCGCCCATATGTAAAGGATGCATTTCTATCGGAGACACATGGCCCAAGCGTTCAGCCCACTGAACACCTGTTCACTAAGCACCAGAGTGAAGGTCCATTTATTTCATATGGGACTCAATAGTTCAACCATCCATCCATGGAGTCAATGCTTTGTTGGCTGTGTCTAATGCTGCGAGCTCCACAGAAAAACAAACCATGATCACACACACCGAGGGAACACCAGATTTACAACCCAACTCGAGACTTGTCTTGCATAAAAATCCTAAATCTAACCTGATTAGTAAGAGATCTGGGGTGCTAAGCCCTGTTTTGTTCTGTATTGATTTAAGTGTGGATTGGAAGAGTCAATTAAGGCTTGTGATTCAGATTCACACAAGTCATCCGTCTTTGCAGAGGTGGCTCTGACTCACCACCAAGCCAATCAATTCACAGCTGAATCAATGCTTAAAAGACCTATAGGCTGAGTGCAAGTGTGCTGGCTCTGGTGAATGGCACTTGTTTCATGGAGAAGATCCTACTCAGGGTGGATTGTAAGATCATGTTATACGCAGCTGTAATGTCTGGAATCTGAATCTGGTATGGGATGAGATACTTGTACCATGTTTTTTTCATACATCTCTCTCTGTCTGACTCACACACACACAGACACACACACAATTGAAAGCCTGTCCAGGTCAGGACCTGCTGCATCCGTTGCCATGGAAACCTGGGATGTGCAGAGGGATTTGTTTCTAAATGTTTTTCTCTTGTCTTCCCTTCTTCTCATACTTACATCTATCTATCTATCTATCTATCTATCTATCTATCTCTGTCTGTCTATCCATCTAACATTCATCTATCATCTATCTATCCTTCTACCATTCCATCCATCCATCCATCTGTATATCCATCTAACATCCATCTATCAACCTATCCTTTTACCATTTGATTTACATCCATGTTTATCCAGCATCCATTCACCCATCATCCATCTATCCATCCTTCTATAAATTTGTGTCCACATATCCATCTATTTGTCTATCCATCTAACCATTTAACCTTTATTCTATCTATCTATCTATCCTTTTGTCATTCGATTTATACATCCATGTTCATCCAGCATCCATCCATCCATTCTTCTATGAATCTGTCCACATATCCATCTAACCATTCATCCTTTATTCTATCTATCTATCTATCTATCTATCTATCTATCTATCCTTTTAACATTCCATGTATACATCCATGTTTATCCATCCATCCATGAATCTTGTCCACATATCCATCTATTTGTCTATCCATCTAAACGTTCATCCTTTACTCCATCCATCCATCCATCCATCCATCCATCCATCCATCCATCCATCCATCCATCCATCCATCCATCCATCCATCCATCCATCCATCCATCCATCCATCCATCCATCCATCCATCCATCCATCCATCCATCCATCCATCCCTCCTTTTACCATTCGATTTATACATCCATGTTTATCCAGCATCCATCCATCCATCCATCCATCCCTCCTTTTACCATTCGATTTATACATCCATGTTTATCCAGCATCCATCCATCCATCCGTCCATCCGTCCATCCGTCCATCCATCCATCCATCCCCATTATTAGGACTAAACCTTTTTGTTTAGCAAATTTAACCATCTTGGTTTCTCTCTCTCTCTATTCTGTTACCGAGCTCATGTCTCTCATGGTGTTACAGAAGGCGACTGATGAACTGAGACTGAAAAGGGTGAAAGAGAGAGAGAGAGAGAGAGAAAGAGACCACCATGACAGGTGCTGTGGTGTCCAGGCAGATCACTAAATGCCCCTGTCAGTCTCAGAGCTTCAGCTGGCTGCAGATCTAGGAATAATCATTGCTGTACTTCATTACACTACACCCATTATACCAGTGACCAGGGTCTTTTTAATTTACCGAATCATACAGTACTGCATTTACATAGTTATTTCACCAAGGAATTAAATCATGAATACCTCTTATCACTTAACAGAAATACAGACGGTTAAGGCTACACAAACAAAGAAAACGAAGAGCGAGCAAGACAGAGAGCCTGACAGATATTTGAGGGAAAGAACATACAGGATGAAAGAGAACAGAGTGTAATGAGAGACTGAGCGCTCAGTGGAGGTAAAGACGGATGGAAACAAGGCCAGGGACAGACACAGGGAAGACAAAAGAAAAAGAGAAGGAGAGAGAAGAGAGGAGTGCGACTCGGCTGTAATGGCTCGCGTCTCCTGGCAATCGAATTCTTGCCGCTCTGTCGCACAGGGAGCGTTAATTGACAGGCAACCACTTAAGTCTTAATTTTCTTTTAAGATTGTGGCGAAAAAAGAAGGAGAGCGAGGGGAAAGAGAGGGTCTACGAAGGGGGAATTCTAATGAGGGAGGCATCACGTCTGAGCAGGGCCATTACGTGTGATCTCTATTCCATTCTCCCAGCAGACACCACGGGTCCGCTGTTTTAATGGCCCAGCCACTGGACGGAGAGAGCATGTCACAGCTAACTGCCTCACTGTGCAGGAATGAATTTAACACTAGGCTAGGTCCTTGTACTTTGGTTTAGCATGCGTCTAATCGAAGTCTCGGGAGAGTCGGAGATGGTTTGCTGCATGGTTTGAGCTGAGGAATGGTTTTATGACCTGAAATCTGCTGGAATTTGAATCCCAGTGCTGCCTTAAAGTTCCCCTATTATGCTATAATAAAGGTTCCTAGTTTTGTTTTGGAGGTCTCCTACAACAGGTTTACATACATCCAAGGTCAAATAACATTTTAATTTTCTCATAATATACATTGCAGCATCACCTCTATTCTCACAGTGTTTGAAATGGTTCGATAAAGGATTCAGTCTCTCTAAACCCCTCCTTTCTGAGAGCCCACTCTGCTCTGATTGGATGGCCCAGTCTCTTGTGATTGGGCAACTGCTTACAGCACGTGCCGGAAATAAAACGGCCATTACCATATCTGAATTTCAGCTCCGGAGGCTTCCAAGCACTTGTATACACAGTGATGCAAACAGTAACAATGTCATTGGTTTTACCTATCAATTCGAGTATCATCCTTTTGAAGTGCATGCAAAGTGGATTTGCTTTCGTAGCGTAGAAAACAGCGTCTTTTGGACAACACAGACCAAACTCTTCCAGGCCTCAGCTACAACTACAGTGTTTGAGGGCGGGTCAAAGTAGACATTGTTTGTGGAAAGCCAATGAAGACCACAGCTTTCATTTTGTTTGACTGGTTTCAACAACATCTGTACTTTTTGATAGGGCCTATTCAAAAGCAAGTTTAGGTTTAAGGTTAGGCTTAACCCTAGATTAGGCAAATCAAAAGAGGCAGATAAACCCACCACTAATGGCACAACAAAACAAAACAGTCAGAAGGAGCTGCCAGAAGAAGCTGCAAGGTCTATTGCTTTTTAGTCAAAAGTCTGGCAAGGCGAGACTACTCAAAGCCAGCCAATCAGATAGGAGACGACAACTTTGGTCAGTGTTTGGCATTTTTGTGTGCAATATGCAGACTTGGCTGAGACTACCTTTCAATCACAACTATTCGATTTTTTATGTTCCCAACTATTAGAAAGTGAGCGTGTGTGGAAACAAAAGAACTTGAATAACAATACATTCTGACTATCATAAGATACACTGCATATGATTTGTATTAGAACTCAACAAATGTGTTATATATTGAAGTCAGTAGCACTCAGAGCTGTCCATTTCAGAAAGAAAGAAAAGTACTTCAAAGTTCGCAGTAATGACATGTTTGAGTGGATGAGTGTCGGCTGAATTATTGTTCAGTCCTCTTTAAATTTTTCTCCCTGGCCTCTGAATTCTGTGCTTATGGGCAGTGTATTAGGCAAAAATCTGAGGCAGTGCAGCTCGCCCCCTAGTGACACTTAGATGAATTACAAAAGCCTGCTGGAGAAATCTCTGTGATTCACTGTTATGTGAGCCCTGGAGAGAGTGTGTCAGGCACTTTAAAGCTGTGCAGGGGCAGGACTACCATGATTTCTCTCCTAGTTCAAAACAGAGTTTTCTCTTGGTGAATTGCAGGCAAAATTGTTTTTCTGCATTAATATAAACATTTTGTTTTATATAATATTATATAAATAAAATGGCTGAAACACACACACATAAAATATATACATATATATTAAAAATGTGTGTGTGTTTTGTGTGTTAATGGCTTTAAGGCGTCATTCCTTCTCATATCTTATCACAGTGGCCTCTAAAGAACCAAATGGTTGAAGTGTGGTTCTGTTATCTCACCACTGCCTCTCTTGCCCCCTCGTCACAGAGATATCATATCTCACCCTGTATCTTTCTCTCTCTCTTTCTCTCACATACACGCGTACACTCTCTTCTGCTCGCACACACACATAAACACACCTTCTCTCTCACACACACTCATTCTGTCTCGCACTTGCCCTCTCTTGCACACACATTCAGACTGTGTCTTCTTGCTATCCTGACAGCTCTGAGGCTCCCTGCCTCCAAGGTGCAAAGCCGAACTCTTGGCGATGGCAGCACGGGTTAAAAGGTTATCGGCGTCACCTTTGACTTGGCCCCACAGGGGCCACCCAAACGGTTGCCATGGCCACCTCCCTTTATCAGAGCAGACGAAAAGTACAGCGGAGAACTGAAATGCAAGACAAGGCAACTGCAGAAAAGTTAATAAGGTGGCTTCAGACTGGTCCTGGATCAGTATCTAGCTGTAAAGTAGGTCAATTAATAATGGAAGAAAAGGTCATTGTGTTGGATCACCCTGTTCTAACAATAGGTATAGCTGTCGACTAGCAGTTTACGAACACGCTGAGGTGTCACCACACCTGTCTGGCATACAGGTGTGCGCTGAATGAGGCCGCTGGCCATGGTGAACTATTTTGGCTTTCTGTTACCCAAAAAACTTAAGAACATTGTAATGTTCTCAGTTTTTGTGCTGGAGGATGGTGACCTGTACCATCTTCAGAGTTTGTTTCAAGTTCTTCGTCTTAATCGGGTCATACTGACCATACAATATTAATTACACCGAGCAGACTTTCAAAAGTTCTTAAAATCAGAGTTTCCTTTCCTGGTGGTGTGGTTATTACTGCCACCACTTTTCTCTCTGTGTGTGTGTCTGTGTACATACACTTAGTCAATATAGATATCTCCAGACTTGCATCCTTATCTCAACTTACACCAGATTACAAAGTTTTAATCAGAAGATGCGATTATCTTATTGACACACAAACTACATACTGGTATAAAGAAGAGATCTAATCCTTGTTTAAGCATTTGTTATCATAAGTAAAGCAATTTATGCTCCAGATTGAAGGGGATCAGTGATACTGAGGTTTACAGATGATTGGAAGTTGAGAATTGGCAGCGTGAGAACTGAATCAGGGGACCTTAAAATGGCTGACATTCAACATCATATCCACACACTCACACATATCCACACACACACACACACAAACTGACCAAACCAACCTTTTCAGTTTATAAATAACCTAGCTAAGTTTATGTAATTTTAACAAGTTTTACACTGTGAAAAATTATGATTCTCAAGCTTAGTCTTAATCCAGCTGTCTCTCAAAATGGCTGCCTCTCGGTCACGCCTTAGACTTGAATCTGACTGCAACGGTCACGTGACCGTCTAACAAAAATTTCCTTTTCCTCTGTTCCATCTGCTCCCTCCATTCACAATAACGAAGCAAGCGATGAGAGAAATCTCATTTAGCAGACGTCACCCTGAGGCAAGGCAGAGAGGGCATTAGCTACTGGGAAATAGTTCTCAAGTGTGTGAATATTTGCAGTTGGAAAGGGAGGGAAAAAACTCCACGCCCAAAGCGCTTCCTAGCCACTTTTTAAACCTCTTTTCCCAGTCGCTCTCTGTTGTCAGTCATCACTTGTCAAATTAGAATCAGGTTAGAGTGTTAGAGTATTATCTGTCTTTGTGCTGAGTGTCAGCTGAGCATTACCTCAGAAACAAACTGTGGAGAACAAATGAGCATGAGAGAAAGAGGAATATGGAAGTAGTTGCTTCAAAGGAAATGGAATGGAATAACTAAGAAATGGAAAAGTCAAATTGTAGTCTACGTTTTTGGTGAATTTATGTGATATGGTTTGATAAAATAATTGTCGCATCTATGTATTTTACGTGCATTTTAAGGGTATTGCAAAAAATCCAGGATGAAACGTCAAGATGCGGATCAAATGTGATAAATATTTAATGTTTTATATATATAAGAGGTCATGCATATGGACTAGGATGCAAACAACGTCATGTGACTGAATAATTCACTCACATGATTGGCTACTATCAGAAATTTCTATCCAGAAACCTCCCAGACATAATATCTTCCACAATCACTATAATACATGTTCAGGGCAGTTTGTCTGTGCACAAATAATTTATTACATTTAAAAAATAAAAAAAGTAGCTTTACCATGCAGGGACTACAATTCAACTTTGGTGCTAATTTCCCTTGAAGTAAAATCTGTGATATTTCTGATTTTTGGCATAAATTAAATTAGCGATTTGAATGGAACCATAGCTAATGAGATGCAAGAATGTCATTTGTCACACATCTCATTTTTGAATAAAGGTGGAATGGTGGAACGCCATACGCACAACTGGAAGTGCTGTGTATGTGTGCAGAACATGTAGGTGTTTTATACAGATACTGTATTACTGAACATGCTCATTGATGTGAGTGTGAAGTGTGAGGGTTAACAGGTATCTCTCATCTCCTGCTCATAAACTCCAGGCTTGGTGCTCCTGATGTAGCCAAAGGCGTGCGGCTGATTACATTATGACTGTTTTCCTAGCATCTGGTGTTGTAGCACAAACAGGCCCTTGCCATTACAAAGTCTAAACAGACACCACACACATTCATTAATAGTATAGCTACTGAGCATGCTACTTTCAGACAGGGAAAAGAACATACGATTTATTTATAATTATTATATTTTTATTAGTCTATTATTTATATTTTGAGAACCATTTCTTGAAGAAAGTAAGTGTTTTCTTTTTTTTGGTCAGGATTTTCTCACCCTCATGTCTTTCAAAAACCTTTTGAAAAATTTACTCACAGCTCTTTAATTTACAGCAAAGTTAATAATGACAGTTTTCATTTTAAGCTTACTATTACTGTATCGACAAACACATGAATAGAAGAATAAAATATAATACAAGACAAAGGCTGGAAGAGTATACGGCACATTAAACCAACAACAAAACCAGATCTTAATTAAGCTCTTACGGGTTGGCCACAGATCAGAGTAATTATATTTTATGTGTTATGCACCCAAATGATGAG
Source organism: Hypophthalmichthys molitrix (assembly GCA_037950675.1). Lineage (NCBI taxonomy): Eukaryota > Metazoa > Chordata > Actinopteri > Cypriniformes > Xenocyprididae > Hypophthalmichthys > Hypophthalmichthys molitrix. Next base: position 19,054,056 of record CM075494.1, on the reverse strand, counting down.
AAATGTTCTGTTTCAGGACACACCTTTAGGCCTACTTTTAAATAACTGAGAACAGAGGAAAGTGTGGAGGTCAGAGGCGTGCAGGGATCTCAGTGGATAAACTTTTCCTCCGGATTGCACCACAATGTGAGGGTGAGGTGGCCCCCTTTGTCCTGGAACAGAATGACTGAGTGAGTGTGGAGCTGACGGAGAGGTCAGAGAGAGTTCAGCAAGAGAGGTGTGCAACACTGAGCATGCGTCGGGACTGGGTCTCCAGCATGCGCTTGTGTTGGTGGGACAGGTTTGAATGATGATCTGTGGAGTGCTCTTGTGTTCTCCTTTCTGTGTGCTGAAGCTCTCTGGCTCAATGCCAGGAGCGTGAGAGCTTTTATCTGAAATGGGAGACATCCCTGCCCTGCCGATTCCAGCTCACCCTGTCAGTAAGAATGCACAAGCTAAGATCTCTTGTTATTTGGGCTCCAGGATCAACTTCAGAAAGTGGTTTTATGCTTATTTGATATGACCTTTTCTTCATTTGTTAACCTTAACTGTCTTAATAATAATTTTAAAAAAAAAGAAAAAAAAAAAAAAAAGAATCAGAAACCATTTTTTAGTTGTTTTAAATAATTTTTGATCATCTGTTCTTAAATTCTTCCCATTATAATCAACATAGCTGTCGATATTCGAAGACTACACTGTAAACCTGAATAAGTTGGCAAAACTCAAAAAAAAAAAAAAATTAACCAATCAGTTACATCAACATTTTTAAGTTAAAAAATTTAAGTAAGCAGAACAGGCAGATTTTAATTGTTCTAAAATTGAAATATTTGAGCAAACTAATTCATACAAACATTTAACTATCATAATCAATAATCATGCAATCTCAATGTAAACATTTTTATTAGTGGAAACTTAGCTAGCTATAACTAGTTAATACAGAAAATGCTAACTTGCTAATTTGCTAACATGTTAACAATAGCATGATATACCTGAATGAGTACAGCAATATAAAACATTTAACATACCTGCTCTCAAACCAAGCCACATGAACCACTTGTCACCATGGTAACTCTCCAAAAACCCATATTAACAGAAATTCTTCTAAATTAGCATAACAAAACAATCACTACTAAATCTCCCACTTATAATCTTACAAAAAAAAAAAAAAAAAAAACATTATATATATAAAACTTAATTTTAACATTTACTCTCCATTTCGAGTGCCATGGGCAAAGCATACTGGGAAACAGTAATCCCAGCCCAGTTTCAGTTAAGCTTAAGTTTGTCTAAATTAAAAGAAATAAGTTCATAAAACTCAAAACAATGAAACAGTTCATTTTACTTAAAATATATCAGTTCTGTGAAGTTGAAAGAAAAAGAAAGTGGTAAATACTCATAAAGGATAATTTGACTGAACTAACTTGTTTACTTTAAGTTTGTCCTACTCAAACCAATTAATTATTTTGAGCGTTAGGGTTTACAGTGTACCATATGGTAATATAAAATATTATATCATAAAAAGTTTATAAAAGCATATTTTATAATATATATATATATATATATATATATATATATATATATATATATATATACACACACACATATGAAATCTCTTATGGCTGCATCACCAAGGCTGCACATTTATTTGATAAAAAATGTAGTAAAAACAGTAATATTGTAAAATATTAATACAATTGAAAATAACCTCAAAATAACTATTTGAATATATTTTAAATATAATTTATTCCTGTGATAGTAAAGCTGAATTTTTAGCATTATTACTCCAGTCTTCAGTGTCACATGATCCTTCAGAAATCATTCTAATATGCTGATTTGCTGCCCAAGAAAAAAAAAATTCTCATATCAATGTTAAAATCAGTTATGCTGCTTTTTTTTTTTAAAAAAACAGATTTTAGCTGTTTTTTTAGATTGCAGGGCCCAATCCAACAGTGCTGCTAACCTCACCATTACTTATCACTGAAACTTCACCATAAATATATATTTATTATATTTACAATATTTCGGTATTTCTGTCTAATTTAAACCAAAGCTCCAACACCAATCTGACTTTGGGTAACAAAATAAATGATAAAATAAATCTACAGTTTCCATGTTACACTAGCCATGATGCAGCAATGTGGGACATGAGCATCACAAACAAACAAATAAAAAAGACACAGTTTGGTGGCTATACATACACATATAAAAGTGCAAAGTAAACTATATGGCATGTTGGTAAATTCTTTTTATGGTAAAAAGGCACACTCAGGGGCCACAGTGAGCGTGTGGTGATGATACCGCTGTCTGATTAAATTAGGCCCCTGCACTGTATTGGCTCCACAGGTCGCCTGCCAGATGGTGAGGTATCGAGGGGGCAAACCGAGAGATTCATCCCAGACCTCTTACACTGCCGCATTTGAAGCCATCCACACACACCCTGACAACCTGTCAGAGCTCCACGGCACAGAGAATAAAGGGCCGAATCAAAGAGAATGTGAAGTGCGCGAGAGAGAACGGGAGACAGAGAGCAAGAAAAACACACACCATCACACGCACATATATTCTAAAATGAAGCATGTGATGTAAAGTTTATTAAATCAGTATTAATGTTCCACTTTTATGAGTTGGGCAGGGCACTGGCTGTAAATCTGAGTCCATTTACTACCTGAGCCACATACAGAGAGATTAAATGACTGCGATAATATTCTCTATAATAGCTCAGCTAACACTTGCAGCTTTAGTAAAAAAAATATTATTAGACCATGTAGCCCGACAGCGGCACGTTGTGCTGAGAAATCTTCGGTGAAGGAAAACCCTTAAAACAACCACTTTTGACAAGTTCTGTTTCTTCTGCTGCCGTAATTTATTCAATGTCACACTGTCGTGGAACCAGAAATGCCTCAATTTGACACACACTAATGTTTTTAACATCCACAATCACTCATGGGATAACCATATTCATCTCAGTATGAATATTCAAATATTCATATGTATTTATATGAATGAAAGGAATCTCATCAGTCCCTGCTCGGTGACCAAGTTCCACAGTTAGCAGATAGCATGTCCATTGCCCAGTTAGTTCATAAATCATCCCAATCATTTTGACTTCTGAATTATGATCTATTACATCTAATTCCAGTGTTTTCCCCCTCATTTCTACGTCAGACCACCAGTCAAGCAAAGGGAAAGAGAAAAAGAAGAACGACCTTTAATGAAAGATTAGATGAGAGCCGCTCAGAATCTATCAAGAGACATCAAGTTTTAACCGAATGATGAATATCATCCTTTTAAGTTGCCAAAAAAAAAAAAAAAAAAAAAAATTGCAGCCAATGTAAAACTGTCCAAGTTTAATTACGTTCTCTGGCAGGACGAAAGCCCTGGACGAAAGCGATAGACCATGTCAAACGGCTTTTCATTGCAGACAAGCAGCCGCAAAGCAGTTATTTAATCTAAAAATACAGCAATATTACATTTAACACAGACACGACGTGTCTTATAATTTTCTGATATTTAGGCTTCATTGTTTTAAGCTAAATTACATATGACATCAACAGCAAGCTAAAGAGAGTAATACAATTTTTATAGATTAACATTATGGCAAAGTTAACATGAAGACAGAGGAAGAAGAAAGTGACTTATGTTTCAAACAAAATAGTGACTAGCGACTTTGCAACTTAAAAGGATGATATTCATCATTCGGTTAGTCTTCAGTTAGTCTTTCTCCGCCAACAAAAACGGTTTCAAAAAAAGCCAATGCATCAAGTTTTGTGTGTCATCAGACTGGAACAAAGTATGTGAGTGGATCTGCACAACCACAACCGGTGAACAATGCAAACACAGAGAGGCATTGTTACATAAAATATCCAACCCAATCTCACGGCAATTCTTACGTATTTTACTAGGTGGCTAATTCATACGACTCACTCATACAAATTCGTACATTTATTGCTAAAACTTACGTATTTTATGAGTTGCCAAACTCGTATGAATTTGTACGAATGACCTACTGCTAACCCCGTCCCTAAACCTACCCATCACTGGGGTTTAGACAAATCATATGAATTCGTACCAGTGAAGTCGTACGAATTTGTACAAATTAGCCACCTCGTAAAATATGTACGAAAGTATTCAAACCCCTACATTTTTTTTCACATGTTGCTGCCTTATGTTAAACTACTTTAAATTACTATTTTTCCACATTAATCTACACTCCATAAATTATAATGACAACGCAAAAAACAGATGTGATAACTTTGCAAATTTATTAAAAACAGTGAAATAATTACATTGCATAAGTATTCAAACCCTTAACTCAATACTTATGGAGTGTAGATTGATGTGGGGAAAAAGTAATTTAAAGTAGTTTAACATAAGGCAGCAACATAACAAAATGTGAAAAAAATGAAGGGGTTTGAATACTTTCGCAAACCACCGTACATGAGCTTGCAACAGTGAATTATTCTAACTACTGATTTTGCTTGTAGTAAACCAATTACCTCATCAGCCAACAAAGGTGACATTACATCATGCATGTAATTATGACACCCCCTAAACGTCACACAAGAGTGATACTGAATGTGCAGACCAACAAAGACAGGAAGGGAATTTAGGCATCTGTCTTCACCTGTACAGGGAGAGTGCTTTCACTTTCATGAAAGAGCCTCTATTTAAAACTCTGAATGACCAAAGAAGAAAAAATCATTGATGGGATTTCATCTCTTGTTAATGTAAGAGGGCTCAATGAAAGGCACAGCCACCTGTTAAGTGTGTAGCGCTTCTGTGTCTTTATTTTTGTGGGTCAGTGTAAATATGTGCTTACATGTGTACACACATACACAGTACTCAATGCACAAACAAAAAATGGTATGCGCACAAACAGTACCAGTGAAACGAAGTTTGGACACACCTACCCATTCTTTGACTTCTGAAAAGTAGCCATCCTGTGTCTAGATTCCAATTTTGCACACTCTGGACATTCTAGGGATTTTTACACTTTAACCCTGGGTCATTCTAAAATCCTGGGTTATCTTGCTTCACATTTCACACTGTTCATAATTCACCCGGGGTTAAAAATAAATCCTGGGTATTCATAAGATGATGTTTCAAACAGTACACTCCTAAACCATGTTAACTGTCTTATATTTGCAGTGTGTCAGTCAGTGTCATCATTTAGTTGACTGGACAAGCAAGTACAACCTGTTGTGTTTACATAAAGTGAAAGTGACATGTGAAGTCATTTCCTGCCAGTACTGATACTCAAATCCGCATCCTTTGGGTTACCAGTCTGACTCTCTAACCATTAGGCCACGACTGCCCCCATAAACACTCTAGGAGTTTAAAGGAGTTTAATGTAGGTGGGATACTGTTGTGGCCTGGATATAATTTTTTATATGGACCAAGTAACAAAACACAAAACAAAACAATGCAAAACATAGGCAAGTTATGTTCTTTACTTACATAGTTAATGGTAGGGTAGGTAATTTTCAGAGAGGCTAGCAATAGCGAGCTAGCTTTGAAAGCATAAGATCCCACCCTCCCTTCAGAGTGTCTACAAAGCCACGCCTCCTCCAAAACACATGAATGCGTACAAAAGGGTGCAAACAAAAGCATCACGAGAGATGAAGTTAAACTACCTCATGTCTCAAAGCACATAAAATTACATTAATAATGAACTGACCTGTACCACCTGACTGCTGCAGATTCATTTCAGCGTTGATAGTGTGCTATTGAAAAGCATAAAATCGAGTCAAGAACTGCTCCGAGTATAACGTCACAGGTTTCCATCTCTTCCAAATTACGGTAGATATGGTGTAAATGCATAAGCTCATTGTTTTGGTTCAGGAGGAACTGTAAAACGTGGCTTCTGTTTTGATTGCAGTGCTCATGACTGGTGTCTGTCTTAACTCGCATAGCTTTGGACGGACATTTTATGGTCCTATGCCTTCCACAGACGATATAAATACATTAAGACCACTTAGCATAGTGATTGCTATCAGAATGTGAAGAGACTTTCAAAAAATGTTTTTGAAGCAGATCACTAGGGGTGTAAATCGGACAGTTCGTCCAGATTCGATACAATATGGATTCTCATAGCCAGCGATATGATATTTTCCGATACCTCAAAAAGTTCTACGATACGATACGATTCGATTCAGGGGTATATCGATCAATATTTCGATATTATCATATTATGTGCCTATTTTACACTACCAGTTACATTTTTTTAAAACTCACAACTGCAACCAAATTATAACAAACAATTATTTTAAAATTTCACATCCTGCACCCTGATTGGAACATCCACAAATAAAAAACTCACACAGTAATCTAATGACAGCTTATGACATGACAACAGTCAAGTATTTTAGGCTTCTGTGCTAAAACGTGTAATGTCAAAAAACTGATAAACAAGGAAATGTTGTATATAGGCCTATATTCAAAAAAAAGAAAAAAAGAAAAAAGACATTTCTTTTAAATGTATAGCACAGCTTTTTAATGAAGCAGCAACATATTATAGGTAGGACAGAACAAGACAGGCTATTAATATTCTTTCATTGTGCAAAAGTATTATAATGGCTCCAGTACAGAGCGGCACAAAGCACTTATGCGCATCCCGTGTGCAGAATCATGCGCTTGAAGCAACACAGTCATAGCGCGACGCTTCTATGCAGCATTTTTTTTGAGCATTTTCTTTTAACAGTTTTAATTTCAGTTACTGTGTGTGTGAAGAACGATTCATAACGCTCTGTTCTCCAGTGTTGTGATCTAACTAACAGACACTGTTTGAGATGTGCGCGCGCTGCTTTCTGCAAGGCTTTAAACACAAGTAAATTATAAACTTTCGTGAAGATTCAGCACTGGCTCGATCGGGACAGTGACAGTTCCATCTACTGCCCCGAGCGTCTTTCACAAGTTCTGAAAGGTAGTTTAATAATGCATAGACTGTCATTGTGTGAAAATGTGGAGAGTGTTAAAACAAAAGTGCCTCTATAAATAGTCCACAGGAATTGTTTTTTTACGCGTTGCATCGATGCATCATATCGTTAGACAGTATCGATCTATATCGACGTATTGTTACACCCCTACAAATCATCTACTCTGCTTTTAGGTAAAGAAAATTTTTATTTACAACTAATTACAAGCATTTCACCATAAGCTTTTAGATCAAATGATTTTTAAAATCATGAAAACATTCAGTGAAGTATTTAAAAAAAATTTGACTGCTAGTATACGTACACGCACTGATGAACTGAAATGACCGGGTATGCAATGTACTTTAGACAGCCGTTGCCTGTCATACTCATTAGGTAAGTTTACATGCACTCATTTTTGTCAATCCGAATGAATCCAAACCGATTTCAGATCGTTTATCTGAACCCTAAACTTGCTTCACATACTCGTTTACATGTGCATTACATGTAGTCCAAACAAGACATCAGCATATGCGCAGTGCCCAGTCGCCGCGTTCAGAACCAGAGAAAGCCACCGCGATACCGTCACTGGAGCTACTGTAAGCATATTTGTAGTTTATGCCTTGAGACGGCGTTCTGACGTAGAACCTGGAAGCGCTGAACGTAAACAGCGTAAGAGAATGACACAGAAGAGATGTTGTTGAATAAAGTTTTTATTTTTGTTTTGTTTTTGCGCACAAAAAGTATTCTCGCCGCTTCATAACATTAAGGTTGAACCACTGCAGTCACGTCGACTGTTTTAACGATGTCTTTAGTACCTTTCTGGACCTTGAAAGTGGTGGTTAAATTGCTGTCTATGGACAAGTCATATACCTCTCAGATTTCATCAAAAATATCCTAATTTGTGTTCAGAAGATGGACGAAGGTCTTATTTGGGTGAACTAACCCTTTAAAAAGTAGGTAAACAAATACATCACATGTGCATGTGTAAAGGTATGTGTCAAACCAAGAAAACAGTTGGAATCAAGCGTGTACATGCTTTTCCTATTTATTTTGATTATTTCTAGACTACACCTTCCAAATAGAACAATATTTTATTTGGATCAAGCTCAGTCAGACTGATTGCAGTGTTTTCACAAAGGCTTTTCAGTCCAATTGAGCCATTAATCTGATACTAATGGATTATTTGGTTGCATGTAAACAGTTATTTTAATGCAAGTAGGTTAACTTGTTCAGCTTTTTTTTTCTTCAGATAATCCCCTACTTTTTTCGGTTAAACAGAAAACAGACATTATTTACTCAACCTCATGTCATCAAGGCAGGGGTGAGGTCAGAGGCTCAAAAATATCTATATATGGAATACAAAATAATAATTCTATAGATTTAATATAAATATAATAATACATATAGCAGTTGAAGCCATTTCTCTGTTTTCAATCACTCATACATGATAACGTTCAAAGATTGCAGAGTCCTCTGAACCGAGGTGAGAATGTCATCAGACTGACGTTTGGGTGATGCACAGATAAAAGTCACTACAACGACATTTTCCTTACAAGACTGCCCTGTCTTATTATGTATTGCTTTCTTATGCCTCTTCTCTAACAGTCCCACTGTCTTTTAGCAGCCATTTATACATTTCAAATGATCTTTAACCTCCAGTCTGCGAGCGCGGGACTTGCGGTACTCTGTCATTTTCTCCCTCCGTTTACATTTCTTCATCTTCTGCAATCCATCTCTCTCAGTCTCTGCAATTCATCTCTTGCGGTCTTTCTCCCACAAGCATTTATATCCTCAGGATGCTTTTATCAATGACCAACAATGATCTTCACAACCTGTGTACATAATTGATATGCTTAAATTCATCAATCTCAGCGAGACACTTGGAAAGGTTTCCAGCATCATCTACTACACTTCTATTACCTCAAGCATAGTGCAACCGATTGATCCATATCCAACAACAGTCATTCAGGTGTTTAGTGGCTGTTTTCCTCCAATGTATTAATTCTTAGAGCGCATATCATGAGGACGAAAATCTTTTGAGATATGAGTTTATTGTACTATGAAAACATACGGTAGTTCAGAAAGTCTGGGGAAAAAAAAGGAAAATAGCTTGTTCTGAAATATGACATCAAAAACTTGTTGAAGTATTTACTATGCTAAAATGCTTTTTTTATAATATACTTAAGAGTTAATTCACCTAAAAATGAAATATATGTCATGAAGTACTCACCCTCATGTCGTTCCACACCCGTAAGACCTTCGTTCATCTTTTTAATTTTAACACAAATTAAGATATTTTTGATGAAATCCGAGAGGTTTCTGATCTCCAAGAGAAAGCAAGGCAAGTACGACATTCAATGTCCAGAAAGGTAGTAGACATTTTTAAATAGTCAACGTGACTACAGTGGTTCAACCTTAATGTTATGAAGTGACAAGAATACTATTTGTGTGCAAAAAAACAAAACAAAACAAAAAAAAATTACTTTATTCAACAATTTCTTCTCTTCCCTGTCAATCTCCTACGCCAAAGACTATAGAATAACACACTTGAATTGTTTTGAATGGGAGAAAGTGCAATGCTCAATATGCCGGAATAAGTCCCGTCTTCTAAATAAGAGCCAATCGCCGATTGGTAAAGTCATCGCGTCACTGCAGCGGCCGTTAGAAGCTCTGGTTCCAATAGAAACAGTCAGGTGCACACTTAGGTCTGCGCATGCACATTAGCTTGATCCAGCCTGAAAAATAAATTTTTTTTGTCATCATTTGAGCATTTAGAAAAAAACAAAATTTATGAGACAGTTGTTGTCAGATTTCATTGGTGATTTCAAATATGAAATTTAATCAAAAGCTTGGCAAACAGCTTTGGAGAATTTTATGTCCTTTCAAAGAGATAGGAGCTGCACTTGCATGCCCGAGAGGCATTTCAAAGATGGTCGCCGAGTGAAATGACTTTGCCTTGTTTGCCTTGTTGACGTTGTATAGACAGTGTAGTGCTTCCAGGTGAAATAACCCTTTAATATACAGAGACAACTCTAAAAGTAAGCCATGCTGAATCCCCCCAAAATACAAGCACTGGGTCAAACTTAAACTTTGCGAAATCTCTTTGAAAACAGTCATTATTTTTGCAATTCCATCTGGGGATGCTAGTGGTGGAGGAATTAAAATCTTTACCTTTAATCTCCAAAAAAGTTTAGAGACAACCATAGTGAAAAAGTGCTGCAAATAACTTTTAACACAGGACTTAAAAGTCCAATTTTATAGTAGTGTTTTTTAGTGTCACTTGTTAACTGAACACAACACAAACTGGGATAAACTGAACTAAAATAAAATACATTTCCATAATTAAAATGTGACTAAAATAAAAAAACAAAAAAACCCAAAACAAATTAAGTTTACTTTTGGATATATTACACTGGTATTATAAATAATACCAGTAATAAACTTTTAGATATAGCGTACAGGTATTTTAAATAATAACTGATAATAATTTATATATTATTGGTACATTTGTAAATTATACCATTTAGCACATTAGCGTTGACAGTCCTTTATATTAAAACTAATAAAAACGTAATAAAAATGTAAATAAAAATCATATTAAAAAACAAACTAAACAAAAACTATTGAAAACTAAATTAAATATAAAATAGAAACATTGACTGGAGTTATGAATTCAACACTATAATACCCTGACTCATATCAATGTCTGACTTTCTCCAGCACTACGCATATTTCAAACAGCATCCGTGGTTTCAGCTTTTGGCATGTCATTCTTCTGTCCAGGACCATCTATCACATCAAACTCCATAATCAGGCCTTCTTTATGTCTGCAATCCTAGATGCAGTTGCTTCTCTATAAACTATAAGGCTATTGCAGTGTTCCTAAGGAGGCAATTGAACCTCCAATGCCAAACCTACTCCAACCGCCTCCACCAGAATGACTGACTGAATGGAGCTCCCCGACAGAGAACGTCAACTTTACACATACTTGAGACTTTTAAAAGTGACATTTACCTCATATTCAAACCAAAAATGGGCAGCCATATTTCATGTCAACACTGAGGTTCCTTCCAAGTGTAAATAGGAAAACTCCATAAAGGTATGAGCCATGTAACTACAACAGCATAAAAGATTGCCTGTAAGCCGGAAGCCCGGTTAGTTTCCCCTCAGGGACGCACTCCAGACTAGCCAACCCATAAAGCTAAGCTAAAAAGCTTGGTTTAAAAAGTACCATAAAGCACATAAGGGAAAGAGGGGCTTCCTTCCTCTCTCCACCCCACAGCCTGACTGGGAGAAAAAAATATGAACCTCGCAGCGGCGGTTTGACGGATGACGCCACGCTAAATCACGCTACTTCCTGCCGCGGCCCTCGCCGCGGTGCAAGAGTTGTGAATTATTATGATGTATTATTACCGAGCAGAGCTACGTGATATTACATTGTATGCCAAATTACGTTTGAGAAATAGCTTTATCTCATTAATTAATCATGCTAATTTATACCTTTCTGTTGTTGAGATGCACACAGGCTGGAGTTGCCGTACGCACAGATGTGAGAGTTTTCGAGGGAGAGGATCGTTTTGTACCTCGACGCTTTTGAAGGAAAGATTAATGGCAGGGTTTTGTATTTACAGCCTCTCGGTTGGAGAATCTGTTTCTGATAGCGGCAGTGAAAAGCAATAGATGGGCTTTAGTTCTTTAGTGAGTATGTGGGCTCTCTCACACACACACACACTCTCGCTTATACGTGTGTATGTGTGTGATTGGGTCACTCTTTCCATCAACAGTCATGACAACATGCCGTTTTCATGGGGGTTGTTAATCTGGTCTTGCAGTGAGTGAGTGGTCCTGCCTAAGAGAAACCCAACACGCTGCACTGCCCTCTAATGGCCAACACATCCAACAGCGTCTGCAAAAGATCTCCCATCCCCCACTACATAGTGAATCTCTGTGCTGTATAGTGCTCCTCATGGGATATAATAAGAAATGATACTCAAACAGTGGTTCCAGACTGGTTTTTATAGTACACTCTTTAAAAAAAAAAAATGGTACAAACGCTGTCACTGGGGGTGATACCCTTTCAAAAGGTACTAATATGTATAATTTCAGTACTAATGTGCACACTGTACCTTTAAGATTCCAATATGCAACCATTACAGGTAAATAAGCTACAAAATTGTACTTTTTGAAACGCTACTGCCCCAGTGACAACTTTTGAACCATTTTTTTTTTTTCCTGAGAGTGAAAAATAAACAAAAATGACACAAATTTAAATTAAATAAATAACATGAAGTACAAAGAAATTGTCATAGGCACAGAACTAATAATTGTAATTGAATAAACAGTAGGCTACAATGTAGTGTCATTTCACAATGATGATGAATACATAGATCAAAACATTGGGACAAATATTGCATTAGACATATTAACAACTGACAGATGAATTTGCATCAAAATACATTAAAGTTTGATTAGACAGCTTTTTGATAACCACAAAAATATTGCAAATATTTTCTTCTCCTTTTTAATTTTTTAAAATTGCAATTATATGAACCGTTATATGATTATTACTTGATTTTAACAAACTGTTAGTTTTAACACTTTACAATAAGGTTTAACTAGTTAACATTATTATCAACTAACGATAAACAATATTTTGCAGCATTTATTAATCTATAGGTTAATGATAATTTCATATATCAATGCATTATGACTTCAAACTGTATAAGATAATATTAATGTATTATAATCAAAAATGAACAGTATATTTATAAATTTACACTAATCTAGATTAATAAATGATTAATAAACCTTATTGTTAAGTTTTTTTCTTGTCATCTATGACCCAAGGACAGACCAGACTGTCACCATTTGAGAATCACTGGTTTAAGTACACCAACTAACACAGATCATCACACAAAATGAAATGATCATATATAAATACTCATTATGCTCCATAGTTACCCACACACACAAAACACCAACCCACACCTTAACATACCTGCAGCGTTTTGAAAATAAGGGAACATCATCTCCTGCGTCACGTATGTAGACATGCCATCCATCATTGTTGAGAAGTCATTACATTTGGCTTTCTCCAAGCTAATCCTCGCCATTAGACCCCTGATTGATCGTAAACTCTGACTGATGCCATCTATATGAGGCAAATTACATGGCTCCCATTTGCACATTCTGGGATTTCTGCATACATTATGCTTCTTGGTAATCCGAGGTCAAAACTCAGTTAAACTGGCAACGGAGATGAGTCCTAATGCACTTTACTGAGTTTAGAGGTGATCATGGCTAAAATATTTGGGCTATTTTGTATGATTAATTTGCACTAAATGCTCTATAGATGTTTCAATTCAAAATACAGCATTTGTTGGGTGTAGAATTACGTTTGTGCTTTCTTTTTGATTATTTATAATGGTTATTAGAACTTTCTTTCTCATTTTGAATTTATATTTGCTGCATAACTGGAGGTGTGGCCTCTGTCATTATTTGCTGATACTTTTCTGAGTTTCCGAAGCATGAAGAAGGTTGACTGACAGAAACGTTGCTTATAAAATTTTGTAACAACGCAAGTTTTTTTCAGGTTTATATTGGATTTTTATTCGACCTACAGTGCTCAGTGTAAATGAGTACACCCCCTTTGAAAAGCAACAATTTAAACAATATCTCAATGAACACAAAAACAATTTCCAAAATGTTGACAAGACTAAGTTTTATATAACATCTGTTTAACTTATAACATTAAAGTAAGGTTAATAAAATAACTTGGAGAACAAAATTTTCAGTTTTACTCAAATTAGGGTGATGCAAAAATGAGTACACTGCAACCATCTCACAGAGACGTCCAGGTCGTCCACAGAAGTTAACACCTCGACAGGAGCGTCTTCTGATGAGAAGGGTTGAAGAAAATCGGCATGCAAGTTCACTGCAGTTATCTAAAGAAGTAGAAAGCCAAACTGGGGTGACTATTTCCCGTGACACAATACGCCATACACTGCAGAGGAATTGCATGCATGGGTGCCGTCCACGAAAGAAGCCTCTCCTAAAGCCCAGGCACAAAAAAGCCCGGCCAATGCTGACAAAGATGAAGACTACTGGGACTCTATACTCTAGAGTGATGAGACCAAGATAAATGTTTTTGGAACTGATGGCTTCAAAACTGTATGGCGTCGCAAAGGTGAGGAATACAAAGAAAAATGCATGGCGCCTACAGTGAAACATGGTGGTGGCAGTGTCCTTATGTGGGGCTGCATGAGTGCTGCTGGTGTCGGGGAGCTGCATTTCACTGATGGCATCATGAATTCACAGATGTACTGCTCTATACTGAAAGAGAAGATGCTACCATCACTCCGCCCTTGGTCGTCGTGCACTTTTCCAACATGACAATGATCCTAAACACACATCTAAGGCCACTGATGGATTTCTGAAGAAGAACAGGGTGAAAGTGATTCAGTGGCTCGTGATCTGAACCCAATCGAACACCTATGAGGAATTCTGAAGAGACAAGTTGAGCATCACTCTCCATCCAGCATCCAGTCTCTAAAAAAGGTCATTTTTGAAGAATGGAAAAGATAGATGTTGCAAAATGTCACCAACTTGTTCATTCCATGCCTAGAAGACTTGGTGCTGTCATTAAAAATCATGGAGGCCATACAAAGTACTAGATGTAGTAGTTTTTGTTGTGGGATGTACTCATTTTTGAATCACCCTAATTTGAGTAAAACTGAAAATTTTGTTCACTAAGTTATATTATTAACCTTACTTTCATGTTATAAGTTAAACAGATGTTATATAAAACTTAGTCTTGTCAACATTTTGGAAATTGTTTTTGTGTTCATTGAGATATTGTTTAAAATGTTACTTTTCAAAGGGGATATACTCATTTACGCTGAGCACTGTATAAATGATTCAGGTGTGCAAGACTCTACGCTTCTGTACACTCTTAAAAAAAAGTTCTTTATTGGCATTGATGGTTCAAAAAGGACCTTAATCATCAATGAAACCTTTCAATTGCACAAAACGTTCTTTATAATGGAAAAAAGGTTCTTTAGATTATTAAAATGTTCTTCACACTAAGAAAATTATGGTTCTGTTAAGAACTCTAAAAGGTTCTTCGAGGAACCAAAAATGGTTCTTCAATGACAACGCTAAGAAAACCAGCAATTTCATTTGCAGTAACATGCACCAATGAATTGTGCACAGAAACGTGCATTAAGGAAAGAAAATGGGGTCAATTAAAATTTCATATTCATATTAAAGGGATGGAAATTCTGTCATCATTTGCTCACCCTCATGTTGTTCCAAATCTATATGACCTTTCCTCTGGGGAACATGTAGTTACCTTACACTACTCAATACTATTGTGGGTAAGTACACTAAGCACATTGAAAGTGCACATACAGTAAAATAAAGTGCAACCGAAATTTTTTTTTTTTTTGGGGTCCATACATTGGAAGACAATAGTAACCAAAACACTGTGTATCAATGTTCTTCAAAATCTCATCTTTTGTGACAAAATCATACAAGTTTACAATGATATGAGTATGAATAAATGATGACAGAAACTTAATTTTTGGGTGAACTATCCCTTTAAAAGTTTCAGTATGAAGAGTTTTGTGAAGAGTTTTGTTAAGAACCTCTTGGACGACAAAGGCCTGGTTAAGCAAACACTGACACAACCAATTGGGAATAGTAGAAGACTGAATATAGAACCTTGTGGGACAAGCACAAGCCATGTGGGAAGAATACAAGATAATGAGAATGAAACTTTCCAAAGAGCTGATAGTAGTATGAGGTTGTTGAGAGGTTTCTTGTTCAACACCAAGTTCAAACTGTACTGGAGTGAGTGAGATCACTGAATTTGTTTTAGACAGTTCATCAAGAGATGAGCTAGTGTCAGTGATTCAGGAAGTTAAAAGGTAAACTGGATGCACCTATAGGCTCAAATAGGTCAAGTTTTAAGAGAGTTAAAGAAATATATTCGCTGGGGGTATGCCATTCATGAGTCAGATTTCTCGGTCAGCTGTAATTTGCAGGGAGTCTCCTCTGAGATGCCATGCTAACTAGGTCACCAGAGATGAAGCACTGGAGTTTGTATGTGTTTGAGAGGTAAAGATATAAAGAGTGGTAAAGACAAAGACAGAGAGAGCAAAATATTCATCACAAATATTTGCCACTTTCAGAAGCAGTACATATCCTCTCTATAGGAGTCTTTTCTTGTTGTGCATTAACCTCACTGACCACAGAAATCATCTGTACCCACTTCATCACTATCACCATAAATGCTGATCCGGTGAACTCAAGTGGCTTATGGACAATCCTAGCAAGCACATAAGATTCTTCTAGTTAAAAGTATGGTTTTGAATTCATTCTTTTTTGGTGAAGCAATTGCAAACATTCTATGGATGTCGAACGGATGTTAAGTCTTACTTCTTCAAATAAATGTTCCTGGAATGTTGCATAAAGTTTTTTGTGTGCCAATCTAAGAACACACACAAAACATTTTCTAGTGCTCATCCTTGGTTTTATAACCATAAACTAACATTTCAAAAATGAAACCAAAAATTGTAGGCTCGGGAGGTTTTCCTTATTATAGCACTTCATTTTATCAGTTTGCATGTTGTTTGATCACACAACAAGATTTGCCACATACTTATAAATGTTAATGTTGCGCAAATGTTGTTTAACCAAGTAAACTGAGCGGGATTCGAACCAACGTTTCCGGCATTGGAGGCAGGCTCGCTAACAAGAGGGGGTTACGCACCAGAGGAACATTTTCATAGATCCTAGAACTAATGGCGGAAGTACCCAATTTTGGTGCATTTGCAGTTTCTTAGCCCTCCTTTTTGCTCACATCCATCACATAACTTATACATCTACATTCCATCTCCGTTATCACAAATCCCACGACACACAACAAAAACAGCTCTGATCACAGAGTCCTAATTCTCCAGTTGTTGTTGTTGTTGTTGAATGCTGCGCTGTTGCTGTCGGACGGCTTATGTCACTTTAGAGCTCCTACTGGTGGTGCGAATGCAACCAGGAAAATGGCCCTAGGGGAACATAACTAAGTTCCTATAACTACCCGGGTGCAAAAGCCTTTAAAGACGCTAAAGCTGCTCGTGCACCTCTTGAAGCCAGGAGATTGAGGTCAACTCGTACAGCTCTCACTAGCTGGCCTCCATTAAACTCACTTATGTTGCACTTACCTAAACCTCACTCCAATCTGGGTCACGGCACCAATGTAACCCCTCCTGTTCTACTCACACTGCTCTGAGCCATATTTGAATGGGCATTTCTGGCATGGGAGCGCAGCCTCTAGCATCAGTCACTAATGCTATCTTGAGGCCAGGGGAGTGAGGTTTACCTGTACAAGTCTTACTAGCTGGCCTCCGTTACAGCTTACATAAAAGATCATACTAAAAAATATTCATCATACCCAATATACAGACATATTTAAACGCCGATGAAAATGAGTCTTAAAGGGTTAGTTCACCCACAAATGAAAATTACCCCAAGCTTTACTCACCCTCAAGCCATCCTAGATGTATATGACTTTCTTCTTTCAGAAGAATACAATCAGAGTTATATTAAATAATGTCCTGGCTCTTCCAATCTTTATAATGTAGTAAATAGAGAATGAGATTTTGAAGCCCCAAAAAATAAAATAACTAGCTTCCAACTAACGGCCATACGCATCGATTTACTGCGAAAGAGTGAACTCTGACCCGGTGCATGATGTATTGACAAACATGGAAGCACAGAGGATAGAGCAAAACAAAACACCGGTCATGAATTATAAGTCTAAAACGAGAATTTTTAAAGAGAAATGTAGGAGGATTTCGAAATAATAGAAGAGGAGCTTGAGTTTGTTGCCCAGCCCTATTTGTTTGAACAGAGAGAGCTGTCTAAGCTTACGCTACTCCTACATCGTGTCAGCGCATAAGTCAATGTATGTACGGCTGTCTGCCAGAAGCTAGTTATTTTATTTTTTAAAGTTTTAAATCTGGATATTTTTCTTACGCTTCAGAAGGCCTTTATTAACCTGCAGAGCCTTGTGGTTATCTTTTATGATGGATGTGCTTTTTTGGGCTTCAAAATTTCATCCTCTATTCACTGCCATTATAAAGCTTGGAAGAGCCAGGACATTATTTAATATAACTCCAATTGTATTCCTCTGAAAGAAGAAAGTCATATACACCTAGGATTGCTTGAAAGTGAGTAAGTCATGGGATAATTTCCATTTTTGGGTGAACTATCCCTTTAAGACTGCTTTTAATAGAACAACATAAGATACAAAAACATGCAGTGCTTACTGTATATTTTGTCACCACAAAGTTTTGGGCATAATTATTAAACTTGCATGACAAAAATGCTAAAATGACTGATGATTCTGTAGAGTTTAATTTTGGAGTTTAAAAGGTTATCTCAAAGTGTATAGCAACTAGGCATCTGAAACCATGTCATTAATGACAGTGACACTAATGAGATTTATATGTCCGCCACACTTTTCTGATTGTTATACGAACCTGTACTGTATCTGTATCGCTTTCTTTATTTCTTCAAATTTGTCCAAACAGACTCTACACTACCTCTTCTTGTAGTTACCTGCAGAGATCACAAACATCGCTTAAAAAAAAAAAAAAAAAAAAAAAAAAAAAAAAAAAAAGTGTATCCCAGTTACGGTAACAGTGTCTGTCAGCACTCATGTAAATGTACCTTGAGGGCTCAAACACCTTTTTCTAACTGCTATGTATGCTTAAGGGGTGTGGGCACACTAACAATCTGCTAATTAAGGCCCCGAATTCAATGCTTGTGTATTATTGTTGTTTGGGAAAGCTACAACCCATCACGTCCTTCCTGAAGTGATTGGGCTACATTCAAATGTATTTAATATGACTAGAAATGAAACTACTTTACACATTATGTCTTATATACACACAAAACACTAAGTATACCAAAAAAGAAAAAAATAAACAGGTGTGAGCTTGTCACTTGTCTCGTTGAGTGAAAGGCAGGCATGGATTCTCACCCAGCGGCTTGCCCAAGCGAGTCTCCATGCAAACAGGTCTTTGGCAAGCTTTGTTCTCCCCCTCTCACACCTACAGGTTGATGTTGATTCTCCTCCAAACTCGATTCCTTTATTTATCTAAGGCGTTTCATTCCTCTGTGTGTTTTTTTTTCATTCAATCAGTCTTTTCTTTCACTGTATGTCTTTCAACCACCGAATAAAGACAGGGTACAAGTGCTTGTTGACCTCGCTGACAGTCGCGCCAAACCTTAGAAAAACGACCGGGATAAATCCAAGATGATTATTGCACGCCACGTTTGGTTGGATTAACTACCCCAGTGCCACTCAAAAGCTTGTTACCTCCGCAACCAGCCGACTTGCAGAGTGGCGGTAACACTGGGAGCTTGAGTATAAACACCAGGATGCCAGCATGATCTGGCAAGAAATGACAGATCAATGCTTTGTTACTGTTTATTTTCTAGAGCTGCTTTTAAAACCTGCCAGTCAAGCTTTGCAATAAGAGCGTCATGAAAGTGTACGGTAGCTGACATTAAAAGACTGTATTGAAAGAAAATTAACTGCTTATGTAAAAGGTTGCCTCACACTTTTGATATGCTGGATTAATAAGAGAAGCAGGAAACACTTTAAAATAAGGTTCAATGTGTTAACAATAATGAATGCATTAGTTAATGCATGTTTTCCATAACACATTAACTAATGTTAACGTGTACACACTACTGCTGAGAAGTTTGGGGTCAGTAAGATTTTTTAAAAATAAATTAATATGTTTATTCTGCAAGGACACATTAAATTAATCAAAGTAACAATAAAGACATTAATAATGTTATTAAAGATTTCCATTTCAAATAAATGCTGTTCTTTTAACTTTAAGAATCCTGAAAAAAAAAAAAAGTTTCCACAAAAACATTATATGGCACAACTGTTTTCAAAATTGATCAAAATATTTCTCCGACAGCAAATCAGAATATTAGAATGATTTCTAAAGAATCATGACTGGATAATGATGCTGAAAATTCAGCTTTGCATCACAGGTATAAATTACACTTAAACAGTTATTTTAAAGTGTAATAATATTTCGCAATATTCTGTTTTAATGCATTTTTTTATCAAATAAATGCAGCTTTGGTGAGCATAAGAGACTTCAAAAACATTAAAAAAAATCATTTGAACTGTACTGTAACTTGAAATGCTAAAAATATATAGTAGAAATAAAATTACTTTAAATAGAATTAAATTATTAAATAAAATCAAGGAATATTCCAGGTTCATTACAACTTAAAGGGTTAGTTCACCCAAAAATGAAAATTCTGTCATTAATTACTCTCCCTCATGTCGTTCCACACCTGTAAGAGCTTTGTTCATCTTTGGAACACAAATTAAGATATTTTTGATGAAATCAGAGAGGTATCTGACTCCTCCATAGACAGCAATATAACCACCGCGTTCAAGGTCCAGAAAGGTAGTTGAAAACATGGTAAAATAGTCAACATGACTGCAGTGGTTCAACCTTAATGTTATGAAGTGACGAGAATACTTTTGGCCGCAAAAACAAAACAAAAACAATGACTTTATTCAACGATATCTTCTCTTCTGTGTCATTTGCTGTTTACGTTCATTGCTTCCATGTTCTACATCAAAACGCTGTCTCATTACAGAAGAGAGGTTTATTTCTTCTTAAAGGTGGGGTATGCATTTTTTCAAAAACACTGTTTGGAAGTTAGTCGGGCTGACACCAACAACAAACGTCTAACCAATCAGCATTAGGGGGCGAATGATGGTCGTGGAGACAGAAGGAGCAAAGAGGGAGATTCGAGAGAAAAAAAAAAAAAAAACGCAGAAAGAGAGACTCAAAAGAATATCACTGGAATGAAGGTTTATGACTGGGCAAAGCGCTTTAGGACCCGCGTTAATATTAGAAAAGCTTTCAGCACTGGAGAGAGCTAAGTGGGAAGGCCTGAAAACAGACACGGAGGCTGCTTTGATTCACATGTGAGTAACACTGGGTTTGAGTGTCACTGATTGTCTGGAGCTGCTGTGCTGTTGGCGACTAACAACGGACACTTGTTTGTATTTACTCTTGTGTACTGTCTGTTCATTTTTTGTGCTTCCTTGTCATTCGTTCATCATCTGCGCTTTATTTTTCGCGAAGCATTTTGTTGCGCGTCAGCTGTGATAAACAGAGGACTGGAGGGTGAGTTTTGGAGGCGGAGCAATGGAGAGAGGTGTGGGTTTGTTTGGGTTGATTTCAAATATCAACAATGTCCAACAGCGTTGTTAAAAAAATACATACCCCACCTTTAATTAAAAAATTAAGGTTGAACCACTGTAGTCATGTGGACTATTTTAACAATGTCTTTAGTACCTTTCTGGAATTTGAAAGTGGTGGTTAAATTGCTGTCTATGGAGGAGTCAGAAACCTCTCCGATTTCACCAAAAATATCTTAATTTGTGTTCCAAAGATGAACGAATGTCTTACGGGTGTGGAACGACATGAGGGTGAGTAATTAATGACAGAATTTTAATTTTTGGGTAAACTAACCCTTTAATTTCCATTGACAGCATTTGGGGCAAAAAATATATATATACACTACCAGTCAGACGAAACTTCTTTTAAAAACATTAAAAATCTTACCATGTCCAAACTTTTGACTGGTAGTGTATATATATGGCAGTGGCTATTTGCACTGTTAAGTGCAAATAGCAATATATTCTATTTACACTAAGTGACAATAGCAGCATTTTCTTAGCAATATGCTATTTACACTGTAGGTGAAAATAGCGATAGATTCTATTTATACCATGTAAAAGTATCAGTTCTTTGCAATAAGAGTAAATAGTAATTAGATGCTATCTATACTTTATATCAGCAGATACTATTTGCACCTCAGTATTTTTGTACATTAACAAGATGCAATAATATCATAGTGTGTAAATGATAATATTTATTAAAATTATTAAATTGATGCTGCCTTATTGGGAGAATAAAAACCATCCCTACACCTTCCCCTAACCCTACCCAATAAACACTTAATATTATTAAACACTTGTTCACAGTTTATTTCCACTGTTAGAACGTCATTTTAATTTTTATTGAAAATAAATACGAGCTTGGCAAAAGGTGGATTCAAACCTGCGTCAAATGGCGTTAAAAGCCAGGTCTGGCGAGCCTTACTCGCTACTGCTGAAGACGTAGAATTCCGAGCGTCTTTTTTTAAAAGTTGAGTGGCCCAACCAGACATTGGTGGGCGGAACTAGCGTAAACAGCGTTTGCCAACAAGGGATGCTATTTGCACTTATGTTAAACAGACACTCTAAAAAAGGAAAGAAGCAAAATTCAAGACACTTACAATGGAAGTGAAGCTAATTTTATAGAACAAATGTGAAGTTTAATATTTTATCCAAAACATCTGTTAAAACTTTTGTCTGTCAAAACTTGTGTATTATTTGTGCAAGAGTTGTTCTCAACATTTTTACGGTTATTTTGCTGTAATGGCAACAAAGGTGTAAAAGGTTAGCAAATTAGTGGACTCATTCACTTCCATTGAAAGTACCTCAGACTTATTCTTTAGTTTTGAGAAGTCAAAATTAATTTATGTGGTATTTAAATATGTCAGGTGCTGCTGATTGAGAGTAAATCAGCAGCATTGAACCTTGAATGTTCCTTTAATAAATGTTGTAAAAGTTCATCATTAGTTAATGATACCTAATGTGAAAGGTACTCAAGTTGTTTTACAAGGATTCCCTCACATTTACTGCTTCAGCTAGCAGTATCACATAGGTATGAGGCTTATAAGCAGCAGCACACATCACTAGTTTGGCAGTGTCTTCTGCCCCTAGTGGACGGTCGGTCTCAAGAACAAAAAAGAAAACTGAGATTTATCAGGGATGACATGGAAAGCAACACTGCACACCCATCAAACAAACAAAGATATTTCCTTCAGTGCTTTGATATAATGCCGTTATTTTCCAAACAGACAGAATGTGGTCAAGCCAGATAACATATTGCTGAAAGACGGTTTATCTAACATTACAACAGGATACATTTGTAATGGTTCATAGCACTCTGAAGCAGGCGGTAAAAGAATGCATTGGGAAGGCCATCTCACATCTGACAGCAGCGTTTATTCGCTTCCACAGCTGCTTTTGACAAAAAATACGTCACAGTATCCTCTAAATGAAGAACCCCAAGAACAGATTCTGCCGGACCACCCAACGTTGGCCTGAAGCTCGGAGCCGTTTCTCTAGGGTTTTCTCTTTCACTGCCCTCCTTTATTCTTTTCCTTCATTTTGTCTCTTGTTTCCAAACCCGCAACATCCCTCCGGGTGACTACATGAGCATAACTTGCTGAAATGTGGAAAGAAGCTTGATGTTTTCATTAGAGTTTTTTTTTTTTTTTTTTTTTTGGATACCTTTCAGTGAGATCATGCCCAAGGGAGGATGCGAGCTTCCCGCTTAGAATCGGCGCAAGCCACATCGTTAATCATCAGCATCAGAGCATACTCATCTTCACTAGCTTTACACATGGAAGTCCCATTTCATTCGCTAACGGCATAGTGACGGGGATTTATCCGCTGGAGGAACAAACTGCCACCATGGAAGAAACAAAAGTGAGAGAAAATGACAAATATGTTCCGATAACATGTGGGAATGTCTGTCCACAGCTAAACACACACACACACAGGGTTTCCATGTTTTAAGGGGACTTTCCATAGATGTACAATATACAATATATTATACATATTTTACACAATATATACAATATATAATACAATATACAATATATACAATATATTCGACCCCCTGACCCTACCTACCCATCATAGAAAAAAACATCACTTTGTATGATTTATAAGCCGTTTTCCTTATGGGAACCAAAAAAGATTTTTGATCTCCTCACAAGATCAAAAATTTCAGGTATTAATATCCTTGTGGGGACAACATATCCCCACAACGTAGGGTATACCTGAACCCACACAAACTGAACAGTGAAATTAACTAAATTAAATGACTTCATTTCACTCCAATATTATTAAAGTTCATTGTACTTAGTGGTAAAAAGTTATGTGAACTCAATAACTGAATATATTAGTCCCAGCATAGTTCCTGTCAGACTGTATAAGGAGAATAGATGCTGAAATTAAGTGTTACTTTGTGTGTTTTTCTTTGTAAGTTTCTCCGCTAAAGAATGCCTATTCAAAACAATAACAAAGGAGTAGCTTGATGACGCCGTGAATGAGCATGGAATTATGGGAGTTGTCGTCTTCAGCTCCACAGCCGATAGAAAAGCAATCTGATGGGACTAAAGTTTTATTAACGTTACTGTGGTATGAAGCAGGGCATTCTACTCATACAGATCACTCTATTTGACAAATTAAAACTGTGGTGTAACACAACGCTGTTTTACTTGGTCAGAACAATCATACTAAAAGTACATTTGAATATTGAAAGTTATGTTAACGTTACTCTGTGCGTTCACTCAGCTGCTGCTATGACACAATTGTTGCACACTACAGTATGCTAGATCGATATCAGAATATCATTAATAAAAGCCTAATGACTTGTGTTACTAAATGGCATGCCATTCAATTTAAAATATATTGTATGGTGGAGAAAATGCTGTATTAATGTCACTACAGATAAAGCTCTTTCTGATTAAGCTATGTTAGCCACTTGACAAAATAGTGTTGTCTCTGAGGCATGGTACAAACATGTTATTCACCTGAATAATAAAACACCTTATATATCAAAGCGTCTTTGTGTTTCCATGGTTTTTACGAAAGTAAAACCAGAAATCGAGGGTAGCGTGGATATGACATCATAGACAGGCGATGCAATGACACGGGATGCTGCGCTGGTTAAAATTGCAGATTTCTCTGGATTTAAACATTCTTGGAAAAATTTGGGATAATTTAAGTACACAAGTCAACAAAATATATAACATTGTTCTAGTGGTTTTACACAAAAAAAATTCATATTGCGCATTTAATGTTCTGTTATATTATTGGATTTAAATTCTATTAACTTAATCTTTGAGTTGGTTAACTTAAAAAAATATATGTAATTGATTACACACATTTTTGGAGTTATGCCAACTTATTAGTGTAACAATATACTTTATCAGAATATGCTGTTGATAACAGTATACTTCCTGAACATTGAAACATGCATTTTCTATGAAGCTGCTTTGAAATGAGGTGTATTGTGAAAAGCACTTGAATTAACTACTACATAATGCATGTTGCAAAAAACTGGTTGATGTTCAGTCTCACCGACTACACGTCTCAGATCAGCCTTTGGCTCGGCCCGCAACATCAAGGAGCTGAAATGGAGGATGGGAATCTGACTAGAGATCAGCTGCAAACTTCTCCCCTGGGTCCTGTTACAAGCTCTTTGACTGTCCCACACTGCCCCCGCAGGTCACACAGCAGACTCTGGATCTCAAGTTAACTTTGTCTGGGGTCAAATGTGCGGTCAGTGTTGCTGCATTTTCTGACATTGAAAAATGAAACTATCTCTGTTTCTAATAACTTTTTATGCATTCCAGTATGGTGAAAAAGCTTCAAGATGAATAGAAACTCACTCAGAGCTCCGTTTCAGTTTTCTGAATGCTAAATAACAGATTAGCCTATTTCTAATAATTTCTAAATGCATCCCAATGCGGTGGGATAAGATTAAGAGCTGCATTCGAAGCTTTCTGAATGCTGTCCAAGTCAAAACACTGACTTACTGCGCGGCACTGCTCCAGGACACCTTTTATTTTCATTGGACTCATAACTGTCAGTAGCAGATTTTATGGCCAGACGATCCTAAATCACTTCAGTTGGTTTTTTTGTGTCTACACTGTCTGCCGGGGGAATACCAGGACCTTCTCACAACACTACCATGGGACTGAAAACCATTTAAAATCATCATTTTTATTACACCATGTAACTAAAGTTTACAAACATAAAAAAGCCAGTCTCTGTCATGTCTTCCTGTTGTTAAGATTTCAGACCTGCTTAAATGCAAAGAAATGTGTACAAATGTGTTTGAATGAGCTTTTTTTCTATTTTCAAACACACTTGACATATTTAATTTGCCGTAAGTGCACTCTCTGCACGGTGCACCTATGATTGCAGAAGAGTCAAATTCATGACTGTATCGCACGCCTCCGCGGCCCCCCATTTTGTTTGTACAAATCCCCAGGCCCTGGGGCCCCTCTGCTCCAGAACTCCTCCTTCCCTTGAGATGAGGGATGACTTTGGGAACTCCCAGACAGTTGTTTATGCAGTGCGGACATAACTCATTTCTCAACTAATCAAGAGCAAGATAACAGCTGAATAATAGCTTGAAAATACAGATGATATCGTCTGAGCTGTTTGCTTTAAAAGCTTGTTTGAAAAAGAAAAAAAAGGAGGGGGAGACGAGGCCTCGCTATCAGTTTGCATTTGCAGAGGCTAAGAAACGCAAACACTCGAAAGGCTATCAATGACTGTTCTGCTCTGCAATCAATCCACAATCGATATGGCCAAAGTGTTTTCTTTTTACCAAAAAAAAAAAAGTTGTTAAATAAAAATTAAGTTTTAAGTGAAAAATAAAGATAAAATAAAAGATTTTTTTTTTTTTTAAATGGAGAAAAAAAAAACATTCCTAAAGATGGACATAAATATCAGCCTCCCAACCATCAACGACATTGATTCCCACATTGCTGTCATTTTGATAAAGGTCAAATGCTTTTGCAAACAACCGTGTAAACAACAGAAGGATACATAAGGGATGGACATGTAGCTTATCAGGAAGTGGGATTAAATGCTGTCAGTAAACAGTTTATTGTGTCAATAGCAGCCAATCAAATTTAACAACACACCAGTGAGCATGATATTTATCCAGAGGTCAAGAGAAAGCACATGACAGCTGGAGTCACATCTCGTAAATGCTGCAGATTAAATAGCTCTGCATGTGTGAGTATTACACTGGACAATCATGCAACGCAAACAAATACAACAAAAACAAAAACAAACAAACCTTTAAACTGATTTCACTTCACAGATTTATTTCACATATTTCAAAGATTAGCAGGATATATATATATATATATTGCATTTTTTAGTATTTAGTAGTATTTATAAATAATTAGTATACTTAATATTTTGAATATTAATATATTTTATCTATTAATTCTACACTGTGGTGGGAACAATAATAAACAACAACTACAGAAATTGTATTTTAGTAAAAAAAAAAAAAAAATTGTATTATCACTTACATTGTGATAATAATATATGATTATAATTTAATAATAATAATATAATATAATATATAATATATTACAAGGAATTGAAGCAAGAGGTTGTTATTCATTTTATTGAATATTAATAGTCAAAACAACAATAAATAACACATTTTTATCTTAATGTAGCTTACATTGTGATTATTATTAATAGTTAATATAATATTGTTGCTAATATTTATATTTTTTATTATTATTATTATAATTATTGTTATTATCATAACCTAAACTAAAAAGGTAAAAGTAATAATAATAATAATAAAATTAAGATAAAAAAAATAGTAACTCAGTGTGTTCATATATTAATGCATATATATCACCTCTGTGAAGTAGTTTACTGGATAAAATTTAATGCCAGACGAAACATAGTATATTAGTAATTGCATTCCTCGAAACTGAGGGAAAACTTAAAAAAAAAAAAAAAAAAAGAAGAAAGAAGAAGAGTACTTAAACTTACAAAACAAACACATGCACAATTAATCTCACCTGTGCCAGGCTGCTGTTAAAGGTATTAGTGGTGGTTATGGCACTATTAGAATTCGAGTATCTGGCATGCTGCCCTTCCAGAGATTAAAAGGGATTTTATCAAGAGGTTGTTATTAATGAGAACCATTACTTATGTCTACTTCAACCCACAACCCCTGTCATTAAATAAAACTTAGAGCCACAAGGAAAGTTGCGGTAT
Source organism: Hypophthalmichthys molitrix (assembly GCA_037950675.1). NCBI lineage: Eukaryota > Metazoa > Chordata > Actinopteri > Cypriniformes > Xenocyprididae > Hypophthalmichthys > Hypophthalmichthys molitrix. The sequence continues at coordinate 19,026,168 of CM075494.1, read as the reverse complement.
GCCTTGAACAGAGTTGAACTGATAGAATATTGAAATATTCTGACATTATGCAACTGTGTGAGAATTTAGCTTACAAAAATAAAAAAAAGCAATGGTTTCTATTTTAGTCCTGAACAAAAATAATGATCCATGTTCATAAAACCACCGCTTTAGTAAGAGTGAAGCCTCCATAAACTGCCATACTGTTTTGTTTGAGTGCACTTCTGGAGAAATCTTTATAAAGGCTATAAGGCGTGATCATCTTGATTTGCTCACTTAAACTCAAACTCAGTCTTTAATTGCATTCAATTACGGATATTGTACAGTATGATCCAGGTTCATAGCGCTAATCCCCAATCCTCTACCCCATTTTTTCATCTTCAGGGCAGAAATGCATACGACTGGATGCTGGTGGTGACACAGGCTCATCATCAGTTGTAATTAATGTGATGTTGAAACGAGGTGAGGTGTTCTGGTATACAGGGCCTGTAATTAGTCTTAGTGGCTTCAGTATTATCAGCAACATACTTGAGATAAGTCGTGCTAACAGTGGGGTATTAGGTCCAAAGATTAGCGCAAGGCCCGGTTTTCGCTGCCCCACACTCATTCTCTCACCCCTGTGGGTCAAGTGGTGTTCCCTGGTATCTCCTATTTGTTGTCATCCCATAATATATCCCAATAAGACATGTCTCTCAATTATCTGTCTCTCTTGATGACAGTTATAAAAGTCACAGAGTTATGTCTGCTTCAGACAAAGCTAGATTATTCACAATTATAACTATAATACTACAGCCTGAAGCATTAAAAAAAAAAAAAACAGCAGACGAATTAAATGAGCAGCCAATATAATGAAATACAGAGAAAAATTTAGAGAAATCATACCAGTAGATGATCTATTCAGATACATGCCTATCAATCCAGAGACAGCCCAAAATAACTCTTTAATTTTTAAACATCCAGCACTGAAACAGTTAAAGTCAAAATAAGCAGAGGCACATTCTGGTCTTGTTTGCTGCACTGCACCCTACTGGTCACTCGGAGGAACTGCAGCTGCTTCAAAATGCTTCTGTTTCTATTTCTCATCTCTGATTGGCTATAATGTCCAAGGATGACCAATAGGGAACATAAATGTTGTAAGTGATGAATTAACAGGAAAGGAGCAACTAACTGGAAAACTTCCATTTGGGATAGACTGGAGTATTCATTAGTGACTACAGAGTTAGAAATCATCTGTATTTATTGAAGTGCAAAGATACCCTTAAAGACATACATTCTAACTTAAATATGAGACAGATATGCATGAATTCCTAATTACACATAAGGCACTTCTTATTTAACAATCACACATTCATACAGTATATATTTTTAATTATGCATAATGTGTAGCCTGTCAAAAGTTACAGAGTGTTTGTTTGTGTTATTCATTAAACTTACAAGTGCATATTACATAGTCTATAATTATGATTCATATATGACTCAATAACAAGCTTTTTTCAAAAATATATTTAAAAAGTCAGTTCATACAAAATGACTTCAGTACTCCTATGAAAACTGCAATGTCTGAATAATAATATGAATATGAATAATATGAATAACAATAATAATATTTTGCTGCTTAGTCAATAGTATTTTAGTAGAGTAACTCTCCAGAGATTGTTGTTGAATAGTGTTGTTGTTGTTAAATATCATAGTGCATAATGAAACCAACATGCAGGAAGCCATTTTGTTGTCATGTGACAAGAAAAAACTAATTCTTTTTAAAAATGTATGAAACTGAAATCTGAATACAAAGATTATACATTTCTAAGAACTCAGCATGTGTTTTAATTTATATTTCAAAAACATTTGTCCTTTTTTTTAATGATCTTGATGCAAGTCAGTAAGATTATCAATAAACCTTCCTTTAAAAAACATTTTAAGTTGTAGTCTGTGTAGCAGCTTGTTAGTATGTGTCCCCATATATATTTTTAAATTACTAATAGGATTATTACTGCCTTCCTTGAAAAAAATGAAAAACGGAAAAAAATGTAGGCTCTTTATGAGTCATTTATAAAACTGTGTTTTCAGCTAGAAAGTATAAAATATGTGTTTGTACAAGGTTTAGAGTTTGATGACTCATGCGCTGGGAATTGGGCGGAGCCCAACTCTTCCAAAGATATGATTGGCAGCTGAATCACACTTTTTTTTCTCCTTTTGCTGTGTCACTCCTTTATTTGCTTCTCTGTCACTCCCTACTGTGTGTAACCACAGCTAAAGTTAATAGCTAAAGTTCAGCTAAATGTTTCATTGACTTCCTATATTAAAATGTGAAATTAAGCATAGCAAAATTAAAACAAGTACATGACTCTGTACATCAATAATGATTATTTTAAAGCCTTTGCAATGTAAGCATCATATATAAATGCATTAATATGGTCCATGTTATATCCACCAAATAGTCCTGAAAAAGGTTCAAGACCCTTGATTTAGACCCTTACAAATAACAAGGAGAAAACAAAAAGCACACTTCTATTCAGCCAAGATATATGACAGATTTGAGAGCTTGTAATTCAAAGCATGTTTATCCAAATACTGACGTGTCTTTGGAATTAAGTCCTTGCTTACTAGACAAGGACTGAGTATGTTTGACTCATCAAGAATACATTTCAGAGGTTAAATGGAACTAAAATGAACCCCAAAATTCCTTACAGTCCTATGGAAAGTTTTATTTTCAGTAGATTAGTGGGGCATGAAAGGGTTTCACTGTCCTGCCAATCATCTTATTTTCCAGCAAATGATGAGCAGTCCTTCTACTTTTTTACTTTTTCCATAAATCAGGGTTATGAATAGTGAATAATTACATGCACTTGGAAAAAAATCAAAATGATAAAGGGTCTGCAGATAAATTGAAGCATTCACTGAATTCCACAGCTTCTCTCCTCCCTTTCCTCCATCCTCCACTGTACATTTATATGCATCAAGTTTATAGTTTGAACACAGATTTCTTGCACTCCAAATGGTTGGTATTTGCTTAAAAAACATGGTGGTCATTCCCAGTGGCTTTTGCTATGAATGAATCCATTTAGAGTTCTAACCAATAGGAATGCTTTTACTGGCTGCTCCTGTCTTCATCTGGACCGGAAGCCTTGCTGACCCGGCCGATTCGTTTTAATTGCATTGCTAATGCTGTTTATAACGCGGTTGAGTGAGGCGAAAGAAAAAAAACCCTTGAGAGGGTAACAAGAGCGCTGAAAAGCCCGTGTCAGAACCTCACAGGAATAAATTCTATCTGCTAACTTGCTTATGACTTCCGTAGAAATATTGGTGGGAAAAGAGAGAAGGTAATCTTTTAGAACGCTTCCCTCAGAGGAAAACTCATGAGGCGGCTATTCTCACCCCACTCAATTAAACTGAATCCTGGCGTCAGTCACACTTTAGGTCTGGACTAATTTGATGGAAGTAAAGAAAATGTAGGTTTGTGTTTAGTGTAAGATGGGGGAGGCCACTCAAATTATAGAATAATTTAGGCATGTTTCCCATATGAAATAATAGCCAAACATTTTTTTTTTTTTTTTTTAAATGGAGCAGGTTTTTTTTTAATGTTTTTTTTTTTTTTTTTAAGTATCATATTTGATACATCAGGCTTTATGTTTATGGCTCATATATGATATGGAGCTGACACTCGATGAGGAAAAAAACACCAATTTTATTCAGAGCCCCAAACTGAACAAAAATATGCAAATTGGTTCAGTTGCTGATGCTTATATGGCCAGAAAGAAAGATGAAATTCTGATAAATTATAATATAAATCAGTGTGAATCGGGGTTGGGTAAGTTACTCTAAAAAAGTAATTAATTAGCTACTAATTACATCTTCAACAGTATAATTAGATTAATTACACTCTCTAAAAAGTATTACTAATTACTTTCTAAATCCCATATCAACTTCAAGATATAGACACAAAACTGCTCTTTTAATTCTTTCAAATAAATAATATCAAATTGCATAAATTATTCTTGAACTGACCACATAATTAAAGGGAGAAGGTTACATTAAAACATAAATCTTTACATTAAACATAAAATTATGATGTTAAATCCACTATTGTTTTATTTAGAAGTGTTCTATACAGTATTTAATGCAATTACATTGGAAGTAACTGCAATTAAATTACAGAAAAATTAATCCCCTACTTTACTTTTTCAAAGGAAAAGTAATTAAATTACAGGAATTAATTACTTAGTAATGCATTACATCTAACACTGATCTTTATTACATTATACCAGACTACTTGCATAAAAGGCATAGGCTATATATTACAGTTGTCACTCTATATCTGCCAATAATATGTCAGTAAGATGATATTTAAATGCTTAGTTTTATGTTCAAAGCTCTGTAGTTTTTATTGTTTTACTTCTCTAAAAAAAAAAAAAAAACGTACTGTATAGATAATCAAGTAAACTCAAGTTGCTTCAGTTCAGTAAATCTTCATCTAGAAATATTCTTACATTTACTTTATAAAAATCATAAAAGATTCAAAAACACACATGACCCACATGTAAAAGGGGGTGGGGGCATTTTCAGAATAATCCTAAAATGCCTTTTACTTGCTGAAAAAGTATAAACTATCAATCAGATGACAGAAGGCATATTGTGTACAACAGGTTTTTCAGCAAAGTTTTGAACATATTGATCAAGCGTCTAAATCAGAAACACGTAAGTATCCAATACTGGCTGATACTGATATACTGCCAGATTTATTTATTATTTCTAATAATAAATAAATCAATATTCAATATTGGAAAATATATTGTCCGATAACTGATACAATGCATTCCTAACACACACATGCTTCATAAAACCTGTATTAGTGTCCTATGAAAGTCCGACATGCATGAGTGAATGTGGAGCACGTGTGAATCACATCAACACACACTCTTGCAGCTTACCAACCTGCAGACAAATGAAGCATCACCAGCAGTCCACACTTTTCCCACACATACTACAAAACAGTTTCTGCAACAATAATCCCGCCATTATCACAACGTGTCTCGCCATTTAAACTTGCACAAACTTGTTTCAAAATGAGCATTTTCATGTTTCGCCATTTTCCCTAAGTCATTATAAGTCAGAACAGTTGTCATGTTACATACATACGGTTATTGCGTAGACTTAGTCTGACTGAGTAATTGCTCTGGCAGTGAAGGGAATGAGTCAAGATGGATGGTTGAGGGATTAGATCCCCACAGCAGTCGCACTGCGTATCTTTTCATGCATCTCAGCCCACCATCCATCCATTTGAACAAATGTTTTTTATTTCTGTGGTGCCAGACAAGTCCCCCAGCCCACGTCTCTCACGTGCACACAGACACCTGGAACGGCCTATGAGCGGACAAAACCATCAAGTCTTTAAGGTAGCTTTCCCAGTCTGTCTATAGGTCACACATTGAAGGTGAAGAATGTACGTTCTGGCACAAGACGGAAATGCTAAATAATACATTTTAAAATGGGTTGAATAAACTTAAGTTATTTTTTTTTTCTTTAAGACTGTTCATAACTTTTCTTTAATCAGTTACATAAAAATGTCGACTGGTTTAATTTTATACAGAAAAGTAAGATTGATTCTCCCTAACTAACTGTTAGGCTGTCATAAAATAGTTCTTAAGACAAAGTCTTAAGCTAAGGAACAGTGGTTTGAAAGTGAAGGTCTTTCTTGGCCTGTCAGTATTTTTGGCCCTGTTTACATCTGGTATTAAAATGTGTTTTGGTCGATTGGATCACAAGTGGGTGAGGGGGACATATTCATGTTTACACCTGGTGTTTTAATTCATCTCTTTTGTCCACTTTCAACCTGTTCTGGTTTCTTCGAGGGGAGGACTTATGGGTGGGTAAATGTATGGGTTTTTTTTCAGACCTTTCGATGTATTGGACAAAATAAGCTCATGCAATTTACGAATGCAAAAGGAGAGGACGGAAAAACATACGGAGAGCATAAGCTTTTATTACTGCTCTGACAGCCGCAAGACCACACCGAATGTGGTGTGTTAAAAACCAGAAATGGTGAGAGAACATTGTGCTTGGTACATTTGTCGTCTACAAAGCAAACTTTGGTCTTCGGCCAACAAAGTTTAAATCCCATCTGGCTAGCGCGCTTCTCATAATGTTTACGCATTAGGTCAGTAGGCGGTGAGTATGGTGTCTTTTGGGGCTGTTTGAACGCATTCAAACACATGAGTGTTTACACTACGAAAGCAATCCGGTCAAATGCGCTTTCGACTACAACTGGAAGTGGTCGAAAGTGGTCAAGCTCAAAATGTTTTAGATCCCGTTTACACCTGTATTTAGCATCGTCCATATGTGATCCGATTGACCAAAACACATCTACCAGGTGTAAACAGGGCCTTTTCCACCTCAGGGTCGTCTGCGTGAGTAGGCAGGACCGGAAGAGAGTTATCTCGCCATCATCCTCCTGTGTTGTTTCAGCCCGAGCACAGTTCTCTGCTCACACAGCTCGGATATTGAGTTCCCACAAAGCAATCATTACTCCAGCCCCACAGCGATCTGAGCCCACAATTGAGCTTGATTATATTCTAATACAATACAGTAGGGATGGGACCATCAGGGTTACTGGTGACACCGCATAGGGCTGTTGGTGGTTTCGAGGTATAGATCGAAGGATATTACTTACATCATAAATAAATCAATTGACAGCTGAGTTGATGATTGAGCCGACGTCGCAGCTGGCATGACACACCAACGATGACAGCTCAAGTTGAACAAAACATGTTTTATTAGGTCTCTAGGTTGTTTTCTCACCTTGCATCATTTAAGCTGACAAATTGCACTTGACACACCATGCTACAATATTGACAAAAAGGATAGTAATCTCATTTATCTGATTCAGGCTTGCAGTGGAATTCAGCTGTATGGCTTTTTCGAACATGAACATAAATGGCAGTTTAGATTTGTTTGTTTGTTTAGCATATCTATATCTAAGACTCTGGCTACAGTCGTAACTGCGACTGTGTGTTTGCATTCAGATTGACTGAGTGCCTCGTTAGCCATTATATTAAATGGGTCTCGGTCCATTACCGTGCAGGCCTTTTGTTCGTTCTCTAAACAAAGCTTAAGTGCTGATTTGATCTCAGTGATCCCTTGAAAATCACTTTAATATCACATTATCACTTGATCTGATAATTTGAGATTATTCTGACATCTATTTTGATAAATCATTTATGGTCCCATACACAGCAAACAATGATTTTCTTCCTCAGTGTTTTTGTTTTGCTCTCTAGTACAAACATCTAAAGATTCTTCAATTAGAGAAGCAAAATGACTTAAGATATTGTCTTATTTTCTGAAATTTAAAGGGTTAGTTCACCCAAAAATGAAAATAATGTCATTTATTACTTACCCTCATGCCGTTCCACACCCGTAAGACCTTCGTTAATCTTCGGAACGCAAATTAAGATATTTTTGTTGAAATCCGATGACTCAGTGAGGCCTCCATAGCCAGCAATGACATTTGCTCTCTCAAGATCCATTAATGTGATTCGCTGATTCATTATGCTCCGAAGCTTCCTGAAGCAGTGTTTTGAAATCGGCCATCACTATATAAGTCGTTATTTTGTTTTTTTTGGCGCACCAAAAATATTCTCGTCGCTTTATAATATTAATATTGAACCACTGTACTCACATGAACTGATTTAAATATGTTTTTAGTACATTAATGGATCTTGAGAGAGGAAATGTCATTGCTCCCTATACAGGTCTCACGGAGCCATCGGATTTCAACAAAAATATCTCAATTTGCGTTCCGAAGATTAACGAAGGTCTTATGGGTGTGGAACGGCATGAGGGTGAGTAATAAATGACAGAATTTTCATTTTTGGGTGAACTAACCCTTTAAATGACTTTATGCTTAAAACAAGAACAAATATCTGCCAATGGGGTAAGAAAAATAAACTTAATTAAAAGGGAAAACAAGTTTAATTTTTAACCTACTGGCAGACATTTTTTCTTTAGCTGCATTTCCACCGAAATTACCTGGAACAATTTGTCCCAGGAACATTTTTCCATCACAGTCTAAATTACTATGAAGATTAGTCCGGTGACGTGGGACTGCGCACGACTTTCCAGTTCTCGCTGGATTTTATCCTCTGCATATAAGCTTAATAAAGCCTGAACCCCAAAGTCAGTCCATCTGTCATATTTTTTAAACTCCATTGTTGATTCGAATTGCAAACAACTCTTACTGCATGCACCGCAACGGACTTTTAAAAATGGTTGATTGGAGTCAACCAATCAAAATGCTTCATGAACTCAACCAATCAGCATGTTCAGCACACATGTCCCACCCCTGAAGGTTCCTGAACTTTGAATAAGTACTACCTCATGAGCAGGGTCTTTCTGATGGGGAACTTCATTTAGACCCTGGTCCCTGTGGTCAAAACAAACTGAGTACTACCCCAAAGTCCATAGTCCCTGGGGAAAGTTCCTGAGGTGGAAACGTGGCCTTTATTTTTTCTAAGCATATAGTCACTTAATTTTTGATCTTTTGTTTTTTCCAGAAATCAAGACTTGTTATCTTATGCCATTTTGCTTCAAGTAAATGTGTCTGTAAATGTATTTAAGAATGTTTAGATTCTTGTACTGAATCAAGACAAAATTACCGTGGAAGAAAACTATTTTTGCAGTGTAAAACTATAGGAAGTTTGATCAAATTCCAAAACCACCCACATGGAGGTCACCTGGTTCTCCAGTCACCTAACCACAGCATAATATATGGCACGTTATAGAAAACCACTTGAAGAGAAGAAAGACAAGATGAGGGTTTGTAAAATCATTTCCTGAGGGAATTTTATAGTGTAATGACCTGAAAGGAGATGAGCTCCCCTAGATATTCATTCTCAGCTTGACAGAGTTATTATTAAACTTTCTTCACAAAATTCCTGAAGCTTCTTGCGTTCCTGCACATTATCTTTAGCACCCAGCAAAAAAGCAAGAAAGCAAACACTACGAAGTCCATTCAAGCTGTTGTAATTATACCTGCATCATATTACAAACTAGATACATATTCTATATCCCAACACAATGAGAATCATTCCAGCCCTAAGCGGGAATAATCCCATCTAATCCATCAATAAACCACTCAAATGCAGCTAAATGATCTTTGGGTGAACACATAGTGCCAACAGCCATGAGCTATCCTCTAAAAACAGTGACGGATTGAGACGGAGGAGTTGAAGTATGTGTTTGCATCAAACAACACCTCCTGCCAGCTTTGCATCTCACCGCTGTCGATCGCTCGCTCTCTCTCGTGTAAAATGGCTGCTGTCCTTGCCATGTTCCCTGTGGCTCATCCATCATTGATGAACAGAGCAGAATTGATGTCTCACACCTGAGTACCTGTGATTTGGAAGCAGGTGTTACCCCTCCTCTCTTCCATCTCTCCGCCCTTCTAGCCTTGTGTCTTTCCCAGAGTCCCTGGGGCCTTGGGTGTCATGGCCAGGACACATGCACCCCATTGACAAACTGATGGATGAGCCAAACCACGTGTATGTGCAAGTGTATGTATCTGCATTTGTGTTTATGTCCTTATGTGAGAGTAATTGCAGAATCGAGGCAATTATTTCTTTCGGACTGAGACTTCCCACAGATCTGATTTGACAGAAAAGAAAAACAATCAAAAGTTAATGTGATTTATAGATGGAAAATAATCAAACAAAGATCTACAGTCAGATAAATAGTAACAGATTGCCTTTAGTTTACAGATAAGACTGAGACAGAGACTATGTTTAGAATGGATTACTAGCACATTGCACTTGCATTACTAACACATTGTTTACTGTACAAAGTATACAAAGTAGGGCAGAAGAGTAGTATGCTATTCTGAATATAGTGTGAGAAACAACAGGAAGAAAATCTTTGTAAGAAGGCAGAGACAGATTTTAATATGTAGACAGACAAGAGACCTGGTGCAGAGGGTTGCGCTTTCACAGAAATGTGGAAAAATTAATAAGCGTGATCAAGAGAGAAAAAGACTAATTCATGGATATAGAGAAAGAAAAGGCCAGAAATGAGATTGACTAGTCAGTCAGTCAGCCTGTGCTCCACAGAGGCCATTAAAACCGTCTGGCACCGCCAAATCTCACAGGCAGGTTCGGCTGGCATGAACACCAAGTCCTGCCGCGAGCTTATCAGGCCTTTCTGACGCGCGCTATCTCGCTCGCACCCGGTACAGGGACCGGGCTCCTGAAAAGCCAGAGATGGTTTATGGAAAGTGATTTGCTGAAAGAGCTATCAAATGTAATTTACTTGTGCACCTTGCACTGTGTCTAGTGCCAAAAGCTAAACACACAAATGTAAATGAAGCGAGGTTGACTCAAATATGTTCAGCTCGTCATGTTCAATAAAGCATTTAATGAATCAGTTTTACAGGGCGCTGTAGGTTTAGGCTGCTTTTAAAGCTGATATAGGGTCAGTTTTGAGGCCGTTTGGTAGGGAGCAGGATTGACAGATACACCATGCTGACTGCGAAATACATACACTAAAACACGCAAGGGATTGGCTTTCTAAATGACATTTAATTGACCGTTATTTACAGAGGACATTGGCTATTTTATGTACTGATAATACGTGATTAATTATAACATTATGTAAGGGAGGTAATTAATTAAGGTGAGGATGATACCTGCATGGCGCTGCTACAACAGTGGCCATTTTTGGGCAGTTTCCTGGATCGAAATCCTCTTATTAATTTTTTTTTTACTTACTAAAAAGTTGGCTGAACGATCTAAACACATAATGAAAGTGCACCAGACACTGCATAGACACTTGAACATAATTAACTTAGTGACAGCATCTAAAACGGAAACATTTAACATTAGCTTCAGACATTTTTAATGTTACAAATCCTTTTAGGTTCATTGAATATTATTTTTATCTCATTTGAAAGGATTCTGAAGCCAAGTCTAAATTTTAAAGTAATAAAATGAATGAAAAACTCATTTAAAGGGGACCTATTATGCCCCTTTTTACAAGATGTAATATAAGTCTCAGGTGTCCCCAGAATGTGTCTAAAGTTTCAGCTCAAAATACCCCACAGATCATTTATTATTTATTATGTAAATACCCATTTTTGAGTGGGAGCAAAAACATGCTGTTTTCGTGCAGCTTGTGCTTCGAATACTTTGCCAAAAATTAACGAAAAAAATCGATTTGGTTTTGATTATCATCTCTATCACGGTCAAGCTCATGTGACACTGCAGTTCTTCGCCATTATGAAAGTTTATTATCTGCATGCGTTTTAAAGCCATATAAGTCTAAACTTCTGTTCTGATATATGGTTTTCTGCGTGCACACACATCCGAAGCATACGCACAGAAAGCTGGCTGTCAGACAGTGCATCCCATGAGTATTAAACTAAGTTCTCTTTCACGTGTTATTGAGCTTAAACAAAACACACAAAGTTCACAAACACAAATGTCTATGAACATAAACAGCAAGGAAAGAAATCGCAAGTGTATATTAGACCTGTGTAGTAAAATGAAAGCAGCATAATATACAGTACCTAGTGTTATATATGCTGTTAATATGAATAAAAAAACAAAAGGAAAACAGAAAATCACTCACTGCTCTTGATTGAATAAATTAGTAGCTTTAATAAGAATAAATTTCTTACTTCAATGATCCTGTTAAATGCTCTGACAAGGAGATAAACATGGCGGACTGTGTACAGCTCATTCAGGGCGGGGACTATGCTAATAGGGCAGAGTCCATCAGCAGTCGTGGGCGGGGCCTAAGAATGTGTGATGTCACAAAAACCTCAATCTGAAAATGGCTTGTTCTGAGACACTGCTTATGATTTATGGGGATTAAAAAAAAGGAGTGGGTGGATTTTTAGGGTGGTTGTGTAAACACATTGCCAACATACGTTTATGTTCAAACACCATGTAAAAGCGAATTTTGCATAAAAGGTCCCCTTTAATCATTATTTAATCACTTTTTTTATTTTATTTTTTTTAATTTATTTTTTAATGGGACTTTGAAAGCATAAAATGATATTATGGCTAAAATTATAGACACTGTACATGTACATGTTTTTTTTTTTAATTGTTGAAAAGTGGTTAAGGGTTAAAAATATGTATATAATTGTAAAATGTATTTATACAAATACACTTATAAATATGATATAAAGCAGTCAATTTGGTAACACTTTATTTCGATGGTCCATTCTACTAACTATAAGTAACTTTGCAACTACATGTCAACTAACTCTCATTAGATTATTAGTAGACTGTCTGTTTAATATCTGATAACACTTTATTTTGAGGCTCCTCCAACAGACATTCTACTAACTTTGCAACTACATGTCAAATTATTCTACTAACCAAAACCCTTATTCACCTAAGCCTTACCTAACAGTCTACAAATACTCTAATGTGAGTTAGTTGACATGTAGTTGCAAAGCTACTTATAGTAAGTAGAATGTCTAAAGTGGACAATCAAAATAAAGTGGAATCAAAAATCTGTAATTGTTTTCATTCAAAACACTCAAATGTTTCTAAAGCTGTGCATCTATGTTAGATGCTGTCAAAACATCTATATTGTACTTTTGAGTGCATATATTCAAACATATGAAAACATGTTTAAATGTACTCGTAAATTCTTGTAGTTAGGCTGAAATCACAGACAATGCTAAAAACAGTTGTGTGAGGAAAAACACAGACATGTTTGATTTAGAAGGGTTTAAAAAGTATAGCTGAAGCCTAAAGTTTTAGCTAAAACTAATTCTGTCCTGAAGACAATTGTGTTTTTAATTGCGCCTTTCCTCTCTGATATGGTGTTCTTGCAGACAGCAGACTACCAGGTCCTTGTGTCACAGTGATACCTTGGGAACTGCTCATTTTCAGTTTTCCGAGGTTTGACCTGTAACCTCTGCCTCCTGGGCACAATATACTGGTGCTCTTTGAATCTAAGATCTCAGGGGTCAAAAGCAGGTGTTCTACTGTCCAGGTGCCCAATCAGGAGCCTTAGGCTTTATAGTGGTCTGTGCATGTATTTGTGCCTGTATGGGTGTGTGCGGGCACATATGTTTGTCCGGTTATCATCCGTCATACTAGAATACACCTGGCCCTTTGAAAGCTTTTCTTTCTCTGGTCAAAGTTCACTGTGCTTGCTAGACCCCAACCCACAGTGCCCCCTAATGGACAGAACTACGACACTACAGGTGCGCACACACACACACACACACACACACACACACACACACACACACACACACACACACACACACACTTGTTTGTTCAACTAAGGTCATGCAGGATTCATATTCAGCTATTGTCTTCAATAGGAAGTGCTTTAGGAACTGGATATTACTGGACTGCAGGAACAGTTGAGAGAAAGCTTAATTCTTGGCCAGAGCAATGTTTCTACATTTGCATTCTGCAAACAGCTGTGTACAACAAAAAAACCCTAATTTTCCCCAATCTTAAATTTAAACACTGCAATATTTAATATATATTTTAGTACTATCTATACTGTATACTATAGACATGATTATTTTCAACATTGTCTATTGTTAAATTATTTAATTAAATACCTTAACATTTACTATATATTTTAGAGCACATGCAAGAGTTCTGTAGATGTGCAGAATTTTTAATATTTATTTTTAATAATAAAAACAAACAGGTTACAGAATGATAGCTTATTATGGGTTTTCATTACAGACAAGTAAAGGAAGTGGTCTATTAAACCGGTGGTCTACTGAAAAAATATCAACATGCCAAAGAGCGATTTAAAATAATAATAATAATAATAATAATAAACATAAAACATCCCTAATTTATCCCTTGTTAAAATATTCCTTAATATTTAATATATTTTTAGAGCAGACATAAAAGTATTGTAGGTTATTTTTATATTTATATTTATTTTTTCTTGTTATAAAAATATAAAAAGGTTACAGAATGATGACTTACTATGGTTTTCCTTACAGACCAGTAAGGAAGTGGCCTACTAAACCTGTGGTCTACTGTAAAATATCAATATGCCAAACAGCTGTTTTTAACATAAAAATCCCTAATGTATTTCTTGTTTATTCTTTAAATAAATTTCTTGATATTTAATATAATTTAAGAGCACACATCAGAGTACAGTAGATGTGCATTTTTTTATATTTATTTTTAATAATAAAAATATGAACAGGTTACAGCTTACTGTGGTTTTCCTTACAGACAGTGAGGAAGTGGTCTACTGAAAAATATCAACATGCCAGAGCAGTTTAAAAAAAAAAAAAATCCCTTGTTAAAATATTCCTTATTATTTAAAATATTTTTAGCAGACATAAAAGTATTATAGGTTATTTTTATATTTATATTTACAGAATGATGACTTACAATGGTTTTTCTTACAGACCAGGAAGAGGAAGAGGCCTACTAAACTGTTGGTCTACTCGCCAAGAGACAAAACTCCGGTACTGCACCTCTAAGCTATGTTTGAGCAGGACCGGCCCACACAAAGCTGCTTTTAACCCCAATGTTTGAATGGTTCATGTGGCCTGTTTGAAAGCATCCGGTGTGTGTGTATGCGTGTTAAAAGAAGGTGAGTTACAGGAGGATCGTTTGTATGTGTGCCGAGAGTGAGGGCAGGTACACAAAGAGCTAGGGCAGGCATCGCTCCACCTACCATGTAGCCGCGTGAGACGCTGCACGGTCCAATCACATCAGCGGCTGAATTTGACGGTGACGTCTGTTGCGAAGGTCTGTTACGAACATAAAGCACACGTACAAGCACACGTGCACACACATACACACATCGATTTTTCTGCAGTGACACATAACATGCAAACTATCCAAACACTGCCACCTAACGGATGTGCTGCGCAGCGTTTCCGAGGCCCTCCCTTGCTCTTTTTTTCTCTTCCACTCCTTCACTCTCACTCTCTCATTTCCCCCCTCCAAGCAAATTCAATCTGACTCATGAAAAAGATACAGGAAAGATGGCATCATTAGGACACCCACTAGCCCTCATAAGAAACACACACCCTTTCACAAAGGGCAAACAGAGTTCAGAGTTCATCTGTTGTTCACCAACCGCACCAAATGACTGATCCATGTTTGAAGCCCAACCCAAGGTGTCTCATTACAGACGCTACATGGCACAACAGCAACAGGGATGTAGACTTCGTCAAATTGCGAGTTATTTGCAAAACCGAGAATGAATATGAATCCCAACATTACGGCCTTCCATCTCAGATCAATCCCGTTGATGATATCATGGAATCAGCAGTACAACATTATAGAAACGTTGCAGACAGGTTGCAGGGTTAACAATTTCTCATTTATTTTTTACAACAAAAACATGTGAATTGGGATGCTCAATTGAGGGGTTTAAGGGTGACTGGAAACTGCACGTGTGACCCGCTGACCTGCCGATGGTGGCCTAATGGTGAATGGGTCGGTTCAAGTTCAGTTCATAGGTTCTTGTACGGTCACAATGGGTTTAGCCGCACCACGGGCAGCTCTTGAAGGACTCCCTGCCTTAAAAAGCTGCATAATAGGTTCAACACTGCAGTGATAAGCATAAAAAAAGTGCAAAAGTCACAATCATTCTGCCATAGTCAACATTTTACTTCGCGGCCGGCAAGACCCCATGCAAGTAGTACAAACAAAACGACGGCACTTTAGAAAGTCTGACATGAGAAATGCCACATCTAAACTACCATTTTCCTAATTGCGCTACAAGGTCAAAACTAGCCGAAAGGTCGCTACTTAAACACTAAGCACACACAATCCATTCGGCCTGACGAAGTAATGTAAGAAGAAGCGAAGACAGACAGAAAACCAATCATCCAAATAAAGGAAATTACTGGTCGTGGCTTTGTTTGGGAAAAAGACCGGAACAGTTGACGTGCTTTGAAGAGAGGGCAAAAACGATGTATAAATCAGGGGTAAACGCAGTTCACGGGTTCAACGGCTGTTCACCAATCCCCTCCTTGCTAATCAGGTATTTATCACACTTATCAATGTGTGTGTGTGTGTGTTGGTGTATGTGTTTATTTTAGTATCTGTCACGGCTGGAGGTGTGTGTGCTGTACGAGCGACGTATATTCGGATGTCTTTGAGTGACTGCGGCTGTTTGTTTGTGTGTGCGCGTACACGTCGGGTCTGTCCTTACCCGTTCCTGTACCGCGAGGAAGAATGGCGGGCGTCTTTATCAGCCGTGCTTTATCCTGCTAATGGCGAGGCCCTGTCGGCTCCAGCCAGCCGGGTGACAGCAGATTTGTAACGGGCGACAGGAACAGATGGAGACGCCATTGTGGTTCTGAAGCCAGGCCTGGAGCTCGGAGCGGCCCCGCCCGTGAGTATGCTAATGTGAACTCCGTTTCACCCGCTTCCCGGCATCACTGACCTGCCCGTGGCCCTCTCTCTGGGCTTTACACAACACGTAGGCGTATGCGGGAGGATACGCAACAATCAACACGCCGCAAGCGTGAGCATCCTCGTCTCGCATACCATACCATACCAGAGGCCATTCGGAGAGGTGTATATGTAATCGCCAAGCGCTAACGAAGCTCTAACAAATGGATGCGCGCATCATAATTGGAGTCGAAGCTGGTGGATATGGAGTTTTTGAGCAAATGGAAGCTTCTAAAGAGGTCATGTGAGGACTGCCCTCTAGCCGACAGACCAGAAGACATGTCAAGTGTAGGAAGGACTTTGTTTGCTTTGCCAGTGGAAGAGAGTGGAAGAGAGCAAAAGAGGGCAGAGGAGACAGCAGGAGCTCTTTTAGGGTGTGTCATAGATGTGTGTTTGTGCTGAAAGAAAGAAAGAAAGAAAGAAAGAAAGAAAGAAAGAACTAGTGGATTAAATGTAAAAAGTACAATATTTTTTAGATAAAACCTCTCCACTAACTTATTACATATTTAATCCGAGCCCTTTTTATAACACTGATCATTTTAATCCAAACAGATTAAGGAAAAAAAGCAAAGACATGCGAGCAGACGGCAGCAGAAGAACACCTGACACGTGATTTATGAACACTTCCTGAAAGCGAGGCTTTTTAACCCGCCACGTGGGGAAATTTGCAGAAGCCAATTGAGTATCATCATGTGTTTTAGATTAATCTTTATTCTTTCTCCGATCTGGATGTCATTTTAAATTAAAATTACAATTATCTTTTCCGGCTATAATGGGGCAAGTTTTACTGAGACTTCCCAAACTGGCATGACACAGCATTCGTCAAAAGTAGAGCAGTATTGCTCCTAACATAATTTTCAAAATAAATGGATAGTAAAAATGTTCATTTTACTGACGTTTCCTACATATGGCTGACCTTACTAATATCTTTAATAGCAACATTATTTTCAGTGCAATGATATTCAGAAAAGAAAAAGAAAACACTCAGGTATTCATCTGCATTTGTCTGTATGAACATTTTGAGTTCAGCTTGAGTTCTTCATTAATCAATATAAGAACCAGATCTTATAAAGAACCTGATATTGTATAAATTAATAATAATAATAATAATAATAATAATAATTATAAATTATCTTTCTGAACTCAGAGGGAAAAAAATACACTATTCCCAAGTGGTTTTTAATAAAAGCCTAACCCTCCTTTTCATATGCATTCTTTATTAATAACTGCATGTTTAAGTAATAATGAAAAAAACAGATCTCAGTAGGAAATTGCTGTGTTTGAACATTTGTGATGCACAATAAAATCAAGATGCTGCTGTGGTTTGCAATACCTCTAAATGTGTTTTACATTTATGTCTCTGGGAGAATTAAACACATGTCTGGAATATTTTGTCATTTATTTGTTTAGTTAAAATAATATATTCGTCAATCCTCTTTACACAGAATTTAAATACCAATTAATTTCATTCTCAAAATAATGAAAATGTATATGCCATTTAATAGACAGAAATGCAGAGCACATCATATGAATGTCGGAAGGACTCTGTCAAGATCAAACAACACAAACAAATAAACCTCAAATGCTTTAAGTACAAGAGAAAAGAAGCTTATTTTGAAGCCGACTAGGATAAATACAGCTATAAAAAGGTCATAGTTATTTCTAAAAAAAGAAAAGAAAAAATATATAGTTTGCAAGTGTGTTTGGAGGCAGATTTGTGTGACCGTCAGTCTATTCAGCCGAAACAGTGGCCGGCAATAAAACAGACAGAAATGTGGCCATAAAAATGATATTTCTATGCATTACAGACACCTCACTCATTGTGAGGAATGGCAGAGTAAATTGCTCTGTTTGAAAATGTAATAGTTATTATCTGACACACAATTTAGAGTTAATAAATCTGTCCATATCTGATTTTTTTTTTCCTGGCACATAATGAAAGGTAAACATGATCTTAAATAGCTCACATAAACATTTTGTTAAACAGTACATTATTATCCAAGATTGCTTAAATAGATCTAATAACTTTTTTTCATTGAATCTTATTTGGAAATATCTAATTTATACTAATTACACTAATTTATATCATATTTGTGACCCTGGACCACAAAACCATAAGGGTCAATGTTTTGAAATTGAGATTTATGTATCACCAGAAAGCTAAATAAACAAGTTTTCCATTGATGTATGGTTAGTTAGGATAGGACAATAATTGGCCGAGATACAACTATTTGAAAATCTGGAATCTGAGGGTGCGAAAAAAAAAAAATCAAAATATTGACTATAAAATTTAAAAATATTACTAATATTTTTGGCATAAAAGAAAAATCGATAATTTGACCCCTACTATGTATTGTTGGCTTTTGCTACAAATATACCCATGCGACTTATGACTGGTTTTGCGGTCCAGCGTAAGATTTTGCTTGCACATCATTTCTTAGAATTATTAATAATATATTTTTTTTCTGTACAACAGTAGGGAGTTTAAACAGAAACAACCAAATGAGGGGTTGAACTCTTGACCGGGGTCGCGACCCGACCTGTCTGACCCCTGACTGGTGTGACTGCGTCTGCGTGGCTGACCTTGCTGCCATGACGACGACGACAGAGATCAGCCGGTGTGGAAAAGCAGCTAGCAGACTTCTTTCAGGCCTCCATTCGTTCTCTTTCTTTCTGTCTGCGCTCTCAATCTACACTTTCTCTCGCCGCAGCTCCTATGAGAGGGAACTTAATGCTGTAATGTCAGCCGAGCTTCAATGATGTCATTGTGTTCCTGTGATTTCCCTGATTAAACTAAATAAACCTTTTCGCAGCTGCTCGCAGAGAACCGTAAAACAAGCCCTCGTTCTAAAAGCGAGGTTAGCCATCGGCGAGCACCTGGGTTTCTACAATTTAGTGAAAGATAGCTTCGAAAAATGATTTCGGTTTCATCTCTAATTGGTAACTTACTGTGCTTGACCTTAACATGACTATCTTTAAATATATCACAGAGAGTTTACATTTATCTCTACAGTTTACAGACTTTAATGGCATATATGGATATAAAACAAAAAAAAATTAAAAAAATTTAATTAATAAAAGAGTAATATTTAACTGGGGCTAGTTGTCACACAGGGCTCAATATTTCCATCTAATTTTACTTTAGAATAATTATGTTAATAATTAATAATTCCACACTAAAATTATAATACCATCATATTTTTTGCTATAGATGTAAACAAATGAATGATAAAACCACACTGGCAAATATTAAGAATAAAAGAGACAGAAATAAGAGAAATTTTCATAAATGTCAGGTCAGGGCAAGTCATCACATGCATTTAAAATGCTTAAAAATATAATAAAAATTATATAAATAAAACAGATATTTAATTTGATAGTTTTTACTCTTTTTGGCTGATTCATAATAGCTAAATTGTAAGTCGCTTTGGATAAAAGCGTCTGCCAAATGAATAAATGTAAATGTAAATTAATTATTTTGTTTCATAATAATTTAGTGTTTAGTGCTTGTTTCCTTTGTGACAACATGCACCGCTGTTGGTCAAAGTGTGTTAACTGAACCAAATCTTTTGTTCTGGGCAATAACAGTTGAAATGTCCAATAACTCTTTGTTGTAGTGCCTATGCAAAAACTGACTTTGATGAATAAACCTACTATGAGAAATTTACTGGAGTGTGACAACTAGCCCCAGTCACCCATATATTAAGCTAAGCAAATACTGTCAGTTGAGTAAATATTACCCATGTTCGTTAGAGCCTATGTGTGTTGCGTATTAACATTTAACATTCAAAGTGGAAGGTACATTTGATTAAGACATTCAGAGACTGTGACAGTGTTTACATTTTGTGCTTTTACACTCGGTATCCCAATAGCGCTCGGTTACAAGTACACCTGCTGTCAGCTCTCTAGTTCAGCTCTCTTGAACCCAAATCTAGGGTGGCCTAAGGTTACGTATTGAAAGCAACACACACTCAGAGACTCTCTCTCTCTCACACACACACTAATAGAAACCAGAGCAGCAGTGAGATTTATCTGTGTATATTGAGCGTGCATCTTTAGTTAAGTATAGCCAAGGGAAGACTGAAAGAGAGCAAATGTTGTGTCTCTGTCATTGAACAGGACTTACGTTTAAGTACATTAGTATTCTGCTATTAAGGTGATGAGAGAATATGAAACCAAAACAGTCTGAGGATTAGACCACCCTTACTGTGTGTATGTGTGTAATACAAGACTATAACATTCACACCATTACTGAAGTTTGTGACGTGAACCACCTGTGTACCAACATTAAATAAAGAAAACATACAATTTGTGTGAATTTATATAAATTATCAGTGTCACATGACAAAAAAAGTCCAAAATAAAAATACAGGCGGCATGTAGGCCTCTCACAACCTGGATGCTTCCATTAGATGTGAGGAAATGGTCGTCTGACCGGCTGTGGCTGTTATGACTGGAAATTTGACATGAGAAAGATCCGTCCACACCCTCTCAGCAAATCCCTGCGAGACACGAGGAGAATAAAAAAGACTGATATATCCCCAGACCTGCAGTTCAACACGCTGCTATTTCATTTCCTTTTCTGGCTTTGTATATAATGAAATTAAATGGTTTTGTTGTATGAGGTCCACTGTACTCTCACAAATTTTCCATGATAATCATTGTTTCTGCCTAAATGCTATTTATAGTTACTACAATAAAAAAAAAAAAAGTGCTACTCCAGTTGTTATTGTTACATTAAAACTGTTGTAACTTGATATTGGCCCACACTTACATTAAAAAAATCCAAATCCCAAACACCAAAGAAAAGGTTTAAAATTTTACAAATGTTTAAATCTACATTTCAAAAATTTGGGGTGTTTTTATTGAAGCATGGATGCAATCAGTGAAATCAAAAAATTACAGTAAATACTTGTGTTGTTCAAATAAATGCTGTAAAAACTGTTTTCAACACTGATAACACCACCAAGAAAAGTTTCTTGAAGAGCAAATCATCATATTAGAATGAATTCTGAAGGATCATGTGACACTGAAGGCTGGAGTAATGATGCTGAATATTCAGCTTTACCATCACAGGATTAAATTATTATTATTTTTAAAAAACGTATTCAAATAGAAAACAGTTATTTCAAAAGAAATAATTTCACTATTACTGTTTTTACTGTATTTTTGATCAAATAAATGCAGCCTTGGTTACCATAAGAGACTTCTTTTAAAAACATTAAAATATCAGTCATGTAAATATACTGTGATAAGTGTACATTTATTACAATTTTATCTAAGAAACTGAAATGAACAAACTTATTTTCTGTAATTGTACCTGAATATTCATTAATTTTTATTTCCAGAATTAATTAATTTATTTCCGATAATTCTGATCTTCTGTGCTTAACATATTTTGTTTTAACATCTGTAGCTCAGTAGTTTTGTATCTGCTACAACTTTAAGTAGTTCAGAAAACTACAGCATATCCCTAAACTGTGTAAACTTGTTCAAAACAATTATTATGGCATTTCCCATCACCACCTACCACTCTTAATTATTTTAAAACATTTTAATTAAATATTGTAAACATAAAGGAAACATTTCAGTTCGAAACAGCAATAAAATATAGAAAATACATATAGAAAAAGAACAGGTTAACATTAAAGGGTTATTTCACCCAAAAATGAAAATTCTGTCATTAATTACTCACCCTCATGTCGTTCCACACCCGTAAGACCTTTGTTCATCTTCAGAACACAAATTAAGATATTTTTGATGAAATCCGATGGCTCAGTGAAGCCTGCATTCACAGCAATGACATTTCCTCTCTCAAGATCCATAAAGGTACTAAAAACATATTTAAAACAGTTCATGCAGTAGTTCAACCTTAATATTATAAAGCGAAGAGAATACTTTTTATGCGCCAAAAAAAACAAAATAACTTTTCAACAATATAGTGATGGGCCGATTTCAAAACACTGCTTCAATGAAGCTTCTGAGCTTTATGAATCTTTTGTTTCGAATCAGTGACTCGGATCTCCTATCAAACGGCTAAACTGCTGAAATCACGTGACTTTGGCGCTCCGAGTCACTGATTCGATTCGCAAAGCTCCAAAGCAGTGTTTTGAAATTGGCCCATCACTATACTGTTGAAAAGTCGTTATTTTGTTTTTTTGACGCACAAAAATATTCTCGTCGCTTTATAATATTAAGGTAGAACTACTGAACTCACATGAACTGTTTTAAATATGTTTTTAGTACCTTTATGGATCTTGAGAGAGGAAATGTCATTGCTGTGAATGCAGGCCTCACTGAGCCATCGGATTAAATAAAAAATATCTTAATTTGTGTTCAAAAGATGAACGAAGGTCTTACGGGTGTGGAACGACATGTGGTGAAAAATAAATGATATTATTTTCATTTTTGGGTGAACTAACCCTTTAAAGACTGTGTGTTAGTAAATCTTTGACAGCATCTTATTTTGTGCAATCTTTGGGTCCAGCAGAAGTAAATGAGGAAAGTAGTGTCTAACCCTCCCCGTCTGCTCAGCCGTGATATTGCTAGTTTTCAACACGTCCTGTATGTAAAAAAGCTTGTGTGAATGTTATATATCAAATTAAACAAGAGAACCTGCTGATTCAGATGAGCCCTGTTCTGTCATTTAACATCCATTAATATGATCACAAATCACATTATAAACCAGACGTGAAATTACACTTTCTTTACTTTTACACTCCTGAAAATCCTTTCTTACAGCTCGTCCTGTCACCTCAGGACGATGATGCTCGTGTGTGATAGCGGTTTCACCCCTTTAGCTACTGTAATTTATAATTGGCACAGCACTCCCTGGTCTTATTTATTATAGCCCATTTTTCTTTACCACCCTTAGCCACTCGCTTCATTCTTGGTCATATTAATAAAGCTAATTGTAATTATATCGCTCTTTTCCGGATGTTAGCCGATGGGCAGTAAGCCTCTTGATTATTTTTAACGAGTTCAGCTGTTTTCCCCCTACGACACGTAGATGGATGTCCGTTCTACTGTGAATGCGAGACGAGTGTAAATATTGGCAGCCGTTGATGCAGTTATCATGCTCAAGGGGTGCATTCAATCTCGCCTCCGTCAACAGCGAATGGACGGTCGCAGGTTGGTACAACAGGGGGAGTGAGTCAACTCAATGAAACGATTACCACACGTGAGTCTCTGACTTAGCTGAAGCAGCGGGCGAATGCTAAACGGACAAAATTATCGCCTGCCTCGGCCTCCGGTCCAAATGGGTTGCGGGGAGCGCGATCGCCCGTCGCTTGTATTCCCGCTTTATTTATTAGACACGACCTGGATTCTGTCCAATGTGCACATTTGTAATTGGAGTCGTTGGCTCTCGCTTCAAGGCCATTAGCTGAGAGCAAAGAAAGTCTAGGGTGGGAAAAAATATGTTAAGTCTGCTAAAATATGTTGCGCTACGACACTTATGGGCTCCCGTGGAACTTAGGTGCTGTTTTTTACTGTCAAATCTATTAATCAGTAAATCTAGCCGTAGAAAGTTGTATTTGTACTCGTCCGCTGATGAATGCTCGCTTCGGTCATTTCTCAGACACTAAACACTAGCGCTGGAAAGAAATGCAAGACAGCGTGGTGAGGAGCAAACAGCATGGCTCATTAGCAAAGTATGAAAATCACTCATTTTAATATTTACTGTGCACTCTTGATTAGTTTCATCATGCATTTCTGATTGGCACAAAATGAGATTTTCCTCTGAGCCCATGGGCTCTCTGATTTATTATTAAACTGCGCCATTCAACACTGAAATATGGCCTATATATTTTCAGTCTCATTTTTGGTTATTTATGTAACTTTTAGTGTTTCACCCAAGGTCATTTTTCATCAAAGACTTCTCACCTCACACAGTAATTATTACACAAATAATACATGCTTTATTTTGTACTGTATGAAGCAGAAAGACAATATGACAGCATGCATGGTAGGCTAATTTAGGTTACAGTCGACTTTAAACATTTCAAAAGTGGTATCCACATTAATATACATTTTCTCACAAGAATATATAGGTCAGATGATCTTTTTAGGTCTAATTAAGATAGCCTAACTTCATTCATTAGGTACAACATGTCGGTACCATATTGGTTATCGTTTCGTATTTGTTTTTTTATTTATCAGTGTCAGATGACATTGGGTGCAGTACATATAACACAGTTAAATGGTAAAATATTTAGATACATTTAAATAAAATATGAAATATAAAATTTAAGCAAATATTAAAACTAATATTTTTCATATTGTACTTTAAAATGAAGCCTAAATTCACTTTTAGCATTTTAAAAAAAAATCAATTTTAGTGTTTAGTGCATTTTTAATGTAAGAGTATAGAATAATATTAACTATAATCAGGTTCTGATAATTATCAGTCAGAATACTGGTGCATCCATAACATTCAATAATACCTTTTTTTTGTTAATAATATTCACATTGTGAGGCAGCAAACACTGTACAAGCCAATATGTGCCTATTGTGATTAATAGCAGCTCTATTTATGTAAAGTTCTGTGTTAAAATAATATCCTAAAGGGTTACACCCATATAGAGAAGGCAACAAGTACAGTTTATTAACAATATGGCAAAGGTTGAAGTAAAACAGTTGATCTAATATGTCCAGAGCAGCACATTAGAGGAAATAAAAAGCATAACGATGAATCAAAAATGTTTTTCTCCATCATGAAAGAGCAGCTGTGAGCTTCATTAGGTCATTTTAGAAGAGACAGCTGTTTGGCCATACTGAGAAAGAGAGAGAGAGAGAAACGGAGAAAAGAAGAGCGGAAAGCGTTTTATTGTGCAAATGAGAAAAGAAAAAAATAGCTAGCAAAACACTGTTGTTCACTTTGAACATTGTACAAAAAAACTATATATATTTTGTTTTAACTTTTTGTCCATACAGTAAAAGTCAATGGGGTCTAAAACGACATTGGACCCCCACTGACTTTTACCGTATGAACACTAACAGTTAAAATATTCTATAAAATCTATTCTTTTTGTATTTTTCAGGGGAAAAAAACATGTATGCATTAATTTTGAAGATGCAATGATGCCGATTTTTATTCTGGCGTGAACTATCCCTTTAAATGAACTGGGCTCGGGATTATAAAATACTGTGCGCATCTGACCTTCAAGAAAAAGTTAAACAAAATATTACTGTTCAGTTTAAGCAAAGAAAGCCACTCTATCTGACCTGCGATATCTATCTGATTTGCGAAAAGCCTTAAAGTTCTCTTAATTTTATAAACCCATAAACCAAAATCATTTTAAAACATTTAAACGCACATTAAAAAGCACACTAGGAGTGAGAGGGTGCAGATTAACTTCAGGAAAGTGTGTTTCACGTACTGTATCATCCACGGACCGATCACATTATCCCCATGAATTCTGCACTCTCAACTTTTAATCTGTTTAAGCGAGCTAGATAAATAGTCTGCAGTCTCAGATAGGTAGATTATAGATGAATTCACTCATATTTCCTGCCAGGATGCAGTAAACAGAAGCTAGAGAGATTATGAGAGTTTATGCATGTGTGTTTGCAAGCCGAGAGAGATGGAGAGAAATAAGGAGCAAAGAAAGGACAACCTCAAATCATATTCACAGCCAAGATACAGCAATCAGAAAGGGAGAGAAATTTTGTGTGTGTAAGAGAGAGAGACTGAATAGATATTAATATTCAAGTGGGCGCATTGGTGCATGGATCCAATAAGATTCCGAAGGTACCATCCATTTGCCAGAGCATGCGGAGCGTGCTAAATGACCTGTGCTTTTTAAGGGAGACGCCCCTCCTTTCCCCCGACCTCCCTCCCTTCATCCGCTCCCTCGTTCCCTGGCGCTAATGAATTGAAAGAGGAGGTCTGAAACGGGAGTGTCCTTAAGTGCCGCCCACTCCTCTTAACATGACCTGGGTTCAAAAGTTCACGCCGCACCCTGCAGGCACCGATACCCACACTGACTCTCTTTCTCTCCTTCATTTTCTGGTCTTCATTTTTCCCTCCTTTCTCATCCTCCATTTTTTCCCTCTCTCACTTTATAGTTCTTGCACTCTGATCGTTTGTTTCTCCAGCCCTCGTTCTTTTCGCCTCCAGCTGGAGAGGTGAAGAGTGAAATGTCTCATTCTCTATTTCTGTATGTGTGTGTTCTGTCTGTCGCTCACACACACATGCACAGAGAATGAAGCTGACAGTGGTCATTACTAAGGGAAAATTGTGCCTATTTGCAATGCAAGTCTACTGTTCTATAATTCCATTATTGATTAGACTGACATTTATTTGAAGTTATGACTCACCTCTTCCCATGATGCAGTTAGAACCTTCTTAGGTGCGACCACCAGAGTAATGTCTTTCAGGCAGTTTACAGTAATTCCCCTCTGTTTTACCGTAACCCATCCCTATTACTAATGTACCTCAGTTGGTTTATTGTCAAGTTTCCATTATTTTACAGTAATACACACCTATGCAACTTTTTGAGTCCTCTTAGCACCATCAATTTATTTTAGATTAAATAAATTTATAAACAGATACTATTTAATATTTATTGTGTTATACTACTGTTAATATTAATAGGTGAGTGTGTTTATATACACTAAGAAAATGCTGGGTTAAAAACAACCCAAGTTGGGTTAAATATGGACAAATCCAGCTGTTGGGTTAAAAGTTTGACCAACCTACTGGGCAGATTTATTAAACTCAACTATCGTTTGAAAATTACTATATAGTTGGCTTGAAATGAACTCAAATAGGTTGGGGGAAAAAAAATAAAAATAAAATAAAATCAGACATAATTACTAGAGGAAACAGTAATAATCAAGAAATGAACATTTATTAATAAGCAACTTAATAAATGTTTATTATTTATTAAACTTAGTAATAAATGTTCAGTCATTAAACACTAATAAATGTTAATTTATTATTTCAATTTGGTTCATTTTAAACAAGCAGTACCAGCATTTATTTAAAATAGAAATCTTACAATAGAATCAGAAAATAGAAACTAAACACTTTTATTCAGCAAGGATGTGTTAAATTGATAAAAAGTGATAGTGAAGATGTATATTGTTAGAAAAGATGTCTATTTTGAATAAACACTGTTCTTTTTAACTTGTTATTCATCAATGAATCCTGAAAAAAACAATCACAGGTTCCAAAAAATATTAAGCAGCACAACTGTTTCCAACATTGATAATAAATCAGAATGATTTCTGAAGGATCATGTGACACTGAAGTGTGGAGTAATGATGCTAAAAATTCAGAACATCACAGAAATAAATTAGTAAATTAGAAATAATTAATAAAAAAGTATATTAAGAATAGAAAACCATTATTTTAAATTGTAATAATATTTCACAATATTAATTTTTTTCTGCATTTTTGATCGAAAAAAAAAATGCAGGCTTGATGAGCATAAGAGATTTCAAAAAATAATATTATTAATATAACAATATTAAATATTAATATGCAAAAAATATTGAATTAATTATATATAATTACTTTTTATAGTAGGTAGAATATTATTGTATTATATATATTGCAATATTAGTATAATTATATATCTATATATATATATCAACATTTCATTTTTTTATACACACACTAATATTATTAATATAACAATAAATATAATATAATATAATATAATTAATATAATATAAAATAATATATAATATAATATAATATAATATAATATAATATAATATAATATAATAATATAATATAATATAATATAATATAATATAATATAATATAATATAATAATATAATATAATATAATATAATATGGATATACAGTTTGTTAAGACTTTTTCCCAAAAACAATCAAGAAGATTCTTTTTTTGGAAGTTGCATTCAAAAATTTACTTGGCTAAAAAAAATATGACGGCGGATTTGGAAATGGTTATAGTAATAAAGTTCAGTTAACCTACACTCTTAAAAATAGAGGTTCCAACTATTACTAGTAAATGTTTTACAGTCGCATGGCAAAAGAGAACATTATCAAGTTCTTCCGATGTCATTTTTATTTTGGCATGGCTCTTTAGAAAGCCATCTATGTACTGGAGCATTAAAAGAAACCAGGAGAGCTTAAAGAACTAATTTTTAAGAGTGCAGTGGTGTCTCTCAGTTAGTTAATGTCTCAGTTTGCTCAATGTGCTTCAGTTAAAATTCACAGTAAATCCTTGCCTTATGAAAGTAAGATCAAATTTCGACATCATCTGCCACACCCCTGGGTGTTCACCTGGCCTATCTCTGACCAAATACTCACTGCTGGACATTTTCCAATGATTAGTTGTATGATCGGGAGGTAAAAACACATTTGTGCTGTTAAACTACCAACTGAAGCTGCTTCTACATTCTGCCGTTCAACATGCAAACACTCCGAGACAAATCGATAGAAATTCTATCCACTTCCCGCCATTACCAACGTGGCAACGTGACATATTTCCAATATTTGACATTCGGGATTTATACAAAAAAGGGGATAGAACTATCACTGGAAAAGAAGAAGAAAAAAAAAATCAGTGGAACAGAGAACAAATCAGAGAACAAAATCAGAGCAAGATCCTTCAAGAACAGACAAAGTTCAAAACCTGTCATATGATATAATATCACATGGTGAGATTGATGCTGTATTGTCACGTGTGCAGAGCTGCAGTGTTGAAATGTGAAAAAAATCAATTTCTAATTCCTGTCTGCTCTGTACGAAAGGGAGGAGCTCTCGCGAATAGCTCTGCGACTAGAATTAAGGAATCATGACTCTGAAGATGTGATTCCACATCCAAACACGAACTGAAGTCGTCAAAGGGACAGATCAGAGAAAGAAATATATTTCCTTTCCCCTCACGCACACATACACTCGCACTCCTCCATCTGCAGGAATAGAAAAATGTCGGCCCAGCGGTTTCCAATCAGCCCTGTTTGCTGTCTGCTCCTCAGATTAATGACCAAACACAGAACGGCTGCAGGTTCAACTGGAGGTCAGCCTTCCTAGGTACCCCCCTCCTCTTTCTCCTTCTTCATCCCTCAATCGCTCCCTCCGTGGGCAAATGAGAATTTGATTTTTCTCTGCACTGGGCAGAGCAGGAAGAGATGGATGGAGTTAGGATCGGAGAACCAGGTGCCCCTGCTGCTTTGTTAGGGAAATGAATGAGAGAGCTTCCAGAACACAAGCAACCAGAACAGAGAGCAGAGATATAGAGTACAGAATAGAGCAAGTGTCAAACACAGTAGAGTGCTTACAGAAGAAATGATAGAGAAAAGAATATGGAGTATTGGGTTGCCATCAGTGTTAAGTGTAAAGCCATTAATTACTCTAATGTAATTACTTTTCCCTTCAAAAAGTAAAGTAAGGGATTACTCTTAATTTCTCTGTAATTTAATTAGAGTTACTTCTCATGTAATTGCATTAAAAACTGTATAGATCAATTGTACATAAGGCCATAGTGGATGTAACATCAAAATGTAACATCTAATGCTGAAATGTATGTTTTAATGTAACCTTTGGTAACACTATTTTGATGGTCCAGTTTAGACATTCTACTAATAACTATAAGTAACTTTGCAGCTACATGTCAATTAGCTCTCATTCAAATATTAGTAGACTGTCTGTTTAATATCTGATAACACTTTATTTTGATGCTCCTCCAACAGACATTACTTACTATATAAGAAAGTTTGCAAGTAACAAGTCAACTACTAACCCGAACCCTGACCTAACAGTCGAAATAAAGTGTAACCTAACCTTCTTCCTTTAAATACTTTGGTCAGTTCGAGAATAATTTATGCAATTTTATATTATTTAAAAGAACTACAAGAGCATTTTCATGTCTATCCTTGTTAATGTTCAAATGGTCGAGGTTGATATAGGATTTAGAAAGTAATTCGTAAAAAGTTATTCAATACTTTTTAGAGAAAGTAACTGGTACAGTAATCTAATTACCCTGTTGAAGATGTAATTAGTAGCTGGTAATTAATTACTTTTTAGAGTAGCTTACCCAACACCGGTTACTATACAAAGATGTGAATAGTGTTAAATGGAGTAAAGTGAATGGACTAGAGAAAAGTATATAAGAGAATTTAAAGTGAAACAAACTACAGAAAATATTGTCTGAATTTAAATCAGAGGTTAAAGAGTACTGGGAGCTAAAATTTAGAACACAACATACAATGGCCCTAAATAAAATAAATCTGTCATGTTTCTGAGCCTTTTTTGCAGTTACTTTAAATAACTGGTGATATTTAGTGGATTTAGTGGAGTCCATTCCACTAAGTAACTAAAGTTCATCACATTAACTATAAACAAGTTCTATTAATATTTCACAACCATTATTAAGTATTCATATGTTTTGTCTTAATATTGAACGAAATATTTTTTTCATAAAAATAAATGGTTTTGCTTAAGAAGTATGCTATATGCCACTTGATATTGTTTGATATTTTATTATATAATGCCAAAACAATGTTATACTAAGTACATCATTCCTTATATAATATTATATAATGACATTCAGTTTTAATGGTGGCTAAAATGTCCATAATCACGGCATAGAAGTCTAACATCTGAAACTCAAGTTCAGCTTGACACAATGTTTTGTGAGACGTGTTCAAAACTGTCTGAAAGAGACAGTTCATATCATTTTGTGTTTGTCTGAGAGAAATAAATAAAACTTGCACATGCTACTGGAGGATGTGACATAACTTTTCCCTAGTCATATGAGAACTTGATAACATCAAGTATCAAGTTACCCATGAAAAATATTATTTAATGTCACAGAGACTCCAATTAAAACAAATGGTTACACTTTATTTTGATGGCCCACTTTAGACATTCTACTAACTATAACTTTTTAACTAAATTAATTACAACTCTCATTATAGAATATTAGTAGACAGTTAGGTAAGAGTTGAATAAGGGTTTGGGTTAGTAGAATAATTAATGTAGTGGCAACGTTACTTACAGTAAGTAGAATGTCTGCTGGAAGATCATCAATATAGCAGACATTAAGCAGACTTTGTGGAAAAGAAAATTAGAGGTTAATTTCAAAATGACTATTACTAAGTACATGAGGTACATGAGGCTCAGAGATTCCTGGGATCCCAAATCCGAAGAATCAAAAACAGAATATTTTGCTTCAGTATTTGATTAATATTGTGTGGAGGATTGTTTCTTGACATTCTGATCTAATAGCACCAACACACACGCGGTGAACGCTGACACAGCGGTCATAGCCTATTATGGGAACATTCGTCCTTTCTGTCAGAGGAGAGTAATCACTCATTGCCCTGGTTTGTGTGTGTGTGTTTGCCCATGGCCTAATCATGGCAATGACCTGTCTTCTTAGACAAACACAAAGTGGCTTTCGCAGACTCGGTGGTTAATGAACTCGGTGTGAGGTTAAGTTCAGGGCTTGAGTTTCAAAAACAGGTTTGATTCGGTCTCTACATGTTCCTTAAAGGAATAGTTCACTGCGAAAATGACAATTTTGTCATCATTCATTCACTTAAAGTTGTTCCATACATGTATGACTTTGTTTCTTCCATGGGGTGATTTTATTTTCCAAGCATTTACAACGAAAGCTATCGTACAACTTTAGATGAATTGGAATACGGTGGACAAGTCGTATAGACCACTTTGTGACTTTTTATGGCTTAATAAAATAAAAAAACATTTATTGTAATTGCATGGAAAAGAGCGACCTATAACTTCTTTTGTGCAGTGAGCATTTTTAATTTAATGTGAACATGAAATCAAGAATTACTTTTTTTATAATAGAGTATAGATGCAAAAGTTGGGTTCCAGAAGTAAAATCTCCATTGAATTTTTTGATGTTTAACAATAACTTATAAACCTTTAAAGACAGTCTTACTGTGAGCTATGAGGTTGTTTGCTTCTGTTGAAGCCTTCAGCCCACACTTAGTTTTAATTAATTCTTTTTAACAGCAGAATTCATGGCGAAAAACTACATTACCCATGATGCTGTACAGAAAATTCAGAGAGTCGGAACAATCAAAATGGACCAAAAGATTATTAGCTCATTTTTAATTTGATTATGCTGTTCGCAATGCTTCATGGGATTGTAGTTTTTTCCGTCGCTAAAACCATTAAATACCTTTGTATTTTTGTCAGATTTTCAAATACCATTTAGCTTCAAATTAAAGTTTGTAATGCTATGATTAGGGATGCACCGATACCGATACTAGTATCAGTATCGGCCCGATACGAAGCTCATGTACTTGTACTCGTACTCGTAAAAATACCCCCGATACCAAAGACCGATACCTCACGTGACGTAACTGACAGAATTTTCCGTGCACAGAGACACCGGCGGCAGCAGCAGAAACAATGTCAGCCTCAAGGGAGTGGAAATACTTCAAAATTAATGATGACAACACACACATTGCGAACTGCACGCTTTCAATCACAATTCGTTATCGATTAGTGAAGGCGGGATAGGCGGAATCGCACTGAATGACACAGACCAGAAGCGCTCTCTCTCTCTTACTTGCGTGCAGTCCCAGTTCTCTCAGACAGTGCGCGATCAGTTTAATGGTCAAATGCACACATAGACTAGTTGTCAAAATGTCCATCGTGTGGAGTATCTCACGTAAATACAGTCGGTTATGGCTTAAGTGGACGTAACATTTGGGTGAAAACTGGATGTGTGTCAGTATGGTCAGTATCCATGGAGTCGGTCTTAAAAGGACCGTAGCCTATATTTGTCATTAATGTTAATAAAACAACAAAATATGTTAAATAAATGTGTACATGGTAAATAAACCTACTGTATCTGAAAAACAAGTTTATTTAATTTGTATCTCTATTGTATTTGTTGTTTTGTTTGTATATTTCTTTTTATATAACAACAATTATATATAGGTAATTATGCCCTTTGAAGGTTATTGGACACTGAAATTTTTGTTCTTTAAGTTTGTGACAAGCGCATAAAAAAAAAAATATTACTTTTTTCATTAGAATAATAAAAAAGCTGTTCTACATTCATTAGTCTCACTGTGTTGTGCTTGGAAAACTGAAACATCACCTAAAAATAAAAATAAAAATGAAAGAGAGAGAAATTAATAAATGTATAGACATCGGTATCGGCGAGTACTAGAAAAAAAAAGTATCGGTACTCGTACTCGGTCCTTAAAAAAATGGTATCGGTGCATCCCTAGCTATGATTCACCTTGTAGCTGGTTGGCTTGGGTCATGGCTTATAATGCTTTAACAAAGACTTTTTTGAAATCCCCACGGGAGAAATTAATGGAAAAAATACTTCCAGAATCAACACCACTGTTGTACTCTATTAAGGTATTTGTTATGAATGATTTATCCATGCAAAATAACTCTCCTTCTTGCAGTGACATCTCTTCTCTGATGATGCGTTTACTGGAACAAGGGCGGGACAACCTGTCACTCACATGACATCACAGCAATATAAAACCACAACCATCCAATCAGTTCCCAAAAGACAAAATCAAGTCCCACCCTACAGTTTACGTGTTCGAGAAGCCGTTTCACTTGGTTACACGGCACAATAGGGAAGAAAACATTATCACAACTTACGTTTCATGCCCACTTTAAAATACAGAGGAAGTTCTGTTATGATAAAAACAACACAATACTCACTTTCATGTGTGTTATTTTTAAATCCATTTTCTTGATCCTCAGACACTGATTTGTTTTTGCTTGTCAAGATGTGTGTATGTTTTTCTTTAAGTGTGCTTGTGTTAACCCTACCTGCCAGTGGACTGTGCTTGTGTGAGGGAGTGCATGTGTCCAGAGTCGGAAGTGTAGACAACTGTGCTTGCATGTGAGCCCTGTACCCTGTGTGATCAGTGTCTGTGTCCGGTCAGAAAGGAAGTTCAATGAGAGGCGAGTGTGTGTGTGTGTGTGTGTGTGTGTGTGTGTGTGTGTTTGCACTGTGTGTTGTTTCTTTCCTTTACACTGACAATGGGGAGGTGTGTCACAGACTGTCACACCACTGAAAAATGAACTTCCTGTTCACTTACAAACACCAGGAATTCCCCATCTGATGAAGTGTGTGTGTACAAGATCAGAGTGTTGAGAAAGAGGATATGTTCAGAAAGAATTATGACTAT
Organism: Hypophthalmichthys molitrix; assembly: GCA_037950675.1. Classification (NCBI taxonomy): domain Eukaryota; kingdom Metazoa; phylum Chordata; class Actinopteri; order Cypriniformes; family Xenocyprididae; genus Hypophthalmichthys; species Hypophthalmichthys molitrix. The sequence continues at coordinate 18,991,662 of CM075494.1, read as the reverse complement.
TTACCAAATTACTGTGCAGAATAAACAGTATGAAATGCAAAAATTACTTCTTAATGAATTTAAGTAATTTTTTGACTTCTTGTTTTCTGGAAAACATATTCAAAAATTGTTAAAACAATACAAGTGTATACAATACATATAAATTGTGTACATACAATGCCATTAATACAAGTGTATACAATTTATATAATTATAATTTTCACTTGTTTATACACACTTTGTTATGTGGAGCTTAAGTAAATGTTTTAAGCAGTTTTATATATTTTAACTAATATATAATATATAATATATAGGCTAATATAGTGCATATACACTACCAGTCAAAAGTTTGGACACGGTAAGATTTTTAATGTTTTTAAAAGAAATTTCGTCTGCTCACTAAGGCTGCATTTATTTAATTAAAAAATACAGTAAAATCATCATATTAGAATGATTTCTGAAGGATCATGTGACACTGAAGACTGGAGTAATGATGCTGAAAATTCAGCTTTGATCACAGGAATAAATTACTTTATAAAATATATTCAAACAGAAAACAGTTATTTTAAATTGTAATAATATTTCACAATATTACTGTTTTTACTGTATTTTTAATTAAATAAATGCAGCCTTGGTAAGCAGACAAAACTTCTTTAAAAAACTTTTGACTGGTAGTGAGTGTAGACAGTCTCTTATGCTCACCAAAGCTGCATTAAAAAAAGTAAAAAATTATTAATACAAATAACTTTTCTATTTTTCATATATTTCATATGAATCCAAATATATGATCCTTCAGAAATCATTCTAATATTATGATTTGCTTATGATTTGATTATTTTATTTTACGTGTTTTGTGGAAGTGTAGACTGAAAATCTGCACATTGTGCACAGTATATGCTGCAGAAGTAGCAAGTATAGTATGGTAATATGCCAGGGGCTTAAAACAGTCCTTCATTAGCCTGATCACATGGCTGAGTAATTCAAAATTTCTTATGAATCTCTTCTGGATTATAGACTATAATGTGTTTATAGTGGCTTGGCATCATAATTATTCTCTAAAATTGTGGTTCCTACCAGCTGCTTTCATCAGAGGTGGGTATTACACACAGGCAATATTATTAACACATTTTATTGTGTTTTTCAAGCATCTCATAAATACACCCATTCATTTTTCCCCCCACTATAGATTTCCGAATGCTAATCTTTTTCTCTTTAAATCCTCATGTACTGCATTTCCATACATTGTGTTCCTGATTTGATCCCTTGGCTTTTGCACCGCTCTTTACTTTGTGCCATGGAAAGAAGATGAAAAACAAGCAAGAGGAAGACACGGAGACAGAGATAAAGAGGAAAGAAAGGAGAGAAGGATGGAGAGAGGGAGGGAAGGAGGGGTGGAGGTGAAGTGCTGGTCACAGTATCACAGGGTGAACATCAGCGCAGGGGGCCGAGGGTGAACCTCATTTTTCAGCCACTGTCTATTCTCTGTCTGTCCTCTCTCCCTCTCTCTCTTTCACACATACACATATTTTGTAATAAAATTAATTTACGAACATTATACATAAATAATTAACCACAGAATGCCAGTATTATTGAAAAAAAAAATATATATATATATGAATACACAGAAGGAATTTAATCGTTTTATTTTATATTTTGCTGTCATTTGTTACTTAAAATATGATAATTAAAATATTTTATTATTAAATTATTTTATTATTTAAAACAAAATAAAATGTGCTTCAGTTATATAAAATCTCAATAATTTTCAAACATATAACTAATTAAACAGTTTTAGAAGTTAAATGTTCAACATAAAGATTTAAATATTAAATTGAATTCATTAAATAATTTTGTTAGTAAACAGTATGCAATATTCCAAGGTAACTAACTAAATTTTAGGAGTTAAATGTTCTGATACACATCAGCAAAAAGGGTTTAAAGATTTTAATTCATGATTTTTTTTATTTTTTTTTAATTCTCTGACGCATAGTGATAGTAAACTGTTCATGCCTTGTACATAATTCACACCTGTTTTATTCATCAAAAGGATATGGGTTTGATGCTAATTAGCAGAGATGGGAATAATTTCTCTGTGCCTGAGAGTCAAAATGTTTGACAGAATACAATAAAATATGCAGATGAGAAAGAAGCACTTTATGACGACAGAGGAATCTCTGACCCACCTGCTTCACACACACACACACACACACACACACACACACACCTCATGCAAGAATTGTAAATGGATTAATTATAATGAGAGACAGAGAGAGAAAGGAAAGGCAGCGTTTAGAGAATTGAAGAATTAAGCACTTCATTCATTCATTAGCAATTGTGACTTCATTAGATTCCTAATATCACACCAGTATAATTACGCCTGAAGCCATAATAGAGATGGAGGTAAAGAGAGATACACAGAAAGAGAAAGAAAGATGATGATTGAGACAAAAGAATGGAACAGACCAAATGGAAATGTGATAGTTAATTATGTGTCTTTGATTATATATGTGTGCATGTATATCCATGTTAAGAAGTCTTTTATATATGTTACACATCAGTATAACCAAATTTGTTTGTTTGTTAGCATGTCTTTGTGTTGCTTTTCTCTGTTACATGCATGCATGTTTGTGGTTATGTATGTGTGTGTATGGTTCTTATGGAAACAATCTCATCTTAATTAAAAAAAAAAAAAAGGGTAATTGCGACTTTCTATCTCACAATATCTTTTTTCCTCGCAATTGCAAGTTTATATCTCACAATTCTGACATTTTTTCTCAAAATTTTAAGATTACATACACTTATCTATATTCATATTTATCAGCTCTGCAAACATTCACTTCAAATTTGTCTGTTACATTACATAAGTATTTATTATTATAATACTGAATTTGTTAATGTTTTTGTGGAACTGTTTGAATGATACCATCTTATTATCATTCCTGTTATATGTTGTGTGACTTTTTTTCTTCTTCTTCTAACATATGAACATGTTGCTGAAATGCCTCAACCGGCACATTTACAGAGAAGTTTATTAATGTGCACTGTGTCCCTGTAAATCTAAACTTGTCCCTGTAAATGTAAACCGATTAAAGTAAAGTTTGGTGGGCTTGATGCCGGGTTTGTGAAGTTGCTGATGGATCTAGTTTTTGTTCACATTAAGAATGAGGATTAACACACACGCTGCTGTCAGCTGCTAACCAGATGCTCCACAATGCAACACACATGTGATAATGTAATGGGTGTGAGTGATGACTGCGTGTGTGTGTGTGTGTGTGTGTTTTTGTAAGGGTGATAGAAACGGAGAAAGCCAAAGCTTTAGATCCCTTTATAGTAATTTCACACACATTTAATATAAACGCGCTTACAAACGCAGACCCGCTCACATCACTAGATATAGGCACATGTAAGTAAGTACGAAAACCTCTCTGTGAGATAGAAACATCCATCAAATAGCGAGGAGAAAGTGACTGATGAGGGGAAAACGAGAAGAAAGACTGAAAAATGAAAAAGATGTGCCTTCTCTCTCTGATAGCATATGGATAACATTCTCACCAGCTGAATGTTAGCTATATGAGCTGCCACGAAACACACTCTCACACACACTCTCCGTCCGACAGGGATGTGAAAACACAGGTGTCTGCCATCCTGTAGGTTATCACACACAGGAATGCTTTGGACTGACACACAGGGCCGCCGCTAGCGAGGCGAAAGGTGCCGACTATTCTAGGGGCCCACGGCCTTAGGGGGGCCTGTGATTTCAACTGAAATCAACAACCTGCACCGGGGCCCTGATTACCCCAGCTACGGCCCTGGACACACACCAATGTAGCCTGAAACGTACGGAGGCCCTAAAGCCAGTATTTCTTTGAATATCACAGACACAAGTAGAAGCAATTTTAGAAGTGAAAATTGAATGTAAGAATAAATACTACTAATCATAGACATTGCAATTTAGACTAGAACACACACATAGACAACACAGCAGGTGTGACTCGTCTCAACACCTAATGTTTGCCCTCCGCTTGTCCTAACTTTGACCCCTACATGACTCGACCCCTAACCTTGAGGATGACGGCATGAAGAAGCATCAGTTTCTGAATGGTTCTAAATGCTACTATTGTATTAATGCTATTATAAGTTCCTTCTCACTTTTCTTCTGTTTGACATAAAAAGATATTATGTTCTTTTTTGTCATCTTAATTCAATTATGGACAGTTGTTCCACATAATGGAAACATGTTATCTCTACTCAAATACTTCATGTATGATGAACTTACCTGAATTGAGTAAACTTAAACATGTCCAAATAACTTGATTCAATCAAGTTCATCCTAGCTGAAGTATTTGAGTAGAAACACGTACAGTTGCAAGAAAAAGTATGTGAACCACTTGCAGAATCTGTGAAATTTTAATAATTTTAACAAAATAAGGGAGATAATACAAAATGCATGTTATTTTTTATTTAGTACTGTCCTAAGTAAGATATTTTACATAAAAGATGTTTACATATAATCCACAAGACAAGAAAATAGCTGAATTTATTAAAATAACCCCATTCATAAGTATGTGAACCATTGATTCTTAATACTGTGTGTCATTACCTGGATGATCTACAGAGTTTTTTTGTTTTGTGATGGTTGTTCATGAGTCCCTTGTTTATCCTGAGCAGTTAAACTGAGCTCTGTTCTTCAGAAAAAATCTCCAGGTCCTGCAGATTCTTCAGTTTTCCAGCATTTTTTGCATATTTGAACCCTTTACAGCAGTGACTGAATGATTTTGAGATCCAAATTTTCACACTGAGGACAACTGAGGGACTCAAACACAACTTTTAAAAAAGGTTCAAACATTCACTGATGCTCCAGAAAAAAAACATGATGCATTAATAGATGGGGGGTGAAAACATTTGGAATTTGAAGATCAAGGTAAATTGTATTTAATTTGTCTTCCGGGAAACATGCAAGTATCTTCTGTTGCTTCCGAAGGGCAGTACTAAATGAAAAAAAAATGATATTCAAGCGAAATAAGAAAAATTTGGACCTCTTCATCCTGTTCAAAAGTTTTCACCCCCTGGCTCTTAATGCATCGTGTTTCCTTCTGAAGCATCAGTGAATGTTTGAACCTTTTTTAATAGTTGTGTTTGAGTCCCTCAGTTGTCCTCAGTGTGAAAAGATGGATCTCAAAATCATTCAGTCACTGTTGTAAAGGTTTCAAATATGCACAAGATGCTGGAAAACTGAAGAATTTTTGGGACCTTTTTCTGAAGAACAGAGCTCAGTTTAACTGCTCAGAATAAACAAGGGACTCATGAACCACACAACAACAAAAAAACAGTCATAGATCATCCAGGTAACCACACACAGTATTAAGAATCAATGGTTCACAAACTTTTGAACTGGGTCATTTTAATAAATTCAGCTATTTTTTTTTGTCATATGGATTATATGTAAACATCTTTTATGTAAAATATCTTACTCAGGACAGTGCTAAATAAAAAATAACATGCATTTTGTATGATCTCTCTTATTTTGTTAAAATTTTGCACATTTTCACAGATTCTGCAAGTGGTTCACATACTTATTCAACTGACTAAGAAGCTAATCATAGCTTTTATTGTCAGGAGCTGCATCATGGATACATCCATGGCATTCTCATAGTAGTTACTTTTTTATTAAAATAATTAAAGTTCTTGTTAGCAGGAGCAAAAAAGCACCAACATAACAGAAACTCTTTTTAAATACCAGCATAACAGAACATTAAACATGAACAAGTCTCCCCATTTTATCATCCTGATAAAAACGGCATAAAATAACACTTTATTGGGGGACTTCTGGCAAAGTTTGGAGCAATGTAGTTAATGAGAAATGACCACAGTACAGCTCTCGAACATTCTGAACAGGCCTCTTCAGTCTACAGAATTAAAAAGTCCGTTCTAAGAGGCAAAATATCAGAATCGAGGAAGTCAGAAAAGGAATAGAAAATGGACAAGGTGCTAGAGAATTTGTAGCTAAGCTGTTCATGGGGTGATTGGATGAACTTCCTCTTCTGGACTGAGCTTGCAGAGCTCTTCGCTCCTGGCCTGAGGATAGTGACCTGCCGCAACAGTTCATTGCTTGGGGTGCACCTTGGCCATATCATGGAAAACATCATGAGCAAAGTGTCTTCACAAATAACGGTCACCCCATCCAGAATTTAGGAGATTACCCTTCAGCTGTGGTCAAACGTCGGGCAGCCTTTTCCAAAGTAAGACAGATCCTTCAGGATAAACCCACTGTGAAGTTTGGTATTCTATATATCCAGTGACGTAAAGCGAGGGAGAGGGAGATTTTTTTTTTAATTTTTTATAAGAGTACTCAATGTTGGACTTTTGTGAAGTCTCTAAAAGAATGTAAGTTTCATTTGTTTGAATTTTTTTTTTTTTTTTTTTTTTTTTTTTTACAAGTGTAGTATCTTCTGCTGAAATTCCAAATAACAATATTTAAATACAAAAAAGACACTAGTTTATCATTTACTTACCCTATCCAGCACCGTGCAAAGCATGATGGGAAGAGGAAATTCTGTTCCTAGTTTCTATTATGTTACTTTAACACAATTAAATTAATTCATTTAGTCTCAACATGAATGGATTAAGCAAAGTGGTTCATTTTTAACCTACTTGATTGAAACATGTTCTTTCAAAATTATTTTTTTATCCAAAAGTTACCGCTACAAGTCAGTTTAACAGGATGTAATCAAGAAATCTAATACAATGGAGTTAAATCAAAATAAATGGTTTAAATAAAGTTAACAGTATCATAAAATCTTTTTTTTTTTGTTATTGATGAGTGTACAAAGGAAGTAAATTGGATCCAATGTTGTTTGCAAAAAATAGGATGTCATGGAAGTTTGAATGAAATCTATCATGAGTAAAGTGAGTAAATGATGACAGAATTGTCAAAATCAACTGCAGGCGGTAGATCCTTTTCCTATTTTGCACATAAACTTTGGAACATTCTTCCTATCACTGTTTGGGAAGCAGACACACTGTCAGTTTAACTCTAGACTAAAAACACATCTGTTTAAACTTGCATACACATAACACATTATCTACTTCTATAATTCAATTCATGTAAATTGTTAGGCTGCATAGATTAGGTCAGCCGGAACCGGGAACACTTCCCATAACACCTGATGTACTCGCTACATCATAAGAAGAATGGCGTCTACGCTAATATTAGTCTCTCTCTGTTTATCCCGAGGTTTGCCGCAGCCTGCCAGATCCAGGCCGTATCCAGATGAGATGAAGGACCTGCATCTAGACATGACGATAACGCAGCCCTGAAGTGTCAACTAAACTATCCCCTGCAAAATCCTCCTTCCCTTTCCTTTCCCTCTAGATAAAATGTTATCAAAATTATTCCAGTTCGCATAGATCAAACACGCAAACCTATAGACTAAACATGTAAATGAAGAGCAAGAATGCATTAAAAGGTATTCGTTTTTTTTTCAGTAGGAAGCGGCCCCTAAAGTAATAATTAATTTTTGCAACAGAAGTGATTCAATCAAAAACCAACTTTAGCTCAATAATAATTTTCCTATTGTCACTGTGAAGCTGCTTTGAGACGATGTGTATTGTGAAAAGCACTAAATGAAGATGACTTGACATAAATGAAGATGACTTGACAGAATTGTCATTGTTGGGTGGACTATTCTTTTTAAAGGGAACACCTGGTGTTAAGACTTGTATGGCTTAATATAACGTAAATGATGTCTCTTGCTGAAATATGAAGTAGAAAACCCAGGAAAGATTTACGTTATTTAAAAAATCCATGACACATTTGGCCATTTTGTTTAGGCACACAGTGCGTTCTGTGTCGATGACATCAAATGGTTGCACTCGGTGAGCTACTGACACTATCCTGTTACTATTTTTACTCGGAATATATGATGCCACATTGTGCAGCTTTTGTTTGTAATTTTTAGTCGATGAGCCTAGAGAAGCGATGCAAGCCTTTACTGCTTTACTAGCGATAAGAGGAGAAAAGAATGGGAAGTTGTGAAGAATGTGGACGAATAAAACATCCTAACTGCGTCTTTGTTCTCTCCACTTTAGCACTGAGGCTTTTGATACTTTTCATCTGTATGTTTTGGTGCAACGGTAATCTAGTAATGCATACAAGTCTTAATATCCACAGGGTTCCTTTTAAAACCCGATCAGCCTTTTCAATTTGAGTCAGAGCGCAAAATTAGTGAGGATGAAAACATCGAAGACGTGCAATGTCTCTGTGGCTATTCGAACTGATGTATGATTGACGTGTAAAAATCGTCTGATATGTCACCTGAACAGTCTGAGGCAGTCTGTCTCAATAGAGATGTGTTAAAGGCTGTCCTCGTCAGTCTCCACGACAGGCGCGGCATTTGGTTAAAGCATACACTTATATCCATCGGCAACTGTAAGCTTTTTCAGCTGTGGTCTACTAAAAGCCTCAAAAGAATCAGGGCTAAAGTGAAAAGAACAAAGACTTTCGGAAGGAAGTTTATTTGTCCACATTCTTCACAACTTCCCATTCTTTTCTCCTCTTCTTATATCGCTAGTAAAGCAGTGAAGACTTGCATCGCTTCTTTTGTTGCCCTTCAACTGAAAATTACAACCAGAAGCTGCACAGTATGGCATCGTATATTATATTCAGAGTTGTGTTGCGGTAAAAAAAAAGCAACAGGGTAGCGTCAGTAGCTCACCGAGTGCAACCATTTGACGTCATCGACATAGAATGCACTGTGCGCCTAAACAAAATGGCGCCCCCCATTGTCCAAATATGTCATGGATTTTTTTAAATAACGTAAACCTTCCATGGGTTTTCTACTACATATTTCAGTAAGAGACGTCATTTACGTTATATTAAGCCATACAAGTCTTTAAGACGTTAGTGGACCGATACAGAATAAAAAATAGTGCTAAAGTAAATACCACCTTAAGACTCAGTCCAGAAAATGACAAGTTTGAGACTAAACCAAAACCAAAACCAAAATGCTTTCAGGAGCATGAAAAACAGAAGAAGACTGCAAAGTCTAACTAATGTGTGTCTAACTAGAGTTAAGGACACCATAAACATGAAAGCTATATATTAGCAGTATGGTATGACAATATTAATATCATATCAGTACCGTGTAAATTTTATTTGAACATTCTCCAACAAGTCCACCATTAAACATGTTAACAGTCTGGATTTTCTTTTAACTCAAAATGTTAATTATACTAAGCTTGACAGCTATTTGGCAATATCCAGTCTGACATTTATTTACATGTTCTGATATGATGCAGACATTAAACGCCTCAAGATTATTTATAGAAAAAAAAGCATTCCTTTCCAAACATTTCATCCATGATTAGTACAAACCAAAAAGTTTTTTGGATGTTTTTTTTTTTTTCCATGAAATATTTGTGGTTGATATGGATGAGATTAATCAACATCACATAATTTATCAACAGTCAGAAACAAAATTCCAACCATTAGAAAATATATATCAACAGTTAGAAATATTATTATATATATATATATAGCTTCCACAAGGAAGTAGTAAAACAAAATGCTATTTTTATGATGCTCTTATGTTGTAAAAATGATAAACATCTGACAGATCTTGCAAGGGGAATGCAAACTTATAAGCAGAAATGTATCTCTGAACGTGCCCAGACTGACCTACTAACTCACTTTTTAGTAATTGCTAAAAGTTTAAAATAACTCGAGGGCATGTTTAGTCTCCCATAATGCTGTTCACCCAGTAGCCTAATACAGCTCGAAAGAGAGAGCGAGAGCAAGAGCGAGACAGTACGGCTGAGTTATGGCCGATGTTCCGGTGTTTCCCCTGACACATCTGCGTTGTATAAACACTAGCGGTGGACCAGTGACCCCCTACCACAGACGCCTGTATCCGTTCCTCCTCCATCCTCGCTAAAAGCAGTCACTCAGATTAGGAAGCCCTCACACCACTTTATTTTTCATTTATTTTCATTTGCAGGTGGCCTGTGTGTGTGTGTGTTAGCAAAGCTCTTCATCTCTGTGTGTGTCGCTGTGCTTGTTTAGATCATGCTCAGGCTCTCATGTATACGGTAAGTGTTAGCCAGAGCACATTGTGTGTGTATGTGTGTCATGGATATTCTTCTCATTCTGTCCATGTGTGCACTGTGGTGTCCACGACCGCAATGCAACCTCAGTTAAATTCCTCCTTTTACCCACACTCCATCAATACGTCCAGCACAAACAGCGGACTGAAAGCTCCCTCTGCGCATCTCGCAACCGCTGCCACCAGTCCCCTTCAAGCCATCAAGCGCTCACATTAACCTTCAGCTACAATTGCTTCAGGCTGCTCCTCAGAGAACACAGGATGTATTCAGCCTAAAACTACTCTTGAACATCTGCAACTTCGACAGGGTCAGAAACTCTGATTGGATGAGCTATTTTTCATCCTCCAATCAACATACGAGATGCTGAAAGGCAGGCCGGCTGATGTTCGGTAACATGCACAAAAGATTGTTAAAGATTCAATATTTCCGTTAAATAACAAATTTTGAGTTAAATATTGAGGGTAGTTTTACTGTAAAATGTTTTACGTTAGCACAGCAAACTAGCCTGTTTCTACCTAATTGTGAGATAAAGTATATATTAGGGTTGTCAAAAATAACACTAATTTCTGCTACTAAGATTTTCTTACAAATATTTAACGCAATTAATTAATTAATTTGAGTTGTCTTTTGTGTCTTATTGTGCTTAAATGGACTAATACATGACATTATGTCAAATTGCTGTGTATCCTCATAAGCACAGTCTTAGATGAGTTAAAAAAAAAAAAAAAGTCTTAAATGAATGTAAAAGGTTGGGAGAAAATCAGATATGTGTCAGATCCACGTCATGAACATCAGCTCTTAAAGTGACAGCAGACTAAAAACCTGCTTCTGTCATTGTTAAGGAAAAAAAAGGAAAGAGAAAATCACTCACTGCTCTTGACTGAATAACTTTTGTAGCTTTAATAAGGATTAATCTCTAATTTATACAGTGATAATTATGCAGTGTTATCTTACATTTGATTACTTTATTCAATTTATGTAGTATTTCTGAATACTACGGTTAGATCTACCTGAAAATCTTAAATCTTTAAAGCTGGCATGAAACGGAAGTTGTGATTGTCTTTTCTTCCCTATTGTGACATATCCAAGTGAAACGGCTTTTCAAAGAAGAAAAAAAATATATATGACACACATACAGATATACGTTTCGGTACAGGTTTGATATAGCAGGGGAAAGAAAACTGAACATAAAATTGCTTTATAGTGCATATACACTACCAGTCAAAAGTTTGGACACGGTAAGATTTTTAATGTTTTTAAAAGAAGTTTCGTCTGCTCACCAAGGCTGCATTTATTTAATTAAAAATACAGTAAAAACAGTAATATTGTGAAATATTAATACAATTTAAAATAACTGTTTTCTGCTTGAATATACAGTTGCAAGAAAAAGTAAGTGAACCACTTGCAGAATCTGTGAAAATGTTAATAATTTTAATAAAATGAGAGATCATACAAAATGCATGTTATTTTTTATTTAGTACTGTCCTGAGTAAGATATTTTGCATAAAAGATGTTTACATTTAGTCCACAAGACAAAAAAAAAAAATAGCTGAATTTATTAAAATAACCCCATTCATAAGTATGTGAACCACTGATTCTTAATACTGTGTGTGGTTACCTGGATGATCTATGATTGTTTTTTTGTTTTGTGATGATAGTTTATGAGTCCCTTGTTTGTTCTGAGCAGTTAAACTGAGCTCTGTTTCTAAAATGTTTCTTGAGCAGCAAATCAGCATATTAGAATGATTTCTGGAGGATCATGTGACACTGAAGACTGGAGTAATGATGCTGAAAATTCAGCTTTGATCACAGGAACAAATTACTTTATAAAATATATTCAAACAGAAAACAGTTATTTTAAATTGTAATAATATTTCACAATATTACTGTTTTTACTGTATTTTTAATTAAATAAATGCAGCCTTGGTGAGCAGACGAAACTTCTTTTAAAACTTTAAAAATCTTACTGTGTCCAAACTTTTGACTGGTAGTGTATTTAACAGAAGAGTTCATTTCTCTAGCGAACTAACAAGTTGTTGACACTGAATGACTTGCCTGAGGTAGATATGATGCTATGTGACATTGTTTACAAGCTGTTTTACTGATGTCTTTCTGCTGTTGAAACACTGATTGAGCGATTACACGAGATATGATACATTTCAGTAAGTTGTACTGTATCTTTCAACATACCTTCAGATGATCATTCAAGTTAATTCTGTAACTAGTATTAAAGCGCTGCCACTTGAACTGAGGTGCCTATACAGTGATCTGTTACGCCACATTAGAAAGCATCAAAACTGCATTCATTGTTTGAATTTCATTACAAAATGACACTTTGTTTCTTATTGAAAGTAGGGCTGGACGATTATGACCTAAAATCAAAACCTTGATTAATTGAACATTTTACCTTGATTACGATTAATGAACGATTATTTAGCTCACTTTCAGCAGTTATTTTATCTATAGTTCGTAACAGATTTCTGCTCATTGTAAATCAGATACAGATAAATTAGCACAGTAAGTTACCAGTATGTAATGAGAGCGAATGCGTGTGTTAATTACTTATACCGTCTCTCTATTAATTGTGAAGCTGTGGGTTGTAAATAGTTACTTCAAAAGTAGAAAAAAATATATGCTAAAATAAATTTTGAGTTTCTAAGCTACTTTAGTGATAAATCACAGGACAACGCTGACAACTAGTTTCTGCTCCTCAGTGCGTGCAATCTTCACGTTTTGCGCAGCTGCTGTTTGTATGAGTGTTCGTGCCACAATGCAGCTGAAAAAAAAAAATCACAAATATGAGATGAAATGTTGAGATATCAAGTCATAGTTATGAGAAATATAGTTGCAGCAGTGAGATATAAAGTCCTAACGGTGAGATTACAGTACATCGTAAGATATAGTCACAGTTACAAGAAATAGTAACAATTGAGAGAAAAAAAGAGCAATTGTAACATTGAAAGTCACAAAAAAGAGAAAGTTGAAATTGAGATATTAAATTGCAATTATGAGAAATATAGTTGCAGGTGTGGAATATATAGTACATACAGGGCTTGACATTAACTTTTTCGTTCACCAGCCACTGTGGCTAGTGGTTTTCCAAAGTTACTAGCCACTCAGTATTTTCACTGGCCACAATTTTGCTGATTGGGAAATTACATTTTATATGATTAAAGTTGACTTTGGCATGCTAAAATTACTTGATTTTAAATCATTTTACTTGATTTAGCTAGATTTAAAATGCTTTCAATCGTTCAGATGCAGATTGACCACCCTTATCAAAACTACATGGTATATCAGCTGGTATGTATGGGTGGGCAATATTTTATAATTTTATTTTTTTATAAAGTTATTTTTGTTAGGCTATACAAAATGAAAAAAAAATAAATAAATAAATAAAAATAGCAAATTACCAATACAATAGTAAACTGAATAAACATTTTTTTTTTTTCAGATACAGTAGGTTTATTTAACATGTATACATTTATTTAACTGTTTGATGAACATTAATGACATACAGATATTTAATTGGGCTGCTGAATGCATGGACGTAATATACTGACACATATCCAGTTTTTACCCACCTGTTTACGTCCACTTAAGCCATAACCGACTGTATTCATGCGAGATACTCCACATGATAGACATTTTGACATCTGTGTGTGCGCGTGTATTTGACTATTCAGGCGCAAGGAGAACTGATCAGGCGCGCGGCAGAGCGCTTCTGTTGTGTCGTTCATCGCAATTCCGCCGATCCCGCCTTCATTGATAACGAATTGTGATTGAATTGTAATTTTGTGCTACAATAAGCTTGGCTACCTTTGAATTATATTCAACCCGCCAAAGTGGATAGAGGGAGTGGCTGTCTTACCCGCCACAGCTGAAATCTACCTGCATTTGGCAGGTTGGCGGGTGTTAATGTCAAGCCCTGAGTACATCTGAGAGGAATAGTCACAATTACCATTTTATTCCATACAAATCTGTGTCAGGAGTCATCAAACTTGCAGAGCAAAAGAAAACAGTGATTTGACAAGCTTTCACAAGTCCATTCTTCAAGTATTTTTGATTGTTGAAAGTCTTGAAACTCAGCCAACAACTTAATCTTGCCCTTTTATTCAGCAAGACACTATGAGGACACAAAGAACCTTGTGTTTGTTTACGGCTATGTGTGTCAAAACTCCTGTAACATTCCAAGCGAGGTCACGGCTGGGTTAAGGAGGGGTCAGAGGTTCTCTGTGAGTGTGTGTGTTCAGCAGAAGAATGTCAGAGGCCCACTGCCCATCAGTCTGCTGGGGAAGGAGGAATAGACTGGAGGGGAGCGGAGGTGAAGGATGGGAGTATGGGGTGAAGGGGAGGTGAGGGGGCACTCGGGGAAGGTCAAACGGCGGTCAAATACAAAACACACACACAGTCGAACCAGTCGGCCCAGCTCGCCCTACATTCCGACTCACCAGAAGACCATTTCCTTTCCACAGACCCTCTCCTCTCAGAAAGCACACGCATACAGAGCTAGAGGCTATTTTTAGTGTTCATACAGGAAGAAAACCAGAACGCATGGGTATGTGGGTGGCAACTCCCACGGTGCCCCGCGCATCCCTCCGCCTCGTCCTGCACAATGGCAGTGCCTGAATCCCCATGAATGAGCAGTCAGAACACGGGACACACATCCTAAACTGGGATCAATGCACAAAGCATCGTCTTCTCCTCCAGACTGGCACCTACCAGAAGACCCCCACTGTCCTTAACACCCCCAACCACCCATAATCTGACCCCCCCAGCCCTGATGGCTAAAAAATGAGACCGACCTTTGACCTAAAGTCGTTCTCTCTCTCCGTGGACGCAAATGACAGATCACAAATCAGGCGTGTCATACCAAGCGTGCGTAGGAGATTCTACTTCACCAGAGCGTTCGGTATCTGCGCCATGTTAATCTGGATTAAGTGTACCTGAATACAGCGTTCACACTTAATACCTCCGTGTACACACATTCATCAATTGTTACGGCTGAGAAAGGAACTTTTCTGAAAATGAAAGCTATTTAAGTACACTACGTTGTAAAAAACTATTGTAATGAATGGTACAAAACTGTACAAATGCTAACGTAAAAATTGGTTAAGAACTGGGTATTACTTCATTTTCCGCGTTCCGCTGTCTCACGCGTAGCCGTGTCCACACAGCTTTCGAAGTATACTCAATCGTGGATGAGCGAGTTCAACACATGGGCAGTATTGCGTATTGCCATCTAGTGGACTCTTCTGTCTCAACATTCAACTTACGCATGCACTTTGATATGCCTACCATCCGCATGGACACAAAAATTGGGCTGCACACACAGATGGTGAGCGCAGACATCCGCAGACCTGAAGACAAAAATTACGTCACACGGACAAGTGTGCAGACCGTCGCAGAACGCGGACAGCCAAAATATACTTTGGGCTTTAGCAGAAAGGTTCCTTATATGGTGAAAAACTGTAATAAGTCTAATGGGCTTTTTAAAGCAATTTTACAGTAAAACTTTTTGAAAGTGTAAAAGAACAAGTCATCATCTAATTTACAGTGGAAAAACTGTAAACTGACATTCCCAGAATTCCCTGTGACACACTTCACATTTGATGTTTTTTCACTGAAATAACATTTGGTTTTTATGTTAGATCTTACGTTGTTAATATTTTTGTAAGTGTGTTATCATGGCAACACAGAGTATAAACCGCATAAAACATTTTTCTAGAATTTATAGCAAAAACCATTTGCAGGAGAAGAACTGTTTTACAACCATGAAGAATTTAATTTACCTGACGAATAACACTTTTGCGCTTATAAATAATAATAATAATAATAAGTCTATAATAATAATGACTTATAAATCAATTCATTTTCAACTATAAATAATACATCAATACAATACAACATTTCTGGCAACCACAGCTGCTGTTTTTTTTTTTTTTTTACTGTAAGTTTAACAAATTTTTTAGTGTACCACACACAAAAAAAAAGTAATAAAAACCTGAAATTAAAGATTGTAACTCAGTTGTCCCATAACAACTTGCTGAGTTTATATTTCTGCCAGCACTGGATGAGTTATAATGTTTTTTTTTATTTCTGTGTTAGACAGTAAAAATAAAAGTCTTTTATTGTTCTAGTCTACAAGGAGCAATAGCTTTGTCATTTCTAATGCTCGGTGCGCACCGACGATGACACAAAACATCTTTGGAGAAACAGGGAAATTTCCACTCCACGTTCACTAATAGTTGTTTACCTCTCGCTTTCTCCTGCTCTAATACATATCTGTCAGGTGGTGTGTGTACAAATGTAATAGGAGGTTCTCGTCACCAGCCTACGTGTGCCGTGTGGATGATTATATAAAGTGCACCCACACACTGCTCTGCAGGTGGTCTGTTATGCCAGCAATGGGGAGTACACAAACCTGTTGTGTTCCCACTCTGTTATGGCAACATGGCTAGAAAACAAAAGGATTTTCATCACAGAAGCTCTCTCCGGCTCAAAGATGCACACCTTCATATATTTGCGAGGGGCACACACACGCCCTCCCAACCAGACACACAGGAGCCAGTCACACCGTGTATGAAGAAACCCGTTCCACACCATATAACCTAGACCTGAATCCTCAAACACACTCATTAGCAAAGAAGCCTAAATCCTCTTGTGTGTGCAGTGTACATGCACAAACCAAGACGGCGCATGTTGTTGCATTTTGAGTAAAACATCTATTGTATTGACACTCAATCTCATAATCCACTTTTTCTGCTCTACTGCCTCATTTTAGGAGCTAATTTTGAGACCAATGCTGAAAATGGACAGAAGATAATATAAACACAATGACTGCACTAATTTGCATACCCCCCAAAAATTCATCATCAGTTTGACAGACAGGGAAGACTAAACCAATAGATTTAAATAGCGCAGAGAAAGTTTGAGGTGTTTTATTATCAGAGAATGAGCCCCCTGCTGTTCAACCAGGAGCGGAATCACAGGTTGGTGTAAATTTAACTTCGACTAATTTGCTGTCGGTGTTGTCATGTTTACATTTTACATTTGAGTGAGAAAGGAAGCTAACAGAGCACTTCGGAAGAGTTTTTGTGCCGGAAACAAACATGTAAAAATTTAACCCACAGGCCTTTACTTCTCAAACAGTCTACTTAGCCTTTGTAAGTGTTGTTATTGCACATTTCTTAAACAAAAAAAAAGGGGGAAAGGACAAGCGTATTTGTGTGTATAGACCGTCATTATTTATTTGAAAAAATATATAGGCTATTATAAAAATTAGATCTCTACATGTCGCGTTTGTTTTCAGTCTATATTTATATAACCCACATACAAAAATGAGACTTGTAAATATGTAATTCTTACACGCAAATATCGCTGAATTAGCTTATTCATTAAAATGTGTCGGAGTCAACAATTAGCCTACAAAATACAAGTTGGTCATAAAGATGATTTTGCATTCTTACTAGCGCCTATAATGTAACTTAAAACAAATTCATAACTATCTTAAAACAAGACAAAAACAACGAGAGAAACACGGTTATTTTACAAACACATACAAACTAAATAAAACATTTTCTAGACGTTTTTCTAGCAAAACTATTTGCAGGAGAACAAGTTTTACAACCATGAGTAGCCTATTTTTTTATTTTATTTTTTACCACATGAGCATAATACTTTCGCGCTTATAAACAATAACAATAGGCTAATAAGAATGACGCATAAATCAATGCAAATTCAACTATAAAAAATAAATCAATTCAACAATTATTTTATGATTTTATACGTTACATAAAATCATAAATGACAAAGGTCACTTTGTATAGGCTATCATTATTCAAGGATACATAACTTGCAATGATGTGTATAGCCTACTTAAAATTGATTACAACAACAACAAAAAACATTAAAAAAAGCTAACTGCTAACTATAAAAAAGTAGTAACTTTATTTAGGCTATAATAAAAAACAACAACAGCAATAATAATGAGATCATCAATTATGATCATC
The DNA here is from genome assembly GCA_037950675.1 of Hypophthalmichthys molitrix. Classification (NCBI taxonomy): domain Eukaryota; kingdom Metazoa; phylum Chordata; class Actinopteri; order Cypriniformes; family Xenocyprididae; genus Hypophthalmichthys; species Hypophthalmichthys molitrix. The sequence continues at coordinate 18,973,570 of CM075494.1, read as the reverse complement.
ATAACCCCAAAAACCTCCCGTTCCGATTTATTAAAATTAATTTACATGCCCTTGAACCGCATTATTTAGCTACTCGCAGTGAAGCCGGAGAATTAGCCTATTTTCCAAAACGCGGACAACTAGGCTATAGAAGCGATTACAGTCTTTTTGCGACCCGATGATATGTGGAAGACTAAACAAGTGAAAGGAGAGGTCTCGTTTGATTTAAATATTTCTAATTTTGAGTAGCTAATTCAGGCCTGCTCATGCTTTTCAGTTACTTCGGGTGATCCAGAATTACCGAAGAAAATGAAACAATCTATTAGTAAACTCGCTGCCGACTGCTTTTGAAAATCTGGTATGCAGAATTCTCTTATTTTCATTGTGTCAGAATCTCACAAGTGTCATTTCCCAAGGGAAAGACGGGTATAGTGTTACAGAGCCGGTGTCCTTCAATTTCAACACTGCATGGTCTCAACTGCGCCACCTGCTGTTCATTCAGTCCTACAACAAACGCATCATGAACAGGCAACCGCTTAGCCAACAAATCAACCACCGATCGATGAAATTAATTATTTCCTATCTCCAGAAGAACGAAGAAGACATTTTAAAATTGGACTTTTTACAATCCCCAACGTTGTTTGAAGCAAAGTTGATGCTCTGCCATGAACACACTCCAAAACATATTTTACCCTTCGGGTTCATTAGAGACTCATAAATATTTCAGCCCTCAGAAATCTGAAATGTCAATTCATCAGGAGTGACAGAGCTCTCTTAGCTCTTCTTTTTTGATATTCCCTAATTATCACCCAGACACGATGTTGATTTATTGTTTCCGACAAATGTCACGCGTCCGGACCTTTTCGGCTGTTGATCGACGACGTTATAAATAAGTCTTTCTGAATTACAGTAGGCCTCTTACTGTCTGTGTTTGATCACTCGTTTCCTCGCGATATCTTCTCACCTTCACAATGAATTATAGTCAATGACGACAACGAAACTTTTCCTCTTAAACCGTCGTAAATTCATTTATCTGAGGTTTACTGTATAAGGACAAGCCTTGAAGCTGAGGAGACTTTTTTAATGTCTTATTTTAAATGACTACGGGGTCTAACTATTGCAGATTTATAGATCACGAGTTTGACTAAACGGATAGTCTAGACAGATTAAAAGTTGAAGCTGCGTCGTTTATTTTAGGCATATTTGGATCCTATCAAATCGAAATCTTTAAGGCCTATTTGCTTTTTCATGGTTTAAAGGAAATTTTAATTCGTTTAAATTGTGAAAAAATAATTCTAAAACAATCTAAATTAAATTGCAATTAAAACATCACAAATGAAAATTAAATAGCAATTAAACAGCACAAATGAAAGAAACAAATGTAAAGTGTTTTCAGGTGAAAATTAAAAAAACTTTATCACCACCATCTTTTAGTGAGTCTCTGTGAGTGACACCGAACTGCAAATTGCAGAATTACTTCATCATTTTACAAGCTTTAATTAACACACCGCATAGACAGATATAGGCCTAAAGTGAAGCCAAAACTTTATATCGGAATTGCTTATCCGTCACAGCTACTACTCGATTAGTGTTATCATATATAATTTTAAGTATTTACCCTCACTATTTAACACACATCCGGACTGAAATATCAAGCATAACAGAAGCGCAAAAACGATATAAAAACCGATCCGTCTACTTTATAGTGGGAATTATCTTTAAACGTGTGTCTCATAAAACTAAAAGACTGGCTAATTATTGCCCAAACGGTGATAGAGAGTGCATAACGTTCAATTATTGTCAGACAAAGCACTTACAGCACGGGATTTTTGTTGAAATGAGGCTAGAATTTACACTTGTCATTCTCCTAACTGCCGTACATGTTCATTTAAAACCCCTCGCAAATACAAATACCATTATTGCTTGTTTGACGTTGTTTCAAAGTCACGCGAGATAAAATCAATTTTCAGAAATTATCCTCCAATTTTATTTACATTTCTTTATAAGTGAGACTTGATTAAATGTCTGTATCTTTTGGTAAAATCAATCAACTGTTAAAAGCCACAAAATGCATTTTAATATTAATAAATAAATGTAGGATATATTGGATCAATCAAGTTACTCAAAATAACAATAAATAGACTATAAATACATATAAGCTATTGTATGATAAACAAACTATGTTTATTTTTTATTAAAAATAAATTATATTTTCATTCTCTTAATATAAAAGACGAGGGTGTAACTGAACAGACTGTAAAAAAAGGCATACAATTATTGAAAAAAAAAATGTTGTTTGCCATAATCTATCATTATTATTATTCAAAAAATAAGCAGTGGATCAGTTGTACTACTGTAAAATATTACCTGAAAAAGGTTTCCCCATCAAATCAAAGTAAATGTAGAGTAACCGCGGAGCCATTTTGTTGTCATGTGACAAGAAAACCATAAAATATAGAAAACCCTGTTAGGCTTTTTAGACAGATATTCTGAGATCAAACTGGACAAGTGGCACAAGAAAAAGAATTTTAGTAACTTTTATACTGTTACAACACAGGTAAAGGCCCATGTTTTTTCATGTTCGACATACTGTTCTAATATTTGACCCTTATAGCAAGGGAAAACGGCATCATTGGAACTTGCTAACAAACAAATCTCGTGCACCTCCTACAATTATAACAATTTACAACTATATACAACTATATGCATCAATGCAATTATTGTCAATAACTTCTCTTGAAAAGAAAGAAAAGAAAAGAAAAGAAAAGAAAAGGAAAGGAAAGGAAAGGAAAGGAAAGGAAAGGAAAGGAGGTAGAAGACCAATGTCCTAAACCTGCTGATTTGATAGCGTCCAACAAAAATAGAAACAGGGAGCCGAAGGCCAGAGACACTTGAAGTGAAGTCGTGATTTCCGCGAGGAGGGGGGCTCAAGAGGGGCGCTGAGAGACCGCGGATGAGGGGACTTGATGTCAAGGATTTTTTTTCCTCCTTACCGGGAAAGTGAACAACACTCGCGAGCGTCGAGCTACAGTTGAAAAAGTTTCTGCGTGTCTCGAGTCTGATGCGCGCGCCTTCCCAGCGTCCTGAATGCGGGTGGGAAAAAAGAAGAGAATAAATCGATCACCTTGTATGCGTTGCCGAGGTCGCGTTTCACCGAAGGAGCAAAGTGCTTTTGTTGTTTGGTAAGTGTGGTCCGTCATCCCTCTATAGCTCGCCTTGAAAAGGACATTAACAACTTAAAATCACCACAGTTGCAAGCAGGACTGACTCAGCTATACTTTATGATTGGCGAGGTCTGTTTATTCAATATGGCGATATATAATCCTGTTAGTGAGAGAGATAATTCACGAGTAGTAATGTGTAGTTTGTTTCTTGACACAGGAAATCTTTGCTGATCCTCTTTCATGTAAGGTTTGGTGCTTATGGCCTGCTGATTAGTGAAGCCTGTCCCCAAATTATGTCTCAAACTCATAATTAACATTAGCCATTATATTATAAATTATGAGAGGCTGCTTTTATTTATTTATTTATTTTATAGCTTTGTCTTCAACCTTTAGCAATAATAGGAGACTGGACTACCATAAAAGTTATATCTTTTCATTATTTGTAAAAAAAAAAATAAAAATAAATAAATAAATTATATATATATATATATATATATATATATATATATATATATATATATATATATTAAAATCATCTTTTCAATAAGAATAAGAAAACATATTTCATTTTATGTCATTTCTGTATTATGGTCTCATTTAGGTGAATTTAAATGCTATGTGGTTACATGATTCAAATATATGAAAATAATAAAGAAAAATATATTCAAATGATACTTAAAGTGGAAGTTAAAATTAAAATTGGTTCATCAAAAAGTCAGTGTATTTGTATTGAATGTGTATGTCTACAGTCATTTACTTTGTGTTATACTCAAACTGTATTTTTCCCCCTTTTATGTAAAGTTTAAAGAAGACAAGGTAATCAAAGGCACCGACCATCTTTCTAAAAACACATTTCTCTTTAATGTTTATATATAAACATCTCTGTAAGTCACTGTGTATGGTGCTTGTTCTTTCACAAAGTTCAATAATGCAGTAGTCAAACAGTCTTGTGATTTATAATGCTGACAATGAAAAAAAAAGCCGAATTTCAGGAGTGTATCTTTCGACTCCAGGCAGGTACGGGCAAGTGATAGATCTTTTTCCTCCAACTTAACTTAACTGGTATTAGCAACATGAATAACAGTAAAATATTCTCAGAGCAAAGACTACAATCCCTCTGTAAAAACCGAATGTTACTGAAAAGCCTTCTAAAAATGTTCCTGTTCCACAAAGGACCGAGTTGGTCTTTGAGATCCGAGATTACTTTTGGCTTAATTTCTGGGGTGCAGCTCTCGAGAGCCAGCTGAAAGCAGAACTAAATCAAAGATATACGGCCTGCTCCCTTTGTAAAGTGTTTGGAAACCGTCAGCCTTGTGGCTCAGACTACAGAGCGCTGATATTCAGACAGCCGTGGACATTCACTGCACAATGTGACTGTTGGCTTCTCTGAATGGCATTAGAGCTGATAAGAGCTCGGCTCAATGACTGACAGTATTTTACTGGGTTAGCTTGATGCATGGTACCATGGAGAGCAACAATCTTCAACTGAGATCACATTTAAGGTATGGATGGCCCATTAGGGTGGATTCTCACTAATGTAAACACATATTCCAGACCTTAGGTACAGACAGTTTTGCGAATGTGTATCATGCACAAGAGAGTGTTCACAGGGCGATATACAGTATATCCAAGTGTTTCAGCTTTTTGTAGTTAAACATTTCAGTTAACACATATACAAACATATATATATATATATATACACACACACACACACACACTACCAGTCAAAAGTTTGGACACAGTAAGATTTTTAATGTTTTTAAAAGAAGTTTTGTCTGCTCGCAAAGTCTGCATTTATTTAATTAAAAATACAGTAAAAACAGTAATATTGTGAAATATTATTACAATTTAAAATAACTGTTTTCTGTTTGAATATATTTTACAAAGTAATTTATTCCTGTGATCAAAGCTGAATTTTCAGCATCATTACTCCAGTCTTCAGTGTCACATGATCCTTCAGAAATCATTCTAATATGATGATCTGCTGCTCAAGAAACATTTATGATTATTATCAATGTTGAAAACAGTTGTGTACTTTTTTTTTTCAGGATTCCTTGATGAATAGAAAGTTCAAAAGAACAGCATTTATCTGAAATACAAAGCTTTTGTAACATTATACACTACCGTTCAAAAGTTTGGGGTCAGTAAGAATTTTTATTTTTATTTTTTTGAAAAGAAAAGAAATATATATACACAATATAATACATGTGATATTTAAGATCTAAAATATATATGGATTATATATATATATTATTAAAATCATATATTATTAAGATATCAATAAAATATGATATAAATACAAATACGATCTAAAATGTATATATATATATATATATATATATATATATATATATATATATATATATATATATATATATATATATATTATATAGACACACAAAATATTGTACAAACACAAACACACACAAACACACACACACACACACACACACACACATACAGTCAAACCAAAAATTATTCAGATATTTTTGATATATTTTTACCAGTGGGTGCAGGACACTATAGTTCATTTATGTAAGTGAGGATAGCAAAATAAACTGTGACATATTATACCCAAAAATTCTTCATACAGTGGACTCCCAGTAAAACTGATAAAAAGTGTTATCTGACATAATTAAGATTAATATTTTCTGACACAGTTTAACTCTGAGATCTTGTCATATTTTAAACTATAGTGAATAAACTGTATTAATTAATTAAATGTTCAAGGTGTCTGAATAAATTTTGGTTTGACTGTATATTATATATACATATTATTTATTAGTATCTTTAGTCCTGAAAATGTAACATATTTGCATTTATACAAGTGTTTTTCCAGCTAGTTGTTTCAACTGCAATTATTTGTTTATGTTTCTAAACTGTATGGTAATGTCGGTTTCAGTTTCAGACATTTGATATCTACATTGCTAATTTGATTTACATGAAGTAAAACTGAAACTTCAAAAGCACATCAGCCACACCCCTCAGCCAAAAAGACAATAAAAAAAATAGTTCCACCTGCTTTCAGAGATAACTTCAATGAGCTCACCTTCTGTCACCACTCTCAAAAAAATAAAACCAAAAAGAAGGCAAACAAAGAGAGGCTCTGTGGTCATATTAAATCAGATGATTCAGTTAGCCCCCCGCCATCTCCCCTTGAAATGGTGCGATTCCACCTGAGAGTGTGGTGATTTGGGTCTAATTACCCACCTATGATGAGAGGGGGGGGTCAACATCTGTGCTATAGTCTACGCTGAGCTACAGCCACCGACATCTTGGCGCTTTATGGTTCCGCTCACGTCTGTTTACGAGTATTTTTCATGAGTCTTTCACCCCAGCTGTGAACTTCTCATCTCACTTCGTCAAAGCTGATTTTCCTCTCTCACGCGTCGTATTTTTCACCTTGCTCTTCATCGAGCTGCTTGAGAGGAAGGAGGAAGTCTCATATGTGCATTAGCTGTGATGAAGCCATTAGCAGAAGCTCACACTGTTTCCACGCAGACACATAAAGTCATCACGGATACCAGAGATAAATTGTGTAAACCCATTCATTGTTTTATAGACTATTTTTCCCCATAATAATCTCATTAACACATCGAACATACAATTTGCCCCAATAAACGTCCCCTTATTTGTAGATTTCAACTTTTGTGGTCACAATTTTGCTATCCGTAAACACATTACTTCCATTTCACTTTGATTCCTCGGATGTGAGAGTCGCCTATTATTAAATCAAAAGCTTTGTTTCCTAAATTTTCCTGAAAGAATGAATCACAGCATCACATATATATATATATATACATAACAATACCCCAGTATTTAATATTCCACACGTTTCTATCACAGTGATGAAAATAAAGACATTATTTGACATGTAAAATAGCCAAGGGTTCACTAACATTTTTGCATCGCCTTTGTTATACAAAGTTAGAAAGTGGTTAGCGCAGTGGCTTAGCCAAACAGTGTCAGGCTCGAAATGACATGCTTTTATGAAGCTTCGAGAGCTAGGCTCACATTTGGGCGTTTCATCTTTATGACCATCTAGGGAGTAAGTGCAAGAAAAAGACAGACAGATTAAGCTGTGCACTTTCCTTTCGGGTTCTGGGTGTGTTCTGGAAATGGACGGAAAGCATGTGTTGGAGTAAATGAGAGAGAGAAAGAGAGTTAGTCAGACAGACAGAGGAGAAGAAATGGCACAGCGTGATGAAATGTTTGTGTCTTGGCTTGGTAATTACGCCTTGCCGAGAAAAACTTTCCGCTGTTGTCCTTTCAGCGCCCGACTCTGCCCGAAACCATTCCTGACCAAATGAGTTTCCACACACTTGGTAATTTAAGGCTGATTTCAACTTTTTTTTTTGTTTAAACTATGGAAAACCAAGCTCTCTTTTCACACACTGCTAATTTCCCTATGCCGTACTTTCCACAAAGGCCCTTTCAAGATCCAAAGAGGAATAAATCATCCCCACACGTATAAATTAGACTGCATCTCCCCTACAGATCTCAGCCTTCTGCTGTTCCCAGAGTGTAAATACGTCCCCACAGCATTGTGCCTCCTGATCCAAAATGAGGGATTTTGACGTAAACAGTTAAAAATAAACGTGAAGAAAGGATTTATTGTGATTTGGCATGTTGTAATATTCCATTTTAGAACAGCACTATGATAATGAAGTTCAACCTCTTTAGCTTCAAAAACATAAACAGTGCCTTTATGTGGACGGCAGAGTTCAAGACCACCATGCAGTACCACTGAAATTGGAATTTGCTACTACCACCCTTGCACAGTCTGTAAAAACTATTTCTTTTTCACTTCAAATGCCCATAAACACGAGAGGTCTACAGTTCCAAGGTGAAAAGGATGAACTATGACAATGGTCTACTTGATTAGATGTTGTGAGAGCGATTTTCCCCTTACCTTCCATAATGACTTTACATCATCCAATTATACTATTCTATCGTCTTCAAATATTGGTTGACCAAAGTGAAACGTAATCAAGGTGACCAGAAGAAGAGTATAAGAACAGTGGGGTCTAAATATATGCCTTCACTTATCATTTCTGGATTATTTATGATCAGACATGACACTAGCAGCTATGTGATGTCTAAAGAATGAATTGTTGTCTATCTTAAATAAAGCTTCCAAAAAGTGGTTTGACCATTTTTGGTTCCCCAAAGAACCTGTCATGAAATGGATCTTAAAAAAACAATTTTTTCTTAGTGTGAAGAACTTTTTAATAATCTGAAGAACCTTTTCCACTATATACAAAGACATTTTGTGGAATTAAAAGGTTTTAAAAAGGGGTTTTCTCAGCAATGCCATAAAAGAACCATTCTGGGTTCTCAAAAGAACCTTTCAGTGAAGACGTTTCTTAGTGTGAAGAACATTTAGCATCTAAACTAAAGAACCTTTTTTTTTTTTTTCACTATAAAGAACATTTGTGCAATGGAAAAGCTCCATGTATGTTCAAGGTTCTTCATGGAACCATTAATGCCAATATATAACATTTATTTTTTAAAGAGTGTTGTTGGGACAAAATTTCCCTTGAAGACACCAAAATCTCCATGTGGAGATGTTTGCACTAGAAAAAAAAAAATCTAAATGGACATAAAATGTCTTAAAAATCTAAATTTTAAATCTAAAAATACCAATCAAGTGTTTGTAAAGAAGGTAAACTAATTATAAACTGAATGTATCCCAACAAGGATATGTTTATGTGTGTGTGTGCGTGTGTGTGTGTGTGTGTGTGTGTGTGTGTGTGTGTGTGTAACAACAGAGAGGAAGGAAAAGAAAGGGAGAGGAATTTACGATCACATATTGAAGGAGAGAAGGGGGAAGGAGAGTTTGCATCTCGATGCTGTGCTGTTGTCTTTTCCCTTCAGCCATTTTGAATCCGTCTGCTAGTGGCTGTTTTCCCAAAGTTCAGGAGAGGTGTGAGTTTGTGTGTGTGTGTGAGAGAGAGGCCTCAGTGGGGAGCCAATTAGACTATCTCGAAAGACGTGTGACATTGTCCAGCAAAAGGAAGTACAGCTGCCTGACTTCTGACCTCAGACTGGGTCATTTTGCAACGAAAGCATTCCCTGCGGACAACGGCACCTTCGGCCACACTTTTTCAAATATAAGCTATTATAAAAAGCATAATGTCTACAAATTTCTACTTATTAAATAATGTGTTGTTCCTATTACACTGTGTAAAATCAGTAATTTAGGATCAATCTGATGCCATTTTAGTTGATCAAATGCTTTTTCTACAAACACGGCTCTAAAAGCTCACTAATCAGCTGTAAACTCAATGCTAAACTTTAGCATAAGCATGATAAATATTAAATTTGCAAGGAATGTTTTAAAATAGCAACAATTTTTACATTACATCCACAATTGCATATCTATACAGTAAGAAACTATATAATTACATTAGATAACAAAAATAGGTATCCATGATATATCATTACCATATTGGTTATCTGCAAAAATTGTAAACATTATTTAATTTATCGGTATAAGCAAAAAATTCCATGATCTAACATTTGAAATTAATCTTTAAAGAGTAAATAAGAATTTAAAAACCATTAAATGTATTTTTTAGCACATTTCAAAATAAATATCCTTTTTACATACTCTACTTTATAAGGTTGTGATGCCAAAATTCACTCAGCATTTAAATTATTTAGTTTGTAGATTTTTATTGTTTCTGTATTTAGAGAAAACACTATAGAATTTTATTACCGGCAATGTATCAGTTATTGGCAATAACAATGAAAATAATTAGCCACCAGAATTTAAACATCAATGCATCCAATTACATTTGTTCATTTAGCAACTTAAAACTGAGCATCCTTATCAAAGACCAGAACCACAGTAAACAAACAAACATGTATAAACTGATGTCATATCACAGCCAGTGTTCATGAGAAATCATAAAAGTCTCTAGTATGGGGTGTCACATGGTAAAATACAGTAAAATAAATAAACAATACGGAGGACGACTCTTGCGCCAGGTGAGCGATGTCTGTTCAGCAGCTGATCTCAGTGAGACTGCCTCTGGTCTTTCAACCACTATTGATGTATTTTTACAATCGTTTCAAATGAAGAGGCGCACAGACGTCTGAGAGTAATTGCTGCAATAAATAACATGGAGTAATTTGGATAGAAATGCTCCATTTCAGTTCTTATCCTCTTTTCATGCGTTCCTGATTCTTTCTTCCAACCACAAATGGTGTGAGTGTGTGTGTGCAAGTCGGAGTGATTTAGTGTGTTTGTGTGTGCTTTTTTAATTCCTCCTGAATAGTTGATTCAGCTGAGGCAAGCTCAGCATCAGCTGGCTGCTGTGTGTGTGTGTGTGTGCGTGTAGGCTGATGGTGATTGTGATAGTGATTGTGTTTCTGGTTACTCGTGTGAATGGGATGACCATAAATCTGTAGGCAGAGATTTAGGGAGCTCTCGGACCAGTGCCGAGCATAGTCAGAGGGGAGCTTTTTCTCTTACACACACACACACACACACACACACTCTCCCAACCGACACCCAATCCGCCAGGCCGTAAATTCTTTTCAGTGTCCCGATCAAACGTAGCAAGCTTGGCTAAACTCCAATTCTCTTTCTTTCTTCACATTCTCCGCCTCCCATTTCTTATGCCACGTTAAAATACAGTTTGAGCATGTGTATACAAATTTTACTCAAATATGTTACGAACACCACAAAGCAAAGCCCATCCGCCAAGTTTATGCACATTCACAGCTTATTAAACTTTACATTTCATCACAAATACACACATTCTGTAACAAAAAAAGTCAGCCACTGCTGAAGCACTGATTTAAATATAAATAATGGGCTTGGTCTGTGTGTTTATTCATTTTAGACTTTTAGGGCATTGGTTTTCTTATGAACTGATTAGTGGCCTTTTTGTGTTAAGCAGACACTGAAAAAACAGAATTTCAGTTTAGCCACTTCTTAGCTTTTCTAAAACAAACTGAAAGCACAAGTTGTAAACTCAATGACCAAGATTTAACTAAATATTGGATGAATAATTAGTTAAAAATATTCATTTGAGTAATATTTTGCGCCAAGTTTTTCAACTGTAAACTATTATTATAATTGAAAACCAAGGCTGTATGTATTCTCCCATAGTCATCAAGAGTCTAACCTGTATAATTATTGATCACGCTCGGAGAGGGAAGACCAAGTGACCTCTCCTTCAATCTGATTACATGGACACTTCATTTAAACTCAGAGTGTGGAATGATTTGGTTTTCTGTTTCCATTAGAAGAGACTAATGTCCTTTTTTGACATCCTACAATTCCTCATTGCTGCATCCTGGGGACACCCTTCCTAATGAATTAAATTTCCCCATTAAGATCTGTTACATACAGTATGGTCATTTTCAAAGGCACAAATTTAACTCCTTGCTACATAGAAAGTATATTAACTTAATTATTTTAGACTGCAAAAAATGGGGTTTTGTACCTTTAATACAATTACTTACTACTGTAAATTGGCTCTACGTCATAATGGATACACTAAAGTTATGATTTATGGCAAGTTATCACATAATTGTAATGTAGGTTTTTGTTGCAAAAATGTAAACTGTATTATTGCTCAGTTCTATATATAAAGTTGATATATAAATATATAGCCCAATGTTTTTTCATGTACATACACACATGTAAAGCGATATATACTATATAGCAAATGTCAACTAACTTATTTTTTTTGTCATTGCAAAATGCTTTTTATATAAAGTTGGATATAAAAGTATGTAAGAACTGCATATACTGTATACTCACATAATAAAACTAAACTTAATCGACTGTATCGTCACAAAATGTAAACTAGTTTATTGGTCAGCTTTATTCTTTAATAATAATTATTGTTATTAATCATAATAATGATAATTATAAGAAATCCAAATCAATCATTTGAACAAAACAAAAACATTTAAAAAATAAATGATAATAAATCATAACAACAACAACAACAACAGTAAAAAGAGATTATAAATTCAAATAAGTAATTCATTTAATAAATTAAATAATAAATCCTACTAGAAAATAATTATTTAATAGTTGTTATTATTATTATTATTATTATTAATAATTCAAATAAATAATATTAAATCATAAATTAAATCAAGCAATTCAAGTATTATTGAATTTATTTTATTATTTAAATTTATAATTAATTAAAATACTATTCAAATCAATAGCAGTTCTGATGTTTTTAGAATATGCTTCCACGTATTTGCAAACATACTAGCACTGAGCATCTGCCCAATGCATACATTTATAAGTTCAGAACTGATATTCCAGCATTACAGCACTAAAACTCTTTATTTTTCACTTTTGTTTTGTTTCTTTGCATATCCCTTTTATTTGTTGTTTTACAAATCCTTCTCAGTGTTGTTACCCACAAATCACCCATTTCCAAAGCACCGCCCTCTTCTCAACCGAAGCCACCATATTTGCCGAATACTCCCTACTGCGTTTCCTCTGATAGCGTTTTGTGTGTATCTGTGCGCGTATGACAGCAGCCACCTCCATTAATGAGGAGAGATGTGTGTGGGGTGGAACTCTGGGGTCCACGGAGGCCCCATCAGGCGGATCACATGTCCCTAACGAGCAACCTGGCGACGGCAGCGGCACTCACTCTCTGTCTCAGACTCACCCCCACTCGCTCAGCCCCGCACGGCCTTCTGTTTCACCTCACCAGCAGAGTTCATCCAGGGGTCACGGCCCTGCCTTGCACTTCCTGTGAGCGCGGACAGAGAGAGCAACCAGCTATCTAAAGGCATAGCTATAGCTGGTGGAAGACAGATAGAGAAAGACCGAAAGAGAGAGATAAGCTTACTAACCCCGGGGCTGGGTTTGAAATTAAAAAAGTGAAGGGAGAGTGAAAACAGGAGAGAAGGAATGGTTTAAAGAGATAAGAAAGAGGCTCACGGATCAAGGATGAAAAAGAAGGAAGCCTTAAGTGGGAGTGAAAGATCTGATCTGTAAAAATGAGGGTACAAAGAGGCTAGTATGAAAGAGGGGGGTTTCCACATCCTCTCCTTAAACTGTAAATCACGTCCCGTGTACACATACTGTACATCCACACAAATGCACCATATTTTACAGTTTATGCTGCACCACACTCTCCTGAGCTTTTCTTTTGGAGAATGAATAAGAATGATGTTTTTTTGCTCCTACATCTGCTGTCTAAGAAATGGAGCACCACCTGTGGACATTTATTGCTCTTTTATCAGAAAAGACAAATTTTAAATACTAAGGTAGGAAAGGTCCTGGATTCCAGTTGGTCAATAGAACTGTGCAAAAAACTCAATATCATAACATAACTGTGCATCACTGCAGAGAAGTTTACATATCTGGAATACCAACGGATGAACTTCTTGCAAATATATATATCACAAACATATGCATCTTTCTGTGAGTTGGAGTGGAGAGAAAGTTACTGCCAGGACCAGAAATATAAATAAATGTAATGTAATACTAAAATTAATTACTAATAATACTAAAAGTGGAACATATACACATGAAATATTTTACAGAGTACTTCTTTTAAACTTACTATTCTTATCCTTTCTTAGAGTTGCCACACTGAATTCCGTTTTATAAAAACGTATGTGTGCATATAGTAAGTACCCCATAAAATCGATATGCTGTTGATAGTGTAGAAAACTAATTTTTGAAATTCTAATAGCTAGAATAGTTAACTTTGCAACACAAAAATGAAGCCTTCATGAAGCTTGGCAAAAAAAAAACAAAGTATAGATAATAACAGACTGCAAGTAATATTTTGGTCAATATACAACTTTTCTTTTTATAATCTCTCCTAAGCACCATCACAAAACGGCTCATTTCCAAAGATAAACATCCATTGAAACTCGTTTTCCAGCCTCAATATTAGGTCTACAGACTTTGTAGAAAATCCTTACAAATTAACCGTGATAACCTCAGTTTCTGTCCAAATATTATAGTTCCTACAGATATTGCTACTCCTGTAAATTTATAACCATTTGTATTGCATGTCTTTGAAGTTGTGTAAAAAGCTTCCTAAATCACTGTTTGTTCAATTTCCTTTTTTGGTGTAACTCTCAAAAAAAGCGCTGGCAAAAAAATGTCATTTTTATGTTCATACTACTAAATATTATTACTACTACATTCTATTCATATATTAAATTAAAAATGAAGAGTAAGAAGCTTTATGAAACAGTGTTTAACATGAACTAACAACAAACAATAGTTCTACAGTATTTATTAATCTTTGTTAATGACAATTTCTACATTTACTAATACATTTTTAAAACCAAATGTTAGTAACGTTAGCTAATGGACTGTGAACTAACACGAACAATGAGCAACTGTATTTATTAACTAACATTAAAAAGATTAATAAAACTGTTAGTTCATGTTAGTTAATGCATTTACTAATGTTAAAAAATGAGACCTTATTGTAAAGTGTTACCTTAAATTATATACTATTTTTATTAGAAATATTCTAAAAAGTAAAATGATAAACATTAAAATTAAATCATTTTAAATGTTACAAGTGAATTTAGGCATGACTGTATTGCATTTAATGCACTTTAAAGATTACATTTCACAGAGTTATTGAAATGTGTTAATGAAAAATTATTTTAAAGATGAACTTTGAGTATTAGATGAGAACAAATTTATTCCAATCTATTGAAAAGTAGGGGAAATGAGCATGCACAATTAAATATCCAATATCGAATGATACCAACTGAAAATACAAACAAATATCAGCCATTAACCGACATAGTACAGTTTATGATGAAACTGCTATGGAAACTGGTAAACCTATGGAGCCCCTAAAAGGACAAAGTGATAAAAAAAAATATGAGATGGGAGGGAAAAAAATTCAATGCATTTGTGTTTTCTTGTAAATGTTTTGAGCTCCCCCAAGGAACTTTGCATTCACTTGCAAAATGTTTTGTGTTCCTCCTAGAAATTTTGCATTAGCTCACAAAATGTTTTACATTCCCCCAAGAAAATCTGCGTTTGCTGGCAAAATGTTTTGCATTCCCCCTAGAAACCATGCGTTCATCAAAAAATGTTTTACGTTCCCCCTAGAAACTTCGCACTAGCTCGCAAAATGTTTTATGCTCCCCCGAGAAACTTTGCGTTTGCTCGCAAAATGTTTTACGCTCCTCCTAGAAACTTTGTGTTTGCTCGCAAAATGTTTTGCGTTCTCCCCAGAACTTTGCGTTTGCTCGCATAATGTTTTGCGTTCCCTCGAGAAACTTTGAGCTCGCTCGCTAAATGTTTGCGTTGCGCCAAAAAATGTGTTCGCTCGCAAAATATTTGCATTCCCCTGAGAAACTTTGCGTTCTCTCGCAAAATGTTTTGTGTTCCCCCTAGAAACTTCTCATTCACTCACAACATGTTTTACGTTCTCCCTAGCAACTTTGCGCTCGCTCGCTAAATGTTTGCATTCCACCAATAAACATTGTGTTCACTCATAAAGAAAGTTTTGCGGGGTAAATGCAAACATTTGCAAGTGACCGCAAAGTTTCAAAGTTCAATGGAACGCAAAATATTTGCAAGAGAACGCAAAAGCATTGACATAATTTTTCCTCCTATCATATATTTTTCCCATTTAGGGGCTCCGTATAAACATGTACCTCAGTGTTACCCCACAAAAAATGAGCTCTAAATATTACAGGTTAATTCAACTACAAAAATGAGAATTTACTACACCACAAAACAATCAGTTCACTTTTAAGGGAAGGGGACGAGTAACGCACACGTCCTTGAGCACCCGCATTACGCTATACTAATGCAGTCATCCCTCATGGTTCCTCCTGTGCAGCTCACATACCTCTGTCTTTCCCTTCCAAACATGACTACCTCCCCACTGCTTCTCACTCTCACATACACTTCCTTCAGCTGAATTTAAATTGGGTGGAACAGCTGAATTTGTAACAGCGGCGACAGTAATGCTAATGGCGGGTAATAATGGCCGCCTCGGACACGTCAGCATTAGTGAGGGCGCTAGCTGAAATATAGCCAGCGACGAAGATCTAAATCTGCTTAGCATTGATTTTGCTGTTTTGATGAAAATGCACACTGGACCTAGAGGGCTCTCTTAAATCAATTGCGCTCCTCAGAGTGGGACCCCGCGGCAATTTGACGGACAGTCGGCGCACCAAGTCTCCAGACGGCCTAATCGCGGCCGGGAGCGCTTAACGACGCCAGCGGTGTTCATGTTACATGCAGATATTGTGTATGTATTGAACGCCACGCGTTTACCTGGTCTAAGTGATGAGTGTGAGAAGGTAGAGAGAGTCAGCGTTTTGGTTAGGGGGAAGCGAAACGGCAGGAAGACGGGCCGACTGAGAGGTCGTCTGCGAGCGAGAGAGAGTGCCCACAATTATCTGACCATGGGAGTTGTACAATTATGAGTGAAATATGGTAATTGCCTGCCCCGAAAGCGATTTCCAGTGATTTATTTTTATGGAAAGCATTTTTTTTTTTTTTTGGTTTAAAATGATTCAGACATTTGAGCGCCCATATGCCGTGAGTGCTAAGGGTTTATTTGTACCCCGGTACGAGCTACGGTAGGAAAACAGGCTTGTGACCTTGCAGTTACCCTTCTATTTCGACGACCTCCGGGTGACCCCCGCGGGAGGATAGATGAGCTTCCGTGAAAAAAGGGGAGTGAGAGGAACGTCAGAAAGAGGAGCGTGTAACGCCTCAGAGACGCCATTGTCTCCATACCTCCCCTCTCACCCACTCTATCTCACTCCACACACACTTACACACACTTTTACAGTTTATACCTGAAGACATTTAACCAGCTCATTAATTTTAACTAGAGTTGTAAAGGGCAGATTTTTAGTGTCTAGTGTTACAAAAAGACATACGCTGCCTACTGTCTAAATATTGTATCAAATGGCTGGCAGACACACAGGGGAATTATACAGCCCAGCTAAAAGTACAAGACGTGGAGATCTGTCTGACACACACACACACACACACACACACACAGTATTTAGTGTGTTCCAGTAGCTTTGTGTAGGAGATAAACTTCTGTGGGAGACTGTTAAGGTTTGTTGTTCATGTGGTAGCAATAGTTTGGCTTGTTACAACTACAAAAAGTCACAGGTACAATGTAATCACGGCCGGGAGCGCTTACAAATACTTAAACTGAGACAAAATTGATAGTCCAACTGATAATGATTTTAAAGCCTAGTGAACTGCAAAAGAGCAACTGTATTTTCCTTTAGTTAATTTGTCACATACAAATGTAAAATGTGTTTTAAAGCACACCAAATAAAAGTCTTTTCTTCCGCTTTCTGTATTTCTTTCAAAACACAAATGTTTACTTTTGTTTATACTTTTTAAATAAAATTTGACAATTGGATGTTGACATTTTTAAGACACCATTTTCTGCTCCTGTGCTGATAAACAGTGCTATTTTAAAGTCGCCTGACTGTGGTTGTGGCTAACCGTGATGTTAAATCACTTCACGTCCCCTGACTAGCTTCTGATTGACTTGAAGCTCAATTAGAGACGATGCCGTTAGTCCCCTGAGTGGGTTTATGTAAATCAGAGCCTCAGATGCTGACAGCACACTATGTGTGTGTGGGTTGAGTAGGTGTGCAAATCAAGTGGTGTGCCGGCAGGAGTGGTCTAATTAATCAGGAATTGTATGTGCACGTGTGAACCTCACTGACATCTCAAAATATATTGTATGTATGTGTGCAAGAGCAGGCAATGTTTTTTTTTTTTTTTAATATGAACATCCTAATTATCTTTGTCCTCGACTTCTGTGTGTCTAAGTGTGCATGTGTATGTGGGTTTGTTTTCTTGTTCAGTGTGTAGTCGCTTTTATTGCAGATGTGTCTACTCAGTGACTGCTCCTGCTGTTAATGCGGAACATTCATTTAAAATTTCTAATTTCATAAAATGTAGCAATATAGTATGAGGGGCCAAACATGAAATAACTATATGTAAATCAGATAGATAGATAGATAGATAGATAGAAGCACGTTGAGCTCTCTTGGCCATCGAAGTATTTACTAGTTGCACGATTTTTAAGTGTAGCCCATGAGGACAACTCAACAGAAAGATGTTTCATGCCATTATTTCAAGGTACACTGTCTTTTTATTGCATCACATGCAATACAGACCACAAACTCACATTCATAACTATGATTTCTTTTGCTGTGGTGCTAAAGATTCAGCAGCGGTAGCTTAGAAACACTGTGCTACAAAACACTAAAATTGGCATCCACACTTCATTCAACATATCCACAAAACTCATTACTTGATATTGACTAGGATTCATCAAATAAACACAATTGCTTTTCTCTGACCTGCTCCAACCAGTTGCTCAATTTATGAAGGGCTTCTGTTATTATGAGCACACCACACAACACTGACTCCAAGTTAGGCAACAAGATTAGAGGCAAAGAGGTGAAAGTTTCTCATTTATTATAGTAACAAGGTTATAATGATTCTAATATTTGTTGCAAATTCATTTTAACACTCCATATCAAATTAGGACACAGCATTCTAAATGTTTGCAGTTAAAGGATTAGTTCACTTTCAAATGAAAATTACCCCAAGCTTTACTCACCCTCAAGCCATCCTAGGTGTATATGACTTTCTTCTTTCTGATAAACACACTCTGAGATATTTTAATAAATATCCTGGTGCATCAGAGCTTTATCATGGCCATGAACAGGACCCATGAGTATGAGCTGAAGAAAGTGCATCCATCCACATCCATCCATCATAAACATACTCCACACAGCTCCCGGGAGTTAATAAAGGCCTTCTGAACTGAAGCGATGCTTTTGTGTAAAAAATATCCATATTTAACAAGTTAATGAAGTAAAAGATCTAGCTTCCGCCAGACCGCATTCAACGTACGAAGAAAGTGTAAAACTCTCTCAGTTCAAAAAGCTTACGCTACGTCTTATACCTTCCCTATTCAACTTACGGAAAAAGTGTAACTGACGCGGCGCCAGTTTTCTACGTAACTTGAATACGGAAGGTGGTCTGGCAGAAGCTAGATATTTTACATCATAACTTGTTAAATATGGATTTTTTTTTTTTACATAAACGCATCGCTTCGCTTCAGAAGGCCTTTATTAACCACCCGGAGTTGGATGTGGATGAATGTGGATGGAGACACTTTCTTCAGCTCATACTCATGGGTCCTGTTCACTGCCATTATAAAGCTCGGATGCATCAGGATATTTATTAATATAACTCTGATTGTGTTCATCAGAAAGAAAAAAGTCATATACACCTAGGATGGCTTGAGGGTGAGTAAAGCTTGGGGTAATTTTCATTTGAAAGTGAACTAATACTTTAACATGAGGGTCACTGTGATTTTGCAAAGACAGACATGTTCCTGGATCAACATATTTTGTTGATCCTGGAACAACATTCCTGTTGAAAATTTAGTCCTAACCCTATCCCTACCCCTAACCATACCCATAACTTATCCCTAAAAGCAGAGGGAAATAACAGGTGAATAACACATCGATGTAGAAGCACCTAACCCTGGTTGTAAGCTTAAAATTGACCTAAGCCTCAAATCTGATTGGTTGATTGGAATGTTTTTCCAGGATCAACAAAGATGCTGATCCAGGAACATGTTGTACTTGATGAAATCAGTTTCACCGAACATGAGGCTACAAACTTGCTAATTAAGCAGAGTTCAGTTACCGCCCTCTACTGATGGTGGCCTAAACTGATGCAAAGAAAGTGTCTCCCATGATTCTGATGTTATAAAACTCATCAATGTTGATCCATCGAGATAAAGGCATACATTTTAAAGTCAGTATGAAACAGAAGTTGAGATGGTCTTTTCTTCCCTATTGTGATGTCTATTGTGAAGTCTTATGCACGTTAGTATTTTCATTAAAAAAATGGTTTTAAGCCAGTTATTTATATATTTTTCTGTAGTGTGTCAGTAGGAAATATCAGTTTACATTTCCAAACATTTCCTTTTGCCATTAATTGTAATAATTTAGTGAGATTTTTGTATTCACAAGGAGTCTGACAACAGCCAGTATGCTCCACACGGAGATCTGATCTCACCTTCATCGAGTCTATCTGGGATTACATGAAGAAACTGAGAATAAATCCAGAAGAACTGTGGCAACGTCTTCAAGATGCCTGAAGAAACCTACCTGCAAAGCTACCTGAAAAACTATGCGCAAGTGTACCTAGGACAAAAGCTGTTTTAAATGCAAAGGGTGGTCACACCAAATATTGATTTGAATGAGTTAACAGACGTTAACTGATAAATACCTGATAAATCTCTTCCTTTATATGGTTATAAGTAGATAACATAAGAAATCAAAGTTTATTAAATTGTGTAGTGTTGCCATATTTAGAAGAGAATGTTATGTTATGTAATGTTATGTTTTTATCTAGCAGCATTTTACATCATGTCTTGAAAAGAATGTTCACATGAAACTCCTTATCGGGGAGTGTCTAATGTTTTCAATGCAAACCATATTTCAGCAGCATTATGACTACTGGAACTAGTCTAAACAAATAGCCATATTACAGTGAAAATTGAAACTCCTGCAGAGCGCACGCACACACCTGACACCTCGACACAAACCCACCTCACCAGTTAAAACAGATAACCGGGCTGATTCCCCTGTTTTTTAATGCACTCTCTGAGACTGAAGTGCCTCCTGGCCTGCCAATTAAAAACCCAATAACAGCCTATTAAATAATACATGGGCATTATTTAGTGGCACAATTAAACAATGCGCAATGGTATAAATCCAGATGGGCAAAGCTGCCGACACCGCCAACCTTTCATTTAGATAGCGGAGCTGGAGCTCAGGGTCCTAAAGCTGCCCTCACAGCTGAATGCCAATGGTGACCAGACATATGCCCGTTTAAAACGCTGTAAAACTGCGGCCCTTTTTAATGGGGCGTTCCGGGGCCTGAATGATAGATGGAGAGAGAGATGATTAATCTTTTTTTTCTCCTCGCTTTTATTTTACAGGGGCCAATAAAGGTGTCTGTCATAAATTGTTTGGAGATCCTGCGCTCTCGGATGCTAGGCAATAATGAAGCACCAGAGTACAAGTGGAATAAATCTCACCCACACGCGCACAAACAGATCCCCAAAGTCCTGCCGTGATGTAACAGCGGCGAGATATGAGCCAGCATATTTACACATTAATTTAGCTGCTGAATGAAGCTGTAGACTGACAACAGATTTACACAGTAACACAAAGTTTATCATCAAACGGCCCAGTTTTGATTCTGTGCATCTCTGTGTACGGAGTACAGACACAAAAACTATTTTCAAACACTAACACATTCTCAATAAAGACTTCTGCATGGCCTCAACCACACACACACCCTCATGAATCACTCACATCTTACTCTGTAATCAAGTGTGTTTGTATGTACAACAAAATTGCTAGTAACTATCAAGACGGTCATGCAAAGGTAAAATGTAGTAGCATATGCAGTAATGCATTTAGAAAAAAAATGAGACTCAACTGTGATCAGATTCATGGAAAAAAAAGTGTGTGAAAATTAATATTAATTTGATCAAGTCACAATCACAAAACTTTAAAGCATTTTTTTTTATTTTATCATCATCATCATCAGTTTCAGTGTTGCCTTCACTTTGCCTTTGTAGTGCAGTGTAATAACCCAGTTCAAGGGTTTACATGCAAATCAATAATGGAAGAAAACCAAGTTTGCGTGCGAAATGATTGGGATTTTCCTCAGTGGAGGATGTAATGAACAGCTGTGCTTGATATTATCAGTCCTTGGGCTTATAGATAATCACATATAAACAGCTATACTGTAGAAGCCATTTCTTCACCCAACACACTCTCTCAATGCTCCAGTGAAAGTGAGGGGGTGGAGGGCGAGAGGTCACAGGTGAAAGTGTGGAGGTCAAAGTTCTGACAGGTCACACTGGTCTGTATCTACTAGCACGTCTCCTTCCAAAAGCCGCATCAATACATGGACACAACCTCAAGTCTTTCATGTTCTGAAATGAACTCATGCCTCTGTCCACCATCTCTGAATCATCATCATGGTTGTCATGTTATCCGTATTTTGTTTCTATATATACGTTTTGTGTTTTTCAGAAGCCTATTGGATGGAGGTTAACTGGATGTCCTGTTCTCATTGGATAATCAAAAACTCATTTCCTGTTTGACCATTTAAGACAAATTACGACGAGGGACCAACGATTGGTACCATTTCCCATTGTTGTTGTTGCTTCTGAAACTCTGATTTCTCTTATTCTGTGTTTTGAGCCTTACATAAGAACCTCAACTATAATCTTGCTATAAATGTTATATTTTGTACATAACAACGCACACTTTTTTTCCCCTCTAAATAGGGAGTACAGCAGCATTTTCTTTAAATCAGGTATATAGACTGGGAATGGTACAAGCTGCATTCAAATTCGTAACTCCCACATGAGCGCACATAAAAACAAAAAGTGTTTGATCAGTCTTTATGTGGTCACATCTAAATTAAAGGGCTTTATTCAAGACAAATATATATATGGTAAGAGTTCAGATGCAAAAGCCACTAAATGAAAAATGAAAAGAAATGAAATAATGATATTGAGCAAATGCTCTCCGCACATATTATACGTTCATCAAATAATTTTGTTTCAAATCCACTAAATCCCAGCGTCAGCCCATTCAGAAATACTAGTTTGTTGGCAGAAACTGCTAAACACCACTTCCCTTAGTCAGCAAAAGCCTCTAAGTGCACAGAAGAACCAATCGGAAGACGCAAATTGAATCATATTATTTCAAGATGAATGGCGGCGTGCGTATGAGCCGGCTTTCAATTGCCGAGCTGCAAAGTTTTTAATCATGTTTTGTCTATCGTTACAGTGGCAATGACAGGATTTAGTGAGTAGCAAGTAAGCAACAGTGTTCCTTTTGCTGCTGTCAAGCCGATAGAAACAGACATTTTACTATGTCTTGTTTTCAAAACAGGTGGACTTAGAGGTTTTTGCAAAAAAAAAAAAAAAAGCACACATGGAGTTAGCTAGTTTTGCAGCAAAAGAAATTTCTTAAATACCAATGAATCGACTAAAGTGACATTTTTGAAAATAAGGCATTTCAATAACCAACTAATAACCTTTCCATTGCCATTAAAGTGAAAATACTGAACCTAAATATAGGAGCCTGATTAAAAAAAAAAAAGCTAATTTAAATGAAAACATTTCATACGGACTTCATACGGTTTTTGCATCTAAACTTTTCATTAGGGTGACCAGACATCCCACTCCCATATTTCAGCTCTATTGTTAGTGTCCCGACTTAAGAAAAAAATCATGTTTAGTCCCGTATTTCATCTTTCCTTAAATTTCGTTAAGACTGATAAAATGAGTAATAGTAGTAGTGTTCTGTCATGCGAGAACAGCCCAGTCAAATTCGTCGTAGAACAAAATTATCATCCAGTCACAATTTGTTATTGATTAACTTGCCGTTAGTGAAGGCGGGATAAGCGAAATAACGTTGAATGACACACACCAGAACCGCTCTCCCTCGCGCATGCTCTCTTTTTTCCTTGCGTGCGATCCAGTTGACAACACGTGATCAGTTCTCATTGCGCCTGAATGGTCAAATGCACACACAGTTGCCAAAATGTCCATCGTGTGGAATATCTCATGTAAATACAGTTGGTTATGGCTTAAGTGGACATAAACAGATGGGTGAAAACAGGATGTGTGTCAGTAGATTACATCCATGAATTCAGTCTTAAAGGGACAGTAGCCTAATTAAATATTTGTTTACAACAAAATGTTAAATGGTAAACATGGTAAATAAACCTACTGTATCTGAAAAACAAGTTTATTTAATTTGTATCTCTATTGTATTTGTCGTATTAAAATTTCTCATTTTACAAATAAAATGGTCGTATTGTCCACCCCTTGCTCACTTGTCCTGTATTCCACCATGAGAAATATGGTCACCCTACTTATATAAATAACATGACTAAATAAACAGAAGTCATTTTTAAGGGTCAGGTGAAGCAGAAATAAGTAAAAAAAAAAAAAATTCTATATATATATATATAAAATATTTTTTGAATATATAAGGTAAGTGAATATCGTCACCATTGCCTTCAACATGTTCATTTGAAATGCTCCTGCGGTGTGACATAAATATTCCACTGAGTCAATCAATTAATATGAGCTCATAAAAGCTGCATGCACAATAATTATAAAATAATGAACGAAATGCTGGTTGAAATATCTTACGATGGAACAAAAAATGTCACACCACATAACCATTTTTATGAAATCTTATCTCACGTATAAACTCAACCAGTGACACACATACAAACCAGTCTCCTCATGGGTCTAAGCCTCCCTTGACACTTTAATCGATGGTGAAGCTTGTCGGCGCTTTGACACAAATCAGGGAAATTAAGTTTAGAGGCTGTTGAGGAGCTAATGGCAGAACAATGTGGCATTATGGTGTGGCCTCAGACACCGAGGTAAATCATGCTGTATGTGTGTGTGTGGGCTTGTGTTGGGGGATGACAAATGTTAGCGTGGCCATTCATCCAGTGGTTTGCGCTCAGGCCAATTTCACAACAGCCTTTCCTGTCTTAATACTCACAAGTTTTACATTATGCAAATGATGTATTCTGTATAATGTTGACACATATTGATTTGCTCTGGTGGCGAGCCCCTGAGTCAGGGCCTTATAAAACATCGCTGAAGTATTTATGATGACGCAATGTATTCTGGCCTGCACACGTGTGTATGATAGGCAATTAATGCCAAGCACAACTGTGATTTCTGTTTATGTGACCTGGCAGACCCACAACAACTGACGGGACAATATGATCGTTTTTACCCTGCTCTCATTTACCTACAGTTGTGTTTGAGTCATGTCTGATTTCCCTGCCAGTCGCTGTTTCTGTGAACTCATTTCTGTAGCCAAACCAGAAGCAGCAACAGGAGAGAGGGAGTTTCTCAAAATGGTTTTTCAGTGCAGAATAACTTGGTAAAACTCAACAAATATGATTCTTTGATTCTTATGAATTTCAAATATGAATGCCTTTTTAGCATTTTTGGCATAACACTCCCGTATAAGTTTTGTTTACGTGTGAGTATAATTATATATATATATATATATATATATATATATATATATATATATATATATATATATATATACACACACACACATATACACACACACATATATACACACACACATATATACACACACACGTAAAACTTTACACAGAAAATTTCAATATATGATTTTAATCTCACTAGTCTCATGCAATACTGTCAATCAATCATGTATTTTAAATATATAAAATGTATTTATATATATATAAACAATATTAATAATAACATAACAGATGTGCTTAAATTATTTTCCCTGGAAATTGAAATTATGCCACAAACGCTGTTAACAGTGCTTAACATTATACTGAATCCACAACATTACATATGTTTGTTAATAACTGGAAGTTATTAAAAGTGTTAGCCTGAAGTTTTGGAATGAAGTGGCTACTGTGTGCAAACATCAGTAGCTAATACTAAATAAAGAGACACCATTGCTGTGACCTTAAATTATCCATCCCCTCCTCCTCATAGTTTCTTGTGCTTCAGCCGGAGAAAACCGAAGTAATCTCTTCCTCTCGCCCTTATCTAAAGGGCTTCCCCATTGCTTGTGTCTTCTGAGAGGCCTTTGAGTACTGAGCTGATAAGCGTTTTTAAACATATGAACACACTCATCTATTAAACTCAAGAAAAACCTCAGATAGCGCCATGGATGTGCAGAAGCCGTATTATTACTGAACCTAGCATGTCTGGCTCTTTGGACACTAGCTATCTGTGGGATTCAAGACGAAAGCTGTGGCGAATTGGTATGCAAAAGCTGTCTGACTCTCAACAATGACTCGAAAAGGCTCCAAAGGCATTTAAAGAAGAGAGGCCGTTCATTTTCTGTCACACAACAATGCAGTTTTTAAGCACAGATACTTGCTACCAGTTTGCTGTAACAGCATTTGACACATTTGACCTTGAAATATCACATTTAAACAATTATTACACCATGAATGCACACGTACAAACTTGGCGGTCTCCTTAGCCACCTAGTGTAAGGCATATAGAAGGACAGGTAATGTGACTACCTGAAAGAAGTTTCACAGCCTCATGAATATTTAAACAAAGAGGATGTGTTTTCAGCAGGAAATAAATAATGTATTTATAAGGAGGAGGAGAAAGAAGGAATGAACTGTGGGGGTGGGGTGAGTGTGTGAACATCAAAACTGAGCCGACACTGCTATCCTGTGGTGGACTTCTAGAATGCAGACACCGAGCACATGGATCTATGTGACGCTGTTCAAAAGAAGCACCATTCTTTTCAGTGGCAGACAAACAGATTCAAGGTCATCGGTCTGTTTGTCAATTATCTCTCTGAATCGTTATCTGCTCGGCACATCTGGAACAAACACCATTAATATTGTCTCTGCTAGGTCTTCTATGAGAACTGCATCCTACAATTACTGAGTTATATGAAATATCTGTACATTTTTTGTTTAAATAATGCTACAATGATTTCCCCCCCTTTATATTCATTGAAAAATAAATCAAATATTTACAATTCATATTATGATAAATTAAACAGGTTTAAAATAAAACATAAAATAAAATAAACAACTCAATTTAATTAAATAAAAAATAAAATATGACAAAAAAAACAAAATAGAAACTACATCAAATATTAAAAACAAAAGAAAAATAATCTGAAATGTGACTTCTTTAGAATCAATTCATGTTTAAAAAAAAAAAAAAAAAAAAAGTATTCTAAATTATATTTTCCTATCCTAGGATTCACTGTGCATCCATGTATAAATAATAAATAAATATAATAAATATGTAAATAATAAATAAAAATATAATATAATATGAAAGTGTGTGTGTATACACTACCAGTCAAAAGTTTGGACACGGTAAGATTTTTCATCAAGATGTTTTGTCTGCTCACCAAGGCTGCATTTATTTAATTATAAAAAATACAGTAAAAACAGTAATATTGTGAAATATTATTACAATTTAAAATAACTGTTTTCTGTTTGAATATATTGTATAAAGTAATTTATTCCTGTGACGGCAAAGCTGAATTTTCAGTATCATTACTCCAGTCTTCAGTGTCACAATATCCTTCAGAAATCATTCTAATATGATGATCTGCTGCTCAAGAAACATTTATGATTATTATCAATGTTGAAAAGAAAGTTCAAAAGAACAGCATTTATCTGAAATACAAAGCTTTTGTAACATTATACACTACCGTTCAAAAGTTTGGGGTCAGTAAGAATTTTTATTTCTATTTTTTTTTAAAGAAATTAAAGAAATTAAAACTTTTATTCAGCAAGGATGCATTAAATCGATCAAAAGTGACAGTAAAGACATTTATAATGTTACAAAAGATTATATTTCAAATAAATGCTGTTCTTTTGAACTTTCTATTCATCAAAGAATCCTGAAAAAAAAAATATTGTAGACAAATATTTTGTACAATCGTACACAATAAATGTTTCTTGAGCAGCAGATCATCATATTAGAATGAATTCTGAAGGATCATGTGACACTGAAGACTGGAGTAATGATGCTGAAAATTCAGCTTTGATCACAGGAATAAATTACTTTATAAAATATATTCAAACAGAAAACAGTTATTTTAAATTGTAATAATATTTCACAATATTACTGTTTTTACTGTATTTTTAATTAAATAAATGCAGCCTTGGTGAGCAGACAAAACTTCTTTTAAAAACATCAAAAATCTTACCGATTCCAAACTTTTGACTGGTAGTGTATGCGTGTATATATATATATATATATATATATATATATATATATATATATACACACACACACATACACACACACACTTTTTCATATTATATGGGGGAAGCAGTCAACACATGCTTAGCAAACAAGAGCACATACTTCCATTCATTTTATTTCAGTTTTAATGAATTGATGACTATTATTGAATGTGGAAAACAGTAATAATAAAGAATGAGTTTTT
This sequence comes from Hypophthalmichthys molitrix, assembly GCA_037950675.1. Lineage (NCBI taxonomy): Eukaryota > Metazoa > Chordata > Actinopteri > Cypriniformes > Xenocyprididae > Hypophthalmichthys > Hypophthalmichthys molitrix. The sequence continues at coordinate 18,945,374 of CM075494.1, read as the reverse complement.
GTGTCCAAACTTGTTTAAAGATGCACCAAAATCTTGGTCACCCTCACCTTGGGAGACTGTTCAGGGCCTTTTTCAACGCCCATCATTTGTCCTTCAGTTCAGAAATTAAACTTTTTGTGTTCTTATTAAGGTGACTCTTAAACACGGAGGATGATGCAAATCCCCTAGGGTTTTCAAGAGTCACCTGAGGAGCCAAGTCTGCAATTAGACCTCCATTCAGGAAACACATAAATAACAGGGACCCGCGAAGCTAGAGACATAACAGTGATTAATAGAACCATTAATTCAGGCAGATTTTCATCCCAAAACCTTACTCATCTTTTTCCTAATAATGGATAATTACAATCTATGGATATTGTCAAAGGTGGAGAGCAGACTAAATGGTTTTGCTTGAAGAAATTACAGCATCAGTTTTACAATAGTTTCAGAGGTGGAAGATAAGCCTTAAGATCAAAGGCTAAAATCATGAAAAACAAAAAAAAGTCAATAATATAATATAACACTAATGTTGACAAAGGTTACTAATGGTGGATGAGTCTGCAGATCAGCCTGCAGTTCTGGATGAAAACAGCAGGGGGCGTAGTGCTATATCAGGTTGAGTATTACTACTGACTGCATATGAATGCACAAAACCCAGTAGGATAAATAGACAGGAGAGATTAACAACATCCTCCTGAGCCAGAGATCATAAACAGGAGTCGTGCTTTCCGACAAGTATTGGGTCAACAATATGATGCTTTTAAAGCAGCCCTCATAACTACAAATTCATTAGAATAAAAAGTTACACATCCTATAACACACAATAATGTACAGGGCAGAATGAATGATATTCCACTTTCAGCTTTTGAGTGAACAATCTCAAAGTGAGCAGATACTAAATGACATCTGGGACGCAGCCAGAGCCTGAAACCCGCCAACAAAGAAAGACGGATAGAAACAATTAGATAGAATCTCCTCCTTACCAATCCACCAGAGATCTATTTCACCCGGTGGAAATAAAGGCCATCAGATCATCTCTGGCAAACGAAGCAACTAGAAACAAAGAATAAAATTGACATTTAAGACAGGTTTGTTGCGTTGGGAGGATGATGATGTACCGCGCCAAAGAAGCTCAGTTTTAACGTCCCTGCGAGAAGCCCGGATTATCCTATTGGAACAGAAAACACAGAGTTCCCTCAGTTCCCGTTTGCCGCTTTCATCTCGACGAACCATATGAGATTATGTCTTCATCCACTTTCAGAGGTGACAAAGATCACATGCAGAATTTACAGAGAGAGAGAGTGAGATGCTAATATTTACACAAGTGCAGGTGTTAATATTTGCCGCCATTAATTCCAGGCCTCTCTGCTTCAAACGGGCTAAGCAGGCTTTGAGCAGATGCAGGCCTTGCCCTACGCCCAGGCCTCTTTCAAGAGTGCTGCGGTGTGTTTGGACAATACTAATCCTGCCATAGGTTAGCCTGACACTCAGGGTCTTAGTAAGATGAGCTTTCATGATAAAGAGCAGGAAATGAGAACAGCATCAGGAAAAAAGGGTCTTTGTTTCCTTTATAAAAATAATCATTTAACCAGACATGTACATATTTAAGAAAATGTAAGTTGCCCACTAAAAAGTCTAGAGTGTTGTGGGTGTTCTGTGGGTATATATTTGGCTGTTTTTTATATATTATATTATATATAATTTTTTTTTAACTGTTGCCTTGTTTTACAGTAAGAATAGATCATTTTCAAGATGCAAAGATTTATTTTGCAACCATGTATCTTGAATTAAATTAATATAATTCAGGATTATATTATTTTGAATAACATAACGTAACGTAACAATTTGTTATCAGTAGTTGTTTTTTCCTTATTTCAAGCATAAAGTTACAGCTGGATATTATTAGATTTATGCAAGAAAAAAAACACTAAATAAGAAAAGTATTACCTTTTTGGCAGTTTATTATATTTTTTAACATTTACGAGAACTACAAAATATATAATTATCAAAAAACAGTTACTAAGCTTACTAAATTACTAAGACTTATTTTGTAAGCATGTATCTTGAAATTAGGATTATATTATTTTGAATTATAATTTATTATAATTGTTCCCATTAGTTTGTTTTTTTTTCCTTGTTTCAAGCATAAACCTCCCTGGATATTATTAAATTAATGCTTAAAAAACTATTATTTTAATAAATAAAAATAATTAGTTTAATATTAGTTTAATATTTGTCTTATTTACTATAAAATATATAATTATTAAAATATATTTACTAAGATAAAGACTTAATTTGCAAGCGTGTCTCTTGAATTAAGTCAATGTAATTCAGCATTATATTATTTTGAATTTTAATATAATATAATATAATATAACATATTATAATACCATTAGTTTTTCCCCTTATTTCAAGCATAAACATTGCTGAGTGTTATTAGTTTTATGCTTATAAAAAAAAAAAAAAAACGCTAAATAAGAAATGTATTTATTTATTTATTTTTGGGCAGTTAGAGGTTTGTTTAAAGCACTTAAAACAAGATAAACAAGATATTATAAATATATATATATATATATATATATATATATAAAAAGATATAATATAATATAATAATAATATAAATAATATAGTTGTTTATTTCAAGCCTAAACCTTACTGTATATTATTACATGTATGCTAACAAAAAAAAAAAAAAAAAAAAAAAGAGAGAGAAGGGGGGGGGGACAGTTTTTTGACAGTTTCATATTTAGGATTAGGAGTTTCAAATCCTGCAATAGTAGTGAGCAATTACATTATCATAAATTCTATGATGTTGTTATAGTTTACGGTGAGGCGTTTTCTAAACTCTAGGCTTTATTTTCTGAATGAAAGATGATTTTCTGTCAGATATCATTTTCAGTCCAGTGCTAAATTGAATCTGGGTTTGAGAAATGATCCCTTCGAAGCTGAATCAGTACTTAAGACGGACAAGACAGACAGATCTCGTCATCTCGTTTATCTCAAGGCATTGTGTGAGCGAAAGTAGCACGCCGTAGTGTCTTAAATTCAAACAATAACCTCTGTTGCCACTACAATAAAAGAGCCACCCTCGGGAGGGATGACGCTTTGGGTCAAAGGTCACCGATAGGAACCTCAGCTCTCCTCTCGCACACAAACACAAACAAGCACACGTACAAATACGTACATTTTCTCATTCACGTAGCCGCCTGAGGCGCAGTGAAGGCGGTAATATTTATATCGTTCCTCTCTGCTGTTTTACGCCCGGAGCAGACGCAGGCTGAGTCTCTCCACCGCTCTGATGACTGCCATAAAATCAGCTGCCATAAAAATTGATTTGAAGCGAAAGAAAGAAAATGGAGACATACTCCAAAATAATTATACACATGAACGCTTAAACGCCACCGCGGTGACGCTGCGTGAGTTATGGCACATATTTACCCACAACGCACCGCTGTGACAGAGTACACAAATTTTTAAAGCCTTTGTTATTGCGTTCATCTGTCTTCATGTTCTAAGATCAGCTTGATTCTCCGGTTTTTCTGACACAAAGTTTGTGCTACTATGGGTATATTTTAATGTTACGTATTTCTATGTAGTTTCCATGGTGCTCGCTGTTTGTTATGATCTGTGTGTGTTTGTCTATGAGACAGGCCCGTGATGGCTCTATCCACAGGGGCTCACAGTGAGGACGATATTGCTCACAGTCAGTAAAGCCCATATACTTTGCTAACGAACAACACAGCAGCAATTCAAAGGGAATGGCGATTTGCTCGGATCTGCTACTCAAGGAAAGGGGGAGAAAATGAAAGAGGAAATCTGCATTTATAAACCTGCGGTAACATTATCAAATTCAGTTAAAACTTCCTTCACACAACCAAACAGGATTTTGCAAAACAGCTCTAAAATCTAAAAAAAAGCCACAAGATAGATAGTAAAATCACCCGCTTTATTAAATAAACTGATGTTGAGAGAGTATTTCTCTTATTCTCTTTTGCTTCTACTGACATCCTGCAGAATTAGTATTCAGATTTTTACCCTCCCTGTCTCTTTTTAGTCTTCCCTTACTTCCTTTCTTCAGATCATATGTAATGTGCTTCATTACTCATTTGACTGTGGCCTCTATGTGACCCTGCACAGAGTTCAGGTAAACCAGAGCATGTCCTTGATCCGACTCCCTTCACTCATTTATCAGTCTCTACAATTCCTCATTCAGTCACACATTCTTTTTTCCCTTTCTATCGCTCCATTACACATTTTTCTGTTCCTATCTGTATCCATCACACATATATATACACAATGCAGGCATAAATACACAGAAACACACGTTCTCTTTCACACCGTCATCAAATATTTTCATTAGGTGTATAATTGTGTGGGTTGGTTGGCCCTGGGATATAGTAGTTCACCTAAAAATCTCAAAAAAAAATATTTTTTTTTGGTCCATACAATGAAAGTCAATAGGGTTGATCTGAATCAATGTTGTTCTAAACTAGGCTGCACAATATATCAAACAAAAATCGATATTGTGTTATTTACTATTATTTAATTAAATATATGAGCTTATATATATGTGAACACCTACATTTTTTCCCCAAATCGTTCATTCAATCCCCACAAAAAAACACTCAATTTTTTTTTCCAAAATCATATGGTGAAAATCCTGTATCTTTTCAAAATGTCTTCTGTGTTCCATAGAAAAAAAGAAAGTCACACAGATTTAAAAAAAAAAAAAGAGAGAGAGAGAGAAAGAGAGAAAATAATGACAGAATTTTGGGTGAAATAACTTTATTCAACAATATCTAGTGATGGGCGATTTCAAAACACTGCTTAATGAAGCTTTGAAGCTTTATGAATCTTTAGTTTCGAATCAGTGGTTCGGAGCGTGTATCAAACTGCCAAAGTCACGCCCCCCAGTGGTGAACCATTGAAATTTCGAAACACTTATGACATAACGAAGCCTTGTTTACTGAAATCACGTGACTCTGGCAGTTTGATATGTGCTCCGAACCACTGATTCGAAACAAAAGATTCGTAAAGCTTCAAAGCTTCATGAAGCAGTGTTTTGAAATCGCCCATCACTAGATATTGTTGAATAAAGTCGTTATTTTGTTTTTTGGCACACAAAAAGTATTCTCGTCGGTTCATAACATTAAGGTTGAGCCACTGTAGTCACATGAACTGTTTTAAATATGTCTTTAGTAGCTTTCTGGGCATCTGAAAGTGTTAATTATCTTGCTGTCAATGGAGGCCTCACTGAGCCATTGGGTTTCATCAAAAATATCTTAATTTGTGTTTCAAAGATGAATGAAGGTCTTACACCGTGTACTAACCAGACGCGACGCGATGCAGTGACAAGTGATAAAAGGTATCTTTTCCATGTTAATGAAATAGAGTTTTTGTCCTAACCAGCCGTGATGGTGACACGCGAATATTCCGTTTCAGAAACGGTTTGATTTCTCTGCGACGTCGCAGCTGGAACAGCAAATATCAGGTACTGTTTATGTGCTTTAAAGCGTCTAACGTGAGTTTGAATATCGTTCTGTGTTCCCAGCTTTTTAGCTGTAATGAAAACAACACTGGCTTCACCTCAGACCTTGAAAATTAATAAATGGGCACAAGAACATTCAAACTGTCAACTTTGTGAACAAACAAGTATATTCTATGACAAAGATTGTTTCAGTCACTCCGTATGTACTTTAAATAATGTTTAAATTGCGTAATATTTATGAATTTTACTAAGTACTTGCCCATTTTATTGTGTCCGCTGTGCTCTTGTCGAGAGAGCCCGCCCACACTCTCTTCTGACTGGCTGTGGTTTTTGATTGATTTTATTGATTCATTTTCGTGTCGCGTCTAGTGTGGACAGTCAAATTGCTCGTCGCTGGAATCTTATCGCATCGCGTTTGGTTAGGACACGGTGTTATGATTGTGTAATTAATGACAGAATTTTAATTTTTGGGTGAACTAACCCTTTAACAAGAGGTGGATTATTTATGTCAGGTAAGGGTAAGGGTCCAATCAAGGGCCAGGAATGCTCCCTAAGGCCCTCCCTTCAAAGTTATTTTCTTATCCAAATCTGACAGAACAACATGAGCAGTTTATTTTGTTTCTCTCTGATTTACCTCTTTATTCTGAGTTTTCAGTGTTTATCACAATGGCTCTGGTTATTCATTTTTGGCAACATAAATGGTTCGATAAAACAGATTTAACAGGTGTTACATAGCGTAAAGAATTCATCCCTCCTCACGTCCAATGACTGTTCCATAAATCTAAAACAGAGCCTGTCTGGTAGGTGTATCCATTCCAACCAGCACCTGACAAACAGCGCCGAAAGACTAAGAGTCAACAGCACCTGTATCTCTGCTCTTATCCTGCCATCTTGGTCCTGTGTCCATCTCTCTTGTGTTATCTTGCCCTTTCCATTCATCCCGTTGGATGGATGCCTCTAAAATTGAGGGGTGGTAGAGGTGCGGTTCATGGGGGATTGTCTGGTGTCATCGGGACAATAATGACCCCTTTACCATTGAGATGAATGATTGGCGGTTTACTGTGTGATTTGTAGGGGGCGGTAGAACAAGGTGCGACTGAGGCCACGGGTGGACGAGGCGCTAACGGATAGACTTTCTGTCTCTGCCTAGGACGAGACCCGTCCCGCCATCACCTAAGGCCAAACCTCAAATTCCTAGACGGAAAGGAGGGTTGATGATAGATGAACGTGGGGGAAACAGAGGATGCTAATGAGATCTGACAGATCTGTCAAGTGAGGGTCTTTGTTCCATTCCCGCCACTTTGTTTTAGGAGTCCTGGCTTGTGCAGGCACACAGACAGGCGTTGTGAGGAAAGATGGCTGAAAACGTGGACTCAGGCTCTTTCTTTTTGCTCTAATGTTGGTAAACAATCATTTGTGTAGAGTTCAGATTCTGTCATGTTTCTTGTCTCCCTTCATCAAAGCTTCCTTGTTCGCATCCTGGCTTTTTTTTAATAATTCAGAATCTCTTTTTACCTCATTTACTCTTTTAACTGATGGTGAGGAAGTTGTGAATATGAATTGAACTTGCCAAACCTCACAGGAAGTTGAATTAGAATTAGAAAGGAACAGAAAATTACTGAACTGTAATTCAAAGAAATGTAACACTTGCATTCTGGAAAATTAACTGTTCTAATCTATCCGTCTTTCTGACTGTCTGTATGTCCGTCTGTCCATCCATCCATCCATCTTTGTTTTTCTGTCTTTGTGTCCATCTATCTACTGTATCTATCTATCTATCTATCATCTATCCATTTTCTAGCTAAAAAAAAGGATTTCTCTGAATCAATTCATTTAAATTCTACATCCTTGCATTCAAATTCAAATGCAATCTAAAACATTATTTTTTTTTTTTTTTACTACTTATCCAGTTTTCTTCGCTCTTGAAAAGACCATCTAGACTGTATTATGCTTATTTGGTGGAATACATGCTTATGAATATATGAATATGCTTATGTTCTGGAAAACACAAGGAATGCTGGTGACTGGTGTTGTTGGTCATATCAACAGAGTTGTTTTGCACATTCTTTGTCCATCCAACATTTACTTGCTGTTTTAAAGTCATTTCTGGACATTCAAAGTGAATGCCAGATCACCATAGTAGCAGGAGTTGCACATGGAGGTACAGATGAAAGGAAAAGTGTAAGATCAGAGTTTTCATGTAGTGGGGTCATTCTGTGGGGTAAAATTACCCTCTTCAAACCTTCCTGTTTGGTCAGAAGCAACTTTAAGGTCAGTCAGTTTCACCTTGACCGGATCTCCTTCTCAAACAACTGAGGCTTCACACTCCACCTGCAGAAGTTAAACTGTAATTTTGCTGCAGGCAAATTTAGTCCTCTGAGAAACTCACTCACATGGTAATGATGCACCTGTTGCATAGCTTTGAGGTAATGCACCTACACAGTATGAGACCTGAAGCTATGTAATCCAATCTAAACTATGCATGTAATTTATATTATATCATATTACATTAAATTACATTATATGTAGTTAAAATTATTATTTATAAAAACATACATTTATATATACACTACTGGTCAAAAGTTTGGAATAATTATGATTTTTAAAGTCCCCCTGTGGTGAAAATCAAGTTTTTAATGTTGTTTATATGTCTATGTGGTGTTTTTAATGTGCTTTAAGACAAACTATGTGCAAATTCATAAGTCAACACTATTGCTGAGTATTTTCTCCTTAAAAGTCCAGTGAACCAGATACAGTCTCAAAAACGCGGTTTGAAATCGCTGGTGTTCCTGATGTCACAAACTACCTTGTAACCAATCACGTCAACGTGTGACCGTCAATGAGTGGATCTCTGAGCTGGTGGAGTGAGTGGAGGTGGAGCTAATTTGCATATTCATAGAACCACGTATACTAAATGAGTCAAGGGTGTAGAGTTACAATCAAGCTATTTTAAGGCATGAAGAACTTTTTTCCAAGTAAAAAATCATTTAAATATGTCATTTTGGTGATCAAATATAAGTTTTAAGGGTTAAAATTGACTACAGGGGGACTTTAAATGTTCTTTTATGCTCACCAAGGCTGCATTTATTTGATCAAAAATACAGTAAAAACAGTAATATTGTGAAATATTACAGTTTAATACAATAACAATAACTGTTTTCTATTTGAATGTATATTAACCTGTAATTTATTCCTGTGACGGCAAAGCTGAATTTTCAGCATCATTATGCCAGTCTTCAGTGTCACATGATCCTTCAAAAATCATTTTAATACACTGATTTGCTGCTAAATTATTATTGGTGCTCAAATATTTATAGTACTTCTTATTATTATGGATGTTAAAAACAGTTTTTGTGTCACGGTTTCCTCAAAGACATTAAGCAGCACAACTGTTTTCAACATTAATAATAATAATAAGCAGAAAATCAGCATATTATACACACACACACACACACACAACCAATCAAAAGTTTGTAATAATTAAGCTATTGTAATGTTTTTGTGTGTTTGATATATGGGGTGTTATAAAGTCAGAAGGAGGTAAAATGAGTCAAATTATAATAAAATTATGTTTAACACTGTAGCTATTCAATCATTGTTCATTCATTTCACAACAGTGCTGAAGCTCATGGTATCATCCTCTGCTACGGAAAGCACAAAAACTGCTTTTCACTAGCAAATTAAAATTTCATAATTGCCACTAGGTGGCAAATTGATGTATCTAGAGGTCGCAGAGATTTAAAGGGTTAGATCACCCAAAAATGAAACCCTTTTAAGCAGTGGTAAAAAAAAAAAAAAAAAAAAAAAAACATACAAGGATCTCACACAAAAACAGCATATCAAATAACATTTGCACTCATCCATTACACAAACCTACCACAACTACACAGCCATAGAGACCACATATGTATGCATTGTCACTGGTTTGCTTGAGTGACTCATTGTTCAACACCAGACTCCTTTCCGCCATCTGCACAGAGGCAGTTGCAGCGGAGATGGTCACATTTCAGTCTTTCAGTCTTTCACTTAAGTGATTCCTCTCTCAGTAACACACATACGACTGATCCTCAAAAACTGGCGACGTATCAGACACATCATCACTGACAGCGTCTGATCTCCGTTAAGGGCCTTCATTCTTCCAACACAATCAGAGACGGCGAATAAATCAGATATTTAAGGGACTGCCAAAGAACCTTCATCTTCCTCTTTTTAGGATTTTTGACATTCTTCCCTAAAGCTGATTGATCAGGAATCACAATTCACGATGCCAACTGACATGGTTTCCATTTGTAATCTTAAAAAATAGCTACAAAACTACAGATTTAATGTTCTTGAAGGTAAACTGATAGAGCATGGCACTAATAACTAATAAAACCTTGGAGGACTAAGGATATTTTTAAATATATCTCTGTTTGTGTTCACCTAAAAGAAGATTGTCATATACACCTAGGATGGCTTGAAGGTGAGTAAATCATGGGATAATTTTCATTTTTAAGTGAACTATCCTTTTAAGAGTGCAAAATTAAAAGTTGCAGCAGTATTCTGTCATTTTAATATCATGCACAATTTACTATAGTATCCTATACACAGTAAAACATAAAATGTACATCTGCTAAAACGTATATGCTGATTTTATTAAATGAGTTATGTGCTGTGTGGTAGGACAAAAGTACTGTGTAAAGGCTGTATCAGAGTTACATTCACAAGTCATTGTTGGGAAAATGTAGTTTCAGATTTCCTCTTTTATCCATCTATTCTGCCCGTCTTTCTGTCAAGCATACAGCCTCTCTCTCTCTGCTCTGTTTGTTCAGTGGTCCCTCTGTACCTCTCTGCCTTTGTCAGAGCTAATGTTCTCAAATGGAGGGAAATTAAAGCAGGGAAGCCATGCGTGTCGCACACTAACTCTTCCCCCTGCGGGCCTATTGGTTCGCAGCATGCATACTGATGAAGGCACATGGTTCCTAGCCTGCGTTGTGCCTCAACATCTCCTTCACACCTCTGAGAGGAACCAGCTAGCTCCACACAGTCACATGCATGAAATATACATGCAGAACAGAGAGGGAGAGACAACCTGAATTTATTGAGGTACTCATACATATGAACAAATGTACACACATCAGCACTCATACCAGTGTGTTCATAAAGAATGCCTGATGCACATAAAATGCCACCTAAAACTTTAATATAAACTAATATTCAAAATTCTGCTCTGAATATCCAGGATTCAAAATCTAAATTAAACCTGGAAATAAAGTTTGAGGTCAGATGTTTTTGCTTCCACTGAAGCACAAGATGCTGCTGGATCATTTTCAGATCATGCTGGAGAACATAATCATCAGGTTTTACACAAACTTGTGGAGTTCATGCAGCTCGAGAACTGCTGACATTAAAGCAAAGGGAGGACAAACCAAATGTGTGAGAGTGTGTGTATAGATACAAACACACAAAATATGTTTTCTATTTCTTGACCTTTCTCTCCTCTACCTTCTCTTCACTTACATACAAATACAAAAACAGACTGAATGTGGGGCTATACAGCGGGAGGTATGACAGTGTTGATTTGTGAGGTTTCCTGCTGCAGTGCTGTGAAGTTTGGGGACAAATCAATCTGATCCCTGCACAGACCTGTCTGCCTCTCCTACTGAAAAATGACCTCTCAGAACAGATCAACTGACATGGAGACAAGCTGTGTGTGCATGTGTGTGTACAGACAGAGTGTGAGAGAGACAGAGAGAGGGAGGGAGAGCAAGAGAGATGTGAGACGATGTGAGAATGTAAGATCTAAGCAAGCATGTATGTGTGTTTGGGATAGCAGATATGTCAGAAATACACAAAAATAACAATGCACCTTGCAGAAACCCTTTCCATTGTAAGGTAGTAAATGTTAATGAAGTTAATGAAGCTTAAAGTACCACCTTTATGCTTTTTCAAGTTCATTCCAAGTCAATTCATTCCTTGATAAGATTAAAAAAAAAGGTTGAAATCCTTTACAGCAACATACTATTAGCAAACATCCAAACGTGGCCTATGCGGTTGGGAGTGGTGTTTAGATTAATACGTATGAATATGTAAATGTGTGCTGAACTTTCCTCTCAATAACTAAATAAACGCAAAACAAAAATGGCAGTGGTGAGAAAACAGCAGTTAAGAAAGTATTCCATAGTGATGTGGATATGTTTGCATGAGCTCACGTTTATTTTTATAGCACTTTATACAACAGATTGCTGTAAAGGTGCTGCTGTATGTAATGCTACAACCAGTTATTCTACTTTAAAATGTGCACTCCATGTTGGAATGTCTCTTTTTGTTTTGGTCTGTGATCCTGCCCACTGCCAATTTATCCAATAGTATTCTGACACCTGAGTTGCCAGTTGGCAGAAAACACAGCATATTGCATTCATGGATGCCAGCAAATGAACTGGGTGACAGATTCCACCCAACCTAAAAAGCCTCAGCATCCATCTAAAAGGCTCTATGACCAGAGGCATATTAAAAAGAGGATAAACCAACTCATCAACTTACAGTTTAAAGGTTTAGTTCACCCAAAAATTAAATTTTTGTCATTAATTACTCACTCTCGTCGTTCCAAACCCGCAAGACCTTTGTTAATCTTCGGAACACAAATTAAGATATTTTTGATGAATTCTTTTTATCTCCCATAGAAAGCAAGGAAATCACCACATTCAAGGTCCAGAGAAGTAGTAAAGACATCGTTAAAATAGTCAACTTGACTACAGTGATTCAACCTTCATGTTATGAAGCTATGGCAAATACTGAGTTGGCGTTCAGACGTAGAACACGGAAGCTCTGCACTGCATTCACTGCAGTGTTCAACTGCATAGGAGACTGACAGAGAAGAGGAAAAATTGTTTTTTTGTTTTGTTTTTGCACACAAAAGTATTATCATCGCTTCATAACATTTGAACCACTGTAGTCACGTTGACTATTTTAACGATGTCTTTACTACTTTTCTGGACCTTGAATGTGGTAATTTTGTTGCTTTCGATGGGAGATAAAAAAAATGTCATCAAAAATATCTTAATTTGTGTTCCAAAGATGAACGAAGGTCTTGCAGACCAACATTAAGGTGAGTAATTAATGACAGAAATTTCATTTTTGGGTGAACTAACCTTTTAAGGCTTGTCGCCTTCCATTGTCAATTGTGCTCGTTCCTGTTGCGTGTCATCAATCTGGCAACCTGCGTGAGCATGGAGTCTGAGGAGGAGGGGGCAGGGGAAACAACTCTCTCCAATATTTTGAATTTGGACTGCAGTACCAATTTCAACCAATAACTGACAAGATTACATACTGCACATTTAAAGCAAGCAGCTTTACATAATTAAACATGAAAAAAAAAGCATCAATGACCCTCTCAGTTATACTTACAAGGAGCTCTCCGTTGAGTTCATGTTTTTACTCATGAACGTCTGACCTTGAGAGACTGAACACAAGATATCAACCAGAGATGATTTCCATGTCAAAGAAGGCGGAGCTACAGAGCCACATTTACTTATTACATAATCTCCACGAACCAATGGTAGTTCAATGTGTTTACCAGCCAGAGTGAACTTTCTGGAAAATTCATTTCGAACTCCCAAATGAACTTCATTTTGGCCTGATTTTGTCATTTCAGAATGACATTACCCCGTTCATTCTTCGATTTCGCTTTAAGTGTATCTGGACCTGGACAGTACAGAATGAACAGAACATTCAAAAACAAGACAGAGCACAAAGAAACCAAACAGAATGCTGGTGTTAAAGTTGAACTATTTTAACTTGACACACCATACACTAAAAACAGGACTCATGAAGCGGGACACTATAAAACAAAATGAAGCGGCCCATCTGTATGCGCACATAGACCAACCACAATCTGTCTATATTAATCTGATTGATTGTAAAGTGTCACTGAGCTTGGGAAAGGCCATAGATAAAATTAACAAACAAACAAAAAATCTTGCAAACAGAATACAAGGTCACATCTTGTTCGAATGGCCCCTACATTTATAGACAGACTGACACAATTGATTGCAAAAAATATTGCTGCGGATGATATGGATATAAAACAATCAATATGTTAACATATATCGCCTATGCATTGCTTTCAACTGGTGCAATAATTTAATGCCTTCAAATTAGTTTCATTTGGGAGTTTTCTCAGCAAATATTGATTAAGCAGTTCACTCAATTTTAGTAGATTGACAGCCCTACTTCAACATTACTATTCTGAACTCTCTTTACCTATCAAAATTTATTGTTGCTGCCTTTTTAAAACCAGTAAAGACAGTGTTTGATAAGTGTTCCTGTTTTTTATAAAAGCAAAACTGCTTCTTCTAAATTTCTTCTTTACATAACTGCCCAACGAAAAAACAGGTGACCTATAACTTCACAAACATCTCTATATTAATAATCCATTTCTGATGCTGATCAACTCAAAACTAACAGACCTTCGACCCCTTAGGCTCTGCGTGAGCTGGCCTTACTGCTAATCGCAAACTTTGCCATAAAACTTTTTTGACTAGTCACCCGCTCTGTTCCCCTCCAGCGGCCCATGGCCGACCCTGCGGCTACACTTGTCCTCTCGGGCCGCCGGGGTCGGCCATGTTGCTCCGAAGTGGGTCCAGTCGCCCGCCTCCCTGGTGCTCGGGTAATGGGCTGGCAGGAAACCGGCTTCCTCCAAGCGCTGGAGACACTGTAAAACGTTAATGGCTCACTGTGGGGATCCGCGGTTGAGCCGGGGCCCCCGAACCAACCCCATTATTCATTAGACGAGAACGTTATTTATTGCCTCCCGGCACAAACACAACAAGCCAATTAATAATTAAGCATTTCTATCCGCCTCTGTACCAGCTCGCACAGATGAGGAGGACAGGAGATACGAACGCAAGTATGAGATATGGGTGGTCGTGAGCTGCATAACTTCAGCACTATTAAGGAAAATGGCAGTTAAGACCCAACCGTTGTCTGGAGAGACTCTGAGCCAAGTCCAAACGAAGTGAAGCGGAACCGCCGCTGTGGCTTTTGTCCAAAATCTAACGCTCAAAATCCAGCCTCCTGTACATTTAGTAATGAACATCAATAAATAATGTCAATATAAATCTGATGAACAGGGCTGGATCTGAGGGTTTTTTTTATGATCTACAAGTCTTTCTGATTAAAAGAAAATATTACGTGCCCCCTGTATGTGCTTTGAATAGATGGAGAGTGTCATTTATCTCAGTTCAACCATCCAAGGAGATCTGGATGCCCAGAATAAATCTACAAACATCTGCACAGGTTTTACAAGATAACTCGCATGTAGGGCTACATGCATGCAAACAACAGGGAAATAGAGATACAGAGTGGTCACATTGCTAGTTAAAGGTCACAATTGAAGGTCAGAATTGAAGACCTTCCACCCAAATATTTTATCAGTCTACGCTGACCTGTATCTTCAACTCCAGTGGTATTGATCAGCTGTAGGCAGGCTGGGGAGGAACAGCGTGGGTTTAGCAGAGATGTTGTCCTGAGATCGAGCCGAGGTCTGTCTCTGCTTCACCAAGGTCAACAGAATTCTGGATCAACTCCATATCTGAAATAAAGTTACAGAACAACACAATTAACCACATTCTGAAGATAAGCTCAAAAATTAAGTGGTGAATGTCTTAACTCAACATTTCCAAAATAAATTAATACTTTTATTCAGCAGGGATGCATTAAATTGATCAAAAGTGACAGTAAAGACTTTTATAATGTTACAAAAGTTGAAAACTTTTAAATAAATGCTGTTCTTTTGAACTTTCTATTCACCAAAGAATCCTAAAAGAACAAATGTATCACATGGTTTCCACTTAAATGTTAAGCAGCACAAGTGTTTTCAACATTGATAATAAGAAATGATTCTTGAGCATCAAATCATCATATTACAGTGATTTCCGAAGGATCATGTGACACTGAAGACTGGAGTAATGATGCTGAAAATTCAGCTTTGACATCACAGGAATAAATTATATTTTAAAATTTATTCATATAGAAAAAAGTTATATTTCACAATATTACTGTTTTTACAGTATTTTTGATCAAATAAATGCAGCTCTGGTAAGCATAAGATACAAAGTGTATTTTGTATAAGATACAAAGGGAAAAACTGAAATTAAAACAAATATATAATTATATACATATAAAATATAACCAATATATGAATAAACATAATTAATATTAATGTAGATTTTATTGTAATCTCTCTCTATTCAGTATTGCAGGTATTGAACTTGAGAGCCAAAAAAGTCATGAGAGTTTTACTCACAATAATCATGCAACTTAATTATCAAAGATACAAACAATTAAACACTTTTTTTGTTTTAAAAACCACCTTATCTCAAACATCTTCAGGGACACATTTCCTCCTCTCAGTTTTAAAGGGCATGACGCTTTTGAAAGCAGACATTCAATTTCATGGCATTTGAAGTTTACACTGATTTCAATGTATTATCGTGGCTCATCATTGTAAAGGTTTTTGTGTGGAGTTAGGGCAGTACTCATTTTTGCCTATGTGTGCATGTGTGTGCGCTGCTCATTTGACTTTCTGCTCGATTGGTCAGCCTAATGTGGCCAGGCTCTGTCGCCCCTGGTAATTGTGCTCATTTCATTTTGGCAGCCTGCGAGGAGCCTGTCCATCACTACAAAGTATAATATATAACACTTATTCAGAAGAGTGTGTGCGCTCGTCTGTGAGAAAAGGGAAAAATAGGACACCAAAAGCGTGTATGAAGACATACGCATGTGGATGGATGTTAATCAATTACAGCAATTACACAAATGACATTAAAATAAACATATTTAAGAAGCTTGTGTGAGAATAACAAAACTGTCATTAGTGAGAATAACTGAAAGTAATGATGCTACATTCTGGCTTTTATACAACCTACAGTAACTACAGACTAGCTTTTCCAGAGCTAGTGTTTCTAATGATTAGGAGTGTAGTACAACTAAAATCTACGCTGCTAATGTTTATTTTGCACATGCAGCTTTACAGGCAAGAAAACTGAGGCAATGAGTCAAACACAAAGCACTGGGAATTCTGATTCAAATGAGTGAATCAGTTCATTGGCATGATTCATTTAAATGAACCAGTACAAAAACAAATAATTTTTTCCTTTTTTGGCAAATAGCTAATATACTGCTCTGACTGAAGAAAACATCTGATATACTGGGAAAGATAATAGCTTTTAACTTCACTTGAGACAGTGATGTCATCAACCTCATCATAATCATTATTATGAAATCTTTCCATTCGCTAAAAAAGAAACATTGCTTCCCTGACTTGGAGCAAAAAGGCTGGATAATTAAGTTTTAAGACATGCCATAAATGTGTGTGTGAGCATGTGCATCTGTGCATGCGAGTGTGTGTTTGTGTGTGTTGTAGCTCATCTCTCCTGGCCATATGGGGCACAGGAGAGGAACCCTGCACACAGATGGCAGATCGTACAGCATTTTCTCTTTCATCTATCTCACGATCATCTCTTTTATCTCTCTCTCTCGCTCACTCTCCTAGAGAGTCAACTTTCATACACACAAACACACACACTCTCAGTCAACTTTCATGCACACACAATTCTCAATATTCTTACAATTACATACTATTAAACCCACTCCTATTTCTACATCCACAAATAAGGACAGCTGACATGAAATTTCAAGCAATTACTGCTGAAAATAAAAGTATTTAATACTTCTAAAACATAATATAATTTTTATGGGGGGGGGGGGGGTGTATGATTATGTATTATGCAGTTTTTGCTAAAATCTTCCAGTGTTGGGGGTAATGCATTACAAGTAACTTAAGTTACATAATCAGATTACTTTTTAAAGTAACTAAAAAAGTAATGCATCACTTTTACGACAAAATATCTGAGTTACATTTTTTTTTTAAATAAGTAATGCAAGTTACTTTGTTTTCCCATTTATTGACCTACACCATGCAGGCGTGAATTTGCATTTTCTTCAGTCTGAGGATTATTCATTTCACTTTATTGTAAAGGCCCTTTCACACCAGAACTTTATTTTTTTTTTTTTAAAGATTTATTTTTGGCGTTTTTGCCTTTATTATGATAGGACAGTAAGCAGACAGGAAGCGGAGTGGGAGAGAGAGAGAGGAGGACGGGATCGGGAAAGGTCCACGAGCCGGGTTTTGAACTCAGATCGCCCGGTGCTATATGTCAGCGCGCTGCAATTAGTAATGCAATTAGTTACTTTTTTGGGGAATAATGCCATATTGTAACACATTACTTTTAAAATTAACTTTCCCCAACATATATCTTCTAGAGTTGTCAAAAGTACCGACTTCGGTACCAATCAGTTCTGAAATTTTAAAAATGTGACGTTTTGAACGCTGTTGAGCAGATTCGTAAACACCTCTGATTGGCCATTGTGTTGACGTGCTCATCAGATACTTTTTACAACTCTAATATCTTCTATCATATTTGTCTAATATGTCCACTTAATAATATGTGATGTGTCTTAATAAAAAAATTATTTAATTAGATTTTTTTTTAAAAAGTAAATCAAATTCAGAATGTCTAAGTATTTTGTTTAAGCACCTTTTGCAGCACTCAGGCTGCATAAACTCCACAAGTTTGTGTAAAACCTGATGATCATGTTCTCCAGCATTGAGATTATCCAAACAGCATCTTTAGCTTCAGTGGAAGCAAGAAAATCTACAGCGTCTGTAAAGTGTAGTTCACATGTTACAAAATTCCTTTTTGTGATCTATAAATATTACAGATCACAAAAAATCTTATATTAAATACATTTTATTTGAACTTGATTTACAGGTTTAAATTAGAATGTGAATATTGACTTTTTGGACTCCACTGTACTTACTAAGTAAGTAAATAAAAAAGTGTTAACTTTGTCTCTTGCAGTCAGAAAAAGCATTCATTTATAAGCTAATACCCTTCACCCACCTCTATACCTAAAGAATGTCACATTTTTATATATTAGCATTTAACACGTAAATCCATGTATATAAACTACAAGGTACAAATCATTTAGAATCTTTACACCAACACTTATGAAGATCTATTGAATGGGACTAACTAAATTACTTAAATTCATCAGTCTTAACTTACAAACGTCATTAGAAATCTTTACCTATCAGCATCATGAAATTAAGCCGCAGATTCTATAGGGTAAGAATAAGAATAAATTCCACCCAAAATCTGAACACACACACACACATGCAAATGTCACTATATTAATTTCATAGTGGCTCATCATTTTGATGAAGTAAAAGAGAGGGGGGAGAGGGAGGACAAAACAAGCTGTGCACAGCCGGAAGGGAGAAAAATATCACATTTTCCAGGTGATGAATTTTTCCAATTTCTCGCAGACAAGTACATAAACTCGTTCAATTAGGAGCAGAATCTGGAAATGAGGGACTGTGGACGGTTGGAGAGCCCGAGCCCTGATGGCTAATTTTATTGAGTGGAAAATTGAATCAAATTGTTTCATTGAAACAATCAGCCTGTACTCCTTATATTCCACTCAACACAGCCACAAACACATGCAAAAATAAATAAATAAACAAACACCACTATACGGTTCACACTCTTTTGCCAGGCATTACTTAAATGGATCATTTGAGAGTTGAGAACTCAAAGAGCCCAAAACTTGCACAGCCTGTCACTTCCCTTTGACAAAACAAGACACATATTCATTAGATTAAATTAAAGTCAACAGATTTCTGACAGTAACTCTGGTCATTTCCATGCATGCGAAGCCGACTCCGCCTCTGTCCTCAGCGGGACATTAGAGCGGGTCTTCGGTGCCCTTTAACTGTAAACTGTCCATCTGTTCTACAGCGTTAAGCTTGCCAGCGCTTCCCTCTGAGGGTCACATATGAAGCAGACATCAGAAGAGAATTCCTTGTGGTTTCACATGAATGCATTTCACCAATGAGATCACCTTTAATAATGAGAACTCATTCTGTATTAGCAATAAGTCCAAAAGGAGTTGGTCTGTCTAACAAACCCTGCAGAAATAACTTATTTATGTGGTCATTATATATCTTATATAATATAATAGCAGTAGCGAGAGCTAATGTATTCACCGAGCTCAGGCTTGCATCCGAATAAATATGCTGTGAAATTAAATATTAACCACATGAATACATTACATTTATTTAGTGCACTAACTTCTGTTTAAAAAAAAAAAAAAAAAAAACAGGGAACTTTTATTGAGCCTTTTATCATGGTCTTCTATAATATGTTTTCATGGTCTTGGCTTTAGAAACAATTTCCCATATCGCATTAAGTCATAGTCATTAACATAATCATTGCATATATTGTTATTATTATTATGATCATTTATCACAATTTCTACTGGTCAAAGATTGACCACACTCTTAATAATAAAGGTTTCAAAAGGGGGGTTTGCAGCAATGGCATAGAACCACCATTTTTGGATCCCCAAAAAATCTTTTCTGTGAACAGTTCTTAAAAGAACCATTCTTTATTAGGGTGAAGAACATTTTAATAATCTAAAGAAATTTTCTCAACAATAAAGAACATTTTGTGCATTCAAAAGGTTCCATGGATGTTAAAGGTTCTTCTTGGAATTATTGATGGCAATAAAGAACCTTTCTTTTTAAGTGCAAGTGCATGCAAGTTTAAAAAGGTAAAAGTCAATTCTTCTGCTTTCAACATCTAGACTTAATCACATAATTGCCATATAAAAAATAAAAATAGAAAACAGTCAGACATCATCCTAGAGGAGTTCTCAAAACTAGTCTCAGCAATGAAGTGGATTTACCCACGTAATTTCTTGCCCAAGGCGCTAGAAATCAATGCAGAACAATGAAAGGAGCTGTTCATTTATGTTTACATGTCAGAAATACATCAGTAAATCTCTAAATCCATGACTAATTAGTGACAAATCAATAACACATTGGTACATCTCTCCTAAGCTCATAAACCAACATAGCAACCCACACAAACTGCTGTACAAAATGGTAAAGTAACAGCGTTCATAACTTAAAGAACCAATCAGTCTATTACAGAATCAGCAGAAACTACTGAAAGAAAGGTGGAGATTTAAACTGGCACAGGATCTGCAGTGAAACAAAACAACTTGGCCTACTACAGTTCCCTCTCAGTGGCTCCATGTATAGAAACCTCACAAATTATGAACATGTAGATTATATTGGTTTGCTTTACACGGCTCTCATTGAATAGTTACACCAAGCTATACTGTTGAAATCTGAAAATGCCTGATTTTGAGAGGTGAACGGTGAAGGAGTTTGTGGCCTCTTCTGGATTCGCTCCAGATAGGCAATGCTCAGAAATGTGGCACCTAGAAAAACATACCAGCTGTTCAGATATGCAACATTAGAACAAAGTTGATGCAGGAGCTGGAATTATTTGTCGAAAGTACTTTCAGCATTATATTGCTGCCCAGGGAAAAGCACCACTGGCCCTGGCCTGCTATACACGCACACACACACACGCACGCATACATACACATTTATATACATATACTACGGTTCAAAGTTTGAAGTCAGTAGTGCTTTTTTTCCTGCTTTTTTTACTTTCTATTCAAAGAATCCTAAAAAATGTTGCATGTTTTCAATAGAAATATATATATAGCAGCACAATTGTTTTCAAAATTGATAATAAGAAATGTTTCTTGAGCATCAAATCATCATATTAGAATGATTTCTGAAGGATCATGTGACACTGAAGACTTTAGTGATGCTGAAAATTCAGCTTTGATCACAGGAATAAATTACATTTTAAATATATTCAAATAGAAAACGGTTAAATACATTGTTATAAACTTTCACAATATTACTGTTTTTACTGCATTTATGGAATCCGGCTTGTCACGTAGATGGTCTGCTCACGCACTTTAACCTCGCACATAAGCAGATCCGTTTCAGTTTTCCTGCTTGCAAATTCCGCCATCTAAATAGCGAATCCACCCTGGTGCAAACGCAACTGGCTTTTAAAGGGAATGGGAGATGAGATTCTGATTGGTTTATTGCACGTTATGCCCAAAACACACCCATGACTCATTAAGAGAATAGGGACAACCCTTTTAGACCATGCGCCGGATGCGCAGACTATTTTTCCCGTTGTTAAACTAGCAAAAGTGGATTCGGACATCCCCTCAGTGCACTTGTGCCGTGTGCTTTAGACAATGCACTTAGATCGTTAAAATAGGGCCCAAAGGGTTAGTTGACCCAAAAATGAAAATTCTGTCATTAATTACCTTATGTCGTTCCACACCTGTAAGACCTTCGTTCATCTTCAAAACACAAATTAAGATATTAATGAAATCTGAGAGCTTTCTTTCCATCCACTGACAACCTACGCAACTGCCACTTTCAAGCCCCAGAAAGGCAGTAAAGACATAATAAAAAGAATCCATGTGACTCCAGTGGTTTAACCTCAATTTTATGAAGTGACGCAAGTGCTTTGTTTGCGCAAAAAAAAAAAAAAAAAAATTACTGTTCACAAGAACACCATGTCACGTGTGTTGTGTTGACGCGAGAGCAGACGTTGTGTAAAAGTGTGTTGGAGATTAATATTGTGTAAATAAAATGGTAAATTTTTATTTTATTTTTTTTGGCGCAAACAAAGCACTTGCATAGCTTCATAAAATTGCGGTTAAACCACTGGAGTGACATGGACTACTTTTATAACATCTTTACTACCTTTCTGGGGTTTGAAAGTGGTAGTTGCATATCTGTTTATGGAAGGACAGAAACCTCTCAGATTTCATTACAAAGATCTTCATTTGTGTTCTTAAGATGAATGAAGTCTTATAGGTTTAGAATGACATGAGGGTGAGTAATTAATGACAGAATGAGGCCATTATAAAAACCCTTTAATATTAACAACCACAAACTTTTGAAAAGTACACATTTAAATGAAATATGCATGTATTTTTTTCTTATTGTTAAACAACAAAAAGTTCCATTAACTCAAATTTGTTTCAGGTATCAAATTCAGCTGCTTTTTCTTTTTATCTCAAGGTTTTCCATTCATCTATGGTTTATTCAAGTCCCATCATCATTAAACATGCCTGACATGCTAACATTTACTATTTCTAAACCACACTATGACATGTAGTAGACGGAGCATCACAACTAGGATAAATGCTATATGTAGTAGCCATTTAAACAGAGAGGAAAGTTTATGAGACGTAATGAGAACGATTTAGTGGTGAAGCTGTCATTACAGACAAGCGTCTCATCATGTTTTATTGACAACACGCATCTTTAGTTAGCCAGCAGGGAGGCAGTAACCCAGAGGCTACAGATTGAACAGACGCAGGAAGCTAATGTGCTAATGCTGCCGCTTAATGACTCAGTGAGAGCTTAGCAAACTGTCCACTATAATAAGAAAGAACATCCTGTTCAAAAAAGCAACATAGCTGTAAGTGATGCCGTTCTCTGTTTATTGCCAATTACAGACATTATAACTTTAGTTTTTTGGGGGTTATTTTCCATTTATTGGTTTGTTTATTTGTTTTAACTAACATTAGCAGGTTTGGGTTGATTTAATGCTTGATAAATTGATGAAATAATGAACGTTATCTTGCTGTATATGAGCATCTAACAGTAAATGTGTGAATCTAATGTGTTAGCAAGTGTGTGTGTGGTTTCACTTAGCAAAAAAATACCGGGGGGTCCACAGAAGTTAAATGGAAGTTCAATTCTAATAATGCAAAAGGTTTACAAAATTCCAATCAACCAATTAGATTTGAGCGAGAAGTGTAGTTTGTGTCAAGTTTAAGCTTATAACCAGGGTTGTATCTTGATGATGATTATGATGTTTATCAAAAAACATCAAATACAAATCAAGAAAACTCTGGATTCGTCCTCTCCTATTCACTGTTGCAAAACGGCGTGTTCATGAGCGCCACCAAGTCATTGTTTTATGTAACAACAGTGTCCAGAATTTTCATTTTAGTATAGAGTTCCAGATATATATTTTTAATTAATTTTCTGTTCATTTTAAATTGTATATTTTTGTTTTGTTGGTCTTTTTTATATATATATATATATATATATATATATATATATATATATATGCCTGTACCCCTTTTTTTTTTTTTCCAGATTTAGTTTTTCAGTACATCAAGTTAAACTAAAAGATAAGAAATGTTGTCTTGGCAACTATCTGAAATAAAAGGTCAAACAAAAGGGTCACACTTTAGTTTAGTGTCCAATTCTCACTATTAACTAAATATTAACTACAACTTTTGCCTCAAACTCCTAATTACTGCTTATTAATAGTTAGTAAGGTAGCTGTTCAGTTTAGATATTGGGTAGGATTGGGGGATGTAGAATATGGTCATGCAGATTAAGGCATTAATATGTGCTTTACAAGTGCTAATCATAGACTGTAAAAAAAATCCGGACCAAGCACTTCCACTCTCTTCCATTGTTGAAAAGTGAAGCAGCCAATGTCCCAATATGGCGCTGACATCTTGTGCTGATTTGGGACCTGAGTCTGTGCAGAAGTGAACTTAGGATTCTGCGCAGTAGTGAGCATGAAGTGGAGCCGCAGAATCATTTAGTACAGTTTACTGCAGAACTCATTATGTCGGTATGAAAAACAGTTCTGGAAATGTAGAAATTAAAGTTAAAGCTCCAATCTTCTCCCAAAAATCCTGAAAAAAGTCTGTTGGTGCCTCAGTGACTACTTCACTCAGAGAAGCTGTCAGTCACAGCTGTCAATCATGATGCCACACCCCTGTTTTTATAGCATCAATTAACTAAATAAACTTATTTAAAAAAAAAAAGAAAAAAAAAAAACTTGAACTTGCATAAGCATGATAAAAGCTACAAATGAAATGACAAACCATCTTTGGCTTTACTTTTAAGGAATTGTGCAGCACGCTTGGTACTAATAAACAGCCAATATCCTAGTAATTTGCATGGTAATGAGCAACTAGTTAATAGTGACTTAAACTAAAGTGCTATCAAAATAAGGTTGTTTGTTTTTTTACATTTTATTTAGTTTCTGTTAACAATATAATGTGTTTCAGGGTTGTTGTTGTTGTTTTTTTTTTGTTTTTTTTTAAAGTTTTTAGGTTTAGTTAACTATAAAAGCGTGTTGGTTTGAACAGAAGTATTTACTGCCATTAATTCAGTTTAAAATTTTTATTGCACCAAACACTGATATTGGTGTGAACAGGCCTTTAGCCTGTAGCAATTATCATTAGCTTTATACATAAACTACAGGTTTACCAGTGGTTTGGTTTGTCCCTATTTAGATAGTAAATGTGCATGTGTGGTGTTTGAATTGGAAAGTCTGTTGGAAAACATATGTTTGAGGAAACCAACTTTCCTAACCTAGAGGAAACGGCACAATCCCCAAAGACAGACAGGAAGTCCACGCAGCAGGACACCAGCTGACTGACATCACAACACACACATGCACATACACACACATAACCAATGCCCCTTAAAGATTCTCAAAGGGCCATTCGACTCCATAATTTAGTCCAAGGTGCACACATTCATTTTCTCAAGATGGCAGAGTGAGAGCTCAAGATTTTCCACCCCTCCCTCAAGGCCTGACTGGTTTCCTGCAGGCCATCCCACCCCCAGCGGTGCGGCACGCAGACAGATCGCTGACATGCAGGCGTTGGGCCACAAGCTCGCAGGAATTCCCTGACAGAGACATAATGGCCTCCGGAGCACGGCGGCTCCTTTGGATTTGTTCCCTTGACTTCACACGTCTTCCCATCTCCTCCTGCGCATACGAAATGCCCTGTCAAAGAGGTCAGCGCTCAGGGTCATCAGTCACGTCACAGGGTCGTTTCCCGTCGATATTCGGCTTGATGTGTGCATCCCCGACATGTGGATCGGCGCACACATTCGTACGGCTCTGGAACCCTGCCACTCTTCCTCTCTCCTCACCTGCAGCTCCACAGCGGGATTCCTCTGACATTCCCAGATCGTAAAACTCACAAGGATGTTGTTTCTGGTCCCACCCCCCCTCTACTGTAGCGTGTGAACTGGCCGTTCAGTCGGCGGACCCCATGCATCCTCTGAGGGCGCGTCCATTTTTTTCATGGTTGAGGGCCAGAGAGGATAAACTGCTCCAAGCGTTTTAACGCCAAGACTTACAATAATTCAGTTCTTCTGGTGTGTTGTCAAAATTTCTTCCAACAGTTGTCAAATCTCCAAATATCTATATACTATAGAGCTGTTTAGTAAAGTGTGAGGCCTGTGTCTTCCTATGTATTCATCGTCATCACTCAGTAGTTATGTTTCCATCCAAAGTTGCGAAATTAACTTGTGTGCAAATTTAGAGTATCACATAAAACATTTCCGAACAAAGCACTGTTTCCATCCAATGAGTCAAATAGAACAAAATCGTCACTTTCTGATAAACTGATGCTAAATATCACTAAGAAAAATGGAAGTTGCTGCAGTAGAAGCCACTGTATATAATAATTTTCATATATAAAAAATTACTTGTGCCTCAGAGCGCGCAGACGCTGTCATGTTATCTTGCATTCAGATTGGGAACGCTTCTGGGAGGGAATAATACTAAACCACTTTAACGATAGACTTTGCTCAGGCATTACAGAATGACCGAATTCAGATTTGCACGAAATCAGATTTTGTGCAACGAGATCGGTTGGCTGGTTGGTCCAGTTATGCCATCCCATCTTTGCACTTTTTTGATGTGCAAAATTGTGCATCATGGAATTTATTCTGTAAAAGTGTTTCCATTGTAGTTTATGCACATGTTTTCTTATCGCATAAAAATTGATCCTACTCAGTTGAGCGCATACGTTTTTTATGAGCATTTTTAGAATTTATGCAAATCTTGGCGTCTCCTTCCAGCGGTTTTTAATGCGATATCCAAAAAATTGCATAAAAATAGGTGGATGGAAACATAGCTAGTGTTAATATTGTTAATATAATATTGTAATATTGTTAATGTGTGTGTGGGCGATTATATTATATTATACATATACACACATTTATGATTATTATCAATGTTGAAAACAGTTGTGTACTTTTTTTTTTTTTTTTTTTTTTTCAGGATTCCTTGATGAATAGAAAGTTCAAAAGAACAGCATTTATCTGAAATACAAAGCTTTTGTAACATTATACGCTACCGTTCAAAAGTTTGGGGTCAGTAAGATTTTTTTTTTTTTTTTTTTTTTTTAAAGAAATTAATACTTTTATTCAGCAAGGATGCATTAAATCGATCAAAAGTGACAGTAAAGACATTTATAATGTTACAAAAGATTATATTTCAAATGAATGCTGTTCTTTTGAACTTTCTATTCATCAAAGAGTCCTGAAAAAAATATTGTACACAAATATTTTGTACAATTGTACACAATAAATGTTTCTTGAGCAGCAGATCAGCATATTAGGATGATTTCTGAAGGATCATGTGACACTGAAGACTGGAGTAATGATCCTGAAAATTCAGTTTTGATCACAGGAATAAATTACTTTATAAAATATGTTTTTGTACTTTATAAAATATTACTGTTTTTACTGTATTTTTAATTAAATAAATGCAGCCTTGGTGAGCAGATGACACTTCTTTTAAAAACATTAAAAATCTTACAGATTCCAAACTTTTGACCGGTAATGTACATATAGCAAGTCTTTGGCATGTTAGAATTTTCACCAAAAAAATGGTGTTAAACTAAATTAACTGTAATAATCCAGTGAGATTTTTGTATTCACAAGGAGTCTGACAACAGCCAGTATGCTCCACGTGGAGATCTGATCTCACCATCAGAGTCCATCTGGGATTACATGAAGAAACAGAAAAAACTGAGACAGACTAAATCCAAAAAAAACTGCGTCAATGTCTCCAAAACGTTTGAAGACCTACAAAGCTACAGTACTGTGAAAAGTTTTAGGCACTTGTGTAAAAATGCTGTAAGTGAGGTTGCTTTCAAGAAAAATAAAATCTATTTATGACATTAATCAGTTAACGTCTATTAACTCAAATCAATATTCTGTGTGACCACCCTTTGTGTTTAAAACAGCTTTTGTCCTAGGTACACTTGCTGAGTTTTTTTTTTTTTAGGTAGCTTTGCAGATAGGTTTCTTTAAGTGATTTAGAGATGTTGCCACAGTTCTTCTGGAATAAGTCTGTCTCAGTTTTTTTTTCGGTATCACTTTAGTATGGGGAACAATTCTCACTTTTAACTAGTTGCTTATTAGCTTGCATATTGCCTGTTTATTAGTACTTATAAAGCACATATTAATGCCTTATTCTGCATGAACTTATTCTACATCCCTAAAACTTACCCCATACCTAAACTTAAACATTACAACAACTACCTTACTAACTATTAATAAGCAATAAATTAAGAGTTGAGTAAGAGCATTGAGGCAAAAGTTATAGTTAATAGTGAATATGTGTTCCCCATACCAAAGTGTTACAGTTTTTTCTGTTTCTTCATGTAATCCCAGGAGGACTCGATGATGGTAAAATCAGATCTTGAAGGTGCATACCGGCTGTTGTCAAACACTTTTGTAAAAATCTCACTGGATTGTTACAATTAATGGCAAAAGGAATGTTTGAAAAATGTAAACTGATATTTCCTACTGACACACTACAGCAAAAGATATAAATAACTGGCTTAAAACAATTTGTGTGTATATTTCTATAAAAAAGTAGACATTAAATATTCACTTTATTTTAAAATGTATATTATCTTAAAGCTTAGAAAAAATTCCAAGAACAAAATAGTCTATTACAATGTACAAAACAATTGGCCTAGCAACAAGATGAACTCTGCAACAGTACAGTAATATTATTACTGAAGTCCTCTAAGGTAATTTTCACATTACTAAGATGCAAGATGGTGCAACTCCGTGGAGTGATACAGCAAGACATGAAAGTAGCTACGGTTTCAGAATGAGCAGTCTGATATACAGCATTGCCATGGATGAGGTTAAATATTAGGAAATATCTGACCGACTGTCTAATCAGAATCACTCAGGTATCCCAGAGAGCCGTGTTATGAAACGGAAAAATGAGAACATTTAAAAGGATTGTCAAAAGACAGAAACTGACTAAAACTACAACAAAAAAATGAACACTGCAGTCACCTGCACATAACAAAGTATTGCCGCGTGCACCATGAAACAACATGTGCAATATGTAAAGCTCTTCAGCAAACAGCTCTAATTTGAGTCTTAATTACCTTTGACTGGCTCCAAGTACACTTAGGAGAGGCTCCCTACTGCCCAGAGTCCTCATTCTCCTTATTCAATAATAAACAAACATATGCACTCAAACCCAACCACATGCACACACACTCATTTAATACACTCCTCTGCAAGTAGATTTAAGACACTCTCTGCATAGTTTCCTGTTTACTACTGTTTACCACTCATTAGCTTTGGCGCTGGATGTTTGGATGCTCTCACAGGAAAGACTGGCTGTCGGACTGACTGTCTCTTTCATTTCATCCCCCTTGCTTTCTTTCTCCACCGTCTGGCCCGCATGAGTCTGTCACAAATGGATACACAGACAGGATGGTCTGCACAAGCGGCTGCCAGAAACACACAAAAGGAGTGAGAGAGAATAAGTGCTGATGTTAAGAGAAATGAACTTTTATTCCATAGTGCCGCAAGAGCTGAGAGGTCAACAACTGCTGACTACTAATATCATAACAGACTGAAAGAGGATTGATTTATCTTGTGTGGTGAATAAACATCCATTTCATCCCAAGTAACATGCAGTGGCCACAAAAAATGTATTTGGACACTTAAATCACACTTACAAATGCATGAATATCATTGCATTTGCAAAATATCAAAGCAAGTGGCATTTATTTTATTGAAAGATAGCACAGAAACACTTCTGAAGCCAAACATTTTTAAAGTGAACTACACCTGTGTGAATTAGGGTTGTCACTATACCAGCTGAAGTATCATGATACCGTGCAGTATTGTTAATTCATAATTCAAATCTACAAAATGGACCAACTTTTCATAAATACATAGATGTAAATGAAAACTACTAGACTAGATTTTCCTCTGAATACTTAATGAGAATGACTGGCTATTACCAATCAAATGTAATCAGTGTAAAACAATCCATGTTGACACTGCAGAAGTGGCACAGAAGCTGCATCTGAAGCAGCTACATCTTCTATTAAAAGGGACCCACATCCATTTACACTATACACTTGGAAAAACAACCAAAGGTAGACGTACTGACCCAGAAAAGCTTAGGCCGAAAAGGAAGTAAAAACAGCACAATTTGCAATGGATGCAGATGAAAGGGAAATATCTGATCTGTCCGCTTACATGGCAGATGCAAACGCACATATCTGATTTATATCAGGTTTATTTATTTCCTGTGCCACATGGGAGGGAAAAAATTGGAACGGGGTCACTTGAACCATGTAATGTAAATGTGGCCTTAGTTGTTTTCATACTGACAGTTTAATGCTGCTCAGAGGTGGTATTAATACACTGGTATTACAACTGCATACATAATATTATGAGATTAATATTTCAAATATAAAATTCTGAATATAGAAATATGAAATTTTGGAGGGAATATATTAAATAATAGCCTACACCTACTTTAAATGGGAAACTAAAACCGCCAGTAGTTGGCTGCAAGTCTTAATGATTGAGTCACTAAATTATTTATTCAAGTGATTCATTCAAAATGGCTGATTCATTCAGGGACGAATGCCTTGTCCAAAAACCCACACTTGCGGTCTTGGCCACTTGAGAGCACGTGCACGCGACAGGAAGTAAGTGCGCAAGACTGTCCCTTGTCTGAGCGGTATTTATCCCATCATGCATTATGTTCGGGAACTCACATGCCCTGAAATCGCGAGATGTCAAGGAAAACATACGACTGTAAGTTAAATTAATTATATACTACATATAATATGGTAGTAAAATATAAAGTGTTGCACATTTTATTGATGCAAAGATGAGTGGGCTATGTGTATTTTGTACAACATTTGCAACTGCTTTTTATCACTCAAAGAATCACCACAATTTTAAAATAGTTTCTTCTGTTAGTTACATAGCAACCACTGAACAGACATTTAGAAGTGTATTTTAAAATGCAGAGTACTGAAAATAATAATTTTTAAAAAAAAAAGCTGTAAACGCTTGCATTTTTTTGCAAGACTATAAGTGTGTCCCATCGGGTAATCAAAAGTTCTACACACACTTGCAGTCTTCACGCCCACTTGAACACATGGGCCAAATACAGGAAATACATCATGTAAGTAGACAAGTGATCAAGTGCAAAGACCGCAAGTGTGGGTATTTGGACAAGGCTGAAGTAGGTGACTGGCTGCGTCTGAAATCGCCCCCTATACCCTTAAATAGGGCACAGCCATCTGTTGTGGTGGCCGAAACCATAGTGGATGTTATTAAGTGCACTCATTCAATCGCACAATGTACCGCAATAACAAGTGTACAGCCGATGTACGCTCAACGACTAGAGAATACCCATAACGTGCTGTGACCAGAAGATGGCGCCCGCAGCTGAATCATCCATGCATCCATTTTCCAAACCGCTGGTCCAATGTGGCTATGGCGTAATATCATACAGGTATAAATTCCTTTTTAATCGATTATTAAATTGTTTAATTAAGGTTTATACATTTGTTTCCATGATAAATCTTTTCATCTTACTAAGTTTGAAATAATTATTAAACAGCAAGCAAAAACTGAGTGCGCCGGAAGGCAAAAGTGTCTGAATTCACTCACTCGTTTGCATTCACTCCTTCGCATTCACTCCTTCAAGTGAACTATATTAGTGGACTTATGTAGGGCATAGTAACTGAGGGTATAATGGGGCAATTTCGGACACAACCACTGTTTTTGGAATGGTTGAGTGGCATTCAAAAATCACAGATTTGTCAGAAGCGAGAAACAGTTCTGCTTTGTTTAGAACTATTTTCATTGGCGAAAGAGAGTGAAAATATCAGTATTGACAATGTTGTGTCTAAACTGTCATTTAAAGGGTTAGTTCACCCAAAAATGAAAATTCTGTCATTAATTACTCACCCTCATGCCGTTCCACACCTGTAAGACCTTCATCTTCAGAACACAAATTAAGATATTTTTGATGAAATCCGAGAGCTCACTGACTCTCTGACCAGAAAGGTAAAGGTTAGATTGCTGTCTATGGAGGAGTCAGCTCTCAGATTTTATGAAAAATATCTTAATTTGTGTTCTGAAGATGAACGAAGGTCTCACGGGTGTGGAACGACATGAGGGTTAGTAATTAATGACAGAAATTAAATTTTTTGGGTGAACTAATCCTTTAATAATAACTTTTTTGTTTATTGAACTTTTATAAAATCAACCACATTTGCAGTATTGCTGATATTGGGAAAAACAGCACTCTTGCTCATGTCATATTGCTAAATTTAAAAAAAAAAAAAAAAAGAAAGAAAAGAAAAACAAATCATAGAGGAGCATTTTTTGCCCCCATATTTTACATTTCAAACTCTGACAAGATGACAGTATGTATATTATAGAATGAAATTAATTTATAATGTTAAATACACATAAGGATTGAGATGATTGATAAGAACCGAGTGCAAATGTCGCTACTGTATGCTGATAAATGGAATTGTGACATCTACCATGGATTTTTGCTAATGCTCCCTTAGCATTAGGTAAAAACCCATGTCCGGAAGTGAGGCAAAATTTCACGATAAAATAACAGTAAATTAGTTTGCTACACCTACTGTTACAATAATGCAAATACAGTAATTAAATGACCCACTATTAATTTTGCACATGCCCAGATTCCGTAGCTGTATCCCTTCTAGTATTTACCCAGCCAAACCTTGATCTCTTACTTGAGTTTGAAGCAAAGTCCCTTTCAAGGAAAGTCTGTTCACTCGGCGGCCATTATTGCAACGCCTCCGTGCAGCTATTCTATCTATTTGAATCCTGAAGTCTCAAAAACTGCTTGCCGAACTCACAATTAAATATCATATTTCAAATCAGCAACAAAATATTACATGAACTGTCCCATTAATGTTGTTTTTTATAAGCTCAAATAGCGTTAAAAAGCTTATTTTTCAGGCTAGACCAGCCAACGCGCCTGTGCAATCCTAAACGCGAGTCTCAGGTTTCTATGGGAACCGGAGATTCTAACTGCAGCTGCAGTGACGCAATGATCTTACCAATCAGCGATTGGCTGTTTTATTTAGAAGGCGGGACATATTCCGCCATGTTGTTGTGCGTTGTAGTTTCTCCCATTCATAAATAGTAGGAGTGAACAGTCTTTCTATTTCTATTCTATAGTCTTTGGTTTGAAGCCTGAAGGCAGAATGCCAATCTGGAATCAGATCATTCGGATGCTTTTATCTGATGTTCACCTACAACGTCTTACCTAAACTATATCAAGTTCTTTATCCCTTCACTTATTCTAAATCGGTTTCGTCTTTCCAGTGCCTTTCATTCTGTCTTTTTCCTGCACTCATTTGTTCTCTCAATTCTTTTTTCTCTCTCTCTGTGCTGACAGTAATGATGAGCTATGTTCAGTCAGGCTGGAGATGAGAGACACATCAATCTGTCTCTTCCGACACACTTTACATTTGATTTGTTTTCATTGGGCCAGAGTTCCACACCAAAGCTGTACAAGAAGAGTATGAAAGAGAAAGATTTGAAGGTATAAAAGACTCATACAGCAACTGCTAAGCTTTCATGCACCAGAAACTTCATGTTCTCACTGTCAGCCCAAAAAGGGCAGTAGACCTTCATGTTACCTAGAGATTAGAGGAAAGAGAGATTCATTTCATAGAACACATGGAGTTCAGATGCATAATTTTCTTCTTTCATATTTCAGAAGCGTTTGTTTGTGCCTGTGAGGTTTTGTTGTACAGCAGCTGTTGGTGTGTGTGTGTGTGTGTGGCCGCAGGCGGTGTGTTCTGCAGTAATGGGAACGGTGTTTGAGACTGAGACTGTATTAACAGGATAATTGAGTTGCTCGATCAGGCGGAGCTGAATTCTGTAAAGATTCGTAGAGTTGGGCAGACTAAACCGCCTCCGCCTTTCTTTCCTTCTTTCTTTTCTGTTTTCCTTTCTTTCTTTCTTACAGTCCACCCATTCTCTCTCTCACACACACGTATGATGCTATATTAGTAAAGACCTCTCACAAACACAGTGGTTTTTACACTAAAATAATAATGTTTACAACACCATACTCTACCTCTAAACCTAACCCTGTCGGAAACCTGTTAACAAATATATTTCGGTTCAGATAT
This sequence comes from Hypophthalmichthys molitrix, assembly GCA_037950675.1. Taxonomy (NCBI): domain Eukaryota; kingdom Metazoa; phylum Chordata; class Actinopteri; order Cypriniformes; family Xenocyprididae; genus Hypophthalmichthys; species Hypophthalmichthys molitrix. The sequence goes on along the minus strand of CM075494.1, from coordinate 18,911,659 downwards.
GTTGCGGCCAGTTTTTGAGCCTTCGAAATACTGAGATCAAGGACACAAGACACATCAGACAGGTTTCATTATATTAGTGACAACATTTTGGACTACTGAGGACATTTCATATAGCCAAACCTATAAACCCACACACATTTACTCAGATAACTAGATTTAAATTAATCCAATTTAAATGAAGCATATACCTACATATTGGTAGTATTTTTTTTTTCTCACAAGGCATTCAAATTCAAAGTTGACCTCATTCATTTATATTGTAAGCACCCCACTGTATGCCAGATTTTTGCTTTTTTAAATGAAAAGAAGGGACAAGTCAAAATGATTTTTGTAATAATGCCACTGATGTAGAACTTGTACTGAACCTGGATTTCCCCCTGCGATGTGAACAGAACGAGATTACACACTCATCATATGAGAGCGGCTCGGGTGTGATTGTGGCCTGTGAGACTTTACTGACGGTTGATATAAACTATACTGTCTCTCCTCTTCTCTCTCTCTTTCTCCAGATGGTAATGTTCTCTTTCTCGTCCCTGTGCAGACTCAGCTCCTGTATGTAAGGAGATTTATGGGGGCCCTTCGACTCAAAATCACCACTCAGAGTCCCCGCACACACCGGGGTGTGTGTGGGTGTGTGTGGGTGTGTTTGACGGCGTATCTCAGTGTTGCAGCTTGTGTGTGTGTACATTCTACTCTGCTGTGCATGTGCACGCACACACTCTAAAACACTCGTAACCACACAAACATACTGCAAACAAACAGGGGTGTATGGCAAATAAGAGTGTGTGCGTCACAGGCAGGAGGTTTGCGTGTGTGTGTGTGTGCTCATCTGCAACCTGCTTGCTCTCTCATTTTCAATCTCAGCCCAATTAATTTAGCAGAATTAATCTCTCGCTGTGCACAGCCGTTCCTACCACACACACACACACACGACACAAGGCACAGTCAAACATGAAATAGTGTCTCATGCCACCATCCATCTGGCATCTTAACACACACACACACACGCATGCCCACACCCCGGTGACATTTGCAGATTGGGAGTGTGTGAGAGATGGGGGAATGATTTCCTCTCCTAATGAAGAACTTGCTGTGTTCTTGCGGGCGGAAAGCAAAGGGCGGAGGAGATGAGGATGTTTTTTAGACCCTCGTTTCACTGGATGTGTCTAATAGCAAATACACTCACGTACGGGGATGGATGGATGGATGGATGGATGGATGGATGACACTCAATGATCAAAATTCTACATGCTGATTGGCTAGTTTCATCAGCTGTCTGATTTTACTGGTCAGGGTCGAAGGTCAGGAAAGTACAGGCCTGGCACATAAAACCAAATCTCAGTTTTTACAAAGAAACTGTCTACTAAGACATGAATATAGGCCTAAAAGTAACTGTATATTAGGATGTCAGTGTCTGTCCGATGTTATTGGGTCATATGGAACGAGCAGCACAATCAAATTAGATAACGCAAGTCAAGTTTCTAACAAAACATGTAGAACAATCAAAGGGAAATATGTTTTCTATATGTCAAGTTGACCAGTTAGAAGGTGAAGTGATTTTGTCCCAAACCATTTCTACAAAAGGTATGCTGCAAAAACAGGGATGTACAGTACCAACAATAAAATTCTGGCCAATATAATAAGCCAATAATTATTTTCATGTTAAGATTGAAAAATCGATAAAGGGCTTATATTATAAATCCATACTACTTTATTTTAATGTTCCTCTTAAAAAAAAAAAAAAAATGTAAATAAATAGTTTTAGGTTACATATGCAATGCTTTTAAAATTATATACAGTATAAAATATGTTATTAAAATCATCCTTTTAAGTTAATTTTAACGATAATCTAAATCTTAAAAGATTTTAGGGGAAAAAAAGATATCCAATATTGACTAAATATATACAGTACCGTTCGAAGTTTGAAGTTAATCCCTTTTTTTTTTTCAAATTAATATTTTTATTCAGCAAGGGTTGATTAATTTGATCTAAAAGTGACAGTAAGTGCTTTTACATGGTTACAAAAAATGTATATTTCAAATGTCATTCTTTTGAACTCTACTGTTGGAAAAAATGTATGACCGTTTCCACAAAAATATTTAGCAGCACAACAGATTTTGACAATAATAATAAGAAATGTTCCTTGAGCAGCAAATCATCATATTAGATTGATTCTGAAGGATCATGTGACACTGAAGACTGGAGTAATGATGCTGAAAATTCAGCTTTACCATCACAGGATTAAATTATATTTTATTTTATTTTATTTTACTTCTGTCAAAAACATGGAGAAAAAAATAATAAATAAAACTGTACAGACCCCAATCTTTTGAATGAAAGTTATTTTATAAAATTATCATAGTATAAAAAGAAAAAGCAAAAACAACAACCATTATGATACTGACATATTACGCATCCCAACAAAAACCAAGAATTAACTAATCAAGTTATGTTCAAATCAGACTAATCTCCTGCCACATGGAACATGTGGTTCTGGCTCAACACAGCATTCTGCTGTTACGATCCCTCCTCCAAATTAAATGTCTGAGGGGGTCTGCATGGCACCCAGCTGTCCTGCCCAATGTAGTCACTATGCCAGGCACAGTCTTGCCCGTTCACCATGCCAGCAGTTACCCTGGCAACCCCAGCCCAAAGCCTGCAAACGCTCCCTTACAGAGAATGAAGGAAAGGAAAATATAGGGGGGGAAAAAGAATGTTAAAATGTTATTTAAATATAACGTTTAGGTATTGTGCCACTTATAAAATGCCATGTAAATAATTGTTTTATAGGAATATGTATTTAAATGGCTTCCAAATGAGAACCAAAGCCCTGAAGATCATTTGAAGCACAATCACTAACCAGTAGGCCACAGGTCTGACACATATTAAAATTAAATACCTTAAATGTAAAATAAATCTGATCACCAGCAGTGGAAAGCAATGACGGACAATTCAAAAACATCCAATAAGCAATAAGAAGAAAAAACAATGATCTGTATCAAGGGCCAAGAGAATTTTACACGGCCAAATCTGATGCTTACACATATTAAATCATAAAAACACCTTTAAAAAGTACAGAAACCTACCAGTATCCTGTATAAATATAAGACTCAATAAACATAATAACTTAATATGTCACAATATTACAAAACATTTGTATGTGCTGGTCCTGTCCAGCAGAAATTTGTCTATAGCATGAAGAATACTAAATATAAAATATTTTCACAACAGCTTATTTGTCTTTTTATTGTGTTTAAACTACCATGAAACATTTTTTACAATATATTGCCACTATAGTGCTTTTTAAATCATGGTCACAATTATTCAATATTTTCTTCTTACAATTACACATCCTGGGTGTTTATGTATATTACAACATTCTAGTTTTAACTCTATCCAACTCTACCCAATTATGTTATAAATTTACTTTAATTGCCATAGATGATATCTGTGGTAAAATTTCAAAGCTTTAAGCTAAACAGAATCCAAAATGGTGGCTCAATTAATAAATGATCAGAAACCAAAGAGTGTCACAATTATCCCTGCTCTCCTTTTACTTCAGCACTTGAACCTGAAAAACTTCAATATTTCATCTCTGGTTGGGTAACTCAAAGCAAAACTACTTTATTAAGCATAATAAATAAAAGGCAAACATTGACAACTATTGTCACATCACAAGAATTAGCAATGAATAAGAAGGGAAAGCTGATTTTCAAATCCCAACTGCCTTTCCAGTTACATTTAGCAATTTCAGCACACAAAACTAAAACCAAATGCAAAGCAGAGAGGAACTAGTGCTAATTTCATCAACGGTCCACCAGACACTGCTGACATCTAGAGTCCATACGCTGCTATTAACATGCTGCCTTCATTTCTGATTAACAATCACTGGGGGCCAAAATTCTCCAGAGCTTTCATAGTCATTGAGCTGTTAAAACAAAGCACTGTGATTTTAATGCTGGGCGAATCTGGGTTTTTACTGAGATTCACTTGATTTCATTTGTAATTTGATTCTTTGAAGCAACTTAATTGGATTGTTTTTTTAACTCAGTGCTCACACCGAAATAAATGCAAAGTGCGAATCAGAACGGATTAGCATTGAGCGCCACTCCAATCAGAACAACGTGTTCCCGTTACACCGTCCTAAAATATCCTCGCAGCAGTCCAGTGGCCTAGAAATTATGGACCGGGCATTGCGGCCTCAGGACAACTTCCTCTTGCTTTCAAACTCTCCACGTTTGAAGTCACAGCACGCCCCGTTCACAAACATGTCTCGGGGGTGAATAAAAGCCAGATCACAGAGTTTCGGTTAATGAATAGAAGGAATACGAGGTTCAGCGGGTTTGCGGACGAAAATAGTTAACCTGTGTGCCGTCAGGCTTTCAAGAAGGGTCCCGAGGGTTGATCCCACCAGAGATCACAGCGCTGCCTGGTATGCACCATTCATCTTATTGTTCGGGCCACAAGAAAAAAAGCCAGCAAGGACATGTTTATATGTGAAAAACGAGTCTAGATTACGAGCTTCCGTCCTGCAATTTTCCAAACGCCATGTTTTAATGGGTATAACGGTATGGAGGGGATGTTAGGTTCTTCAGGGATGAACGGTTTCACCACGCGTCGGACCATAAATGCCTCTGTGCAGTAAGGACGGACCCGTTTAGCGTCAAATATGATGCCCGAAGCATCATGATTCATTCCAAATCAGCATCTCAACCCACACTTTCCCTTAAAACACCTCCAGGCCTCTGTTTAGAAACAAAAGGGATGATGGAAGATAGATGCGCAGGTGCATGCAGAGATGAGATAAGCCAGGAAAGACAGGCAGGAAACTAGCATGAAAGAGAGGAATTAAAGGAAAGCATTAGAGGAGGAACAAGAAAGAGCATTCCATCAGTAGGCACGGAAGGGCATTACACAGCGCTTCATTTTTCCTCCCGACCTCGCAACGACCCCGCTGCTGATGGGGTGAAGAGCAGGTGGAAAGAGAGAGAGGTATGAGGAATAGGGCTTTTAGGAAAAGCCGGCAGCATGCTAGTTAAAAATATCTAGACGATGCCACATGGTGCGTCTGTGATGTCAGATGTTTACCAGTGGCTTCGCCAACATGCTCATTAATACGTCGGAAAACTAAAAGGATAATGAGATAAGGGGAGAAATGCATCCGTTTCCTGGTCATATTCTCTTTCTCTTATATAAGAATGGTGCTTTTTCTGCCCTTTTTCGTTTGCATTTACTTTTACTGGTGCTGGCAGCCTCACACGCATACAGCGTGCTGCATCGCATGCCCTCGGGGACCGAGTGTGATTGAGAATGGGGGGTCTGCCATTGCCCTGCCGTTGAACCCGCTTCGTTCCTCCACCCGAAAACACACGCTATGAAACATCATCAGAAATTGCAGCACCTTGCTGCAGCTCTCTCGATTTTGACCTCTCCTGCTGAGTCCCATGCGTACAGACGCGTCACAATTGACACGCCGAGAGATGGTTCCACTGCTTATTCGTTCTTTACCTTCATCTTTCACTGCTTCTGAAAGGGACAAACACTCTAATGTGGCACCGCGTGGGGTTGCAGGATTAATCGAAAACCGAAATTGCAATATGGCTTAATGTAGTGTTGTCAAAAGTACCGACTTCGGTACTGAAATTTTAATGCAATGCTTTCAGCGCTGTTGAGCAGATACGTGAACACCTCTGATTGGCCATTGTGTTCATGTGCTCAACATATACACTACCAGTCAAAAGTTTGGAATCGGTAAGATTTTTAATGTTTTTAAAAGAAGTTTCGTCTGCTCACCAAGGCTCCATTTATTTAATTAAAAATACAGTAAAAACAGTAATATCGTGAAATATTATTACAATTTAAAATAACCATTTTCCATTTTATAAAGTAATTTATTCCTGTGATCAAATCTGAATTTTCAGCATCATTACTCCAATCTTCAGTGTCACATGATCCTTCAGAAATCATTCTAATATGATGATCTGCTGCTCAAGAAACATTTATGATTATTATCAATGTTGAAAACAGTTGTGTACTTTTTTTTTCAGGATTCCTTGATGAATAGAAAGTTCAAAAGAACAGCATTTATCTGAAATACAAAGCTTTTGTAACATTATACACTACCATTTGGGGTCAGTAAGAATTTTTATTTTTATTTTTTTGAAAAGAAATGAAAGAAATTAATACTTTTATTCAGCAAGGATGCATTAAATCGATCAAAAGTGACAGTAAAGACATTTATAATGTTACAAAAGATTATATTTCAAATAAATGCTGTTCTTTTGAACTTTCTATTCATCAAAGAATCCTGAAAAAAAAATATTGTACACAATAAATGTTTCTTGAGCATAAATCATCATATTAGAATGATTTCTGAAGGATCATGTGACACTGAAGACTGGAGTAATGATGCTGAAAATTCAGCTTTGATCACAGGAATAAATTACTTTATAAAATATATTCAAACAGAAAAACTTACTTTAAATTGTAATAATATTTCACAATATTACTGTTTTTACTGTATTTTTAATTAAATAAATGCAGTCATGGTGAGCAGACCAAACTTCTTTTAAAAACATTAAAAATCTTACAGATTCCAAACTTTTGACTGGTAGTGTATGTCTGTGATTGGCTACAATGATCAACACATGGGAGTGTTGAGTTTGAAAGCGGGAGTGGGTGTATCAGTGTAAGCGCTTGGTGGAGACCGTCAAAGATGTCTATTTAGGCTACTACATGTTTTTGAAGCTCTGATCATTGTAGCCAATCACAGACACAATGAACACGCACTCAAAGTGTCACATTTTTTAAATTTCAGTACCGACTTAGTGCCGAAGTCGGTACTTTGGACAACACTAGCTTTATGCGACTATCAAATCGCAAAGGTTGTGATTTCATTGAATAAATATATGTGCTTTGTGTTTCAGAGTGAAGCACAGCACTGTGTTGATCACAACAAGAGCAGTAAATTCTGTACCGCACAAGCTCCATCTCTGCATCTCGCTGAGTTTGGGTCGATTTAATGTACATTTGGAAATGCAACATGCGCATTCTTCACATACTTCTAATGAGAAGTGCTTATCAACAAAAGAGAAGTTTAAATTAAGAACTCCCTGTGATTTTTCGTCAAAGTAAAATTTATGGTTTAATGACTGAAAATTACGAAATGACGTAATATTATAATTGTAATTTTACAGTTGTTTTGGCCAAATTGTGCAACCCAACAAACAAGCACAGCAAACCTGGACTTTTTCACATTTTAAAATCACATTCGCCATTTTTAAAAACTGCGATTTTTTTTCTCCAAATCGTGCAGCCCTAGCACCGCATCCCTCATGTCAGTAGGCCGGGCATCACAGTGGTGTGGATGACAAAATTAGCCTGGCCCTGTCAACCCTGCACACTTAACTGATAGAAGACCATCTGAAAAGTACTTCATCCTTCGACGTCGCTCCCCAGGGGAGCGAGTTACAGATGCTTCTGTGAAGTCGTAACGTCAGTTTAAAGTGGACGTGAGTGGCTGTGGCCTAATGATGCCTGTTTACGCTGCTGTCCTCCATCTGTAATGATTAGAGGTAGGATAGATGAGCCCTTGGGCACTGCCATCGAGCCAATCAGACCCCACGGATGCAACCAACACCCTACGGTGGCTCGGATGGGACATGAGGACTCTGACCGTCAGATGACCCTTGAATCTGACCGCCGGGTGACCCCGGTTACATGCAGGTCAGACACAGGCCAAATACACGCAGCCTACTAATTTGAATGATCAGACTAACTGATCACCACTTGTATGTCTTTTTAGGAACATTGTAGCGCTTTTAAGGGAAAGAAGCACCCCTATGCCTCTGACCGCCAGACGACCCGCATCACGTTCCGGGTGAATTCGAGGTCACATGAATATTAATCGAAGTGTGTGAAAATTCTGAAGTATGCGGTGGGAGCTATAGGGTAAAAATGACATACTGCTACTCTGATGTAATATTTGGTCTAAAAGAATTCAAAGAATCAAATCCAAAAGTATCTGAAGATCAAAACCAAAACCAACCCTAACTTTCAGTGGAAATGTCTGGCTTGCATTCAAATAAACCAACAAAATTAGGGATGCACAAAATTAAAATTCTTGCTGATATCACAGGCCAACAGGCCCAATTAATAACACTGCCAATAATTAATTAGAAAAATAAATAAACCAATACATATCATATAAAAATTTAATATTTTGCAAATGTTTTAAATTGTTTCAAATGCCACAGGTAAATTTAGTCATCAAAAAATGTATATTCATGATAAGATTTGAAAAAATAACCATTATTGTACACTTAATATTTTTTTTAATTTTATTTTACTAAAGTACTATTAAATTTGTAACTTTTTATTATTTAAAATTGTAATTTGTAAAGCCATCTAAATGGCAAAATAGGTGCATTAAATTAGATATTGAATATTTCGGACAGTATTTATTCAATATTGACCAACACTGATGAACTAAAAAAAACTTCAAATATCACCTGAGAACCGAAATTGTACCAATTTAGTATGCATCCTTAAACATTTTACTTAATTATTATTATCAAATTATTGCATTGGTTTCATTTTTTATTTAAAATGGTCATTTTTAAGGCCATCTAACTGGAAAAATAGGGGCATCCAAAATAAATATCCATTATCCAATATTTCAGTATTTATTCAATATTAACCAATACTGATAAAATCATAATTTCAGATATCATCCAAGAACCAAAATGGTACCAATTTATTATTATCAGTCTAAAGGATGTGCAGTTTCTTGAAAACTAGAGCACTAAGGTTAACTAGAATTCCAAAAGGTTAACAATACATTTCTGACATATTCTTTTCTGATTAACCCAACTCTACATCATATGACGATCTTTGTTGACTGTCATTCTATTTGTAACAGGAGCTGCTGCATGCAAGTTTAAGACGCATATCCTTAAGGAATTGTACGATTGTTGTGCCATAGAGTTGGAGGTGAAACATTCACATAAGCACTTCTGTGCATCACATGGAGGTCAACAGTAATAATTTGGGTCAAGCCATTACACCTTATGAATGTTACCAAACGTTTGGGCTTTGCAGCATGATGCTGACTACGGAGTGACCTATGATGACAGACCGAAGCCATAGTGTTTGAAACCTTGCTGAATCATCCGGAGTGTTTTTGAACATACTCCAATGACTGCCGAATGACCCCAGGATCCAGGTCACGGCGGGGGCAGATATGTATTAGAATAGTGGAAACTAGGCAACATCGTCGATTTGCTACTGCTGCTTTGGGAAAATGCCTTGTAATTGACCGGTAGACGACCTCTGTGTTGATGTGGAACGAGAGGTTAATTTTAGGCTAGCAATCTGAATACTTTCTAGAGTAGAAACAATATATAGAAATAATCTTAACTTTTCTTAACATTAACAGCTTTTTCAGGCTTTCCAACTGTACGTTAGGAATGAAATCAAACTAAGTCATCAAATAACGATAGAAAATAACACAAAAATAATCTCAAATCCAATCGGCCTAGTTCAGAAATATGAGACAAAAGTATAATCTCACACACTGAAACACAAGACCTGCTCTTTGATGATACCGACCAACTGAACTATCTTTGTGGCTTCAGGGTCTTGAACACACCACTGATGTTGACCAAAATGTGACCTGATGTTGACCGAGAGATGAACCGAGGCCGCAGACTGACCCCTCTGTCGCCATGGCCGCCAGCTGACCTCTGGAAAGGTCACAGAGATCACAGCCTGTGGTCAGATCAACGCTGGACACAAAGAGTCAGTGAGAAGAATGAGAAAAGAAACATAGGGAGCGAATAAGAGAGCAAAAGAGAAAAGGAAGAAATGGGGTCAGAGGTCACTATCTAAGCTCTTCCTTTCTCCATTTCATCATCCTCGGTCCCTCCTTTCTCTCTTCTGTGCCCTCATTTTGATTGACCTCTGACTTCGACGTGTGTTTCAGGCAACGCTTGGGCTGACCTGACCATGAACGCATCCCAAACATTGCAAATAACACTATTCTTAAGCAGTGTTTTTGTATTCACTGTTAATTCTAACAAGTTTAGTTTACTGGACAAAATGTTTGGAACAAAATGCGAAACAAACTTTAAAGGAAAATTGAAATTAAGTAATCAGCTTAAAGTAAAGAAAGCAAACTATTCCTGAGTAAATTATTGATAAATATCAACTTTGTTTAATTTGTCAATTCCAGATTTAATAGCAATATTACTGCGTTAATATAATTCAAATAGTTTTATTTTATACTCCAAACCAATACCAACATACTATTATTCTCAACATGGATTTAATTTAAGCTATGGAGACTTAAAAAAATTTAGTGCAATGATTGGTTTCCCACATTTCCTCAAGAAAACAAATTCAGGTTTAGTTAGTACAACTAGTACAGAAGGCAGTCAACACAAGTTTGAAATTCCCAACTGTATATTTTGTAATAAACAGCTAGACAACCATTTTGTTTCTAAAACATCTGTACGTGTTCTTATATAAGACTTATACATTTACAGGCCTCCTGACTAAACAGCAATCTGCAGTTATACAATTACAACATCACAACATCATCAATTTTCCATCACAAATATTCCTAAAAACAAGAAAAAATGACTAACTATTGGTTTTTAAACTGTCAAAAATGTATATATCTGCCAGTGGGTGAGAAAAATTAACCTTAATACCAGATACATTCTCTGAAAATCACACTTTCAAGTAAATTTGTGAACAATAAACAATGCAAATATTCAGTATTACAGTTTTGTATTATAAAACACGTTTTTTTTATTATATATATATATATGTGTGTGTGTGTGTGTGTGTGTGTGTATACACACACACACACACACACAATAAAAATATTAAAGCTTTAAATAATATTAAATAATATTGTAGCAATAATCAGTATTTTTATATTGTTTTCCAGTGGAAATATCTAAATGTCCTAAAAACAAAATACATCAACTAATGACTCACTAAATTAAAAAAAAAAAGAAAAAAAAAATCTGCTTACAATAGTGTCTAAGAAATCAAAAAATAACAAATTTAATAGAAATGATCTTAAAACAAGTCTTAAATATTTCAAAATGTTGCTTTAAATAAATGTATTGTTGTTCAAAGATATTAAGATGTTTTCCACTAAAATTCAGGAAAAAATGCTTTAAAAAATTATATATTTTAGTGAATGGCTGTTTCAAATCAATAAAGATTTATTTTGTTTTATTTATTAAATATCTTCTCCATCATCATCAAACCTTAGCAGGTTGCAATCACTGATAATAGTATAATCCAACTAGATCAACAAGAACATGCTGTAAAATATAACCCCAAAAGTTGTAAAAGGCATTTTGAGATCTCTATCGTGCACGAGTCTCTTTTACTGTCTAAATATTCCTCTGAACTCAACCAACAAATCATGATGAGATCTGAAGGAATACAGAAATATCTAATCTCAGGTTGTCTGTATGATTCAATGCAGATGCAACACATCACGGTGACCAAGCCGATTGCTTCTGCCGATGCATCTAAAATAAACATGCTGTTTAAAACCTATATCAGGTTCAGATTATGGATGAAAAATATCAAAGAGACACAGAAGCAGGTATTCAAGATAGAAGATGGGCCCAGGAATTGGAACGCCGACCTCTGATCTCAAAAGCACAGCAAGAAGGCGATAGATAAAGAAGTCGTGTTTGATGTGTACGTGCAGTACAGTGCCAGCTTTGGCTTTCTGCAGAAGAAAGAATGTTAAAGACTTCAGCACACATGGGCTACGGATATATTACACTTCGCCTCACAGCAGGAGAAAGGGAGGAAGAGCAGGATGGACAGAGAGAGAGGTGAGGGGGCAGAAATAAAGCAAAAGAAAAGAAGATATTGTCAAGAGGACGAGATGGAGATGAGAAAAGAGTGGAACGTTATGAAGAGGATGGTTTAAATTGAGATGAAAGGCCTGGCGGAACAGAAGAACGCAGCTTCCCTCTGTGCCGCACTTATCACGGCCATTCCACACGCAGGTCTCGCAGGTCACGTATCTGTTACACTGTCTGGGAATGGCCAGGCTGAGCCTATTAAACTTCTGCTATCTTCATAGGAGGTGACATTTAGGAATCCCAGTTAGGGCGCCCTCTGCTGTGCACACAGACAATGGCACATATTTCATTTAAACTAATCTACAGATACAATAAAACACATCTCTAACTAGACAATCAGTGTACAATAATGAAAAAAAATATATGACAGCATTAATGGGTATGGTATGATAGGAATTTAATTCCTTTTTAATCAATTCACAAGTAAATACCCAAGAACATGTTCTATTTGCACATAATTGTATCTTTATGTCATAACTACAAGGTGAGAAAGAGTTAGAAAAAAATAACTTTAGGTATTATGGAAATATCCATGACCTTTATAATGTAATATCAAGATTTAAGGTCTAATCTACAGGGTCAGTGACAAAGAAGGGTTTCTGAGATAAAAGAAAAGTTTAAAACACATGCAACAAGTTCTTAAAAATGTCATCAATGTGTGTATGTTGGTTCTGCACATCTTTGGAAAATGTTTAGTAATTTCTGGGAATATTTAATTTAACAACTTTAAAAATATCAAGTGGTGTAACCATTAAGTACCAAAATGCTTTCCTTGCACCTTGGAAAAGCACTGTTTTTCCATGAAAAAAAAAAAAAACCCTAGAAAATAGTTTCTTTTTTTTTTTCTTTTTTTTCTTTAATAAGTTATGTTAAATACCATGATTTATTTTTTTTTTTTTTTTTTTTTTTAATGATGAATATCAAGACATTTTCTTAGGGATACTCCATCTAACCTGAGCGAAACATTCCTTTTCATAAAAAGGTCAAGATGTGATTTTTTGGTTTGTTTGTTTGTTTTTTACTTAATGACTTGGACACATATGAATTACAGAGTATTTATATTTGTATTAATATTAAGATATATTATATTTACAATCATATTGACAATCTTAAGAATCAAATATTAAGAACATTTGAAAGCTACATGATGCGGTTTCTTTCTTTCTTTTTTTTCTTTCTTTTTTAATCACCACCTAGACATTTTTGGTCTTTAAGCAAAAACTAATTCATATCAAAATTACATTTAATTCAGGAACTGAAAACATGTTTATCCTAATTATAGATAGTATTCAAGTAATCATTTTGCGTAAATTCACAGACAAAGTATTTTTGAATAACAACTGAAACTTAATGAGTATCACATCATACACCACTGCCCATGTATTTTTTACATTTTACAATTTAACATAAAATTGTTTTAAATATATAAAATGAATACATATAAGATAAAGTGTATATTTTAGGTTTTACAACTGTTTCAATCTTTTTTATTTAACTATAAACTATCATGCAGCGTGAAATATTGTATACAATTTCTCAAATATTATATGTTCATAAAAATAGAATATGTAATACTTATAAATGATTTAGGAAAATGTTGTGTAAAATAACACATAGGCTACACTACAGCATATCCCACCGAAGAGAGGCTACTGCTAAAGCCGCGTTAAATTAATGCACTTCAACTACCGTAGGCTACTCCACACTTGCACAATTCTCCTTCATACCTCGTTCACCCCTCTTCAAAATAAACCTTCTTTAATTCCACCGTAATAACCTTCATTAGTTTTCATTTTAAACATTCCCTAATAACAGAAAATGCTAAATCTCACCAGTAGTTCACGGGTTTACTCTCATATTACTCCCAAGCGCCATCTGGCAGTGAGACGAGGTACTGCAGCCGAGGCGCAGGCTCTGTCACTGTCTGCATCAGCGGTAAATAAAACAGGCCGCAATGGACAGGCGGGATTTTCTATTTCACGGTATGAACGGCTCTATGGACGCATCTGACAAGAAGATGCTCTAGGCGGGATTACATTCCTCTGCCTCGATGATGGTGTATCGATTTTTATTTCCCCAACAGGCAGTGTAGATAACTCAACGTTAGCCGACCTAGGCTTCATCTACATCAGAAAATAATTCAATCAAATAGTTTCGACTAAGCTGGAAATCTGTACCACTGAAATATTTCCTTTCTCTATCCTTGTCCACTTTGTAAAATCATCTCCATACAATAAGTGTCGTGTTGCTAAATTGACGGCACGCTTATTAGGCGTCTGATTTCGTGTGAAATTAATGAGTGTATGAATGTCATCAAATTCATCGTTTAATATTCTTCATTTAGGATTATTTACATTGTATGTTAGCTGTCAAATCATTTTTGTGTTTGTTTGTTCTGCATTACCTTATGATTCTGAGAAGCAGGCAGTGTACATGTGCTTTCACACTCATGTGTTCAGGAAATGGGCAGTTACGTTTCGCACCGGTAGGTGGCACAATAACACAGCTTTTCACAAGTTTGGTGACATTACTCCCGACACAAGGGGGCAGCACGTCCTTAACGTCAGCAAAATTAAGTAAATAAAGTTCAGAAATATAAAAAAAATAAATAAAAGTAGGCAAACATACTCATATGACAGTGGTTATATTAAAAACGTAAATGTCAAATATGATACAACCACTGATCTATAAATGACATTTATATAGATCAGTGGATACAACAGGCTTTTGAGGAACGTTTATTTGTCCATCTCTCAATCATCATTGTATTGCATTGAATTGTTTTGCCCCCATAATAAAAACTACAGAGCTTTAATCATAAAATGAAGTATTTAAATGTCATCTTAGATATATTATTGGAAGATCTGGAGTGACAAGTGATATTTATATGCCTTTTATGTAAGTTGTCTGCTATAATGTTATTTATATATATATAAACTCAATGATTAACAGTATAAGAATTTCATCTTTTTGGCCATATAAATGACCACATCTGCACCAAATGGCATACTTTTTGCCCAGTTTGGGTCCCTAAAATGCATTATGACTCCATTTAAAAAAAAAAACTATGCCAAAAAGGTTCTATATAAGGAATGGTTGCATAATACTTTCATGGTTAACAGGTCTTTTTTTCTGATAAAGTATGTAAACAAGCTGTTTAATTCATAAAATGTTATTTAAAAAATAATAAAACATGAATTAAAACTAAATTAATTCATTTAAACTAAATCCATAAACTGATGGAATGAACGAGCCAGACAGAACCCTTTAATAAGGTTCTATATGGAACCTTTTCTTCTAGTTCAATAAACTGGATTTAAAATATATATATATTTTTTTTTTTCTGACTATTTTTTCAAATGTCAGAAATATTTTAGAGCTGGCATGTATATTTATTTTAAAAATGCCCATTGCATTTTCAAAGGTTATAAATTTACATGACTTTTCCAGGTCTAGAAATCACACTTAAAATTAGGCTTCCTCATAAGTTTTCCAGGCTTTTTTCTTTGGAAAAAAAACATATGGTGTGAATTAAAATAAGAAGATCTTTATATTTAGTTGCTTCGGCCAATTTTAATGCTTGTTTTGTCTTTTTTTTTTTTTAAATAATTTTAAGTCCATGAGATGTAAATAGCTGAAAATGTTTAAATGTTTAAAGCCAGTTCTTTGAGCAAAGCATGTTAGGTTGTGGTTTTATCATCGCAGAAAGCTGCAGTTCCCTCTTGCTTTCCTCCTCTTTTCATTTCTCACCCCTCACTCTGAGATCAATAAGTGTGATGGATTCAATTCAGTTGTAGGTTGTGTGTCCATGGTTACGAATGTCAACTGCTGCTGTGATGCAAAGAGCTGGACATTATATACAGCCAGTGATAAGTATGGGAAAAACATTTGTGTTTCCAGACTATGGCTCATTCAGATTTCTTAAATTAAAAAAGTCTAAAAATGTATTTCATAGAAGCAGAGTGATTTCATGGCAAAAGTTTAGTGATCATTTAGTGATTGTCGAACACGAATAAATGAATTTAAGGTGCACATTTTCATTACCCAAAACTGCATAAGCGAGTCTCACTATAAGAATGCCACTCAAACCAGCAACAGATAAAGGATCAACAAACAATCATCTAAATCAGACTGTACTTTGCTGTTTGGTGGTCGTGCCACATCAAACCACACTTACAGTATCATCTGAAGTGTCAGAGATGAATATATGAAGAAAAAAATACAGATGACTGTACTGTACATACCAAATATAATGCTGTGAACCATTTATGTTAAATATGATCTGAAAAACAAAATCTACAGAAACGTTTGGAGATTTGAATTATGAAATTTTGACATGGAAAATGTGTAGGAACCCTGAACTCAACATTAACATAAAAAGTTTATGGCCAGTAAGTTTCTTTGTTTTATTTTTTTTAAAAGAAATCAATACTTTTATGAATCAAGGAAGCATCAAATTGATCAAAAGTAGCAGTAAAGACATTTATGTGAATTCTATTCACATTCTAATTCTATAACACATAAATGCTGTTCTTTTGAACTTCTGAAATAAATGCATAATTTCAAACAAAAAAAATTAAGCATCTGTTTTCAAATATATATTTTTCAATATATACTATTCAATAAAGCCTAATAGTTTTCAAATATATTCAAATAAGTTTAATTTGTAATAATTTGCCATTTTAAATCGCACACTACATAATACTGTCAAAATTACATAATATTTCATATATTAATGTTTTTACTGTAAACAAATAAATACAGCCTTGGTGATAATGGTGAGCATAAGAGATTTCTTTCAATACCATTAAAACTGAACTTTTGAACAGCAGTGCATATGCAGAGGCCCCATAATGTATTTTGAGTGGACACTGACTATAAATCACATAATGCATAAATGTCATTTATACATTAAGTTTGTCAAACTCAGTGGGACATATTTATAGATTTGATTGTGTGACTTGAGCAGCTAGTTAAAAGTATTTCTCAGAAAAGTGTTCTGAGCTCTGAGAAAACTCAGGTCTAGCATCATTCATCTGATTTTGTTATCTATCCAGACACTTTAAGGTTTATGCATATTTTAAGGCCATTGTAAGTAAACTTTATTTCGCTGCAGTCTGTACCTCACCAGCAAAATATTCATTGAGATATTAGCTATTGTAAAGTTTAATGAAATTAAGAGTCCTGTCCTGTATGTTCCATGGGGGCCATTAGCATATATTAAGAGTAAGTTACATAGTTCATTAATAATGTATTCTGATTTCTTATTAGCAGAATCTAGATTGACGGCCATTGTGCCACAACACCACGGTTTGTATGAATTTTCAAATAATTTTTGATAATTTTGTTTTTTTGCATCAGTTTATAAATATCTTTTGGAAAGAAAGGACAGAAGAAGAGTTATAATTTCATATCCCTACCTTTGCAGACACTGAATGAGACAATATAAATACCACCCTCTGTTTGCGGATGGTGTGGCTGGTTTGTTTGAGTAATGAGGTAATTAACTCAATCACGACACTTAGACAGATGATGAATTTTGTTAATGCTTCTCTTTTGTTCTCCACTCATTTCTGAGCAGGTCTTTTTCCTCTACATTAACCCGACATGTGCACACACACACACACGCAGCGTCTTCTGCCACTATTTGTGGAGTACAAGGTTGCAGGCATGCAAATGGGCCAGAGATGGAACTGCAACAGGACAAAACAAGATATAACAGAGACTGTTTCTTATTCTCTGTGTTTACAATGTCACATGCTCTTGTCCAGAGGGGCAAAGTGCACCACTGTGCAACAGTCTGGGATTCAATTGTAGATCTCTGACTCTATATTTACCTCAGACACTGAGATAATGACAGGCTTTCAGGCTGTTGTCAGGCTGTTTGGTTCAACTGCTTGGTCTGAACCAGAATTCAGTTTCACTCCCATCCCATCCAGGTGTCTTTCCAAATTGCACTTTTGGGTTTGAACCACATCAGCCTGAGCACCATTGCAGTTTATTACTGTAACTAAGACACGATTTAGGAGGAAAATGTCAGTTTCACTCAGTTATTTAAGTATTTGCCCTTGATTTATTTTAAAAAAAAAACTTGTGCGCACAGAATGGCACATACATTTATCTGTTAAGGAGTGCAAAACAAATGCTGCAAGAAGCTTTCTGAAAGCAATTTACACTATAGCAGCTATGAGAAATTCATAAGTGTGATGCTATTTATGTCATCAATAGCAGTTTGAAATGATTGCAAAGTTTAACATGAGCCATAATCCAGGCCTCAAACGTTCTGATGCCAAGGACCCTCAGCGTTAACTAGACTTTTGTAATTTGATGCAAAGGTTATATAATACTGAGTATAGTGTTATAAATGTACATACGTTTTTAAAAAAATTAAAATATAAAATTTTTGCAGGATTTACGATATTGATGACCGTTAAAACGCGTCATACAGTCTGTGAAAAGGGTCTATTATCAAGAAAAAATGTTTTAAGCACTTAAAAATTCTTGAATAAACATAACATTAGGATATTTGAGGCATGTTCGAAGGGTACCGAGGAACAACAAACATCTGTTCATTTTTACACTGCGCACGTAAAACTGCAACTCCCAGGATGCACCAACCGCGTACGTTGAGAGTCACGTAACACGTTCCCTCGGAATTGGCGGGTTGCTGGAGCTTGCGTGTAGCGTTACCTTTTGTCTGACCATCCAAGGAACCTCGATAAAATAATTGCACTCTTTCCCCAAACGACATATTTCAAACGTTTGTCGACACTTAAAGCCGCTCTATCTGCATTCAACCGCCTCATCTGGTGTTATTTCGCCCTTAATTCCGTAATTCACAGGTAAGTGGCGCTGCATGCAGATTGTGATATAAACTATAGAACTGACTAATGTTATTGTATTGAGCAGTGTGATTTATTTTTATAATTAACAGGTAGATGCTTGAGTACTTTAAACAACTGTTTGCTCTTGAATGATATCTAGTCATATTTGAGATATTTTTGGTAGTTTTCTACACGGATCCAGGTCAACATGGAGAAGTGAGCGACCATGCTTTTGCAGCATTAGCCACAAGGCTAGTCGGTGTCTCGTATTTTAGGGCCATTTTTGGGTTTAATCAGTTAAATTTAATGTGCATTGGAACGTTTTATGCATCTGTTTATCGGACAGCATACATGTTGTTGGTGTCATGGTAGCTTTTAGACACAAAATTGTACGAGCAAAAGGGTTAGTCTAGTTCATCATCTCCGCGCGAGACAGAAACGCCTTCCTCGCGCACGCCCGGGGTTAAAAGAACTCGGGAACACTTGTTTCCTTTTTCTTTCTTTCTTTTCTTTTTCTTTTTTTTTTTTTTAATTATTATTATTATTATTATTTAATAAAAATACATCTACATGGTGTTTGCAGTAGCATTTCTACCTTAAAATTTGACTTCGCTTCACTGGTTTGTGGTTAATACTGCAGCAGGGGAAGTGGGTCGAACATTCTGGCAAGGCGTCTGCGCGTGCACGTCGGAAGTTGAATTGAACATTTTAACTTAATGTTGTTCCTCTCACACTGTTTATAAGAAGAAATAAAACAACGACGCGCACGATCTGCTTTCATTTAGAAGTGAAGAGATAAGATCAAGCGTTAAGAACAAAAAGGTGATTGCAATATTTGTGTTTAAAAAAAAAAAATAATAATAATAATAAAAATCGAGGCTCTTGGCTTGGAGCTTAATGGGTTAGTGAAATGAAATTTCTGTCATTAATTACTCACTCTTCCACCGTTCCAAACCCGTAAGACCTTCGTTCATCTTCGGAACACAAATTAAGATATTTTTGATGAAATCCAAGAGGTTTTTATTTTTCCTCAATAGAAAGCAACGAAATTACCACATTGAAGGTCCAAAAAAGTAGTAAAAGCATCGTTAAAATTGTCAACGTGACAACGGTTCAACCTTAATGTTATGAAGCGACTTTTTGTGCGCGATAAAACAAAAATAACTTTATTCAACAAATTTGTATCTCTCCTTTCATTCTTCTACGCTATTTTCATTGCAGCACTTCCAGGTTCTACGTCAGAACGCCGGCTCAGTATTGGCTGGCTCTGTTCACATGAGCGGCTCGACGCATGCGTATGATGCTGATGCAGGAGCTGGCCAGTACTGAGCTGGCATTTGGACGTAAACACGGAAGCGCTGAACTGCGTACGAGTCTGACAGGGTGGAGAAGAAATTGTTGAATAAAGTCATCATTTTTGTTTTGTTTTTGCGCACAAAGTATTCGCTTCATTACATTAAGGTTGAACCACTGTAATCACGTTGACTATTTTAACAATGTCCTTAGTACCTTTCTGGAACTTTAATGATGGTAATTACGTTGCTTTCTATTGGGGATTAAAAAAAATATCTTGTTTTCCGAAGATGAACGGGGTTACTTATGGGTGTGGAACAACATGAGGGCGAGTAATTAATGAGAGAGATTTCATTTTTTGGTGAACTAACCCTTTAAAGGTGCAGTAGGTGATCTGGGAAAATGCTAACTTTAGCCTGTTAGCATTGAAAGCGTAGGTCCCACCCTCCCTGCAAATCGCCGTCCAAAGCCACGCCACCTCCAAAACACATGAATGCGCACAGACCAGAAGCGAGATAACCGAAGACAATGTTATTGGGTTGCATACATCATGTGTCATTCACTGGTGAGAACTTTACAGTACAGTGAATAACAGAATGTTAACCACTTTTTAAAAACGGAGTTAGATGCAGCAAGGATATGTTGGACATTTCTAACGTGACAGCTGATGAATAACTAGCAGCATTGAGCACAAAATAAACCACATCACTGTCTTTATAACCAGAAAGGTGATAGTATTTCAGCAAAAATACATTGTAAACATCATCAGAAGCGAAGGAACAACACACAATTAACTTGTGTTAAGGATGGCATGCACAATACGCTGAGACGCTGAGGGTATTTTAATTGAAGGAGGAAACAAGATGTTTTACTGATTGTTTGTAGCAAGCAGTGTTGGGCACGTTACTATAAAAAAGTAATTAGTTACTTCTCACAAATAGTAACTGAGTTACATCATTATAAAAGTAACTAATTACCAGGGAAAGTAACTATTGCGTTACTTTAAAAAAAAAAATCAAATATGTCAATTAACTTGGATGCCCTCATATAAATATAAGTCTAAAAATAAATTATTTGTTTAAGTAGGCCTATGTTTTGTTTTAAATTAATCTATTTCATTATGAAAAGTGAACAACTTGAGTAAGATAGGATACATCATAAGATGCGTAATATAGCGGGAGACATGGAGTGGGTCAGACATGATTTTGACCACTTCATTAAGTTTTTTGTAGAAAGCCTTTCTTTAAAGTGAATTTCATTTTGTAAAAATTGTATCTTAATTTTATTCAATGTTTCATCAACCAATTGTCTGGATTTAATAAATAAGAAGCAAATATAGCAGAAAATACAATCATGACATGGAGGCGCGTGCGCAATTACTTGCACGTGAACTGGAGCGCGTCTTATAGGCTAAATGAAGCGAAACTCAGCGTATAGGCTGCTTGCCTCACAGATGAGAAATAGATCTATAGAAAGCTTGAAATGTCTGCTTTGAAACGAAATAATTCAAAACGGAAAGAAATAGGCTACTCTCTGATTATGTAATCCGATTGCTGTTGCCAATTGCTGTTTTTGTCACATTCATAATCATTACTTTTGCCGGTTCTTTATGGCAAGCTTTATGCGTGCGCTTGAGTGCTATATAGCCTATATTACTTAAACGCTCATTATTATGGTTTATTCTCTACAGTATTTAAGATGGCAAAGTAATATAAATGTGATTAGTCAACTAATGGCTTAAATCAGTGGTTCTCAACCGGTGGGGTGCGAGTAGGCTACAGGATGGGAGGGGAAAAAACCTGAAAAAAAAAATGTGCAAATTTTTTTTATCACTAAACTACTGTCATAAACCACCAGTGAGCGCAAATGCAGGTGATAAGTGGTTTTATTAAGCGAGTCATTGAGTCGTTTATTCATGATTCGTTCAACATCAAGAATGAGACAGATGTTTGTGAATGGGTCATTGAATCTTTGACTCAAACGATTTGTTCAAAACACTGAATCATTCAAAACACGATTAAGTGTTGCTGTGAGATGCGCTATGTTGTGATCTTTGTTTGGATTCATCGGATCTATTTTCGCTGCTAAAATAGACCAAAACAGTCATTATTTCGTCTAAAATGTAAGTGACTTAATATTATTAACTTGTTTGTTGAACTGTCATATCAGTGTCACGTTTTCAATCGCGAGGTGATGGTAAATTAAGTGATGGTCAATTGTCAGCTCTCTTGGTCGTCAGGTCGTGTGATGTATGTTGCTGAACTGTATTCAAATTTTATAAATATAAAAACACCACATTTTGAAATGTAACTGCAGTATGTCAATTTAGTTTATTTGTGTGTGCTGCGCTCATAGACTTTAGAAAACGGCGCTCATTTGTTTGATTTCTCCTCGAGAAGCTGCGCAAGCCTCAAAAGTTTAAGGTCCTTGCACCCTGACTGCGTCCGAAACTGTCGTATTCGTTTTTTCATATTCGTCATTTGGTGGCTCTCAATTGTCAAAAACACCCCTCAAAATATTTGCTACGGATGCAAAAAATGCAGAAAATCAAACCATCCGAATTAATTTTTATGACGGACGGATGTTTCAGAGGCTGCAAACGTATAAAACGTAAGGCCGTATTTAGTTTTATTTATATATATATATATATATATATATATGTATACATGCATATATATATATATATATATATATATATATATATATATATATATATATATATGTATGTATGTATATGTATGTATATGTATATATATGTGTATATATATATATATATATATATATATATATATATATATATATATATATATATATATAAAAATGAATAAACTAGTCAGAATATAGGCTACAGTTAAAGCTTTCCTTCAGTTTTTGTGAAATGCTCACACGCACGCAGGATTCTCAAAAATTACTGCACTCAAAACGAAATACCACAATTGTGCACAAAATCGAGGATAATTTGAGGCTATGTTTATCAAACATTGAGCCAAGAATTGAGGATTTTTGCAAGGCAAAGCAGGCTCAGGTCTCACAATAACATCACCTACCTGCAAGCTTCCGTAAAAAATGCAGATGATGCCTACTATTAGGCCTAGTAATAACAATAATAAAGCATAAATTAATATCAGAGGTCTGGTGCCAATTCCCAATTATAGCAATAGCCTAGTAATGATAATAGGCCTACTGATGATAATAATAATAATAATAATAATAACAACAACAATAAAGCATGTAAGCTCATATAATTATTTAGCAATAGCTTAGTAATGATGATAGGCCTACTACTACTCATAATAATAATAATGAACCAACTGCAATGAACCAGCTTTGGGGGGGCCCAGCTTGCAAAAGGTTGAGAACCCCTGGCTTAAATGAACAGCTACTAGTCGACTAGAAAAAACTTATTTCAGATATTTTCGATCCAGCATGTCACAAAGGGTATTCTGGTTTGAGCTTGCATTCCGCTCGCACACACGGCATCGTACATTATCAGTTTAAAATGATATTTGTTAATGACTAACTGTACTATTTATTTACAACAAAACGGTCTATCATCTCTACTCTCACACCAATCATCATCAGTTAGCATGTATCCCACCCCAACACACACACCAGAGAAAAACCTTTGCAGGTGCTATGGCTGAGAGAGAGCGTACTTGGATGAAAACCGCTTCAGTGAGCTCAATTATAGTAACGCGGCACTTTTTTGTCAGTAACGGTAATGGTGTTGTAACGGGGGGGGGAAAGTAATTTGTTTGATTACTCGTTACTGGAAAAAAGTAACACCGTTTATTTATAACGCCCTTATTCCCATCACTGGTAGCAAGACAATGGTCGACACATGTGGTGGCCTTACGAATCCACCAAAGGTGTGGATGTTGTAGTTTGCTCATTAACTTTAAAAACAAAAATAGTTCCCGATTAGACGCTGGGTGCTGCTGTCGTTGAGCTAATTAGTAAAGGTACACAGACTGCGTATGCTACATTATACGTTACATCAGAATCGAATCATACCGTGTACTTACCTGTTCGGACCGAACACAATGATTGAATGAACATTTTCTGGTCCTACGCCTTTCACAGATGATATATATTTATAAAAATACATTTACCGTTTAACAGTGATTGCTATCAGTGTAAGACGAGACTTTCAATCAGCATAACAAAATGTTTCTGAAGAGAATCACCTATTGCACCTTTAATTTGTTAGGATTTCTGTTTTTACGTCCTTTTTAGGTGATGCATCTCAGTACTTCAGCCTGGTGAGTGTTTACTGATAGCACCATAAAAGCAAAACACGCGTGTACTGTTTTTGTTAAATAAAATAAAACATTTAATTAAAATATAACATAGAAAAAATTTGGTTTTCACTTTTGATTTGTTGGTGCTGGTTTGCCATTGATATGGTATGCAAACTTAAGAACATCAAGCCAGGAATTTGTGTTGGTTTTTATTTAGTTTTACGTTTACAATGTTTGTTATAATGTTACATTTACAACTGGTTGCTGTGTGAAATTTCTTTTCATGACATTGAGGCACAATTGAGTCCATTTACCCTACATTGACAAAAAAAAAAAAATCAATGCCTGATTTCACAGACAGGGCTTAGATTAAGCCAGGATTATATATTAGTTCAATTAGGACATTTAAGTAGCTTTTATAAATGTGCCTTTGAAAAAACATTATTGGTGTGCATCTTGAGACAAAACAATGTGACATTTTAAGATATGACAGTACAAGTTACTTTCAGTTAAAACAGCTCAAACATGCATTTTAGTCTGGGACTAGCTTAAGCTTTGTCTGTGAAGCCGGGGGCAGAAGTATTAATGAGAACTAAGGGACTAGGATTTTGGGGGATTACCAATCACTGGAAGCAGTATTGTCCGATCACCGAAACTAATCACTTAAATGAATAATAGGCCAGCTATTTAACAACTATGTTTAAGTATAAAAAAAATTAAGAGATGAGTATCATAAATTGACAACTCTCAGTTTATTGGCAAGCAACATGTGCAACATATTCCATTCCTCCTCTTAGAGGTGATTAGAGCAGCTTAGGGCCTAACAAATAAATAATAAATAAAAAAACAGAACAGTCTTTATCAACAGAAAGTAATCAAATGTAAAACAACACTGTATAGTCTTCTGTAAAAGTTAAATATAGATTAACATTAATGACACTTTGAGATCGAATGCATGGATCCAATATACTGGTACACATGCGACTTAGTTCCTAACTGTTTATGTTCACTTAAGACATAGCCGACGGTTGGGCTGGACGATTAATCGAAAAGTAATTGAAATTCAGAGCCTCTAACCGATGTAATTTTCCCATGTCGGTTATTTTGTTTTTTTTAATCCTGTTAATACTTCCCCCTTAAAAACACACTACTGCGTGTGTAGCCACATGACTCTGCCCCGTCCAGTCAGTGGCATAAAAGCAACACAGAGGTGAACGCCGAGCGGCGAGCCTGGTGTCTTCACTAAACTCTGTCAGTTGTATTTGTTTTTAAGGTTTGCCAGTTTGGACATTCAAGCGATTTTAGACGATTGGATTGTGGCACGAACACTCATACAAACAGTAGCTGTGCAAAACGTGAAGATTGCGCGCACTGAGAGGAGCGCAGAAACTAGTTGTCAGCGCTGTCCAGTGATTTATCACTTAAGTAGCTTAGAAACTCAACTTATTATAGCGCATATTTTTCTACTTTTGAAGGAACTATTTACAACCCACAGCTTCACAATTAATAGAGAGACGGTATGACTAATTCACACACGCAATCACTCGTACTGGTACTGTACTAATTTATCTTTATCTGATTTACAATGAGCAGAAATCTGTAAGAAATATTACAAACCATAGATAAAATAACTGCTGAAAGTGAGCTATGTCGTCAGATCACTCTTCAATAGGAAAAATATCCCACATTTAATAGTCAATCATATTTACAGTACAAACCTTGTCAGTGAACTATGAGGGCAAAAAAAAATAAAATAATAATAATTGTTCATTAATCGTAATAGAGGTAAAATGTTCAATTAATCGAGGTTTTTATTTTAGGCCATAATCGTCTAGCCCTAGCTGACAGTGTTTAAGCAAATACTTAACAAGCCGGGTGTTTTGGCATATTTCTGTCATATTCAGTTGGTGTCCACCTAAATTGATATCATTCGCCCCCGGCGGTTTTTCAAAGACGTGCGATTTTTATTGATCGGGGAATATCCAATCTGTCTGCTTACAGAGCAGATGCAGATGCATGTATCCAATTCATATCAGATTTATTTCCACATATGAATGAGGCCTGAAACTGATCTGAGAGTATCGGAATCTGTGTGCTTTTTTTCTTGCTTACACATTTGTCTTTCATATCCGATCTGTGCCACATGGGAGAAAAAAATCGAAATTGGGTCACTTGAACCATGGAATGTAAAAGCGGCCTAAAAGATCAATTCTTGGGATTTAAGAATCGATATTGGTTCATCAAAATGAGAATCAAGAAAAATTGAGAAATCAATGTTTTTAACTCAGCCCTAAAGAAAATGCCACAATGCACAAAACATCTTAATGGCAGGGCTCTACAGTGCGACAATTTCAGTCACGTTTGTGACTGAAAATTACTGCGTGCAACTGTGAAAACTGTGTGACTGACCCGATCAGGCCCAGTTCTATGTGGGTGCTAGAGGCTGCACCCTCAATTGAAACTAATAACAGCATATTGCCCAAACAGATTTTGCAAATGCACCAGTACATTTTTGTGTTTGCACTCTGGAGAGCGAACGTATTGTTGCAGCATTGAGCAATGTAGACAATCGCAGACATAACTGTTGATTTCTTGAACACCATGGACAATCAGAGGCGTTTAAGTTAAAATTCACTCTTGTTCAAAATGCTGGAGTTTTTTCAGTGCTGAGTTATGCCAGCTCACAAATCCTCTCATTATAACAAACAGTACAGACACGATGTAAGTAAGAGATTCATTGTGCAGTGCAGACAACTTGATTAAATATAACGGAAGTTTGTGAGATTGCGATGAACTGAGACGAGTGACAGCTTTTTAATGATTGTAAAGGGAGTTTGCAAATGTAATTGAACAACAAATCAATAAACATGTAGTTAATATTAAGTGACATGCATTTTAGGAAGAGTATTGTCAGATTTTGCTCCATTTCATATAACAAAAATAGTTTCAAACAAAATCACAGCTGAACCGCTGCGCATCTCCGAGCAAACCTAGGTATTTCATTTATGTATGAATCTGCAGTTTCAAGCGAATCTAGTGAGTCAATGATTCAATGACCCATCCATAAAGACAGTCGCTTGCTTTGCTCCTGAATGAATCAGCTGTTTGAACGAATCGATTGAATGAATAATTCAGTGACAGTAAAACATTACTTATAACATTTATCATGAAACAGTCTGTAAATATAATCCACCTTTTTGTTCTTCTGTGCCACCTCCACAGTGCAAAGATGAATTTTGTTAATATTGATTTTGTTTAATTGGTAACTTATTCTTCCTGATTGTGTTTTATTACTCAATTTACAAATACAAATTTATGAATTTGATAGAAAAAAGTGCCTCAATGGGAAGGCTAATTTCTGTCATTGATCAGAAGGTGCTCCTAAATTTTTTAAATTAGGAGAACAAGTGCTCCTAAAAATAAATGTAAGTGTAGAGCCCTGAATGGTCCTAAAATAGGTTACATTACGCAAGATATTTTCAGTGTGACCTGGGCGTGTTTTTGTGAGATTATTAACCCAAAATCCATACCTGTAATGTTTAACTGTAAAGGAATTCAAAAGGATCTGTGCACCATGAAATGATGTATTATTTTGAGCCACCAACTGTTATCCGCAGTGCTGTGTAATTTTATTTCCTGCCTTGTGTTGTTCTTTCCCTGATATCACCTGACCCCCCCCCCATCCCCTCTAATCCACACTTTCACTCTGTTCAGCACTGTTGACGTTGACAAGGAACCTGAAGGTTCCGCAGAGCCTCCCCCCTTCATGACGAGCATGAGCCAACCAACAGACACAGCCAGTGATGCTCCCAGCGTCACCGAAGGTGTCTCACAACTTTCTCCTTCACTGCTGTTTTTCTTTCAAATGTGTGTGGGAGGAGGGTTTATTTCCAGACATTCAGATCACCTTAATGTATAAACAAGCCTTGAAAAGATTTTTTTATTGAATCACGGGTTGTTGGTAACACTGTCTGTTTTCATGACTGCTGTTTCATCTGCCATGTGATCCATTATCTGTCACTGACTAATAGAGGTGCTTCTGCTGGTGATTTATAAGGTCAAGAGGTGTGATTCTGGTCTGATGCACAAAAAGGACAGAATGAGTGTTTCAAAGTGAAGAAAATTGGGAAGCATTTTATAATAAGGTCTCATTTGTTTGTAGCATTTTTAAAATCAAGTTAATTACTAATTGTATTGTAACTGGCAAAATGTATGTTGTAACTTGTATTTTTAGTAACTAACATTAACAATGATTTATAAATGCTCTATATGTAAATTGTTCATTGCTAGTTCATGGCTAATGTATTAAGAAATGAGACCAAATTGTAAAATGTTACTGAAATTTTCCTGAACTGATGTGTAGGCTGTAGTACCCTCATTTGTGGTTGATTAGTAGTTAAGCATTTGTTTTTCACACTAGCTGTTAGCTACTGTGGTGTATTCAATCATGTAATTGATGTTGATATTTAGGGAGTTGAATTGCCTCTGATAATCCAGATATTAATGGTAGGGTAGTTTAAAAATGAAGGATGAGATTGTTCACAAAATATACACTACTTGTTCAAGAGTTTGAGGTCAGTAAGATTTGTTTAAAGAAATGAATGCTTTTATTCAGCAGGGATTGATTTAAATTGATCAAAACTGACAGTAAAGACATTTATAATGTTACATAAGATTTCTATTTCAAATAAATGCTTGAAACTTTCTACTCAAAGCAACCTGGAAAAAAAGTATCACGGTTTCCACACAAAATATTAAGCAGCACAACTGTTTTCAGCATTGATAATAATCAGACATGTGTCTTGAAGATCAAATCATCATCATCATGATTTCTGAAGGATCATGTGACACTGAAGACTGGAGTAATGATGCTGAAAATTCAACTTTGACATCACAGGAATAAATTACAGTTTAAAATATATTCAAATAGAAAACTTCTGTTTCACAATATTGCTGTTTTACTGTATTTTGATCAAATAAATGCAGCCTTGATGAGCATAAGAGACTTACTTAAAAAAAAAAAAAAAAAAAAATCTTACTGACCCGAAAATATTTGATGCTAATATCTCCTGATTAATTGGTCCTGGAAAGTTGTGTAATAAGCGTCAAGTGGTTATGGTTCTAGTTCAGACTGGTATCTCCCCCTGCTCGGAATGTGATGCTACCATTGCTCTTAACAAGCGATAATTTGAACAGCTTAAGGTGTGCCTGTTACACTGTTATAAAATTCCGATGACATGAGGGTTAATAAATGAGTATTTTATTAATTTTCATTTTTGGTTGTACTATCCCTTTAAGTGGTGGACAGTGAATCTGAAACACTAAAACGTGTTTTGATAACCATTCTGAACGATTTTAGTTTCTGACCTTGTTCTCAAAAGCAAGAATTTAACACTAAGAGCTGTGGTTTTATACTGCAGTCAAAATGTCTCTGATTTTGACACATTGCTCTGTACAGCAAGATTTGTCTAATGTTGGCAGACAGACCTTTTTGACCTTGGCTTACCTTCTTTAAAATAAAACCCCGAATAATTTATCTTCCACTTTATGCACGATCCCCTGCTTGTGAAGTATCACTGTCTGTGTTTGTTCTGCTCAGCCTCATAGTGTCTGTTTTCAAGTTTAACTTGCTTAATTTTTTGAATATTTAAAAATGTTTTTTTTTCCACAGAAGAGACTGACCTCCCTTCTCTTTTCTGCCCTCTTCTTTCTCCACAGAAGACAAGCTGGCGGCCACCGCTGGAAAGAAGCAGAGCAAGAAGAAGGTGGAGGAGGTTGTAGAGGAAGAGGAAGAATATGTGGTGGAGAAAGTCTTGGACAGGCGGGTGGTGAAGGGCAGAGTGGAGTTCCTGCTCAAATGGAAGGGCTTCTCAGAGTAAGTAACTAATATCAGCTAGATTTCCACTAAAAGCATTCATGTAAGGCATGGAACTTGATTCCTAGCAAACTTGATGCCCATTTTATCATTATATAAAGATCAAAGGGAGAATAAATGGTTTTCTAATATGCACTTTTGGTTTCAGTTGGTCTGTCAAATGATTGAGAATTTATTTTCCTTTCTTTAGTGAAGACAACACATGGGAACCAGAGGACAACCTGGACTGTCCTGATCTCATTGCAGAGTACATGCAGAAACATAAAAGTGATGACAAAAAAGATTCTAGTGGAAAGAGGAAAGGAGAATCTGACACAGACGGTGGAGAAGACAGCCGGCCTAAAAAGAGGAAAGATGAGGTTAGACTTTATCATTACATTTGATGAATAATATTTTATAGACTTTTGTTATACAAAACATTATATACTAATTGGCATATGCAGTGTTTCCCAGAGGATTTTATGAGACTATAGGGGGTGGACCTCTGTCCTTGTAGGTGGTTCCAGAAGCATGTCCCCCCATAAGAAAATTTTGTACATTTTAAAGTTAAATGCATCAGTCTGGTGCACTTTGAGTTCAAAATGAAGAGCTCCAACCCATGTTCAATGTGCAAATTGAACAAAGAAAAAGTCAGTGAATTGATTTATACCTGAACATTAAAGGGAACTCAAACTTCTTTTTTGTTGATATAGTGTCTTAATCTACATTATATTCAAACTAGTGTTTTAGGAAGCCAGATAATTAGAATATAATATTTTATAATTTTTTTGACAGTAACAGTAGTAATAGTAATATCGTAAACAAATGCACTGTAAAATAAATGAAAATAAGTATTTCATAAGTATATTATTTTACTTTACCCTACAGTAGGGAAATTATAATACTTTTGTCCTAATTTCTACACTTACAAGAGATAAACCCTTTTAGCCCTTTTAAAAACTGCATTTTAGGATTACAAACGAGTCTCATTACAAATCTAGTGAAGTGCTGTAATCTTCCCACAAAAATGCTGGAAATAATGCAAATGTCAATACCCAGATGCACGTTAGCACATGCAGAAATGGAGTTCACTGCATTCATTCACTGTGAACTGAGTCGTTCTGAGACAGACAAAAAGAAAATGTGCACTTTGCTTTAAAAACATGCAGCCCAAACAGATGATATACTTGTTTAATTAAATCAGTCTTTTGCGATTTGATAAGGGCACAAAGCTATATCACAATTTTGTTTTTAGTTTGTTTGACAGATACTTTACCAAAGCAATGGAGCAAAACAATGTTAGAGACATTTTATGTTATTATGAGAAGTTTTAAAATATTTTCAGTTCATTATGATTCTGTGGTGGCACAGAATAGACTATGGCGGGCCTACGTAATTCTAGGTAATTCATGGTAAACACTGCATATGCATAAGTTTTATGAAACATTGCATGTTTGATGCACATTGTCTTTTTTACATCTTACTTTACTGATTTAAAAGCTTGTAAGTCTTGCAGATGTTTTTATTATGCATTCATCATTTGTGTTTCTTTTCAAATACCTTTTTTAGACATGTGATGCATGAAAAAAAGAATATTTATGAAAAATATTTTTGTACATCAATTCCAATCTGAAATGTGGTCTTATGTAAAAGTGTATCAAATTGCTTTAATATAAAAAATATTTCATTGTGTGCATTTAGGATACATAAAATGCTAGCTATGAAATTAGCTTTAGCAAGACAATCCTAACACCACCTTTTTGCTTCCCTGTGAAAAAAGGTGATCCAAACCTCAAATAAAGACATGCTGATCAGAAAGAAGAAAAAATTTTCTTGTTTGGAAGACTGCTTGGAAGAAACTTTTCTGCATACAAATAATACATCATTTCCTAATGATTTGCAGCAAGACAAGCCAAGGGGCTTTTCACGGGGGTTGGACCCAGAACGCATCATTGGAGCCACAGATTCCAGCGGCGAGCTCATGTTTCTAATGAAATGGTATGTAAATCTTAAGATTTAAAAATTGTAAAGTATGTAATTTCTGCTCCACTAGTGTCACAAAATAAAGTTGCAAAAATAATGAAAACCACCTTTGGTCAAACAAACAGATTGTCTGATCCCAAACTCAATAGCCTTTAAAATGACTTAAAATACATATATAATAACAATGAGGCAATAATTTTGTTCAAATAAAGTATCAAAACCAATAAATCATATGGTTTTAACACTGATAAAATACATAATATAATATACATAATAGAAACAATCAACTTATGTACATTATACATTGTAACAAATGCCTGCAGCGGCCTGGTGTTGTTACACTTCACAGCAGTTCAAATCCTTGTTTGGCCAAACGATTTTAATTCAAATGTTTACTTAATCTTTAATATTTGGTCACTTCTTTACAATAGAAATGCTACAACCACCGTAATTTCTTGAACAAGAATATGTGGACATCAAAACATGCTAACTCAGAGCATTTAGAGGGTTTAAACTTTTAATTTGAAGTTGTGATGAACAATTTGCATATTTAGAAACATATTGATATATGCTCCTGTGTTGGTGTAGGTTTATAAATTATTTACCTTAAAAACTAGATGAAATGGTGCACATTGCGTTCTCAGATGAATGCTATAAGCAACCCAAACTCACAGCAAATGCAGAGATGGAGTTTGAGACACTCCACGCATGTAAATGATAACCGTTCATGTGAAGCAGCATTTACTGTGAACAGAGCCGCACTGAGACATGCAAATAAAGCGCATATTAACATATATTTAATTGAATTGCAGCCTTTGTGAATTCTCAATAGCTTTATGCTATAGTATGTTTTAAATGTTTTAATACATTGTGCAGCCTTAGAAACTAATAATGCAGTTAATTGATTCTCTTACTTGGAACTTCTTTTTTTTTTTTTTTTCTTCATTTGCGTTCTTGTTCACATATATTCATACTGAAGACTCTCACATCTGGCAACCAGTTTAGTTTTCAGCCTCAATCCAGATTGTGAAACTTGCAGAATGTTTCTCTTAGGCAGGCTGAGCCAAAGCCCAGATAGCTCTGTTTTAACCCCATTCTGTATGTTGGGCTAACTTGTTAGCGTTTCACTGTACGCTCGTTGTACACTTGCCATTCAGAAGAGACCTTAGGAATACTAAGGGGCTAAATGACATTATTTCAAGTGCTTGTATTGTATTCCCCTCTGCCTGTCCTCTACAGGAAAAACTCTGACGAGGCAGATCTTGTTCCAGCCAAAGAGGCCAATGTGAAGTGCCCGCAGGTGGTCATCTCATTCTACGAAGAGCGACTGACATGGCACTCTTACCCTTCTGAGGAAGAAGAGAAGAAGGACGATAAGAACTAGGCTTGAGAGGGAGAATGAGAAAGGTGGCAAGTCAGGCGTGCTGTTAAACTAGCTTGAATGAGCTTGGTGGGGGCGGGGGGACATGGGAAGTTTAGAAACTGAGACAAAAACTCTTACTCTCAATGCCATAAAATCGGACTCAAGATATATTCAGAGCATGACATGCGGACGTGGAGTGATCTTTAGTGGGCAAAAGTGACGTTAGTCAGAATACTGACCCTCCCATAAGAAACACAGGATTACTCTATTTCCTCTTTGCTTCTCTTTCTTTTTTGTTTGATTATGGGAAATGGGGTATAATGCTGCAGTAGTTGCTCAGTTGTTGTTCCTGGTGGTGAACGCCTGATTATGCGATGGATCCTATGTGCACATCCTCATACTTTCTGTATTTTTCTGACAAGGGATTTGAAGGACTTTTAATGTCTAAAGAACATATCACTGTGTAAAATGCTGCCCCAAGTTAAAACACAGCAAGTACGCAACACTGTAACTGAAAAAAAAAAAAAAACAATGGATATAAAGTTTGAGTAAATTGTGATTGATTTGATATCAGTGTATACACAGTTTTCTCTGAATCTAGGCATAGTTTTTGCTCAACTCAGCTTTGAGTGTGTAGTTACAGTGTTTTGTCTTTGCAGGGCAGTATGGCCTAATTTCTTCTCTTTTTCTAGTCATTTGTTGTGTAAATGCATTTGTCAGAACTGTTGTCACCTTATTAGTGAGTACATTGTTGTGTAGTGCTCTTTTAGCAGTATTTTTGAATTTTTATTCATCATGTATACAGTATTCTCATCTTTTATTCATTCACCACTTGAGGATATACGCTGCACGTGGATATATATTTATGTATATTCACAAATAGATTTTTTTTGATGATTATTTCTAAGCTTAGTAAACTGCATTTCCCATAATCTTATATATACGTTTTTATTTTTAACTGTTAGCTGTCAGTGTATTTTATCAGTTGCATTACTGTGTGAAGAGGAGATATGCTCTTTAGATTCCAGCTTCTCAGAGTGATCTTTCAAGTTTTATAGGCTGATCGAGGAGTGCCAGACCTGGCTTTGGAAAAACATTGATGAAAAGTTGAACACTTTGCTGTTTTACTCTCTTCTTTGGTGGTGCTCAAGAATTAGAATGTACTACACAGCTTTATTGCATCTTTTTTTTATCATAAACATGTAAATGTGTAGTGGAAAAAAACAAAACAAAAAAAAAAAGCTCACCAAGTTTACCATGCTACAGATCAGGTCTCTTAGTACCACCTTTGCACCAGCATAAACATGTTAGTTATGGTAATATTAATTTTAAAATGTAATGAATCTCTTAAATGTTTTTGCGTTGGCTAAAATAGTGCTTGGATCACTGGATACGTTTTTTCGCTAAATATGGTATTAATAGTGGCATACTCTTCTGCTGCATACCAGAGAAGCCTGAAGTACTTTTAGTTGTACACAATCAGTAATGTGACTGCTTTATATTCCTCTCTGATTGTCTTTGTTTTCTCTTTTAAAGTGTACTGTTTGAAGCATGTTACTTTCTTTCATTTTCACTTTTTCAAGGGGGAGACGATTTGTTCATTAAAATAAACCTTTTTTATTAATTGTGTTTTGATCTATACTAATTTTAAGAAATGTTGTTTAAAAATGTATTTTGTTATATTAGAAAAGAAATTGAAAGTTCAGGACAATAAATAGCTTTTAATTAAAACAAAAGAGCTTGTCACAAAGAACTTAAATTCACTGCAAAATATTAAACCCAAGGTATATAAACAATTGAATATAAAAAAGATTTAAATTATTTACAAAATATTAATGAAATCAAATACAGAATTGGTATTTTACCATTTCATACCATTACTTCCAGCAATAAAATCTCAGAAAAACCACACAAACTCAAGGACCGAATTCCAGTTCACTCAGGTCACAAATCCTTAAACGTTACAGCCTTGTAATCTAGTTAATGTTAATTGAGCTCAAAACTAAATGTGCATTGTATGGTGTTCCCTATAATGAGATGGCAAACCAACACTTTTATTAAACCAGTAAGCAATATTTAAAATGCATTAAAACTTTGTTTTTAATACTTGGATTCCAAGCATAATTCCAAACACAATTGCCATTCTAACATTCTAGGATTATTTTACTGGTTTTTGGGAACAATTTCCGATACTCCTGATGTTTTTGTAGTCCAGTTTGGTTCGTAAAGTCAGCATGAATGTTGTGATTGTCTTTTCTTCTCTATTGTGACACATCCAAGTGAAACGGGGCAAGAAAAATTGGATTTTCTCTATTGGGAATTGATTTTTGTTTGTTAATTGCTGTAATCTCATGTAAGTCAGTGACAGGTTGCTGGAAAGGAGAGATTTTTGTCCTGCCCTTGCACACATCATCACGTGCACAGATAAATCATAATACATTTATAAATAATCGATAAACTGCAATATTCATAAAAATGTCAATTTTGATTTCATTATGACTTAAAAGGTGTTGTTAAAGTCCTGTTTTTAGCTATTTTCCACCCTCTCTGTGGCCCTTAGAAATAAACTGTCTATTATTTACTGCTGTGCCTGCTTTACATGTGACATCGGCTACAGCTTTGAGTGCTTTCTCTGGCTAGACTCAGCCTCAGGCACAAACCGCACGTTTGCTGCCCGTTACACTCTGTTTTTAGAGTATATTTAAACGTCTTTTACGTCAAAAGTCAAGGAAACTCACATTGCCCTTTAAATTGACATCAAATCTTTGTGGAACTTCAATTTCGGTCAAGTTGTATTATGTGCCTACACAGTATCTTCTCTTTGGTAAAAAACCCTTCTTGGTGCAAATTCCCTTTGGACTGTGGAAAACCAGCAGGTGGACATGTAGAGCTAATCAACATCAGCTCATTGCAGAGTCCTCACTTCTTGCGTTTTTGTCTCTTGCTAAGTTTGCGTCTGGAGTGTGAATCTGATCTGCGTTGTGATGTTACGGGGCTGGTGCAGTCTTCCTGCAAAGTAAAGTTGTTGTCAGAGTAGAGCAGTCCCTGTTCCTCCCTTAGTCTTTCATACACCTCTTGATACAGGCTATTAAGAAGCTGCTTAATCTCCCTGATGGAGCACAAGATCTCAGACTTTTCCCTAAGCAGTCTGATCCGGAGGCGTCGCAGGCTATCCACATTACGCTCCAATCCCACTAGGACATCTAGCTTCCTTCGACGACAGTTCTGAGCAGCCATTTTGTTTTTACCCCTGCGGCGAATGTCTCTGATGAGCGTGAGCTGAGCCTCGTTGAGATGATATTTTGCTAGCAAACGATTGAACTCCTCAACGGGCGAGTTTATGATGCTTTCGTTGGATAACGGGATATTCAACGAACGTGCACGTTTCTCATCCCGGCTGGACAGATGCTCCAGCGCTTTCTCTTTGGACTCATCGAAGGGATCTTTTGGAGGTTTCTTCTGGATTTGAGGTTGGTTGTAGGTATGATCGTGTCCGATGTGTTCGAGCCAAGGAAGACGATGGAACTGCCTGGCTTCCAAAAAACTTGACTGACACATTTTGGTTTGTTCTGGCATGAAGCCACCCACAGCTCCATCATCATCCTCCTCCTTGATGTGGGTGTAGCCCACGGCACCTTCCTCGGGCATCAGACTAGGGGTTGGGCTGGAGGGTGATGAAGAGCATGAAGATGATGATGAGGAACTGGAAGATTCAGATCCACTAGGGGAGGTAAGGCTTTGGCTATAGTCCAGGGATAAACCAGAGTCAGAATCTGCTTGGTTTTGCTCTTCAAATTGTGCCTGGCTAGGTTCTTCCAAGGCCAAATCCATTAGTCCAATCTCATCCAGCATGGCTTCCTCCAGCAGAGGATCTAATGGGCTTGGCAGGCAAGTCCCAGTAAGGAGGTCTATGATATCAGAGTCTTCAAAAGTTTCTACATTAGCAGAGCTGTCCAAGTTGACGTTTGGCATGGAGTAGTTGTTAATCCGACAGGTTTCTTCCATGGTCACACTGGTTTGTGCTTCGGTGGATCTTGGCAGAGTGGCTTGGTGAAGGCTAACATCCTGATGAATAAAGCTGTCCATGGATCCAGTATTTCTGTCTGAATCACTTGTATTGAGGGGGGAATCACCTGTTGTTTCAGCTATATCCATGTCCTGTAAAGGTAAGAGAAGTTAAACTCAATAAAAGGAAGAAAAAAAAAGTTCACTTTGAATCTTTAACCCTGAAACACAATTTGATTTAAAAACATTAGGCCTAAATGAAAAAGTGATTGGTTTTTTTATGATACAAACTATTATGTTTTTTACCAAATCCTTGTCAAGATATTTAAATGGTTGCTCGCTATCATAAAAGAGAAAATGGCCTGGAAAAATTAGTGCTTTAGAACGGTGTTGCTCTATTGGGAGAGTGCTTGTTGCACGTCTACATTTAAAATAATGAACTTGAGAGTGCAAAAGATATGTGAATGGCCCCTAAAAAAGCAATTTTACTGTGCATATGTGGAAGGCATCCATCCACGGTTGAGTATACTTCGAAAGACGGAGCGGAATACAGAAAATTAAATATACCCGGGCCGGCGGCTATAGCAATCTGTCACACCAAATTAAAGAGTGTCAAAACTGTAGAGACTGTAAGCTTGCATTTGTGTACCTGTGACTCCATGATGGACAAAACATCTTGCCACTGTTGCTCTAAGGTAAATGCGGATTCCTGTTCAGGCAACAAGGGTGAGATGAGTGGCCTCTGAAACTGAAGTGTATGTTCTCCTACATTCTGTAAACCAGGACCTGTCAAC
Source organism: Hypophthalmichthys molitrix (assembly GCA_037950675.1). NCBI lineage: Eukaryota > Metazoa > Chordata > Actinopteri > Cypriniformes > Xenocyprididae > Hypophthalmichthys > Hypophthalmichthys molitrix. The sequence continues at coordinate 18,873,402 of CM075494.1, read as the reverse complement.
TGAGAAAATTAAGACAATAAGATTTTTAAAGCCTGCATTTCCTTTTTAAAAGATATTCTCTCTCTCTCTCTCTCTCTCTCTCTCTCTCTCTCTCTCTCTCTCTCTCTCTCTCTCTCTCTCTCTCTCTCTCTCTCTAACAATTCCTTCTGCACAAATTGTTGGAAAAATATGAAACGTTGCTTTCTAGATCAGGTTCTTACCTCTGGATCCTCTTCTGAGGGGAAGTTGGCATCGATGAGATGCAAGCACTCTTCAATGGAAAGAGAAGTGTCTTCCCTTACACCTGACAACTGAAAGAAGAGCAAGTGAGTTTGAGGAAATTGTTTAATAAAACTCATATCACTGTTATCTGTCAAGGTCAAGCTATGACGTTCATGCTGCACTGCTTTGGAATGTGGAAAGTCTTCATCAAGGTCAGCAGCAGCACTGAATAGCAAATCTACTTTTTACACAAAGATATAATTCAATTTTACATTTTGTGTCCTATTCATAAAATTTTAGTACTTTAGCTCAGTGTACATATTCCTCTGCAAATTGAAAAGTCTAACAAATTACATAAAATAAAAATGTGTTGTTTCATAGAATATAATGTAAAATTATTTAAAAAATAATTTGTAAAAAATTTTTTTTACAAATATATTTGAAATATATTTAAAAATTATTTCAATTAATTGACATCTTGACCCTTTATTCGAATATTATTTAAAATGTATTAAAGATTTTGTAAGGATATTGTGTAGTTGTGCTTGGAGTCAATTGTTTTATTTGTGATAACACAGACATAAATTTTGGCCAGGCTGTCATACAAAGAACTTGCAAAAACAGGAGAGAACCAACAAAAAATTAATAAATGATTATGTTGTAGTCAATGTATGCCGTTTCATGTGAGCTTTTTCTTTTTCCCATGCATATTTTTTTTAAATTTTTTTTTTCCAAAGTAAAATTAAACCTGTAGCTGTAGTTTGCCTTTTTGCCAAATAATTTTGTCAAATAAATACCTTAATTGTAGTGTTTTGTTCTTCATTCGTATTTAAAATATTAAAAAACAAAACAAAAAAAAAATGGTTTAGTCAAACTTCTAGGGTCATTAAAAACAAATATTCCCTCTGGACATCACTTTTGTCCACTACTGTATAAATATAGATATTGCAGCTAAATTTAAATTCAAAATCTTAATATTAAATATTGGGTGCCTTTTTGTAAGTATATTCACTGCCATACCTGTACATCCTCTCCAAACATCTGGTTGTGAAACGGATTTGTATTTCTCCAGCTATCCACCATAAATTCATCCTCTTCTTCCTCATTAAACAAGCTGAGAGGTTGTGTTCTTGCATTTTCTAACTGCTCCTGGTGGACATTTTGCTGAGGTACTTGTTCCCAGGCGAAAGACATACCATCTTCCTCCTGCAAATGCAAAACGAAGGTCTAGTAAGGATAGGAAATGGTCCATCTTTGCTGGTATGTACAGTATGTATATTTTTGTTTTTTGTTGTTTGCTTAACATTAAAACAAAGACAGCAGCACAGCAGGAATATTAGGCTGCTGTCACTTTAAGAGCTGCACAAATCCAATATACTGTTACACATCTGCATTTTATTTCTCAACTGTTTACGTTCACTTAAAGGGGTAGTTCACCCAAAAATTAAATTTCTGTCATTAATTACTCACCCACATGTCGTTCTAAACCCGTCCATCTTCGGAAAACAAATTAAGATATTTTTAATGAAATCCGAGAGGTTTTTTATCTCCCATAGAAAGCAATGAAATTTCCACATTCAAGGTCCAGAGAAGTAGTAAAGACATCGTTAAAACAGTCAACATGACTACAGTGATTCAACCTTAATGTTATGAAGCAACGAGAACACTTTTTGTGCTCAAAAATAACGACTTTATCCAACAATTTTTCCTCCCTCCTGACAGTCTCCTATGCAGTTGACGCAGTGCAGCGTTTCCGTGTTTACGTCCGAACGTTGGCCAATACTGAGCTGGCATTTGGACGTAAAAATGTAAGCTCTGCACTGTGTCAACTGCATGGGAAACTGACAGGGAAGAGGAAAAATTGTTTAATAAAGTCGTTATTTTTGTTTGTATTCTTGTCGCTTCATATCATTAAGGTTGAATCACTGTAGTCATGTTGACTTTTTTTTAACGATGACTTTAATACCTTTCTGGACCTTGAATGTGGTAATTTCATTGCATTCTATGGGAGATAAGAAACCTCTCAGATTTCATCAAAAATATCTTAATTTGTGTTGAAGATGAACAAAGGTCTTAAGGGTTTGTAACGACGTGAGGGTGAGTAATTAATGACAGAAATTTCATTTTTGGGTGAACTAACGCCATAAGTAGTGTTTACTAGGATACTCGCCAAGATGAGCATTTTGATATTATTTTGTGTAAATTTGTCCGTTCAAGCGCAAGAAGCAGTGAAAGAGAACTCAATTCAGTATTAGCGCTGTCTGAGATGCGGCTTTCCAGGTACACCCTTTGGTCGATAAATATCAGTGGCCGATACATTGCTGCATCTCTAATACATACATACATACAAACACACACACATATAACTATATAACATCCAGATGGATGATGTTTTGGCCTATATGGAACCCATACATTTACAGATGACAGACAGCTCTTGGCTATAAATAGACTTAACCTTTCCCTGTTCTGGAGGGGGATTAATGAAAACGATTGGTCTCTTGGGTGTCGGTGCTGTTGTTATTGGAAGTCCCCTTAGCCTCCACAGACCCCTGTGGTCCTTGTGACAAGCATGGTTGACTAATATGTTTTTTTGGTATTAGGGGAATAACAACCCAAGTCCCCCCTGCCTTACAGTTAAGGCTAGGGTGTCATTTAATCAAGTAACCTATTCAGTACAAATCAACTTCGACAGCTATATGTGCTAAATCCTAGAGAGGGTTTGACAAGGTCACAGTGCCTGTTCGCTTTTGAGCATATGGTATGTTTAGAAGTAAGATTTCTTTCATGTACTGTCCGTTGAGTTCATTTTGAGGGGAAGGGCCCAGACACTTGATCAGTAGCCGGTAAACAGGCATTGCGAAAGCAAATGTGCATGTGTTCTCGGATTACAAAACAAGCCAGGATGGTGCTGTGGACGCCAAGCCAGCACATGCTCAGGCATATCTACCAGCGGTCAGTTTATATTTGGGGTCACAGCAAGCTTGCACAGTCAAATACAGATGCCCTTGTTTGAACTGGAGTGATTTGGAGAGGGGGATTTTTCGATACTGTAATGATTCCTGGAGTTTTCATTGACTTTTCTTGTGTGGGTCCAACATTATAAAAGTCTGCAAATATAACAGATATTAGGGATGCACAATATATTGGTATCAGCTATAGCATTGTCAAAAGTACCGACTTCGATACCAAGTTGGTACTGAAATTTTAAAAATGATGCTTTGAGCGCTGTTGAGCAGATTCGTAAACACCTCTGATTGGCCATTGTGTTCACGCAATCAGCATATATGTCTGTGTTTGGCTACAATGATTAATGCATGGGAGCGTTTGAAAGCACCCGATAGTGTTTGAATTTGAAAGCAGGCGTCTATCAGCGGACCTGTGTATATCTGTGTAAGCACGCATTGAAAAGCGTCATTGATGACTATTTACACCATGTTTCTGAAGCATTGATCATTGTAGCCAATCACAGACATATGTTGTCACAATGGCCAATCAGAGGTGTTTACAAATCCGCTCAAAGCTTCACATTTTTTAAATTTCAGTACTTCTGACAACACTAATCAGCGATATTAAGAGTTTTATTTATTTATTTTTATTTATCAGTTTTGATTAATATTTGATATTTAATTGTGCATGCTATGCTGGAAGAGCTTCACAATTCTGGAAAAATTGAGAATCACTTTCGAATCATGATTCTCAAGAAAAATATTTTAGTGATTTACAAAACCTGATCATTAGTTTATTGAATAAATAATGTAATTTACTAGGTTCTGACAAAATGTCCTTTGCTTTAGTATATATTAACAAATTGCATTAAACAAAGAGTATGTGAATCAAAATATGAAAGGAAAGCTAGTATGCAGACCTTACTGATGTACCATTTTTTTTTTTTTTTATATAAAGTTTGTACATAAAAAGATCATTTGTATGCTCTGGGAACAATCAGAGAACTAATCAAGAAAACTACAAACTGACTACAAAATGTCACAGGAAACAGGGAAAGAACTGTGCAGAACACAACCTAAAAGTCCAAATAACAGAAACACAAGTTGCACAAAACAATATTTGCTGTATATGGATCACAAGTACCCAAAACTTGCATTTTGTTCACATATTATTGTTTTTCTTCTCTTGACATGGAAAATTTACAGGGCTGTGCGGTTGTTCTATGGGTGTTTTGCCCTCCAGGTCTCCGCGCCAGTCATGTGACTGAAAACTATGAATAGATGAGCATCAGTACTTGCTATTTCTCACACAAAACTCAGAGATGAACTTATCACCAAACTGCATGCTTCTGCTAATCTCTAGGAGTAAAATAGTCAACCGTCTAATCCAGAAACACCATGGCCGCCAGTCAGTACAGGTCAAATGTGCCATAGGGTCAAATATGCAGCCTTTTGTACATACTACACTAACAAACAGACTGGCTCTTGGTTCAGAAATAGCCCTGTGGATCATGTGCATGGAAACCTGTCAAATTTAATCTGGTCTGTACATGTGGGGACTTGGCCCATGGCAACTGTTTCTAAGTACAGGGTTCTTACTCAAGGGGAATTCGGGTTCAGTAAGCTAAATGCTATTCTGTGTGCAATCTCTCATTCTGTTTCAAAGCCCATTGGAGGAACAGAAAGCAAAAAGTATTCAGTGAAAAATTCCCTAGCTGTCCCATTGAGTTCATGCATGTGCACAGAAAGCAAAAAAAAGCGTCTCGATGCTTCTCACAAATGCCAATAATGTGGGCGCACAGCCAGGCAGCCGTACAGTGACACTAAATAGTCTGGACACTGTGTGCCTATGCTGGCAGTCTGCTGTGGGTCATGTGATAAACCAGTTTAAAGTGCCCCTATTATGCTTTTTAGGATATTACCTTTCATGTACTGTGTAATATAGATATCTGTAAATGTAAAAGGTCTGCAAAGTGGATCAAAGGGCACGACAAATAAAGTTGTTGTCTCCCAAAAATAAATAACGATTCTGAACTGCCTGAAAGGAGTCGTCAGTAATTCCAGTCTTACTTCCTGTTGCTTTCCTACGCATGTTTGTAATACATATAATGCCAGCCTATGGTCTTCATTAGCTGCCTCAGAACAGATACAGTAAAGTCTTAGATATGGTAATGGGCATTTAGTTTCCAACATGCACTGTAAGCACTAGACCAATCCCAACAGACTGGGCCATCTGACCAATCAGAGCAGGCTCTCAGAAAGGCGGGATTTAGAAAGACTGAATCGTTTAATGAACTGTTTCAGACACTCTGAGAAGTACGGAGCCCCGGACATGACATGCAGGAAAAAAAATAGTAGGCTAAATCGTGCACACGATTTACTATTTCGTTCCCTCAATTTATAAATCATGAGCATGATTTATAAATCGAGGGAACGAACTAGTAAATCGCGCGCATTTTAGTAAATCGAGCGAATGAAGTAGTAAATCATGCGCACAATTTAATTTTTGTTTCTTGCATGTCATGTGAGGGGCTCCGTAGAGTTTTTTTTTTTTTTTTTTTTTTTTTTTTTTTTTTAAACCTTGAATTAGCAACCTTTAAAATAGGGGAACTTACAAAATATGACAAACAGTGAGACTGATGTTTATTGTGTTTGAAACAAACACAACAGTGACCTTGATATACTTTTTGACTGTTTAGTCATTTATTCGTACATTTTAGTATTTTTATATGCTCAAAGTTTTTAATAAATTGTATCGGTTTAACAAATAACATGAACCTAGATCTAAGACTAATAATTTTCTATGTATTCTTAAGTCTGAAAATTAGTTGAAATTGTGTTTACAATATAGAAACTTATGTAACATGCTAGTATACAAGTCGGCGATCATATTTTAGCCCCATGTTACCCAGAATATTCTGGGCCTTATGAAACTCTAACGGTCAGTAGGACAAAAACAACATGCAACACTTAAGTAAGACATGGAGGGGAAACCCAGCCAAGATGTTTGAAGTTGTTTAACACTCAGCGGTGCCTCAAGGCAAATACGGGGACACATGCATCTGTCCAACTCAATAACAAATCCATGTGCATATCCAGACCAGACGTTTATGGAATTGAGCCAGTGCTGTTTGTGTTTGGGTGTGTGTTTTCAGAATTGCAATTAGCAAATAGAGTTTGTTTAATATGGTTAAGCTACTTGTGTATTATCAATATCTGAATAAATTAAGTGCATACCAGTAATTTTTCATTTGCATTAACTTGTTTCACATAATTTTGCAACTCATTGTCGAGTATATTGCATCAGCTGATAACCTAATAAGATTCACAGGTAAAACACTTCCTTATTTTGTTAGAGCATGACTTAACTGGAAATCATATGCCATGAGAAAATAAAACCCTAGATGGCAAGTCAATAAAGTCATATGTAAAAAAAAAAAAAAAATGTTTTCTTCTTACACCCGTTCAAGCACATTTCTGCACTTTGTAGAAGGGAAATACATTGCATAGCTAATTAGAGGAGCTAAGAAGTTGGTTGTAAACATGTAAATGCTGTAATTGACATATTTTTACTCAACAGTTAAAATGTTTGGGGTTGGCAAGATGTTTTTGAAAAAAGTATCTTATTCTCAGCAAGGCTGCATTTATATCATCAAAAAACTATAAAAATAGTAATATTGTGAAATAGTATCACATTTAAAATGACTGTTTTCTATGTTAATATATTTTGATCAAAGCTGAATTTTCAGCATCATTACTCCAGTCTTCAGTGTCACATGATCCTTTAGAAATCATTCTAATATGATGATTTGATGCTTGAGAAACATTATTTTCGATGCTGAAAACAGTTTTTTCTTGTAGCAATTTAAAAAAAAAAAAAAAAAAAGTGATTATTTTATTCTTATTGCATTTTAGAAGCTTCTAATGAGATTGAAACACCCTTGCATGAAGGGTGTTGCTAGCACCGACTTCCATTCTTCAAATATTTACTCAATTATGTAACAAACCGCAAAGCAGGCCAATTGCAGAAATAGGAAAACCTTTTTGAAGCTTTCACTGGCTTCACTTCTTACCTCTTTAATGAGTTCATCATCGTCTGAATGGTTGAGGTTTCTTGGCATGTGCCCCAAAGGTCCAAGGGTTTGGTCCTCAAGTACGTCATAACCCAGTTCTCCTCCATTTCCCAACCTCATGCTTAGCTCTGAGGGTTCCTCCACATCTTCAAGTCCTCCAGCTTCCTCAAGGAGACCCATTTGACCTGGAATGGAGACTCCATTGTCAGGCTCGCTGTGGACCAACCAGGCTTCCAACTCTGCCGCTGGCACCTGCAGGCGGTCTAGGGAACGAACCCAACTCAGAAGCCTGCGGGCTGTGAAGAACCCATCTAGGTCTATGCTTTTTGGGTGCAGGTTATATCCATCCAGGATATTTCGGAGATTGTGGAATTGAGTCTGAGTTAGAGCTAAACTTGGGCCCTGAATGATTTCGCTAAAAGGGGGCAGGTAGGGATCCACACCTACACGCATCCCGGACAGACTGAGAAGAATAGCCACTTGAATCAGGCCCTCAATGAAGTACTTCTTCAGGTCCGGCATGGCCCTCCAGTGCCAGGAGCTTTCAAAACTCTTCAGAAAATAAAAGGGTTTTTATTTTAGTTCACAGAAAAATAAATCTTTCACAAAAATCTTGAAACAGCGGAGAAGAATGATAAGAATTTAAGATGTATAATGCAAATGTGTTGTTGCTTAGATTAAGTCTTCTTTTGTATTTGGTCATTTTTTTTAAAAAATGTATTCAATAAAAAATATACTTTAAATAAGCATTACATCTGCACTGTGAGAAAAAAAAAGGTACAGCACTTGTCACTGGAGTAGTACCCTAAGGTACAAAAGTAAAAATGTACTAATATGTACTTTTAAAGTACTAATATGTACCTTTAAGGTACTGATATGCACTTTTAAAGTACTAAAATGTACCTTTAAGGTACTAATATGTACCATTTAGGAGTAAGTAAGGTACAGAGATGTAGCCTAGCTTTTCATTTTTGTAGGATATTGCCCCAGTGACAGAATGTAAGATGTAAAAGACTGGAATGTTTTTTTTTGTAAATAGAAATCATATTTAAGTTATAAATGTTTATGAGAAAAATCATGATTACTGTAAAAGGCCGAGACCTCATTGAATATTTATAGGCTACGCCTACATATTAAACGTTTTGTTAAGTTCCTAGCCTCTGATTGGCCAATACAGCGTTCCAGTTGTGACGCGACCAGCTAGCATATCGCTCTGTGTTGTGTCTCAATAATAATAATAAGAAGAAGAATAAAGTCGTTCTGTTGTGTCAGGAACTTCTTCTAGCGGGAAGATGCCTATTAATTAATTTACAGAATACAGTTTCAATGAAAAATTGCATTTAATATGTTAATATGTGATGACCGTTTAAAAAACAATGAGGCACGCGAGTCTGTGCTTTGTTTATTAGTTCAGAAGTAGGCTACAGATGTTTGAATTAATAGCCTAATTTTCCGGTGAACGCGCGAAACTTCGAGAATATTCTGTTATCTTGGAGTCAACAACACTAAAGAAGGCTGTGATCATAAACAGCAGTCATCAACGCGTGACACTTCCGTTGACCCACTTCTTAATGATTTTGTTTTTATAACTGGGCAACAGGCGACTTGAGTCAGCTATGATGTAATCAAAACGCATCTCATTAAATAAACATTAGTGTTCAAATAATAAATTAATAAATAATAAATAAAATATGAAATATTATAATGTTAACAATACAATAAATCATAATATAGTCTGATATTAATATTTTTTGTCTTCTCATAACAGGTGACACGATCAGAATATGAGCAATTCAAACTTACATCGCGTTTTTATACTTACGCTGATAAACTACATCTTAGATTGTCTCGAACATTTTTAAGTGATTAATATGATGTATAGAGAGTTATTAGATCCATAACCTTTCGCACTATGCTCGCAACATCTGCTGTTTAGATTTAGGCTATCTATAAATCAGTCAAAACATTACCTTGTATACGGACGTAGAGTTTTCGTAGTCACTATAGAAAGGCGTGAGAGCAGGACACTCCTCTTGGATGATCTGAATCACACAACTTCACATGCTCTATAACAGTGTGCGAGTCTATTTATGGGGCAGAAGTAAGTGGAGGAAAGTAATGGTCTCCTCCCTATATGACGTGATGATGAACCTTTCGGTTTTCTTTCGGCAAGACGGCGCGTGCTCGCCCAGTCTGTCAGTGTTTAGAACAGATTAGCCTACTGATTTTCCAATAACACATCAGAAGTGTTTTCCAGAGCTTTTCTTTGATTATCCTAGGACCATGAAATAAGATGAATGACAGGATAAAATGATAACAATCGCTGCTCAGAACTATTTTATATTTTATTATCTACACATGTAATTAAATATACTGTATGATGGCAAATTATGCAGTACATTATACAAGATTATTTAGAGCAACACAAAAATGAACATACTTTCCCAACACTTTTATTCATATCATTTGCAGAGTATACAGATTATTATTATTGGTGTTATTATATATGACATTTTAATTCATGTATTTACAGTAAGCTGTGTGTAAGCAAGATCCTTGATCGCTGAACCTTTTCAGCTTTGCTGCCCCCTGTCGCGCTAGTAAGAGGTGACGTTACATAATTCACTGGCTTACAGCAGTCGTTCATTATCTATTCATTGCATGTCCTGTTGGATGTGGCAGTCACGTGAAACCTTCTGTTCAAAACGGGTTACTCACTAGAGCAAATGACATGACGCCAAAAATATTAATTTCGTTCCCAAGACTTCTCAACAAACAAGAGCTTACGATGCAAGCCGCCATTTTGGCTCATGTATGGCAGCGCTGCCGATGCAGAACGCTATAGTAGGTTTGAGCCAAGATGGCGGCTTGAGGGCTGTAGTTGCAAACACGCCCCCTGTGAGTCAGAGGGTTTTAGGAGCGCTACTGTAATGACAGCTCAAAGCTGTCCACGTCAACACTGTGCTACCACCATGGACTCCGCGGCTCTGGTGAGATATGTTTACCATTTAATCGCTGTTTTATTTCTTTTATTCACTGTAAACGTTGAAATAGTAGACCGACTGGCTTTGGCAGCTTGTGCGCAGTTTTTCTCTTGGAATCTATGGAGAAATGTGTTTTCGACAGCAACTATTTTCTCTTTATATTATTCTAAGGCTTAGCGTGCTAAGTTGGAACAATATTTAAGAATATTTAAGTTGTGAACTACTGAAAATGTGTGTCGTCTTGTAATATAAATGCTCGTGCATGTATTTTTTTCTCTCGCGAAAGCAAATCGTTGGCAGAAACAGATAGTTTCTGTTTACGAGCGATCGAAAATTTATGGGAGCAAACCATAATATTATTTTTCTGATTATGAACGGTTCGTTGTAGTGCACAATGCGAATGTATGATGTTTCCACTTCTCGCGCACTACGGGCTTGTTTATCTCCACTTGTGTTCAGTTTGTTCTGAAAGTTTTTTTCGGTCTAGTCGTGGAAGATGTGGCTTTTCAGAGTGGGACGTGGATGCCACGTCCTCGATGCGTCTCTGCCGGAGCGGAGCGCGCGCTGCTTGTATGGTGCGCGTGATTGATTCCACAGGTGGATACTTGGAGGAGATCAGGGTTATTGCTTGCCATGGACTTTTTAATACTCTTATGGGTTGACCTATATAGACAACATCTATTCTAACTACAAATGATTAATACTGTAGCTGTATAAAAATAGCAGCACCTCTATTTGACGGAGTTATTCTACGAAATAAATACCTTGTATGTGGAAAAAGGTGATATTTAAAGTGCATTTCTTTAAGATTTTAAACATTCTAGTGACTTTTAAAATTAAAAAAATATTAAATAGATTGATACATTTTATGATATATTGGAATATTATAGTTCCTTTATGTAACAGTGTTGGCAGTTTTACAGTTAATTTATTCATAAAATTACAAGGCTTCACATTGTTAAATTCATTGTTTACACATAAACTTAACAAGGAACACACAAGGAACCCTTACTTGGATGGAATGGATATATGCTGCATATTTTATTGTTCTATTCAACAGAATATATTACTTAAAGGGTCATTGGTAACACTTTCCATTACTGTGAAATAGATATTATAAAGTTTCATTGTTGGGCCCTGAAGGTCTGTATTGAGACATGATTCTCTTGTATTCCAACCGGATGATCTGAAAAGGTGACCAAAGGAAATTTTTCTCCTTCTGTTCGCCTGGCTCAAGTTCTGTGATACACTCAGACTTTGAATCAGTGGTAGTCAGTGCATGACAGAACTTTGGCCCGGCCGGACCCAGTCGAGAGAAAGCCAACAAACCTTCTCTTTTTCATCGTCTTTTTTCTGTCTGTAGGTGTAGTATTTTAATGTGTATTTATGACAAAACAAAACAAAATCCCTGTAATGGTGAATGCTTGAAAATAATGTTGATTTATTTTCAACCAGGAACCCACGCTGTACACAGTGAAGGCTGTCTTCATCTTAGACAACGATGGAAACAGACTACTTTCAAAGGTGCTTAGACTCTTTTCCCTTTCTGATATTCTTTCTTTCTACAGAAGATGGAAAATGTTTTCAAAATTATTTTGAATTGCTCTAAACAATGCACATTTTAAACTATTAGCACATGAGCCATTCAATATTTAATACATGGAAGAGAACAGAGATAGAATCTTATTACTTTTCCTAGAACGAGAAATGAAGGAATTTGATATCTAATAAAAACATAATAAAAACATTTATAAAATATTTGATGTGTATTTTGGTTATTCAAAATGATGCTTTATATCAGTTGAGGTGCTTAAATGTTCTGCTCCGAAATCTGAATTCCTTTAGTTCCAGCACTAATCAAACACACCTTAACCAGATAATCCAGGTTTTTCATCTCCTCCTTTATGTGCCACTGAAAAATTGATTATGTACTGTGCAGTTATGTATGTACTCATGTGCAATTACAGTACTATGATCCAGAACTCTACCCTTCCATGAAAGAGCAGAAGAATTTTGAAAAGAACGTCTTCAACAAAACACATAAAGCCGACAGTAAGTTCATTATTTAACAGCGTTTATGTTGCATTTTACTAATCAGTATCCCAGATAACAAAAATATATTGTAAGAATGTTTTGCTAACCTTCCCATTAAGTTATGAAAATGCCATTTCTGAATGTTCTCTGAACATTCAAACATTTTTTTTAATGTTTTAAAAACATTTTCTCTTGGTTATAGGAATGTTAAGGAAATATTCCATTTGATTCCAATGTTATTCTGAATGTTCTCTGAACGTTCTGAAACAAGTAGTAACATTTAAAAAATGTTAGACGAACGTCCAACTAAAACGTTTCATACGATGTATAAATAACGTACATTATCACAGACCAAATAACTTTGAACGAATATTCTATTAACGTTACTGGAAGAGCGCTTGTTCATAACTTTAAGAGAACCTTTCCAGAATATTAGCTAAAGTTCTAAAAACTTTCCCTGTCAGCTGGGATGCTGCCAAATATATAGTGAGTAGACCTGATGGGCTGCTTTATGTTCCAACTCAAGCTCTTCTCTTCAGATCAGTGTTTCCTGTTAAATTCAGGGGAGTTTTGAGACTTTATTGTGTCGATTAGGACCAGATCCATTCTCTAAGTAAAATAAGACGTGTCCTAGATTAGTCCCAGATCAAGTTTCAAACTAGTTTACAGTGGTTCTTGGTCATTAGAACATGCATTTGCAAGGTTCCTCTGGGGCTTGTAGGTCAGATTACTGGAAAACTGGGTGGAGAACCTGTTCTAGAATACATAAATGTTTCTGTTACTTGCCCTGTGGGGTGAAGGAGTATGACACCAGGATAACAAAACCACCCTGATCCTTTCACCTGTTTAGGTGTTAACTGACTTAGCTTGGTCAAAATACACACCTGTATTTGTCTCTAAAAGGTGAATCCGATGAAAGGTGAAACTGTCTGATCTGTTTAAATTTCTTGGAGTCGTTCTTGACTGAAAAGTGGCAGAAATAGCTTTTGACCTCCAAATGTTGTGCTTCACATGAAACTTTCAGAAATCAGACACCTGGGCCTTTTAGCGCAGCATCTCAAAGTAAAACACTGATCTAAGATCAGCTTTCCTAGTGAATATTAATAGACAAACCTGAAACTGATCTGAAATTAGCAAAACCTACTGTGCTGTAAATTGCATTTAGGCATTGTAATTTCTACGGTCTTGTTCTACCCAGCTAACAAGGAATGTTCTTAGAACTTTAGCTAAAGTTCTGGCAAAGTTTGGTCAAAATTAAGAATAAAACACTCTTCCAGAAAAGTTAATAGAACGTTTATTCAAAGTTATCTGGCCTGAAAGTGTTAGCACAAAAACATTATTTATACGCTTGGGTACGATATATATCGGTTATGAAACATTACTAACTACTTATTTCAGAGAACATTCAAAAGTAACGCTCTCATCATGTTTGCACAATGATAAAAGAGAACATTTCCTTGTTTTTTCTGTAACATTCTCATAATCAAGAAAAATGTTTTAAAACATTTTGAAAAAAAAGGATAATTTTAAAGTTCAAAATAATGTTTTCATAACTTAAAGGTACACTATGTAACTTTTGGCCCTCTAGTGGTTAAAGAACAAAACTGCATGCATTTTGCATTTTCTTCAGAAGAACATTGTTTTGGTTGTGCTTCGGCTCTGTGTGCAAATGAATATGGTTCTTTCTCATAAAAAAAAAAAAAAAAAAAAGAGATTATCCTACTGCTCATCAAACATTAGCTGAAGACATTACTTTACTCATTAACAGACACGGTACTTCCGTGAAAATAAATTCCAGCACAGCGCTCAACAAACATAATGAAATGACGCTTTACAATAGATAATGCTTTACAATGAACTCTGTTAGAGAGCTACAAATGGCGTTTTATCTGTTCAATAAAATGTCTTATTCACCTGCTGAGTAAAAAAAAAAACACACACACAATTTCCGCAACACTTTTACAACATTTCCAATCCCTCAGTTCTCGCCATCTCCGAAAAGCCAAGCCAATGCTGATTCTGGTTTTATTACAAGCCCTGACGCTTTTTTGCCAACAGACTCTCTTTTCAGCGTTGTTTTTTTTTTTTTTTTTAAATGGGTGATTCCTGGAGGTTTGAAATTTAGCTGCTCCATGTCAACCTTTCTCTCTCGTTGTGACAACCAATGCCACTCCCACACCATACACACGTCAAAGCAGCCAGAGCAACTTTTCTCTATTTACGGATTTGACGAGACATGTGCGCGAGTGACGTATGTACGCAACTTCCCGCAGAAACCATCCCATCAGGTCTAAAATATAAAAAAACACTAATAACAGGCTTACTATAGTGAATCAGGGTAAGACAAAACACATTTTGGAAGAAGGATTGATGATGTATTGACTCGTTATTTAAATTTTGTTAATTTTGAAGAAAAAAAGTTGGTGTACCTTTAATGGGAATGTTAGCAAAATGTTCTTAGAACACATTTTTGTTAGCTGGGTATCTATAATGTTGCCCATTAAAGGGTTAGTTTACCCAAAAATGAAAATTCTGTCATTAATTACTCACCCTCATGTTGTTCCACACCCGTAAGACCTTTGTTCATCTTCAGAACACAAATTAAGATATTTTTTATGAAATCCGATGGCTCAGTGAGGCCTGCATTGACAGCAAGATAATTAACACTTTCAAATGCCCAGAAAGGAACTAAAAACATATTTAAAACAGTTCATGTGACTACAGTGGTTCAACCTTAATGTTATGAGGTGACAAGAATACTTTTTGTGTGCCAAAAAAACAAAATAACGACTTCTCAACAATATCTAGTGATGGGCGATTCCAAAACACTGCTTCATGAAGCTTCGAAGCTTTACGAATCTTTTGTTTCAAATCAGTGGTTCGGAGCGCCAAAGTCACGTGATTTCAGTAAACGAGGCTTTGTTACGTCATAAGTGTTTCGAAATTTCAGTAGTTCATGTAACTTTGGCAGTTTGATACACGCTCTGAACCACTGATTCGAAACAAAAGATTCGTAAAGCTTCGAAGCTTCACGAAGCAGTGTTTTCAAATCGCCCATCACTAGATATTGTTGAAAAGTCATTATTTTGTTTTTTGCTGCACAAAAAGTATTCTCTATAATATTAAGGTTTCTGGGCATCTGAAAATGTTAATTATCTTGCTGTCTATGGAGGCCTCACTGAGCTATCGGATTTTATCAAAAATATCTTAATTTGTGTTCCGAAGATGAACGAAGGTCTTACAGGTGTAGAACGACATGAGGGTGAGTAATAAATGGAGAAGGTGCTCAGTGCAGAGCAAATGGGTGGAGCTTACGTTAGCTCCCCCTCCCTGGACATCTAGCGAGGAGGAGCGAACGTACAACCACATCCTACCCTAACCCTACCCACAACTCTTTCTCTCCACCCCACTGGATGTCCAGAGAGGAGCTGGTCATCATAGACTCTGCAGTGAGTACCACTTGAATAAATGACATAATTTTCATTTTTGGGTGAACTAACCCTTTAAATAACAAAACAAATATATATTTAAGGTTAATTAAGACTAACTTTGGCTTGACAAAGACTTGCCTGAAAGTGTAAAAAAGATTAGATAGTTTGAGAACAGTTTTTCTTTCTAGATCTCTGATGTTTATATAACCGAATATACACATATGTACAAATAAATTGTATATCTTATGTATTTTAAGTCTTCTGATTTCCTGTGTGTGCACAGATGAGATTGCCCTCTTAGAAGGGATGACGATAGTCTACAAGAGCAGCATAGACTTGTTCTTCTATGTAGTTGGCAGCGTTCAGGAGAATGAGGTAAGTCCTGTATGCAGATGAGTTGTCCTGTGATTGAATGAAGTGTTGTCCACTCCAATCTTGTCAATGATTTTGCATGTGACAATAATTCTTTCTGACCATTGTAGAGAGTTGGTCATTTTTGGACAATATTTGACATTTCTGTCATTTTGTTTCTCCAAGAGGATACAGATATAACAAAAATTCAGCTCTGTTTCATTCCATTTCCTTTTCTGCCCATCTATCTCTCTTCCTGTATTTGTCTGATTTCAGCTCATGTTGATGGCAGTGCTGAACTGCTTGTTTGAGTCTCTCAGTTTGATGTTGAGGTGAGTTCATGCTCTGATATATACACCGTTCAAAAGTTTGGGTTCAGTGAGATTTTCTTAATGAAATTAATAATTTTATTCAGCAAGGATGCATTAAATTGATCAAAAGTAACAGTAAAGACATTTATAATGTTACAAAAGATTTATATTTCAAATAAATGCTGCTGTTTTTTTTTTTTTACTTTCTATTCATCAAAGAATACTGAAAAAAGTATATCACAGTTTCCACAAAAAATATTTTCCTTTTTCAACATTGATAATAAAAAGAAATGTTTCTTCAGCACCAAATCAGCATATTAAAATGATTTCTGAAGGATCATGTGAGTAATCCCTGCTGAAAATTAGTAATAAATTACATTTTAAAATATATATATTAAAAAATTAAAAACTGTTATTTCAAATTGTAATAATATTTGATTAAATAAATGCAGCTTTGGTGAGCATAAGTCACTCCTTTCAAAAACATTAAAAAATATTACGAACCCCAAACTTTTGATCAGTATTGTATGAAATCTGAGGCCATGTAATATTAGGACAACACTGAGGCCAGTGTATGTTTTGATATTTAAGATCAGTTCCATTGACACTATGTGCCGTTCTAGCTGCCTATAGGCTAATTTATGTCAGAATTCCCAGAATTCTTGGCATGCAAGCCTCCTGTGGTAACCATAGAAACTGGTGAATTGCAGCACAGGATGTCAAGGATTTCACAGAAGTAGACTTGTGTGCTCAGGTGTCTGGTTCTTTTCCAACAGGAAGAATGTGGAGAAAAGGACTCTGCTGGATAATATGGACGGAGTGTTCCTAGTGGTGGATGAAATCATCGATGGAGGGTAAGTATTAGATAATAAATTATTCTTTTCTAGGACCTGCACATTCAGTTAGTCAAGAACAGCAAGAGAACATACATATCAACATATACAAGTTTGGGATCAGTAAGATTTATGTTTTAGAAGTTTCTTATGCTCACCAAGGGTGCATTTATTTGATTGAAAAATACCTTTTTTTTTTTTTTTTTTTTTTTTAAATGTATTCCTGTGATGGCAATAATGAATTTTCAGCTTCATTACTCCAGTCTTCAGTGTCACATGATCCTTCAGAAATTACTCTAATTTGATAATTTGATGCTGAAGAAACATTTCTGATTATTATCAATGTTGAAAACATTTGTGCTACTTAATATATATTTGTGAAAATCGTGGTACATTTTTTTCAGGATTTATTTATGAATAGAACGTTCTAAAGAACAGTCACATTTGATCAATTTAAACTGTCTTGGCTAAATGAAAAAATTATTATTAAAAAAAAATTGTACTGACCCCAGCTTTTGAATGGTAGTGCTGTTCTTAATTACACAAAATGTAATATGGGTCTGTGTTGCCTTGCACCCCATAACAATATATTAAATTTAAATGAATAAATTAAAAAATGATCTATTTTAACTATATTTGATATTAAGTAAAATAAACAATTAACTTCCTAAAAAACAAAAAATTAAATTATAGGTCTACAACAATAATACAGTGACAATACAGTTAAAGAGGTCATGGTATGGATTATTTTGTTATTTTAATATGCTCCTTGAGGTTTACATATAATGTTAATAAAGTTTTTTTTGTACAACAAACAAATATATATGCAGGAAAATTATTATTTTCAACCCTCATTCTGATCCTCAATCCGTTTTTTAAGGCGCGGCAGTATCAATGCCCAAGTGTTTCGAAAACATTATCCATATAAAACCAACATTTACAAACAAATGATTAAATAATTTACTTACTTTAGTTGGCTGCTTCACCTTTCAACAAAAGTTTTCCCCATTACACTGTGCCTCGTTTACAAAACAATCTGCAGCCAAATGCTCTGAACAAACATATAATCCTCCGACACGATCTGGGATTCTTTAAGACTGTTTATAATCTTTTTAAGTTACATAAAAACTTAGTCTAATTTGATACAGAAAAGTAAGACCGCTTGCTCCTTGACTAACTGCTATGTGGTCAGACTAGTTCTTAAGACACAGTCTTAACATAATGGCTTTGTTTATGCAACTGGCCCCTGGTGTAGGCAAGTGTCAGCCGTTAAAGCATTAGTTCACTTTAAAATGAAAATGACCCCAAGATTTACTCACCCTCAAGCCATCCTAGGTGTATATGACTTTCTTCTTTCTGATGAACACAATTGGAGATAAATTAATAAATATCCTGACACATCCGATCTTTATAATGGCAGTGAACGGGACCAACGAGTATGAGCTGAAGAAATGGTCTCCATCCACATCCATCCATCATAAACGTACTCCACACGGCTCCGGGGGGTTAATAAAGTTAAACAAGTGAAATAAAATATCTAGCTTCCGCCAGACCGCCTTCCAGATTCAACTTAAGAAAGTGTAAAACTCGCGCAGTTCAAAATGCTTATGCTACGTCCTACATGATCGGTTACACTTTTTTTCTTAAGTTGAATACAAAGAATAGAATAAAGTTGAATACCCCCCAGAGCCGTGTGGACGTTTATGATGGATGGAGGCACTTTCTTGAGCTTCAAACTTGTTGGTCCCATTCACTGCCATTAAGATTGGATGCATTAGGATATTTTTTAATATAACTCCGATTGTGTTTATCAGAAAGAAGAAAGTCATATACACCTTGGCTTGAGGGTGAGTAAAGCTTGGGCTAATTTTCATTTTACAGTGAACTAATCCTTTAAGCGACTGAATGCCAGTGTGTGGGCCTATGATACGATGATGTGTAAATATTCGTTGGTGTTTTGCTCTGGAGGCAGTCAGCAAATGTTTTTGCCTGTCACACGATCCCGCAATATCAAAACAAGCTGTTTTTGGAGCTCGATTAAATAAATTCTTTGTTTATAATGAGGTGGATGTTTTAAGCTCTGAAACTTGCAGGATGTTCAAAAAAACCCTTAAATGTCAAAAGATTTAGGCAAATTTGATTTCTCATGTCATGACCCCTTTGAATTAACATGAACAGATAATGTGTGCAGCAGTGAGAATGTCAGTAATGACTGATAAAGGCCTTGTCTCAGAGAAATGTACTTTGTAAATAAACCTTTAATTTTATCTCCAAATAATATTATATTTTATTTATTTATATAGACTAAATATACCAGCTTTAAGCAGGTAAAAGGACTTTCCTCCATGAGCAAGCCAATTGTATTTTGTGATCGTTTTAGACTCAATTTTAGTGATAGTTCCTCTCCATCACAGTTGTCAACCAATATAGATTTTTAATTTTTGTATTTTATTTATTTATTTACTTCATTTAATGCATGAACATCATCGGGGGAAGATACTTGCCCACTAAGATACAGTACACCCATTTCATTCATATGTTGCTCTTCAACTTGTTTACAGGGTGATCCTGGAGAGTGACCCCCAACAGGTCATTGAGAAGGTCAACTACAGGGTAAGAAACTGGATGAAAGATCAATACATTATTGTGTAATGAACTCTCAATGCTTGTCCTGTATCTTTGAGTTGTGCTTCACAATGCTCTGAGAGCTTGTTAATAAATCCAGTTATGTCAATAGTATACTGCAAGTGAGCACAGTTTCTAGCTCGCCTTGTTTTTTTACCCACAATCACTGCTTCCTGTCTTTATAATTACCTTGGCACATCATTTCAGCTTGATAGGAAGTTCCTTTTTTTTGACCAGTTTGAGGTTCTTATTTTGAATGTGAAAGAGACAGAAGGTTCCATTCCATAACTACTGTGTCCCTTTCACATAAATACACGCACGCAGACTAAATGTCCCCTCTCTTGCCCTGTCAGTGTGTGTCGGAGCAAGCGTATGGCTTCGTCCTTTTTGATTACATCACTGGTAACGTGGAGGGCCAGGGAGAGAGACGGCAGCTACTGTAGCTCTCCTTCAGCCCCCCTCTCCCTCTGCTTTAGAGCCAGAGAGAAGAGAGGGAGAGAGAGGGATGAGGGTGAGAGAGTGGGCAGGTAACTGCATGGCATGCACAAGCGTGTGTGAAGCTCGAAAGAGGAACATCTGTAACCGAGGTAGCCGATCAATATTAAGAAACCGTCCAGCTGACATCTGACCATAAACCTTTTGCTGCGGAGTAGGAGACAGCGAGTCACATCTTTGAGTTATGCTCACATAAACTCACTCAGTCAATGACTGGGCATGACTTCAGCAGTCCACACTTCTGATTTATGCTGCTTTGAGTTTGATTTTTTTTTTTTACTCCAGTGCAAGGGGGAAAATGCTGTCCCACTTCAAATAATATTTAATACATCAAAAAACAAATAGAAAATACAGTTAAATTAAGGTCTAATCTAAAGATGTATTCTCAGGCAAAAGTATTTTGAAAATAAATCTATATATATATTATTTATTTATTTCTCCAGTGCAGGGACGTCATCAGGGGGACTTAACTTTAAATAAGATTTTTTTTTTTTTTTTTTTTTTTAAATAAATAAATAAAAAATGCAGTGAGATGTTTTGTTTATTTGTTAATTTTTGGAAAATTTTATTATTTTAATTTTAATTTATTTGTAGTAAAATTGCAGTCTGTTATTATTGAGTGCATTTTAGTAGCTATCACTTTTTTTGTGTGTGTGATCTTTAGAAATGTTAGTGAATTTTAGCGATAGTCATAGTGGTCGACCAAATATGACTTTTTAATGGGTGATGATAATATGAAGAAAGTGAGTGATGGCTGAAATAATGCCATAATAAACTCAATTATGATAAATGCAATCAAATGCATACTTATTTTACATCATATTTCCCCCCAAAAAAAGATTAAAAAAGTGCTTAACTGACAAAAGAAACTGTTTAATATCCATTATCAAGGCTGTCGGAAGAGCTCGTAACGGCAAACTAACACTTCTGTTAACTGGGCAAGCTGGTATTAAAATCAGCCAAATATATTTACAGATGATTTTGGAGCACAAATGTTCTGTGTGTATTTTCTCTCCAGCTTTGTTGTTTAACAGCAGTGGCAGATGAGTTGTGGTGCTGTTGATCTTAACCTTCACTTTGTTTTGGTATAGAGTGACCTCACTTTGAAACATCTTGCACGATATATCCAGCTTGGTTGGTTGCGGTTTATGTTGTTTCATTTTTAAATTTGTGTAATTTTTCTTTATTTTGTTCACTTTACAGGCGGACGACAGCCCATTATCAGAACAGAGTGTGGCACAGGTATAAACACACACACATATATATATATATAAAAGCATACAAACGCACTGACACTATAATGATGCATTTTTCCTTCCTGTTGTGAAACATTTTAAAGCTTCAAACTAAAAGGTCTGAAATGTTTCCCTCTCTGTCTCACCGTCATTAACGCCTGCACTATCTTTAACATCTGTATCGCCTGTCTCACTCTAACATTTGACACTAACTCTAACCTCGACAGCACATCACTGAGAAACTGGCTCTCACCTCTAATGTAAGTGCATGAACACTCACACACAAATGACAAATGTGCATGCTGAAGGACATTGAAGCTCGTAAAAAATTAATTTAACCTTTTGATCTTTTGGGTAAATCTTTAAAATATTTTGTTAGACTGACAACAGAGGCGTAATATCATGGTTATGGGAATGGAACTAATGTAAAGTGAAGTTAAATGATAAAAAGAGACAGCAGTAATACGAGACCAATACTGTGGTCTTCAGATGCCCCCTTGTGGCCGTAATATAAAATTATTGGTTTCTTTTGTCATTAAGAATAAACTACACCTCATTATTGCACTATTCAGTCTAGTATTTTGCAAAATAATTTATTTGCATCTTTCATTTCATAATATTGTTTATTTAACGACATAATATAAAATCAGAGAAATTTAAAATGGTGTTTTACAACTATATTACATTTTTATTATTTTTACTCACAACATATGGAAGGTTTGTGAAAGAAATCCAAAAATCATATATTAACTGATTAACCACTCAAATTAGTGTCATGCTGCAGAGCACACTGAATTTTATATGTGGAGTAATGAATCTTTTTGAAGTGTGTTCTAGTGTTTTGGGTTGATCCTGTAAATCGGCCTTCTTCATTTTTTTTTTTTTTTTTTTTTTTTTTTTTTTTTCCAGGTGTTACAGTCAGCAAAGGAGCAGATCAAGTGGTCAATTCTAAAATAAGCCAAATACTTTCCATGACCTGAAGGAATCTGTAAATTATTGAAAGGGAATTTCATTTATATTTTTTAGTGATATGTAATTTAATTAATTAAGGAAGTGGTGCGATGAGTTACATCTCGTTTAATGCTGAAATATTTATATTTTTTGTCAAAATTGGGTCATTTCTGTTTTTTAAATGAAATGCAGAGGCATATTTGCTAACTGTCTATGTACAAATACCTGTGTCTATTTCCAAAGCAGCTTTAAAGCAATGTTTTTTTGTGTGTGTTTGTTTTAATATTTATATTGTTCTGTTTAGAGGAGGTAGTCATATTTTCTTTCAGCATGGCCTGTGATATAAAAAATATCACAGATCATAACTTGATTGTCGAATCTTGTTTTAGTCTTCTCAAATATGTCATTGTTGTTTTATGACTGCTTTACAACCTTGTGTCGAAAATATAATTCACAAAGTTCTGTTACATATGGGCTTATAACTAAATATTTTGTTATTTTAAATTTTGTTTAAATGAGAAAAGGGCAATATTATGAATACAATATGAATATGATACAAATTAAAAATAAGTAAACAAAATATATTTTATTAACAGGATTTATTTTCTAGTCAAATAAAATGTGTAAGCCTATATCTCCTGAATTTGTTTAATTTCTTTAAACCATGGTTTTGGGAAATAATTACGGATGAACATGTCACTAAAACTAATAAATATGTTTTTATATTATTTAAATTGTGGGGTCGTTTCTGTCTTTTCGAGTCTGCACGACAGCGATGCCGTTTCTCTATTGGTGAGAGAAGAGTGAATGTGGACCAATCAGATTTGGTTCATCATGAATATTCTGCATAAATACTCATATATTTAATATTAATTATAAAGAGGGTGTGGTTTAGTCTGCCATTGGATGCCGTAGGCCAATGGAAATCTTAAAGCCGAGTCTCCACCCACATGACTGAACCAAAGGGGTTGTCTGGAGAGGAATTGTGAAAGCGTGACTGGTCAAGGTTGATAAAGGAGGGTGTTGACTTTTGAAAGCGGAGGAGACGTTCAACACCCAATCACACTTTATTCTTTCTGTTCGGAATTCATGCAATGTATAGACAGCCGATGCCTGTCGAATCAGACCTGTTAGTACTAAATTAAACCTCAAATTCTAGTTCAGTTTCCTTTACCCCATTAAACATATTTTATAAATGAGTATAGGCCAACTAAAAGATTTGGAAATGATGATGCTAATAACCACTGAAAATGTAACCAAATATTTTGTTAAATAGTTTAAAATGTTAATTATTTTTAGAGGTTAAATGTAGTTGTTTTAATTTAATAGAGGTAATTTTTAGACTCGACACGACAACAACAAATAGGCTAACATATAGGCCTATATAAAGTAGGTAGGCTACCTCGGCTGCAATAAATAGGACCTACATTATGACGCACAATTTACAAAATATTAGCCTACAATAAATACAAATAATTTGAAACAGTAAACATTATTCTTGCATAAAATTTTCATCGATCTTAAAATGAATAAAATAATAATAGCCTATTGCATTTAGCCTAAATTAGATCTACATGTTTCTTAAATATTATGAAGTGATGAGGATGATGATAATATTAATAATAATAATAATAATAATAGGCTTATAATAATAATTACTGACACCAGGAACAGGCAAAACCTTTTCACCACAAACCCGAAAAAATAAATAAGAAAATAATAACCGTAGAATCGTTTAGGCTACTAAATTAAATGTAGCCTATTCCAGAGCATACTATTATAAAAGTGGATTTATATTTGTCGTATAGCCTATGTAGTTTTTTGGAAGCAGTAGGCTAAACGCAGCTTCAGTTCTGTTAGGGCGATATTTTTTCATATAGGCTATCGTGATAATTACAAACCAGATTAAGTTGATTAATGTGCATCCGTGTTGGAAACAACACAAATTAACCAATATCGAGATTTAGAATGTGACATTGAAACTAAATCATAACATTTTATCTCTAAATGTTAGGCTAATGAGATATTTCCCAACGCGGTCGTGACTAAATTATTATTATTATTATTATTATTATTTACTCATCACTGTTACATCATCTTCTTAGATTCCATCTATTTTAGGATACGCCAAAATACGTTTAATTATTTTCTGCTCAATTTTATTTTTAGAGTTATAAATAGGCCTATAAATATAGGCTACCTTCTTAAAATTTACGTAAGCAATTAACGTTTTTAATTTTAGAAGGTTGATTTTTTCTAGGTTACTGTTGGGTAGGACTACTACATGCACCTGACCGATCTATAGAGAAATATCGATAGAGAGAAAGCGCTTGATGTTAAAAGGCGTGTCATGGGCACGTGACATGGAAGCGCTCATTATCACAGCGGCAGCGCGCTGGTGTAGAGGAGGTTGATCAGCGCGAGCGCTGACTGGTCAGAACTAAACGGTAGCCTAGCTATAGTTAGCTTTGATAACTTTCTCTTATAAGTATTTTTACTGTCTTTATTTCCTCCCCAAGGTGTGGTATAATTTTCTTCCTATAATATCCCAATTCCCTGTTTAGTTTGGACCTCTATTAGGGCTCATTATGTTGTTGTGTGCCTCCACACAAATGCCAACATCTTTTTGTGTATGTATTTATCTTTAAAAAAAAGGCATTTTGTATTTTGTAAAAAAGAAAAGAAATTACTCTTCTCAGAAACCTATTGTTGTATTCCACCTGTTGATAGGCTACATTTGTGCCTTTGTAATCATAAATTATAGGCTATTTTCCCCATATCATGAAGCTCCCCATCACAGTTATAAGTGGCGGGCCTATCCAAAATTCACATGCAGGTGTTGTTTCAGACAATCCAAAGCTGCCACAAGAAATATAAGCTATACATGAAATACACTACCAGTCAGTTTGGAATCAGTAAGATTTTTAATATTTTTAAAAGAAGTTTCCACTGCTCACCAAGGCTGCATTTATTTAATTAAAAATACAGTAAAAACAGTAATATTGTGAAATATTATTACAATTTAACACATCTGTTTCCTGTTTGAATATATTTTATAAAGTAATTTATTCCTGTGATGGCAAAGCTGAATTTTCAGCATCATTACTCCAGTCTTCAGTGTCACATGATCCTTCAGAAATCATTCTAATATGATGATCTGCTGCTCAAGAAACATTTATTGTGTACAATTGTACAAAATATTTGTGTACAATATTTTTTTTTTTCAGGATTCTTTGATGAATAGAATGAATATTTATTTATTTGAAATATAATCTTTTGTAACATTATAAATGTCTTTACTGTCACTTTTGATCGATTTAATGCATCCTTGCTGAATAAAAGTAAGTTTCTTTTCAAAATAAATAAATAAATAAATTCTTACTGACCCCAAACTTTTGAACAGTAGTGTATAATGTTACAAAAGACTATATTTCAAATAAATGCTGTTCTTTTGAACTTTCTATTCATCAAGGAATCCTGAAAAAAAAAAGTACACAACTGTTTTCAACATTGATAATAATCATAAATGTTTCTTGAGCAGCAAATCAGCATATTAGAATGATTTCTGAAGGATCATGTGACACTGAAGACTGGAGTAATGATGCTGAAAATTCAGCTTTGCCATCATATATGATTCGGATCAATGTATCAGAATGAGGAAGAAAGGTGATTTAAGTGACTTGGAACGTGACATGGTTGTTGGTGCCAGACGGGCTGTTCTGAGTATTTCAGAAACTGCTAATCTACTGGGATTTTCATGCACAACAATCTCTAGTGTATACAGAATGGTCCAAAAATGGCAGTTCTGTGGGTGAAAATGCCTTGTTGATGGCAGAGGTCAGAGGAGAATGGCCAGACTGGCTCGAGCTAATAGAAAGGCAACAGTAACTCAAATAACGCTTGTTACAACCGAGTTCTGCAGAAGAGCATCTCTGAACACACAACACGTCGAACCTTGAAGCAGATGGGCTACAGCAGCAGATCGCACTGGGTGCCACTCCTGACTGCTAACAACAGGAAACTGAGGCTACAATTCACACTGTCTCACCTAACCTGGATTGGAAAAACGTTGCCTGGTCTGAATTTCTTCTGCAACATTCAGATAGGGTCAGAATTTTGAGTAAACAACATGAACGTATGGATCAGTCCTGCCTTCTATCAACGGTTCAGGCTGGTGCTGGTGGTGTAAAGATGTGGAGGATATTTTACTTGGCACACTTTGGACACATAAGTGTCAATTGATATCCTCCACATCTTTACACCACCAGCACCAGCCTGAACCATTGATTCAGGCTGGTGCTGGTGGTGTAAAGATGTGGAGGATATTTTACTTGGCACACTTTGGACACATAAGTGTCAATTGAGCATTGTTTAAACGACCTGAGTATCGTTGCTGACCATGTTCATCCCTTTATGACCACAGTGTACACATCTTCTTATGGCTACTTCCAGCAAGATAACATGCCATGTCACAAAACTCTAATCATCTCAAACTGGTTTCTTGAACATGACAATGAGTTCATTATACTCAAATAACTCCACAGTCACCAGATCTCAATCTAATAGAGCACCTTTGGGATGCACGTTGTTGAATCTATGCCATGAAGAACTAAACTTCTGAAGGCAAAATGGGGGCCCTTATATATATTTTATGCTGACTTTCCCTTGTAGTAAGTTGCAGGAGGGGTGAATGATTGTGATGTGTTTGTAGTTTGCTCCATCTAGTGGACAAATGAAAATCTACACTGTCCTCTTGAAAAAGCCAGACTCTCACCACCTAAAGCAATAGTTTTTTTGTTTTTGTTTTTTGCATATCATTAGACACAGCTCTTTCCTATATATTACATACGTCTTAAACCATTTAGTCATTCAGGCTTTTAAGGCTGGTCTGTTGGCTGGGTTTAGAGATTAAACCAGCTGAACAACACTTGGGCCAGGATGTGAGACCATCTAAGACCAACAAAGCAGCATCTCTTTGCGGCATCCATTCTCCCAAACTTATCATGGATGTATTTTTAACCCTTGTTGAAATCCATCATTTATGGCATCATGTTTCCTGCATGTAATTATACAGAGGGTTCACACAGCGAACACATGACACATGTGTGGCTGCATCTTCACATCCTCAGGAAATGTGTTTTTAAGAGAATAGCGGGTGTTAATAGATTTCAGATCGCTTGCAGCTGCTCTCACAAAGTGCTTCAAAGTGAAGAAGCGCCGGATGAAAGAACGTGCCTTCATCTGTCACAGACATCTTCATGGGGCAGAGACACGCAACGCTGTGGGCTCGTCCTGAAATACAGCCCTCTGCGAGGTCACAACTGCACGCTAGTTTCCTCAAGGACTTAACCTTGAGAATATTTGTCTATATTTTTCTCACTTTTTTGACATGAGAAAACTGACCTTGTTTCCCCTGTGCTGAGTAGTTTATTGACATAATGAAAGATAAACTCATGCACAAATGACATAAAGCTAGTCAAAGAAAATGCTTTCATATAAGCTTGCACTTTGAAGGCCTTAGATTCATTAACACCACTGCAGAAAGGTGCGGATTCAGAAAGCTGTCAGTCAAGTGTGATGTCCATACCATAGACAGCAGAGCTTCTCTTGCTATGTCAGTTTGTCTCCAGTAAAAACAAACATTAAACAATAATAAAACAGCTTAGTTGGTAGTCGTTGGTTAGAAACGGTTTTTTTTACAAGCTTGAGGGGAAAGATAAAAAATGATTGGCCTAAAATTCTAATCTTAATCATCCTAATCTGTAATAGATTGTAAATATACAGTTTTTCCCTTAATATTCAGCAATATCATCGATTTGACTGCACTTACACTGTCAGATGAAGCTGAAAAATGACACTGCTGTCTTCACAGCAGAACTGAACTTGATTCATAATGAATTAACTTTACACAGTTATTGAACTGAACTGAATCCGCATTGAACTGACTTGAGCTGAATAATGACAATATTATCTTGCTCGCCTGATGCTTTACGGTAGAATTTTAATCTCATATTTGAAGTTTGCATAATTAATTCTATTACTTTCATGTTGCTTCAAAACAGTTTCTCTTGTATAAAGTGCTATAAAAATAAAGGTGACCTGACTTGACTTCAGGTTCCTCAGTGCATGGCCTGATACCAACTCCTACCTCTGAAGGAAGACTACTGCACTCAGACAAAAAGTGACGATAATATTATTTTAAGACACCACTTTTGCCACATATAATTATTATAATTTATCTTTGTACTAGGATTATAACCATTATTTGCACTTTACTGCTGCTACATGCACCTTGTTGCTTTCCACCTGTCATTGCACTTTACCAAGCATCAGCTAATTTTGTCATTCAAAATGAAGAAAAACAATGTTCCTTTAAGGTGTAACATTTGACCCGTGAATTTGTTATTTTTCTGTACATTTATGAGTCTATATTTTTTCTAACCATATACATTCTCTCTGCATAATATGATGTCAAATTAAATTGAAACAGTTCATTAAAATGATTCCACAATGTGAATTATTAGATGTTTTCATCTAATAAAATAAAATACATTTCAACACTTATTTTATGTGATAATATGTGTGTTAATGAGGTCTTCAGTCATTCAGCTTGATTGGTAATTGATAATTCTTCACTGTGATTGGTCATGTTATCATTTTAAATGTAATGGAGTTTGAACAGTATGTTTATGCCTGATGAAGGTCATTCGACCGAAACGTTAATTGCTAATAAAATATTTTTGATACGTTTTTGCAAGTATTGACAGTGTGCGGGATTTGTTTTTTGTTTTTTTAATTTTGACTTTTTGGTCTTCTCTCCTACGCGCCTATCCATTACCTATGCGACGGTAATTGTTAATTTATGTGATAATATGTAAAATAGTATAACTTGAAGAACTATATCAGACTTTACAAACAAAAATTATCAGTATTTTAATGGGTGATTATGGGTAATTTGCATTTTGGCCTGATCCCCCATTAATTTCTGACCCTGATGTTCACTGTATACATCTAGGGAAAAGGGAAAATTGACATGTGAAGGCCAAGTATGGTAACCCATATTCAGAATTTGTCCTCTGCATTTAATTTAGTGCACACACATTAGGACTAGTGAGTAGTGAACACACAAACTGCAAACCGTGGATGCACACACACCCGGAGCAGTGGGCAGCCATTTTACAGCGGCACCCGGGGAGTGATTGGGGGTTAGGTGTCTTGCTCAAGTGCATCTCAGTCATTTCCTGCCGATATTGAGAACTGAACCCACAACCTTGGGGTTGACAGTTTGATTCTCTTATCGTTAGGCCACGACTGCCCCAAAGGTTAGGTTTGTCAGAAGTGGGATTCAAATCAAACCCACGTCTCCAGGGGAGACTGGATTAAATGTACTGCATGTACTGCAAAACAAAAGTATCTCATGAAGTAATAAATGAAGTCAAACACACACCATGGTGTGCGTTATCTAAATAAAGGTGAGCTTTAAGACAGATAAAAGCATTTAATAATGATCAAAACATCAAGTTTACTCTATAATGAATTATGAGGGGGTTCAGTTCTGAAACACTAATTGGTCAAATGGTCACCCATAATTAAGTGGCATCTGGGAAGTACAGGCAACAACGCTGATGTCACATTGCATCATAGGAGCCAGTTGGCATATGGTGAGACCTTTGAACTGTTCCTCATTTTTCATTTCTTGGCAGAGTGTCATGCCTGACATGGGGAAATGTAACTGCTGCTCTGTGTGGAATATATATATTTGATGGAGTGAATATTACATAGATCATGTGAAAGAGACTATGTTGTAAGTTTAACCTTTTTAGAAATGTTAGACTGAGGTGATTGAAAGTGCATTATAAGGCTACACAAAAATGGCAGTTTTGTCAATAGTCCAGTTTTCAGTCTTCCACTGTGTTTGTATTTTTAGATGTTGTGTATGTGTGACTGTGACTCTTTTCTGTGAGTTGTTCAAATCAGCCAGATATGACAAACCTCACATCACAGTTCAATAATCTGTAATAATTCCTTTGCTTTCATTGCAGGAGCTAAAATCCACAATCACCAGAAGAGCAGCACAAATCATGAAACTGTTATCCCACTCACATTTTCAGTCAAATCATGTAGCACAGCAAGGGGTTGCTGCATTTATAGGATATGGCTTGAATAAACTGAGCGTGATTGGCTAGCAGCTGTTTAGCATACTCTGCCTGATTGGTTAAGGAGCTGACTTTGATGGATTGGTTCTTTACTGATTGGTTCTTCTAAAAAATGACGTTCCAAATGCAGGGCAGGGCTAAAACTATAGGGAGTGGCTAGTTTAATGTGTGCTGTCAATCATCATGGGCTCATACACAAAAGAATGTTTTAACAGTTTTTACCACCAACATTTTTGTTTAAAACACTTGTACTATTATATTTATAATTTAAAACATAGATTATCAACTCAACACATTCATAGAAATGACAAGTATTTCATCCTTACCAAATGTACACACAATTTCACTTTTGATCCACAGAACAATTTAACACTGTCTCTATTTGCCACAGTGGTACTAGAAAGATAAATATGGAAACAAAATTAGTAAAATGACACCCGAAAGTGGAGGTAAAATAGCTGATGAAAACCCGTTTTTCAAGTTATAACTAACTATTCATAAATCAAGTTTTTGTGACATTCATGATCCTGGCCAGTTTCTCTTTAAGACAGAATATTAAACATTACTCAAACTGCTGAAAGAAAAAAAAAAGTGCATATAGCTAACATGAAATTAACTATTTTAATCGTGCGTTTCTTGGAAGAAGTGAATGGTATGGTAGCTACTTTAGAGGCCTGTGTTATTTAACTTAAGGGTCCTTTCCTTAAGTATTGTACCAAATTACACCGCGCTGTCATATGGCCTTAAAATCATATTAAAATATGTGTTGTGCTGGATCTCGAGATCTCATGAAATGAATCCATCCATGAAGCCAGGCGCTTTCAACCAGACCCAACGCCGTATGGAAGGCCTAAGCTCATAGAGAGACTGCCCGCCATTTTGTCTCCTGTTTCTCGTCAGGTCGTCTGCCAACTCCGCGTCACCCAATCAGGGCGCACAGAGAAACACATGGTCCGCGGGGCTCCTCAATACCCTCGCGTGCCGTACGCCCCATTTCAAATAAACACCCGGGTCCACTTGGCGCAGCGAGACCCGCCATCTGCTCAAACAGAGCACGCGGAAAATAAATACCGCTCTCCTAAACAAATAAACCCTCGCGCCATTCAGAACGCTCGGCGCGAGATGGAAGCGCGGGATAGGAAAAAACACGATTTATCCTCGCGAAGGGTAAACACGGCGACAGGTCTCTGAATATATGAGGAGACCGGTGGAATGGAGAGGTTTCACAGAGTATATAGTCAACAGAAAAGTAATCAAGAGGAAAGTGTAGGCGAGGTCGTTTAGAGAAATAAATGATAAAGCCGAAAGCCACACTGGGCTGCAGTTAGCCTATATCAGTGTCAGACATAGGCCTAGGTCCCATATAGAAGATGACAAATAGCCACACAGAGAAAAATACTATTTTAAATGTTTTACAAAAGGAAACAGGGATTTAATTATTAAAGGCAATAATGTAAATTTACATTATTTATATCTATATTGATATTTATATCTATCATTACTGATTGTTTTATTGAGTTTTTTGAGTATTTTACTCAACCTTTAAAAGGTATTGCTGGTCTAACCTATTAGCTAAAGAATATTTACTATATATATATATATATATATATATATATATATATATATATATATATATATAACAGCCTAGGTTAGACCAGCAAATACCTTTTATATATTTTTTAATATATATTTTATATTATTATATAGTATATATATTTTTTTATATATTTTATATTATTATATAGTATATATTTTTTATATATATTTTATATTATTATATAGTATATATTTATATATATATATATATATATATATATATATATATATATTATCAAATGTTTGGAGTCAGTAAGATGTTTTTGAAATAAATGAATCATTTTATTCCACAAGGATGCATTAAGATTTCTGTCTCAGATAAATGCTGTTCTTTTGAACTTTATATTTTTCAAAGAATCACAGTTTCCACATAAATATTAGGTAAATTAGAAATCACTTATATTTTTAAAGTGAAGATTAAAAATTCTGAAATGAGACCTTCATGAGTATTTTTGTTATGGTTATGAAAATGCCCTTAAGACAATGGGACTAATAATGTTGATGTAAAATTGTATTAATAAACATCAAATGAATTACTTTTTATGCCTCATGATTTCAAAATATTGATCGATTAATGTTACAAATAGAACAAACATTTTACAATTTATTGAAAACATTGTGGTACATTATCATTGTCTGTTTTTACAGCAAACCTGCGCATCAACCTTCGATCCACTAGAGGGCGATAGAGCATCAAAACGCAGTTGAACCAGGCAAGATCCGAACCTCAGGCAGGAGGTTCTGAGGCCTTGTTCCTGGCTTTCCTTTCCTCATATTTCAGGCTATTCATGAAATCACAAGAATCTGAGATACCTGCCAGTACAGAGCAGTGTGAATTCCTCATCAGTCACTTTCTTAATTGCTAGGTTTGTTTTTAAGTATGGTGAGACATCACGTGATGGACTGCATCTGCAAGTTTAGTTACCGTATCACATGCATCATATGAGGAAAGATTTTATGATAACATTATTCAAAAACATAATTTCATAATATGCTTCATTAATTACAGAGACTGATTTTTAAGCTACACATTTAAATAAAACTTTGCATAAAGAAAGAGTCTTTCTCTCTCACTCTCTCTCTTTCTCAATCCCCAGGGCGGAGAATGAGATGATTGGCCATCTTTGCGTTTTGCCGTGCAAGAGGCAGGGCTGTCAGAGAAAGCTGTCCTTTTAGGGACATAATTGAGGCGGGCAGGACGGCATGTGTGGGCGTGATAGGCCGATTGTGTCAGAGAAAGCAAGATTGACAGGAGTGACAGCTCCATTTATTGGCTGCTAGAGTCTACTCAGCAAAAGGGCATTCAGGGCCACTGGCTGGCTCTGTTGGCGGCCTGTGCAGTCGGCGCCTGGTGAGTAAGCATTTAGACAGCAGCCCTCACCGCTGCAATGCATGGGAGAAATATCTCTGTCAACACTGACTGTGATCTTTGACGGTGCCTCTAAAGAGGAAGGTCATACATATGAATGCAATCTCTGTCACACTCTTTTTCTCGCACATAAACACACACACAAAACCAAGCCTGACATAAATTGCACATAATGCCATGTTGTCAAACTCTTTTGGCACAAAGATTCAGCAGTAAACACCCTTCACTAAAGGTTCTGACCCTGGAAACATTTCTCAGCGCTGCATATATTGAATGTTATCTTTGTGGAATGATTATAGCTTTAACACATTGGCTGTTATACTGTTTCTTGTTTGGTGTTTGACATTCTTGCTGAATGTCAAGTTTGAGATGATCCATAAAGGTAATCCAGCGATAACACAAGGTTTTTTAAGACAAAGGAAACAAACTTTGAATGATGGTTTGACAAAGCCTGGTTTTAAAGTTTTGAAAGTATATAAAGACTTGACAGTTTTGACAGTATTATAGGCTGACAGAGAGCTCAGTTTAATTATATAAATGTAGTGTATATTACTGTTCAAAGATTTAATCTTATAATCACCAGGCTGCATTTATTTGATAAAAAATACAGTAAAAACATAACACTGTGAAATCTTATTGAAATAACAGTTGTGAATTTGGATATAGTATAAAATGTAATTCATCCATTTGATGGCAAAGCTAAATTTTCTGCATCATTACTCCAGTCTTCAGTGTCACATGATCCTTCAGAAATCATTCTGATATGATGATTTGATATTGAAGAAACATTATTATTATTATAAATGTTGAAAACAGTTGTGCTGCTTAATGTTTTTGTAACACTTTACAATAAGGTTCATTAGTTAAACATTAGTTAATGTATTAACTAACATGAACTAACCATGAGCAATTCATTTGTTACTGTATTTACTAATCTTCGTTAACGTTAGTTAATGAAAATACAGTTGTTCATTGTTTGTTCATGTTAGTTCACAGTGCATTAACTAATGTTAACAAGATTTTAATAATGTATTAGTAAATGTTGAAATTAACATTAACAAAGATTAATAACTGCTGTAGAAGTGCAGTTCATTATTAGTTCATGTTAACTAATGTAGTTAACTAATGAACCTTATTGTAAAGTGTTACCAATATTTTTATTAAAAATTAAAAAGAATCCTTGCTGAATAAAAGTATTAATTTCTTTAAAAAAAAAAACTTAACCTAAACATTTGAACGGTAGTAGTAAATCTATATTCCTCTGTCTAAACACACACACACACACAAAGGCAGATCAATACATTTATATGATATAATCTAATAAATGTAAATAGTTTATAAATAGATATATGGATCCGTGAAGTGAAGCACAATCCCAGAAGGCATTTATCTTATGAATCACTTTAAATGAATAGTTCTGTGTTCCTTCCAATCGAGTTTGACTAGGGTGTGGCCAATGCAATTAAAATTCTGACTCATGGATTGAAAAGGAACCAACTGTTAAATTCTAAATTGTGCCCAGTCCTGATTCAAATCATATAATCATTCAAATCATCTTTGTAAAAGACGGTCAAAGAAAAAAAATTCAGAACTGAAAAGATGGTTATACCCATTATACAAAATCAAAAATACAAAAAGGTGTGCACATCCCACAAACCCAACCAGGGCTCAGGTGCAGGTCAAACTGAAGCAAAAAACAAATGTAACGTCCACACACTGATATAACTGCTCCATAAAAACGTTTCGACCATCAGGTCTTCGTCAGGCACTTTATACCCAACAACAGTATATGTATTGCCATAACTGACAGAGTAAGACTTTATTTTATCTTTTTTTTTTTTTTTTTTTGTCTATTTCCAGTAATGCATGAAGCCATGGAGTCATGGTAAACAGCATATCTCGCACAGGAATTTTATCCAACATGGAGGATGAAGAGATTTCTCCTGGTGAGTTCTGGGAACTCTGTGTATGTGATTTCTGATAAAATAATCCTGCAGTTGTAACTTTGGTCAAAAGTCCCCTGTAATTGTTGCACTTGGCTAACGAATGTCTATGACAATATTTAACTCACAATTTTGGCTTCTTTGCACACACATAAACATCCACACACAGGCACAGCTATACACACATCAAACAAAAATCGTTCTTTTATATATGTTTGCATAACCTTTCCATCAAACAAAGGTGAAAGAAAATAAACACTATCCAGAGGAAATGTCCTTCTAAAGGAAACACACTCACTTGGTGTTATAGCATGTTTTGGTACTAAAATATTTGTGTTTCAGTTTTTTAGAAATGTTGACGTCCAGTGGGTTGCGACCTCAAAATGTCAAAACTAGAGTTGTAGAGATGCAAACTTAAAACTAAAGATAGACTGCGCCTAATGGAAAATGTAAGTATTTTATTCCAACTGGCGTAGTTATAGTCAATACTATATAGGAAAGGTTTCACACCATCAGACCAGGATTGAGATGCAGTGTCCTTCAGACTAATAAAAGCAGGCGATTCATGTACTTAGAAAAAGGCCACAGAAAGTACCACCTAATATCCTAAAGCTGTCATGCTCAGAGAATCACTTAATAAGGCACATAATCGTAAGAGGCGGCCAAGACCTCAGATGACACTAAATCAATTGGCAGACGGTAACTCCTCAGGCGGGCCACGGTACCTAAGCTCTGAGTTATGACTTTCGGGGTGCCCCAGGGCTCAATACCCGGCCCACTCGCACTTCTCTTCGTCCCAACTTTACCCTCTGGACTTAATTCATTTTTCCCTTGCTGGGTCTGACAAGTTGCGTGTTACTTGGCGCCTTTGAAGTCGCCGGGCCAGCAGTATGATTAAGGGAGATGGAGGAGGATTAATGGAAAAATACAGGAACGGCGAGGAACGGTGTTGACCTAGAGGGAAGACGTTACGTTAATTCTTAACATGCCATTTGTTTCTGGCAGTGAAAGATAAAAGGTTATATGTCTCAAGAAACCGTAAGTACGTCAGAAGTGTTTATTTTCTTTGTCCAGGCGTATATTGAAACGGTTGTTTGCGAAGGAAATTGAAATTATAGTACTGCATAACCAAGCTATTTGCTGTGGAGGTCTTGCTTAATCATTTCCATAGCTCATGTTGTCTTTGGTGTCAATTCCCATCTGCAGATGATACCGCTAAAGGATGAATGGCAATCAGATGTTAGTTGTTTTTGAACAGAGTTGGAGAGCGTTTTCATGCAGTAATCATGAGAAAATGCTGTGCCCAGAATTGCGTTCGCCACAAAGAACGCTTAATCCCTGTCACTTTTCCATCTCTACCAGCATGCATCTATTGTTCGGTTTGTGCTCATCCCTACAAGAAGACGTTAAACGCCAGTAGAGGTTTTCCAGGTTAGCTTTCCACATTCTCCTCACTAATCAAGTGCTGCCTCGCAATAACGATAAATCTCTCATTTTGACGTGCGGCATAAATAAAGCAAACAGGCCTTGGTTTGATTACCCAGACTCCCCGTGAACAGACGGGCATTTGAGTGGCTCTGCTATTTATCAACCTGGATCTCCCTTCCTCTCAATCTCTCCAGCACTCAAAAAACGCCGTCACTGATTGCGTTTAATGTCTAACACATGGCCTGGCCAAGCATTCCCACTGCTGCCCGGGGAGGTGTTTGGACTGATTAAGAGAACTGTGTTTGCGGCCAAAGACTTGGGTTGTGAAACCGAAAGGTTTTGGCAACGCGGCAGAATTTTGTGTGTAGCTCTTGGGATTCGAATGTGGTTGCCTCTGTGGTTAGCGGACAGAGTTTCTACTCTTGGAATCTTGCAGAAGCATCCAAACGGGAAAGAAATGGCATATAGCAGCAATTACTTACTATCCTGAGGAGTGTTCTTCACTTCAGTGCTTTACCTCTCTCTCTTTCTCTCTCTCTCTCTCACTCTTTCTTTTTCTCCTTCATCCATTCAGATCTTCTCCCTATTTGCCGGCTGCCTGGGGTCACATTTAACCTGGAAGTGCTCTGATTGGGCCGGGGGTCACTTCACGGGCCCCCAAATTGCCTGCACCCATCCGTCACTGTCAGGCCATTATTAGTGCTATTATCATCAAAGTCACAGTCTGAATTATAGCGCATGCAAAAGCTGCGCCGCTCGGACTTAACGGTGACCTGAGCCAGGATGACAGCGAAAAGGGTTGAGACCTTGCCGATGACATCACTCTAATCCCTCAAAGGCAGAAATGGCTGATGCTGAACAGAACAGTGTTCTGGGAGAAAGTTTGCAGGTTGCACAGCTTCATGTCGTCTTGAAAGTCTCAGATTCATGTTAACAGACGACCGTAGGCCAGATCTGGATCGGCTGGTGGAATAGTGAGCAGTTTATTGGGCAAAAGGTCTTGTTTCTTGCAGCAAATGCATTGAGTTAGATGTTAAAAGTTGATGAGAAGCAACATATGACACGTGGGAAATTTTACTCATTTAGCAGCAGGTGCTTTTATACAAAGAAACATACAAATGAAGAATGCTACAACATAACTGATTAATTTGTTAATGGTTTACGGGATAGTTCACCCATTTACTCACCAGCATTTCATTCCAAACCTGTATGGAGTTTCTTTCTTCTTTGGAACATAAAGTAAAATATTTTGAAGAATGCTGGTTACCAAACAGTTTCGGTTCCCATTGACTTCCACTGTCATTTTAGTCTATACATTGGAAGTCAATGGGACCTGAAACTGTTTGGTTATTATTAATTGTTTTTCTTTTTTTTTTTTTTTAAATCTTCTTTTATGTTCCACAGAAGAAAGTAAGTCATACAGGTTTGGAACGGCATGATGGTGAGTAAATGATGGCAGAGTTTTCAATTTGGGTGAACTAACCCTTTAAGTAGTTAAGTGTTCACAAAAGCGTTTTAAAGGGTTAGTTCACCTAAAAATGAAATTTCTGTCATTAATTACTCACCCTCATGTCGTTCTATACCCGTAAGACCTTCGTTCATCTTCGGAACACAAATTAAGATATTTTTCATAAAATCCGATGGCTCAGTGAGGCCTGCATTGACAGCAAGATAATTTACACTTCCAATGCCCAGAAAGCTACTAAAGATGTATTTAAAACAGTTCATGTGACTACAGTGGTTCAACCTTAATGTTATGAAGCGACGAGAATACTTTTTGTGCGCCAAAAAAACAAAATAACGACTTTATTCAACAATATCTAGTGATGGGCGATTTCAAAACACTGCTTCATGAAGCTTCGAAGCTTTACGAATCTTTTGTTTCGAATCAGTGGTTCGGAGCATGTATCAAACTGCCAAAGTCACGTGATTTCAGTAAATGATGCACGCTCCGAACCACTGATTCGAAACAAAAGATTTGTTAAAGAAAGAGTCGTTATTTTATTTTTTGTTTTTTGCCGCACAAAAAGTATTCTTGTCGCTTCATAATATTAAGGTTGAACCACCTACCTTTCTGGGCATCTGGAAGTGTTAATTATCTTGCTGGCAATGGAGGCCTCACTGAGCCATTGGATTTTATCAAAAATATCTTAATTTGCATTCCGAAGATGAACGAAGGTCTTACGGGTGTGGACCGACATGAGTGTGAATAATTAATGACAGAAATTTCATTTTTGGGTGAACTAACCCAAATTAGTGTTTTTAGGAGTTTGTCATTCTACCATCAGGGTAAAATGTGAAAGTATAGTTTAGTGATTTTGTAAGATAATGATAATGAATGTAGGATAATGAATAAACTACACTATTTGCCTTGCTTAAGATTGAAATATACTTTGAATATAAATGCTAATTTCTTAAAGGTGAATTGTATAATTTCTGCACAACAAAGATTGTAAATTGTAAAATGAATGACATTTTTTGGCTTAGTTGTCTCTGCATACCGAACTGTAACATAAGTATTTAAGCATCAAAATAAATGTACAAAAAATTACACATTTCACCTTAAACAAAAGAATAAGCGAGAGGTAACCCTAAAAAAAACTGGTTTTCCCCATCAAAGGCCCGCAAGACCCCTGTCCAGCACTCCTTCACATTCAGTGCTGCCCTGGACACCGAATGGCCTGCATTGTTCTGTACTCATGTGTCAGTCTATGTTGTCTCTCTGTGACAGATCTTAAGGCAGTGCTGTTGTCCTTATAAATTAAGCTTCTCCATATGCATGAGCAGAAAGGGGGGAGAGAACGTTGGCAGTGGAGGAAAGAAGTGCCATGGTGGGGAGTCTAAACAAGTGACAGACTGCTGAGCGGCCTCAAAACACGAGCTGTCCATCACCGGTAGGTGAGTATAAAGCTTCTGCATGCACATCCATAGGGAAATGTGAAGAGGTGCATTTAATACAGACATTAAAGTATGTAGGTGTGTATTCATTTGTATCATCCTTTTTTTTGCCTGGGTAGCTGACCCACTTTTCTGTCCATTATATCATTTTAGGGCGCTCCCAAGGGTTGATGAGAGTAGGGTCAGAGATCAACTCCAACGCCCCCATATGGTCAATTAAATCCCACTCAGTGCCCAGGCAGGGCCTCTTTCTTTATGGCACTATTTACTCTTCTATTTTCATTATGTACATAGAAGGAAAGATGGAAAAGGAGAGGGCAACAGTAAAGAAAAAGGTCCTTGTCTGTATACCTGCGCTAGCAAAATTTCACTTTTGGGAATCGTAAGGAATTTAACGATGGTAGTTCTGATCCTGATTCCACTTAAAAATTCCAGTTCATTATTTTTGTGGTTGGTCTCAAATAATATGGGACAAAATAGGGCAGTATAGACCTATTTTGTGTTTGCAAACAGCGATGACAGTTTTTTTTTTTTTATGGGCGGAGCCTACATGGTGGCAGAAAATGACAGTTCTGCAGTAACAGTCTGTGCAAGCCACAGAATAAAAGAATAAAAAAAGTTAATTTCGAGTTTATATCTCACAATTCTGACTTTTTTCTCACAAATCTGAGTTTATATCTCACAATTATGACTTTTTTTTCTCACAAATCTTTTTTATATCACAGTTCTTAGAAGGAAAAACAGAATTGTGAGATATACTCGTTATTCTGTCTTTCTTCCTCTGAGTTTATATCCCACAATTCTGATTTTTTCCCCTCAGAATTGTGATATATGTGATATAAATGCAAGAAAAAATGCAGAATTGTGAGGTGTTTAAAAGATGTTTAAAAGTTATCTATGTAAAATGTTATAGGTTTAAATTTTATTTCATGCTGTAACTGCTATGTATGTATGTCCCCTATGAACTGCATATGTGAATATCATGTAGACTATATATATATATATATATATACACACACACACATTTTTAGGTTGATGGGTAAATGGTTTAAGTAGCTCCGCCACTGAATGGCGATGCAGGAAAGATTGTCAAAATGTTTTTGTACAATGTTCTGTCCTCACTGGCATCATGAAAATCATTGGGTTTATACTGACTTTAGATCAGCTTCCTTAGTACAAACTCTTATGCAGCGAAGGCAAGTCTGACAGTCACAAGACAAACTTCAAAGCTGCTTTCACACTAAATGAAAAGATGTACGTGCAATCCATGCTGTACGTGCAATTGATTTGTTAGGAGAGAGGTGAAAGGTCTTATGGTAAAAGTAAATAAAAGAATGCATATCAGTAGGCCTATATCATCAATACTCCTCTTTATGCTGGTTCGGAGCCTCTCAAGAGGCAGAAATGTGTAGGGAGGAGATCAATAATTGGTCTGTCTGAGCAAGAGATGGTGGCTCTGCTGTCACATTTGTAGTCTGGACTGTAATAACATCTGCTGTGATGTAAGATGTGCTTTAGTCACAGATCTTCGTGTTTGGTCTCTGCAGATTATGAACGTCACGGTGGATCCGGCAGGATGAGTAAGTCATTTTGTTCATGTAAGTTGTTAGAATGAACCTCTCAGATGGTCTGAACTGAAATGACTGTGGCCAACAGGATCAATGTAGTGTGGATTTCATGCTTGTCTAATCACCGTTATAAGAGAAGGTGCCAGTTCTCTTTCATCCAGTATGTTAATGTATCTTTCTTAATGTCCGTAACAAAGTAATTCTGTTGTCGATGCCGTTTAACAGTGAGTCTTTGTGTGCTAGTCTATTTTAAATTGAATTAACAAGAAATAGCTTTAGAGTTAAAATGAGTCAAAACCTTACACAGACCCTGTTTACTCCTGGTATTAAGATCTGTTTCACTCCGTTGCAAGTGGACAGCACTAAATGCAGGTGTAAACAGGGTCCAAAACACACTGAATTCTGAACCTATAAATCGAATCATATTTAAAATGCATATGACTAATTCACATTTGAAGTATAAGCACTAATTTAATGTGCCCAGACTACTTGTCAATCACTCATCATTAAATACAGGTAAACTGAGAATAGCTGAGAATTATATGCATTTGAGAAGCATTTACAAGCAGGTATAGAGGTAATCAGTCTTGCCTAAGCAATTGATTGGACCTTGTTTAACTGAGCCATATTCAGAAAGCATAAGCAAGACAGTACTGGTGCACATGGCACTATTTGAGTGACCTTTTGTAATCCCCAGACTGCTTTAATGAGTTACAGGATCCACTTTGTTCCAGCCCAGAGCTGTTTCCCTCCTCTCAATCCTGGAGAGGCCTCTCTTTTACAACCTCAGGTGCTTCTGGATACACTTAATGCTCACTGTACGTCACCTGGGACTGCATGAGGTCAAACCTTACCTGACCTCTCACTGGAATCTGTGCCAAAAAAAGAAAGAACGAGAGAGTGAGAAATAGAAAATGGCCTATAAAGTCTCCATATAATGTGGGACGAATAATTTAATAACTTTAGATTTAGATAGCATTGTTTTATTATACACATCTTCGTGTATAATGCTTGTAATTAAATATTTTAATTATCAAGATGTTTTTTTTTTTCATTTCTTAAAGAGCATGCAACAGATTATAGATCCTCGTCCATTTAAAAAAAATCCATAAATTTATTTAATATTTTTCTTACAATAATTTGATTATCAATTTAATATAATTTTAAGTAGGCATTATCTACTTTTTGTAAGTCATTAAAATGTAGGCTATTTGTAAGTTAAACACTTTTTACTACAATTAATTAAATATAATTTCTATAGATGTTGATGTTGATTTATGATGTTTTTAATCACTATGATAGTGATTGTGATATTTTAACTATTAGTCAAGCAAGTGGGATGTGGCATAGGGAATAAAGACGTTTAAAACTGCATTTAAAGTTACATTATGTAAATTTATGTTAGATAGAAGTTTATCAAACATATTTAATATAGGTGTAAAACCAAAAATATTGGATGTAATGTTTTAAAAATGCCATGAGACACTGAAGTTCACTGTATTGGAAAGTGTCAGTAAATCAAAGCTGCTATTAATAAACAACAATAAAACTACAATAGCAAGAGGTTATGAAGATCGTTAGAAGTAGCTAACTATTAAATTAATACTATTAATCTCGCTTTCAACAGCAGTTACGAGCTTTACATTATTAAAATGCCGGATGTAAACACTTGCAGCTAGCAGTCGTCTCATCGTGACAGATTATTAGCTGTTTATGATGTGTTTGACATGTTAGCCACTGTTAAAACTTTTAGAGGTCCCTTTTTAAACAGATTTTACTTGTATTTAAGTGTTTCAAGACGCACTCGTGATGTTGACACGCCAGAGTGTCTTTAACTTTAATCGAAATGCCACGAGCGTGAAAGTCATCAGGCTGTCACGGATCTGCGCGTGGCCATGACCGGCATGATAAAGAACCGGACGGTATTTCGGCGAGGAAAACGGCTAATGGGCGAAAGATGAGGAGAAAAACAATAGCAAAGCGCATCCTGTACAATGGATACGAGGGATACGAAGAGACACCAGAAGACACCGGCGCGAGGGCGAACCACGTCTTCAGTGTATGTAAACATCAACCTTTTGTTGCGTAGTGTCATTGTTTTACGGACCCTTGATATAATTATGTGACTGTCTTTCAGCAAGAACCGGCGAAGAGGAGAAAATGGAGAGGACTGAATGGAGAGGACATCTCATCTTGTAATGCTGACTATATTAAGTTCAAAACAAAGGTCTGTTCCTTTTTATTGCTGACTTAATATGATGAGTTTTGTTTTTTTGCTGATAAGCAATGCAAATAGATTAGAATAACTGTTGCAATGGCAATTCTTAACTTATAAGATTTTTATAATAAGATGCAATCAGATGAAATATAAAACTGATTTACAGTATCTTCCATGTGATAATAGAACATTTTAATTAATTAATTAGTTTGTTTATTTCAGACTTGCTGTAGCCTATCTGTAGGCTAGTTTAATGAGGGTTAATAGGACCTCTTACAGTAAAAATGAAGACACTATGATTTCCGCAGACTGTCACACTGGCAGAACCCTCTGGAGGACCTTTAGGCACCATTTCAAAAAAGGAAATCCGTTCTCTGGGGAACTTTGATGGAACCCCCAAGATCCTGCAAGAACTTTAAAGACTGTCATCAGTTCCTCCATGGAATTCCATCATGAGGGAAACATTTTGATGCACTTTAAATATATTGTAGTTTGTAATAACAGGAGTGCAAAGGATATCTGAGGCATCTTCAGAAGGAT
Source organism: Hypophthalmichthys molitrix (assembly GCA_037950675.1). Classification (NCBI taxonomy): domain Eukaryota; kingdom Metazoa; phylum Chordata; class Actinopteri; order Cypriniformes; family Xenocyprididae; genus Hypophthalmichthys; species Hypophthalmichthys molitrix. The sequence continues at coordinate 18,829,214 of CM075494.1, read as the reverse complement.
AGAGGATCTTTAGAGGGTTCTGCCAATGCAAGGAACCTCAAATGATGTTTCAAATGTCGATTTATTTTTACAATGTCAGCAAATGTCCTTTTTTATGTTACAAACCAAATCAGAACAACTGTTTTTTCCCCTAGAGTAAACTATAGTAATTTTATTTTATTTTGGTTTGCACTCAAACAGGCTTTTGAGGTAGACAAGCCCCTTGGAGATGCAACAAGGGATGCAGATTTTACTATGGAGGTAGTAACTTTATTAAAAATCTAGTATTTAATTCACTGCATTAATTTAAGCTTCTTACTTTTAAACATCTACAGTGAAGTGCCTTTTGATGGTTTGGAGCCAAAAAGTAAATTGCACTTACACTCCAAAAACAGTCGGTGTCTATGCTGCTCAGTTTATAATGTGACGTGTATAATTTCCTTTCAGGTGCTCGGAAGCCTCCAATCACGTTCAAGGGCGGAGCTTATTGCCATGGTGCTGAGCATGCAGAGGGAGATGGATGGCCTTCGAGAGCAAATCAGGAGCCTAACAGGTAAAGTGGTGGACTTCTAAAATGAGGAGGCAAAGTGCCCTCACTGGGTTTTTTTTTTTTTTTCCATTGGCAAGGAAAGATGTGCACTGAGCTGAAATCTTGCTAACAGTCGACTCATTCACAGCCCATTTCATGTTTCAAGATCATTTCAGTTTGAGGAAAAAAAGTTCAGCAAGTTCATGAGGAAACTTCACGTCGAGGAAAGATTTAGTATTACTGTGGTGTGCCATGTTACACAACAGGTTAACCCTTGTGAGACAGTTTCAGACTAAATTCATACTTTTTCTTTTACAGCTTGTGGGAAGTTGGCTCAGACTCTTGAGGAGTTGATCGAGAGGAGTGATAGATGGCTGTGTGGCAGCCACGAAGCTGCAACTCCCAGCATTCCAAGGGAGCCCGAGAGAAGCAGGCCACCCAGTCACATTTCTCCTCCAACAGTGCTTAGTGGAAGAACAGATGAATGTGCAGGTTCAGAGCAGCAGGGGTGTGGTCAGTATGAGGTCACACAAACAATGCAAACGCAAAGGAATGGAACGCTTCTGGAACAAAAAGTAAGAGTTACATTTTAGATGCCTCTGTAATCACTTTCAGAACTTGTCCAGAACATCTTTTTTTTTTTTTCTCGGTAAAGTATAATATACATTTTTTTAAAAAGTTCTTGATAGAATCCCATGTGTTTAATTGTTTTGATACAAAAAGTGTTTTTGTCCTCAGTTGCTGTTTTCTTCTATAGTTTCCTCGTAGGGCTGCAGTTAACGATAATCAGTTTAATAATAGATTCATTTGCTGGTTATTTCTTTGATTAATCGGACATAATGCCCAATGCCCTCCTTAAACAATGTGAAACATTAATGTTTACGTTGGGTCCAAAAATGGTTAAAATAAAGGTTACAATATAAAATGGTAAAAAAATTCACAGTTCAACATTATTATTATTTTTTGAATGAAAAACATTAATAAACATTTTTGACAAATTGTTTTAAAACAAAGTTTTTAGCCTCAGTTGCTGTTTTTTTATTGCTAGTTTTTCACTGTAGGGTAGCAATTAACAACTATTTTAATACTCAGTTAATCTGTTTATTTCTTTGATTAATCAGACATCACCCAATGCTCGCATTTAAATAATATGAAAATTGAAGTAATGTACACATTGTGTCCAAAAATAGTTAAAAGTTGCAATTTAAAGTGATTTTATATATATTTTTTTATTTTACAAAAAATTGTAATTCGAAACCAGCAGATAGAACAGTTTAAATAACCAAAATTACCAAACCACAAACTAAATTTGAAATATATGGATATATAATTATTATGGATTAATTAAAATTACTGTTCATATAAAAACATATCGATCCCAGTTTATATTAGGTGGCCTTAACTACTATGTACTTACATTTAAATTAATAATTTGATACAATGCACTTATTGTGTACATACATGTTATTACATTGTACTTATATTTTAAAAATACCTGCATGTAATTACATTTGTAAATGATTTCTGTAATTACATTCATAATTACACTGTTGACTCTCCTTACACCTTAACCCACCCTTAAACCTGCCCATACCACCAAACCTGTCCCTAACCTTACCCGTATCCACCTCATTAGCAGCAAAAGTGTTTTACAATACAATATGAACACAATACTTATATTGTACTTATTTTCTGATGTAAGTACAGAGTAGTTAAAGCCACCTAATATAAATTGGGACCATATCATTACCTGCATTGCATATATGATTTCAAGTTCAGTTGTGGTACATTTAAAACTTTAATTAGTTGTTTTTTTAGTTGTTTAACAACTAATATTTCGCTGATGGCAAAAAAATTTAATCACTTAATTTTAGACTGCATTATAAGATCAGTATCTTGAAATTAAATGTGTTTTTTAGGTCATAGAAATGCATTTTTCACTACTTTTATGTACCATCACTGACAGGGTTTCTTTATGCGCAATGCAAACACCTGACTAATTAATAATGAAATGTATTGTTGAATATTTTCATTACTGTTTATTGTCAGTTTTAAAAATGAGTTGCAGTCCTCATTCATTGTTTGGTGACTGCATTTTTTACAGCTCAACTTTTTTTGTTTCTCAAGGTTATCACTGCTGATCTTCTGGAGCGCTGCAACACAGGGACCACCGCTCAGAAACTCACCAATGACCTGCTGCGCAGCCTGTACGACAGAGACTGTCTGGCTTCTCACTCAATCTCAGGCATCATTAACAGCAAGCGAGGGACGCCTAAGCCAGCTCTTCCGGCACATGAGATCCAGGCCATTCTGAGTACGTATAAGAGACGATTTGTAACAAGTACTGAACAGTGGGCATCTTTTAGTTAGTTTGAGAATTCATTCAGTTCCATTTCATTTACTGCAATCAGATCATTGTGAAGTTTTTGATTAATTGAGGTCTCAAGTTTGCAGCTTTGATTACCAGTGAAACATTCTTCACAGGGACAGTGCAGCGGTTCTTCCCCGGAAAGACGGATTCGGAAATAAAGGGCTACATTCGACAGAAGCTTCAGAATGAGTCCAAGAGGCTTCGGAAAAGGCCACACCCAGCTGATGATCCATTGGTGGGCTCTTTTAAGGAGGCAGGAACAACGTTTGAGCATTGAGTGTTGACTTTTTTTGGACATCCCCAATGAACTTAGTTAAAGAATTTAAAATTGACAATGACTCAAAATTCTATTATTAAACTTAATAGTTCAGCAAAGTTCGACCATCATTTACTCAGTATTCATTTATTGCAGTTCCAAACCCTTATGCATACAGGTTTCGAACGACATGAGGGTGAGTAAATTATAACAGAATTTTCATTTTAAAGGAAGGCTGCACAATTAATCTAAATAAAACCAAAATCACTGTGTGACTTAGTGTGATTATCAAATCTTGAAGACTGTGATTTAATTACATAAGTATATGCGCTGTGTGTTTCAGAGTGTAACGCAGCACTGTATTCATTTACACGGGAGCAGTTCTCAGTTTCTCAGTGTCTCGGACTGACCCGGTTTGCAGTAAATGTAGCACCACAAACTCTTTGCATGTGCTGTGAGTTTGGGTCTCTTATCCACCTTATTCCCGACGAGCCTACTGCGTTTTGAATTATGGGTGGCACTTCCAGTTTGGGAAACTTCCATTCAAAAAGACTGAAATGAATTATTTCAAAATCCCTTGAAATAAAGCTTATCTGTCAGTTTGACTGAATAAGCTGTCAATTTTCCTTCATGTTTTATTTTCCGACATCATGAGAATAACGTAACGATATTTTAACGTGACATGTTGTAACAAGAATATCTATAGCAAGAGCTCTTTTCAGTCGCTGCATTCTTTTCCTCATGATTATTTTCTTTTTTCCCTTTGCATTCTGCTGTAATAGTATGAAAAAGGACAACATATACTGCACATTTGTGGTCTGTTCTCCCGATATAATTTATGATATATCTTATTAATAATTCACTGGAATACACAAATAATCTCTCGTTTTCTCTCCAAATCCTCACGTCTCATTCCAGGTTTCTTTTCACGGGTAAATGCAATTTATTATCAGTCAAAATGACGGAAATCACTTTGAAATAGTATCACGCAATGCTGAAGTTAATGAACATTTTTGATTAAGGCAACGTATGTTGCATAATACAGATAGCCTATATATTATGTCCATTATTTCTGTGGAAAGAGTCACACTTTTGGGGTTATTCATGGCCTGTTGAAAGTACCTTGTTGATGTTTTTACATTTTTAAATGTCTTTTTAATGTTCGATGGTCGCAGTGTGAGTAGAATAATGTTGTCATATTGTACCCAGTTTTAAAAAAAACATAATATTGCGTTCATAGAGGAAGCCTTTCACTGATTGTTTACAGCTTAATGGAAGTTACACCCATAATTCACGCATGCCGCGTAGGAGTAAGGTGGATAACATGCATTTTGGAACGTAACCATTGTTCCAAACTTGTAATGAGAAGCCCTTATAAAACAACTTATGTCAACAAAAGATATGTCCTCCAAAATAAAAGCTTTTAAAATGAAGAAATTAAGACATAAATATTAATAATGTAATTTTTACAGTTGTACTGTAAAATAAAATAATTATTATTTAATAGTTATTAAATACTCTCCCTTAAATTCTCTTTTTATTTTACAATGAAATATAACAATGGTAATATTTGTCATAATACATTATTATGAATGATATTTAATTCATTATTATTATTATTAATTATTAATTTATCACATTAAGTTGCAATTTTTATCAGAAAAATAAAAATTTGTGCCAATCGTGCAGCCCTATTTTTGAGTGAACTATCCCTTTAAGGTCGTATTTGCAAGCTGTAGAGCACGACAAACTATGTGTGTATGATCTTTATCATTTTGATTACACAAAACTGTGACTTTGTATTCATTTGAAATTGCAAAATGAACCCTGGAGTCACAGTTAGAAGTAGATGGAAAACAGTATCTTCGGTGTACCTCCAGCATCACTGCCAGACGTTATCACACTGTTTGTCGTGCGCTAAAACTTCGAACGAAGTAGACTAAAGCTGTGAACACAGTGGCAGATGGTTAAGCATCGCTCTCCTGTAAAATTACATGGATGTCACTTGGTAGGGGTGTTACATCGTGATTGATGTAGTTCAGACTTGTGGTATTTTAGTCGATCACATGTTGAAAGTGTGCCCCGGCGTGTAATGTGAATATATATTTTTTTTGTGTGTAATGTGAAATACACACGTGCCTCCTACTGGACTCCTTACTGTGGCCTTATCAGTCAGAAAACGCAGCAGTACAGTTCTCATTTCGAAACCACTGTGATTATATCCATTAAAAAAACAACTTGTCTGTCTTGAATGTGTGGCGTCTTTTTTGTCTTGATTGCAGATTTTGTTCGCTGAAGCTTATTGAATCGGCTGCTTGTAAACGTACAGGTTTTTTACCTTTCCAGACAGAAGCACGCAGGCTCCTGAAGGCCAACGGCTGTGTGAGTAAATTAACCCCGCACTCACCAGCTGTATCACTGCACACACCCCTTTCTGGGGGAAAAAAACACATCACCGAACACATGGCACAAAGGACGGCGTGGGAACTGCATATGGTACATAATCAATAGGCCTTATCGCGCACACGCAACCCGAACTGCAGGCACACCAGCATTGGGCTAGACCATTATCAGTGATACATGACCCTAATCCATTTATGTGTCAATGATACAACAGATTGGGGTTCGGGAAAACAGCGGCGTGGCACTGGGGACGATATCTTCACCGATCCAGCCATCTTACAGACCTTGCCTATATTTCCACTCACTAGATCTGCTAACAGCAAATCAATGGGCTTCTTTTGTTTCTGCAGGTTCAGACATCCTCATTGTGTCATTGTGTTATCGGCGCCGTGGTGTGTGTGTGTGTGTGTGTGTGTAAATCGCTTTGAATATGCCACCAGGATAGAGGCCTCTACCAGAATGTTTTCTTTTTCTAATGTGAGGATGTAAACGTTGCGAGGAAGCGAATATTTCAAACGCTGTTACAGTGCAGCCATTTGATCTCTTGAAGGCTCGAGTTGATTTACGAATATGAAAAGTGCTTCAGCTGTATTCGCCAATATTTTCACTGCGCAGTCAAAGAAAACTTCAAAGTTGAAGGTTGGAGCGTTAAACAGTCCTCCGGGCCCGCATCCTTCTCTGAAGGGGCCAACGTAAACACGCCTCGGCCCTCCGCGGGGCTCTCGCTGAACCTGGATAAAAGCAGCAGGGAAGACAACTGAAATTAAACGTTTGCAGAACGCAGGAGAAACGCCTCCTCCTGTAGGCCCATGCATTTCCCGCAGAGCTGTAATATGTCATCTGGGCAGGCACTTCGGTGGAGGACATATCCCACAATGCCCTGCAAGGCAGGGTGCCACAGTACCCGTTGCGGCTCACTAACATGCCTCCACGTGCCATCTTAACTTTTCATTTGTCTTCTTCTACCTGTCAAGTGGAGGAAAAAATTGTATGGAGGAAACGATCCTCCCCAATGGAATCATGATCTGTCAGTTGTACTTCTGTGCCATGAAATGACATTGCACTTCTATTCAGTGATCCACAAGCATCTTAAGATGAGCTGAAAAAGTCTAATTCAGTATTCTGAATCCCAGTCATAACATATATTCTATACGTTTCAGGGACTAGACTCTGAAGTTTAGGATTGCATGTACATTTTCTTGTGTATATGTATAACATAAGAGCTATATATTGCTTTGCTTTCATTTGTTTTGCTTTGTTTTGTTTGGACCAAGCCACTACTTTTTGTTTGTTTTTTTATTTCTTTTTGTTGTAAGCTTTTTGTTTTGTCTGGAACTTTTGTATATATAATATAAGCCTAAACCACTGTTTTTTGGTTTGTTTTTCCCCCCACTTTGTTTTGATTTGTCTGGATCTTTTGTATGTATAATATCCGTTATTTATAATATCCGTTTTAATATTAATCCGTTTTTTGGTTTGTTTTTGGTTTATTTGTTCACTTTGCTGTTTTGTCTTGCTCTTTTGTAAAATATAAGCTCAAACTGACATTTTTTTTAAGCCCACACTAATGTTTTTTGGTTTGTTTTTCGCTTTGTTTTTGTTTGGATCTTTTGTATCTGTATAAAAGACTAAACTGCTGTTTTTTTTGTTTTGTTTTGTTTCTTTGCCTAGTTTTGTTTTGATCTTGCATTTGTGTAATACAAGATCAAACAGTCATGCTGTTTTTTGTTTTGACCTTGTACAAGTCCACATGTAAGTCTAGACAGCATTTTGCATTGCATTGCATACTTTTTGTTTTGTTTGGATCTTATGTATAATATCTGTATAACACCATCATTTTTTTTTTTTTGGTTTGTTTTGGGTTTATATGTTCACTTTGCTTTGTTTTGTCTCACTGTTTTGTATAATATAAGCTCAAACCGGCAATTTTTTAAGCTCACACTAATGTTTCTTGGTTTGTTTTGTCTGGACATTTTGTATGTATAATTGCTTAAATTATCATTTTTTGGGTTTTTTTTTTTTTTTCGCTTTTGTTTTGTTTGGATATTTTGTATCTATAATAAAATACTAAACTGCTGTTTTTTAGTTTTGTTTCTTTGCCTAGTTTTGTTTTGATCTTGCATTTGTGTAATACAAGATCAAACAGTCATGCTGTGTTTTATTTTCACCTTGTATAAGTCCAGACATCTGTTTTGTTTTGCATTGCATACTTCTTGTTTTGTTTGGATCTGTGTGCATAGTTAAAGTCCAAACAGCTGTTTTTTTTGGTTGTTTTGTTGTGATCTTGCATTTGTGTAATACAAATTCAAATGGTGTGTGCTGTGTTTTGACTTGATCTTGTATATGTGTAATATAAGTCCAAGCAGGTGTTTTGTTTTTATTTTTTGTTTCTTTGCTATACTTTGTTTTGTTTGGTTTTTGCATATGTGTAATACAAACCCAGCTGTGTTGCATTGTGTTGTTTTTTTGAACAACAGACACATTCTTCAATAAACCTCAGTACTGTTTTAATTAGAGGTCCTTGATTCATCTTGGGAATCTTGTTGTTCTGTCTGTCATGGCGGTAGGACAAGGAAAGACCAGCTGTCATGTTTCCAAATCAACAAAGGCTGTTTTTATATGCATTCTCTTGGGCTGAGTGTGATTTTTTCCACCAGCGAGACTGAGAAATCCATTCGTAAAGATGCAGCGATCTGAGCACAGTTGACATTCATAGTCATGCGTGTAGGAAGAACATGTTTTTGCGGCTGTTCCTTTCTCTGCATGTTCTCCCGCTGAGAAGTGCATGTTCAATTAAAGCACAGGGGGTGACCATTGGTCCAAACCAAACAGAACACGCATACGGCAGCCGCGAACGCTCGAGAGAGGCTCGGGATGGTCAGTTGTCAGGGCAACACGGCCCCTGGAGAGGGACGAGGGTGAAGCAAACACCTGCCCTACTCTGATCTGTAGGGAATTACTCTGACTGAGAGCAGATGAGCATCCTTAAAACCGAGAGAGCGAGTGTGAACGAGCGAGGAGGAGGAGGAAAAGCTGGGCGAAAATGCGAGCATCTGTCCAATGAGAAGAGTGGAATTTATTTATTATCAGGAGGAAGAGGTGGTTCCATGGGGTGGTTTGATTAATGTCCAACCCTCCATCTTGTCAGTCCGTTTTTGTCTGCTGAAAGGAAAACAAAGCACGGGGGGTTGAGAGAGGGAGAGAGAGAGAGAGAGGGAGAGAAGAGGGGTGGTGGAGGGGTGTTCGGTTAATGGCTGCCACTGAGGTTTCTTTTCATGTCGCTTGGGCCCGTCAGCTTTGATTGATGGCTCAGACAATGATTGGACAGACCCTTAGCTCCTGCTCACCAACCATGGGCATTATGGGAAAAGGGAGAGAAAGTGGGAGAGCAAGAAGGAGAGAGAGATCTCATCCAATGAGAGGACAGAAAAGCACCCATGCAGCCAATCAGAGGAAGGGAGAAAATAGAGCAGGAAACCAAGCGCCTAAGAGAGAGAGAGAGAGAGAAAGCGAGAGAAAGGAACAGAGAAAAAGAAAATAGAGACAGACAGAATGAATAAAAGAGGTGGAGATTTAGATGAAGCCTGTCTGATCTCACTCGATTATATATGTGGATATAACAGTCTGTATGTGTAACCACTCCATCCAAACCTGTTCACTCTTTATCTCTCTCTCTGTGGTTTTCCGTTGGCATCTCAAACCACATTTTCATTTGCAAACAACCTTGTGGCTGCAAGAATCCGTTAGGAATGAAAGTAGCGTCTCTGTCTATCTGACATACTGTCAGCAAATCAGAGACTAGTGGTCTGTAAATGCGTTCGCATGGGGTCAGCTCGCTACAAGTGTACCTCAGTGTTTTGTGTCATCTGAAAGTATGAACAATAGCCTAAAAACCTAAAGTAGCTTTTAGTTGTAATCACAGTTTGGACCTGCTCAGGGCTAAAAGCTGACGTTTTGAGGTACACCGAAAGGGACAGAAACGGAAAGCAGTTTTCTTTCGGGACAACCTCAAATTCAGGAGCTGTCTGTCATAATTTCCTAAGGCCGAAAGAACTACTGAAGCATGATTCTGTCAGCAAAAAATCCCTTTGAGAATGTCTGACAGAATAAAAGTCATAAAATGATTTTTGTGTCATTTTGAAGAGCATGTTATTCATTCCAGGCCATGGTTACTTATATAATTATTTATTTTTAATATGATTTTATATTATTTTAAAACAATATTTTTTAAAATGTACTTTATTATATCATTTCTATAAATATTTTTTATAATTTTTGTGCAGCTTTTTATGTATTCAAACGGGTTGATATGTACAATATGTCCATCCTTCTGTTCAGGAGAAACTGTTGCTATCACTAATTCTGCAGCAAAATGTACATGTACTGCAGATTTTATGTATGCATGGAACAGAATTTGAGAGCACACTGTGCAGAATATTGTATCTCATAACAAAACGCTGTCTACTTTGACTTTTTATTTGGTGAGCAATGAACCATAAGTAATATCAGCTGCAATTATCAACATTTCCTTGACTCGTTATGTGATCACAATAAGTTTTTAAAGATGTTTAAACATAAAATTGGACTAAAAATACATATGATCTGTTTTATATGTATAAGACGAGTATAATTATAAGTAAACGTGCATATTGAGGTTATGTGACAACAGTGCACCATTGAAATATTAGCTCAAGAAACAGAGCATGGTGTCATAGGTTTGATTTCCAATGCATGAATTAATAAATTGCATACCGTGAATGAATGCAATGTAACATGCTTTGGATAAAAACATCTGGCAAATTACAAAAGTTTAAATAAGTACCGCAGTATTCTAGTCAGTAGGAAACAATAAGAACAGAAGTGTGTGGAAAGAAAGAAACTGTGTATTTGTGTCTGTAAAACAGAATAGAGATACCTGGCTCTGGTTGGAGTGGGTATTATTAGGTTTGGGAAGAGGAACATATGTAGAAGAGCCGCAGGGGCCTGGGGGGACGCTTGATCCCGTGGCGCCGCTCCTCTCTTCTGCCCCCAAATGGAAGCACAAATTGAGTTGGTAGGGCTGCGTAAATTGAATTTACAGAGGGAGCCCCCCACCATTACCAGCCCCACACTGAGTTTAGGGTCATCTGTTTTAGTTGGCAAATTGATTTTTACATTTTGGCCCTTGTCCTCTGCCATCCTGTCCTGATCTTCCTCTCTCTCCCACTCGTTCTCGTTCTAGCTGATGTTTATAGTCATGTATGATGGTAATAGTTGAACATGGTGGTCGTGTAGCGTGTGTTTGGTCAGTTCATGTGAATTTTGCACTGGAAACATGAGTGCATGACTCGGTTTATGTATCTTGGATGTATCGTTTGTCGATGTTTTGTTCATAAATTAGTCTGCAAATGATTCGCAGATGTAAGGATCCATGTTTGTAAAGCTTGTCTTCCCATCTGTATTGTGAATGAACGTGTCCTCAACCTTTATTAGGTTATGTTGTATGACTGTGTGTGTGTTTCGCCACTTGAGAACAGTAGAAGTTGTGCTCTTCACTCCCTGTGATGATAGCAGCATTGTAGCAATTAATTAAACAAAATTAATTACCCTCCTTATCATCCGAGTACACATTCACGCAAAGCACTCTCTCCATCTTTCTCTAATACACACACACACACACACTTTTATATACACAGATTCACTCATACGCCTGTTGTTTCATTCTCTTTCTCTTTCCCAAACACTTTGCAGTAATATATCCAGAATAAAATATCATTGCTCAAAAGTTGCAGCACTTATACACTAAACTTTCCAATTTTATTCATATCTGTATTCTTCTTTTCCAAAGGGGTTTGTTCATATATCATTTGTCTGGTTTGTATAACATTTTATTCCTAAACACATGGTGCAATTTTTATTCTCTGATCTATGGAGGGATAAAAATCAGAAAAAAGAAACAAGAATGTTGAACCTGTCTTCATCCAATGTTCAGATTTCTCTTCTGGAAATGAATGCCAATTAGTGCATATTTAACTATAAAATGCCTCATTTGCATAACATTTCAGTTTGAATTTCATCTTAATGTACTGCGATATCTTTTAGTTAACATTTTTAGCCTGTGATTTCTTTAGTTGAGTGTCAATTTAGTTTCAATTTAAACTCACAAACTAATCTAGTATAGCTCAAATAATTCAGTTTTAAGAGAATTTGATGAGAAATATTTGAGTTCAGTTTGAGATTTACCATGCTCTTTTTTTTTTTTTTGCCAGTCTCCATTTTAGTCTCATTGCTGTCTAGTATTGAAATATTAAAGAGATCCTATTTGCCTATACAGCTTCCCCTTTTGATTCCCCATCATTTTTAATCTATTAAAACTATTTATTTAAATAATTAAAAGTAGTAAATGGTTGTGACGTGTCATGTCACACAGAAGACAGATTATGCTAGTTTTGTGACAGTAGGTGTCAGACGTGGGTGTTATGATCAAGTGTTCGAGCGGGACGTGACACTATTAAACCATTTTATTTTGACATCCCATGACGGTTTCTCTCTTCTTTTTTTTTTTTTTTACCTATCTGAAGTCACTTCTCATTCTCAAACGCACTTAGATCAAGCATTCCCCTTAAAAAGGAACTTAGTTGGCAGTTGGAGTCGTTGGGTGTGTGCGTGTGTGCCATCCTCCTGCTGTGTACAATAGTGGGGTCTTTTCCTCGCCCCCGTGCGTATGGTGAACAGGATGGGGGTTTCTGGCCTGCGGGGTTGGGCCCCTCTGGTGTCTTGAAGCAGGTTCTGAGTGAGATTGATGAGGGTCGAGACCCCCACCTCCCCCCTCCTGCCCCACCATGTCCCCCCCGAGGGCAGATACTGCCTGTGCACCCCCGAACACTCTCGCTTGCCAGAACCCTCCGTGTGCATGGGGCAAACCCAGCTGCGCCCCTCCGTTCCCAATCTTTCTCTTTTTTTATCTCTCTGTTTATGTTTTTTAATTATTTTATTGCTTGTACTATCCATCTGGTTTCTTGCTTTTTACTTTTGAGTGTCCTGGCAGTGCAAAGGCCCTGAAATGATGTGTGGCTTGTGCGTTTTCTCTGTCTTTTTACTCTTGAAAGCAACAGAGAGAAAGAAGCAGAAAAACAGACTCACATAGATGCAGGTCCTGATTTATTTCGGGAGATCTGATGCAACCCAACGGCTAAAAGATGCAACGAGATGTTTCCGCAGGTATACCGCTGTGCTATAAATGCTGAATCATACCTATAGTGTAAACATGGTGAAAAGGTTGACTGATTTATGGAGAATAAAAAAGAGAAAAATCCAAAATCCCATCTGTAAAAACATTAACTAATGCCAAAAAAAATGAAACAAGAATTTTTAACATGGCTTTATCCAATGTTCAGATGTCTTTTCTGGAAATGTACGCAAATTACTGCATATTTAATTAGTGCATCATTTACATATTTAAAGATAACATTTCAGAAAACTTTTAATACACAAAATGTCAGTGTACTGGGGAAGTGTGGTGATACACTGTAAAAATGTTTTCACAGATTCACTAATGTTGTTCAGATAACATAATATTTTGAGTTTCTGTTGATTAAACTAATCTCTTTCTTTGTATTGACTCACATTTTTAGTTTCAATGAACTCAATTTTTTTTAAATAGTGTATCAGTTAATTTTTTTGTGTTTCTTGTCTAGTTTCAGATGTTTTTCCTTTGGAGAAATAGACACTACTGAGACAGGAAGAGTATATAAAACAAGTGTGTATAACATAGCTCAAATAATTTAGATAATTTTATGAGAAATATTGAGTTCATTTTGAGACATCTGAATATTGAACATGCAATGAATGCTGAATTATACCTATAGTGAACAGATATCAATTGCATATAAGCAGAGCAGAATGAATATGATTGGAAAGTAAGTAAACTTTCCATGCAGACTATTTTCAGAACTCCTTTGCCGATTCATAAATCTCAGGTTTTGATTATTTAAAGCATTCCACGGCGCACCATTCACACTAAATGGTGTGAGTTACATTCCTACGCTCCGAAAAAAAAAAAAAGCCCCCAGAAGGCTTCTTCCATTACTTCTCATTAACTACGGCCCCCGTGGCTGTTGATGTTACATTTCGGTTGATTAAACGTTTGTCATTTACACTTTCATCAAGCATCTCTGTCACCCTGCGATTCTGTTACAGTGTGAACATGTCAGTTGTCGTCGCTACACGTCCGGTCGTGATGAATGACTGTTATCAAGTGACCAATCCAAACTCTCAGAGCTCGTTTGAGGGGCAGGCTGAAGTCAGCCGTGACGATCTCTGTAAAATGTTATGAGTTGTTGTGACAGTTATCGTGTCGTGTTTGTGATTTTATTGCACAGAGGCAATAAAAGTCAGTAACTCGAAATCAAACTGACAAACTGAGTTTTAACAGATGAAGTTTGGGTGTTGAGATAAAATGTCAGTTTAAGGCCTCTAAGTGTCGGACTTACAATTTATTTACTTCTTTCAGAACTTGCCATGGCTTAGAGATATTGGAAAGATTCACTCATTTCTATTTTTAAAAGTTAGCCTGGATCATTTTCTGCATTGTTTATTTATCTGTTTATTTTATTTTAAATACGATAAAATTTATTTAATGAAATAATAATAAATTTGAGTGTATCTATCTATTTTGTATTTACTTTGTATATGTTCACTTTGTATTGGATGAAGAAAGTGAACTGTCAGTCTGACATCTTATTTTATTTTAGCTTGTGACTGTTTACGCAAGAGGCTTTAAACACAGACAGAATCAGTGCCATAAACTTTTTAGGGCTTTTTGAAAGCAAATGACCTTGTGACACCATTGTGCAAGGAACCGCACATGATCTTTCCCTCCAAAACTTGGTTTTGCATTTCCAAACAAATCCTGATTAGCCAATCAGAGATAGATAATTGCCGGTGGATTAATGTTGTGTCTTGCTGCGGACAGTTTCAAGCTTTTCCTGGTGATTCCACACTGCTGGAGACGGAGCAGTAGTGCCTCATCCTAATTTTTCATTGTGTGTCAGTGAGGAAATGAAAGAGGTGCTTGTAATAACCCATAAAGAGGCTTTTTATCTGTCTGTGACTCCCAAGTGCTCTCTGTCTTTCTTGCACTTTGTCTTTCTGCCCCCCTTTTCTCCTTTTTTTTCATTTCAGACAGTTTTGCACAGTTTGTCTTTAGATAAAATGAAATTACTGCTGTGGATGCCATCAGGCTCATAAGAACATCTGTCCTGCCTGGTGATCCTGATTTCTGACCCCTGCCTGGATTGACTGTTGAGATACACACACACACACACACACACACACACACACACACATATAAATATATATATATATATATATAAAACAAAAGTGTGATTTTTTTAAATTACTTTTTGTAAGAAATGAATACCTTTATTCAGCATGGGTGCATTAAATAGATCTAAATTGACAGTAAAGACATTTATAAAATGTTACATAATATTTCTAGTTCAAATAAAATGCTTTTCTTTTGAACTTTCTATTCATCAAAGAATCTTGAAAAAAATGTATGACTGTTTCCACAAAAATATTAAGCAGCACAACTGTTTTCAACATTGATACTAATCAGAAATGTTTCTTGAGCAGCAAATCATCATATCAGATTGATTTCTGAAGGATCATTTGCATCACAGGAATAAATTAAAGTTTAAAAGTTATTCACATAGAAACCAGCTTTTCACAATATGAAATGTAGCCTCTGTGAGCAGAAGAGACTTCTTTTAAAAACATTTAAAAACTAACAGACCCCAAACTTTTGAACAATAGAGTATCAACCGGTATATAAGGTTACAGTTCTATGCCAGTTATTTAGAACATAAATATATCAGTAGAGTGTTAGTAGAGTATTAGTAGACTGGTAGGGTTAGGGTTAGAATAAGCTGACATGTAGTTGCAAATTAACTTAGTCTTTGTCATAGAATGTCTGTTGGGGACCATCACAATAAAGAGATATTAGATATTAAAGGGTTAGTTCACCCAAAAAATGAAAATTCTGTCATTAATTACTCACCCTCATGTCGTTCCACACCTGTAAGACCTTCGTTCATCTTCAGAACACAAATTAAGATATTTTTGATGAAATCCGATGGCTCAGTGAGGCCTCCATTGACAGCAAGGTAATTAACACTTTCAGATGCCCAGAAAGCTTTAAAGACATATTTAAAACAGTTCATGTGACTACAGTGATTCAACCTTAATGTTATAAAGCGACGAGAATACTTTTTGTGCGCCAAAAAAAAAACAAAATAACAACTTTATTCAACAATATCTAGTGATGGGCGATTTCACAACACTAGTTGCTTCATGAAGATTCGAAGCTTTACAAACCTTTTGTTTCGAATCAGTGGTTCGAAGCGTGTATCAAACTGCCAAAGTCACGTGATTTCAGTAAACAAGGCTTCATTACGTCATAAGTGTTTTGAAATATAAATGGTTCACCACTGGAGGGCGTGACTTTGGCAGTTTGATACACGCTCCGAACCACTGATTCGAAACAAAAGATCCGTAAAGCTTCATGAAGCAGTGTTCTCAAATCGCCCATCACTAGATATTGTTGAACAAAGTTGTTATTTTGTTTTTTTGGCGCACAAAAAGTATTCTCGTCGCTTCATAACATTAAGGTTGAACCACTGTAGTCACACGAACTGTTTTAAATACATCTTTAGTAGCTTTCTGGGCAGTTCTGAAAGTTTTAATTGTCTTGCTGTGAATGCAGGCCTCACTGAGCCATCGGATTTTATCAAAAATATCTTAATTTGTGTTCCGAAGATGAACGAAGATCTTATGGGTGTGGAACGACATGAGGGTGAGTAATTAATGACAGAAATTTTCATTTTTGGGTGAACTAACCCTTTAAGCAGACAGTCTACTAATACTTAAATGACACTTAGTTGACTTGTAGTTGCAAATTTACTTATAGTCAACAGAATGTTCAAAAGGGATCATCAAAATAAAGTGTAACCCTTTTACTCTCTGGAAATCTTTAGCAGTCATAACTAACTAAACTAAAAACTGCTTTAAACCCTTCACAATCACCTGCAGTTTTCTGACTTAGCAAGAATCACGACTATCCACCACAGCCATGAAACATTTGTGCCTTAATGAAACTGAACGTCAATAACTTTTAAATATTTATCTGATTAAAATAACATGCAAAATTACAAACTCAGATGAGACTGCAAAGCGTCAATGAAGCATCACTAAAAACATCAATGGTGGAAATCTTAATGTGATTAAAAAAACATTATCATGACAAAAACATCAATTTGTCAAAATAAGACCATCAATACATTCGGCAAAATATCAATGGCTTAAAAACAGATAGAGATAGATTACAGGTCACCAATCTTGCCATTGTTTCCAGACAGTTAAAACATCAATTCTTCAATATTACATTATATTATATATAATTACAGGGACAATATAGTATTGAAAAGGTGTGAAAATGAGGATATCTCCACATAAATGTATTATACAAGAGGCAGTTTTTGGATAATATATTGCTTTTTTCCCCAACGTGTTTGCTGAAGCCACATTAATATCTCTGTTGGATAAATTTTGGATAAACAGCCCTCACACACAGACACATGAGAAGATTCATGCACATTCACAGACGCACACATACACACACTTCCTCTAATTCTCTCTTTTTCTCTTTCTCTCTCTCTGCAGGAGGAGTGCAGTGCTGTGTGCTGTAGAGGGGAGATAATGGCCTCTGGCTCCTCAATCTCTCGGCTGTAATGTGTTTCTGACGCCAGCTAGTGCCTGCAGCCCCCTGGGAGGTTCAGGGACGACATCATGATGGAGTGTCAGGTGCTTCTGTGTGTGTGCGTGAGCATGTCAGTATGCATATCAAACAGCTCCATAATGATATCTGTTTCCTTGCCAGCCGCCCTAGACTGCAGGGACCACCTTTGCTTTCTCTATATTCCAATCACACGCAAATGTATATAGGTGCTTTTATGTATACATACAGTCAGTGCATTTAGAAACCATTTCATTGCTCGTTTCTTGTCCCTCTATAGTTCGGGCACCAATCAAGGTGGCATGGTAATGGTAACCATGGGAACCGACTCCTAGCGCACATGATGGAACTGACCAGCCCCGCCACAACCAATAATCACCACGACACTTCCTGACATGAGCCGTATTAAAGGGTTAGTGGACCTAGTGATGGTGTTCATGTGACAAGAGACTCAGGCGGACTCACATCAGTGAATGGTTGGATAAGGGCTACTGTACAAATCTGGGTGTTTTTATTTTTGGGGTGGGGGGATGTTTCTTGATTAGGTGGATGTAGAGGATGATTATGGGCAGTAAAAAGAGGAATTTGATCAGAACATGTTGCAAGCAAGCCTTGAACATCAACCTTTTTTAAGGGGTTGCATTTGCCCCTCGAAATTGATTATTACAAATTATATATATATATATAGTGAAAACATGAAAATGGGTCAGTGACGTGGCAGGTCATTTTTTTGTCCAAAGGCCTTAATAATAATAATAATAATAATAATAAAACAAAGATATGACATCCAAAGTGTGTAAGGTAGTACAACTAGATCTCTTTTATTGAATCCAAAAGGTCTTAATTGTATTTTGCCACATATAAAGGTATTTTAAAGATTTTGAAGTGTCAAAAGGTCATTCGGTTTAACCGTCCAAAGGCCAATACAGCCATTTCATTAGTGATTAAAATATCTTAAAATGTAATAAATGTATATATTTTTTTATTCTGGCATGATTTTATAACATCATATATCAACATGGTATTAAAATTATGTGTAGAAGTCGTTGCTTTGTTATGAGAAAGAGTGTCTGGAAAAATGAATTTCATTGATGTCATGCGGAGTAACCAATATAAAGGGACCATTTTGGATCAAGTCATGTGGTCAGTATCATGTGACAGGATGTGACATCATTCAGACACCTGCAAAGGACCACATGGTCATGAAGCAAAGTAACTAACTCTCTCTTAACTATATGAAAAATTCATGTTTTCACTTGCTCAAATGCATGTCCCGAAACATCAGGTCATTCGGTACAACCGCTATAAAACATTTAATATTTTAAAAACTTGTACTAAATATAAAATGTTTGATTGTCCTTTTGCTAGCTAACTAGATATCAGTCTGTTAGCAGTTTTTGAAAATATCGTCATTCGGTATGACCAAAAGTGGTTAAACCGAATGACTTTTTTGGTAACAAATTGTGTCCATCTTGTAAAAAATGACAAAGGCAGTGTTAATTGATTATAAAAACCACATAAATAAATACTTAATAACACTTAATAAAACTTCAAAATTAATTATATCTCCATTATGTTTTTTTTTACACTTTTAAAAACCTTATTCGTCAATGACCCTTTTATATATATATATATTAGTGCTGTCAAATTGATTAATCACGATCAATCGCATCTAACAAAAGTATGTTAATATATAATATGTGTGTGTATATACACACACACACACACACAAACAAACTTATGTTAGATACGATTAATCGATTTGACAGTACTAATTATTGTCTGTTATACATTATTGTCTATTACATTATTACATTATTTTTTAAGGAGCAGAATTTTCCTACAAGAACATTATTATTAATAATATATGTATATTTTTCCAATTCCAAATATTTAAAACAAAAAAATTGTCTGCAAAAACACAATAAATAAAAAGACATAACTAGACAGGCCCAGAATATAATATTATGCAAAATATAATATTAAAACACATTTAAAAATCAGAGGAATCCACTAGTTACTCTTACATTTTAAATATCAAGGCTATTTTGGTCACTTTTGCCAGCATTTTTTTTTTGCTCCATGCCCTGGTTATTTTTTGACCTTTGCCACATGAGCACCAAGGCTCAATGCTTTATTAGCAACTGCACCACGACTCAGGCTAAAATCTATGTTTTTAGGTTTTTGTGGATGTTGAAAACAGGAAGAGGTTGGCATGATGGATACATACACAATGTAACATCCCTATGTGTGTGTGTGTAGAGAGAGAGAGAGAGTAGTTTATGGCCACGGGGTCAATCTCTCTGAATAGCGAGGAGAAAGGGAACCCCTCACATACACACTCACACACATAATTCACAAAGACAGATCATTCACAGAGAGATATTTCACTCTCCTCCTCGTCTGCCAGGCCTACGGCGTCTCGGCGAGGCCGTAACTCAGCCGCTTGATTGACGGTTGGGTTGGAGAGCTGAAAAGCAGGCTGGACACGTCAGATCATCTGGCATGTTGGAATGTCAGAGCGTCTGACTATTGTCTGATCTGGACAGGACTGGCTGTGTGTTAGGGTATGGGAGAATGTGTGTGCATGTGTGTGAGAGTCATTCAGACATTACTGAGACATCGAGAGCCCTCACAGACAGATCAGAGAAGGCTAGTGTGACGATGTGAACGTGTGTTATCTGATCGGAGTGCTGTTTGTCTAACGCTTAGGTTACAGCAATTACAGGTCGCTGAGTCACACAGAGACCCCCGCACATATATGCACACTTCACACCCACACTGGCCTGTCAGATATACATCACTGACAACCCCCTTCCTGAATTTACAACATGGACATCAAACGCCCCCTCAGACAGCTGTCTGCCACCCTCAACCTGTCACCTGATATCACACACACACACACACATATGTAGACATGAACTATGATCAAGGCTGCATTTAATTGATCAAATATACAGTAAAAATGTGATGTGAAATATTATTACAATTTAACTACAGCTGTTTTCTCTTTTAATTTTAAAATGTAATTTACTCCTGTGATGTCAAAGCTGAATTTTCAGCATCATTACTCCAGTCTTCAGTGTCACATGATCCTTCAGAAATAAATTTAATATGATGATCTGATATTCAAGAAACATTTCTTGTTGTCAGTGTTGAAAAGTGTTATGTACAGTTTTTTCCCAGGATTCTTTGATGAATAGAAAGTTCAAAAGAACAGCATTTATTTGAAATAGAATCTTCTGTAACATTATAAATGTCTTTACTGTCACTTTTGATTGATTTAATGCATCTTTGCTGAATATTATTTTTTTTATTTATTTCCAAAAAAAAAAAAAAAATTCTTACTGACCCCAAACTTTTGAACAGTAGTGATAATGTTACAAAAGCTTTCTATTTCAGATAAATGCTGTTCTTATGAACTTTCTATTCATCAAATAATCCTGAAAAAAAAAGTACAACTGTTTTCAACATTGATAATAATCATAAATGTTTCTTGAGCATCAAATCATCATATTAGAATGATTTCTGAAGGATCATGTGACACTGAAGACTGGAGTAATGATGCTGAAAATTCAGCTTTGCCATCACAGGAGTAAATTACATTTTAAAATATATTCAAATAGAAAACAGTTATTTTAAATTGCAATAATATTTCGCAATATTACTGTTTTTAATCAAATAAATGCAGCCTTGGTGAACATATGACACTTCTTCTAAAAATATAAAAAATCTTTCCGATCCCAAACTTTTGAACTGCGGTGTGTGTGTGTGTATATATATATATATATATATATATATGTATAATTTTACATATAATATATATATATATATTTTCATATCATATTGTCTGTCATAGAGTTCTCAGTTAAGTATCAATTTTGTCTCAGATGTTTCTTCTTAAATTTCTTTGGATAAATAAAAATAGACACAAATGAGAAACTGTAGATGTGAAGTAACAGTTTAGAGCTGTAAAAGTAACAATAAACCAAATCAAAACTTTGGTATCTTGCAGTTTGAAACATTGTTGAGATCTCTGAAGCACTAAAGGAGACACATGTGAGATTACGATGACATGCAAGAGAGGTTTTTGTTCTCAGGAGAATAATCTAAAAAGCATATGACTAAAGCCTGACTCTCCATTTGCTCTCCATTAAATCTCAGATTTAAAGATTCAAATGTTGTTTCCTAAGGGCTTATTTGTTAGATTAAGTTTATGTAAATTATTGTTTGCAAATGAAGTTTCTATCTGATGACCTCATTTTAATCTAATGTGTTCCACAGTTCCACAAAACTCCAGTAACTATGGTATTTTGGGCGAAACTTTAGTTACCATGGTACATTTATGTAAAGAATGTTTAAGTCCAGTCAGTTTCCACAAAGTTTGAAGCAATTTATTATAATTCTCAGCTCATGCTTATGCGAAACATCTCTCAAACTGTGTTTTTACATCGTGACTTTCAGCAGAATGAAACGGGAGAAGCCACCCAGAAAGCGATGACCTCTGACCTTGTCGTAATGCCAGCCTCCAGGCGTGCTGACTTCACAGAGGCAGATGCACACAGCTCTTTCTGTTCTGTTCTTCAGCTGCCAGGCTCTGGAGCCATGGGGAGAAAATCTCAAGGACAGGGAGTGAGGAGACGGAGCCCTCCGGGCAGGTTCTGGACGCCACTGTCAGCTACAATGGACAGCTGTTGCCCAGGTAACAGGACGGGCGGGTTTATGGGATAATGTGGGCGGCTGGTGTTCTGGTTTGTGGTTATCAATGCACAACATACCCTATAGCATATAATTAAGTACATAACCAACAAGATTATAAATATATAATCAAAACAACCTCCAGGAGGAGTCCACTACAATAAGAAACAGATTATAAACCTAATAAGCCCAAGGAGGAGCGAATGTGTGTGTGTGTGTGTGTGTGTGTGTGGACGGTTTGACAAGCCGAGGAGATTCCACTTTGCTTCAACTCTCCAGATGCCATCACCATGGCTACACCAGGCTGGGAACCTGACCCTTGACCTTTCAAAGGGTCACTAAGTGACCCCTGCTGTTTGTACAGAGAAACTCCTTACTGACAAGCGAGGGAGAAAGACATCTGCCGGTGTGTGTTTGCATGTGTCTAGTGAATTAGTGGCCATAATGGACGAATCTTAACTCTGAATCAAAGTTTTGGACATTTACAATGATAGAGTGGGGTTTTGAATTTTGATGCCCTGTGATGCCTGTGTAAACGTCTAAAATAAGTCATATTAAAACGTCACTTGTCTCAATTTTCTTCACTCTGACAAATAAGCCTATGTGGTGAAAAAAGTCTGTCAAAGTGCTATTTCTCTTATACTACCTCACTTTTTTCTTTTCCATATTCATTTAACATGACATGCACTTGTTTTGTGCTCTCTCTCTCTCTCTCTTTCTCTCTCTCTATGTCTATGACACCCACATTCTTAATGTATGCATCTCCACCTCTATTATTCTCTCATACTATTGGACATTTCTAGCCACACCCAATTCTCTCTCCCTCTCTGTTTTTCTCTGCCAGTGTCGCACGCATTTATATACTAGTCTGAGTACTAAATAGTATTAGAATAAATGCATCCTAGATCATAGTACACTACAGTTCAAATGTTTGTGCTCAGTAAGAATTTAAAAATTTTATATAAAATAAATGCTGTTTTTTGAACTTTCTATTCAATCCTGGATGAAAAGTATCACGGTTTCCGCATAAATATTAAGCAGCACAACTGTTTTCAACATTGATAATAATCAGAAATGTTTCTTGAGCAGCAAATCATCATATTAGAATGATTTCTGAAGGATCATGTGACACTGAAGACTGGAGTAATGATGCTGAAAATTCATCACATTTAAAAATATATTAAAATAGAAAAGTTATTTTGAATCATAATAATATTTCACAATAGTACAGTTGTTTTGATCAAATAAATGCAGCCTTGGTGAGCATAAGAAACTTTTTTCAAAACATTAAAAATCTTACCAACCCTAAACTTTTGAACAGTACTGTACATTGAAAATATGATGCTAAAAGTGTACATATGGTTATTATTTCTGGTGAATTTTGAAAATGTGTATACATATTTAGTTAAATGCTGCTGTTTGTCAGTATGTTTTCACTGACTTTTCCAATTTTAATTAGTTATATTTATAGTACAGTTTAAACTGACACCCTAATTTCGATGTTTCTGTGCCAGACAAATGCTTTAATTGCTAATTACATAGTTACAGACATTTAATTGCTAATTACATAATTTCTAATTACATAGCGTCAGTGCACTTAGCTACCTTTTGTTTGTAACTTGTAGTCTTGAAAAGCTAAATGAATAAATGTAAATTAAAAAAACCCTCAGTCTTACTAAAGTGCATACTTTTAGTGCATACGTATGCACACTGAAATGCAGCCTTTATCTTTAATTTTTTAAAAAGGCTTTTTATTATTATTTTAATTTATGCAAATAATAAAAAAAAATTGCTCTGTATTCCAGTGAAATCTGCTATTAAACTTGTGGACTTTTAGTCTTGATTGACTGGCAGGCTCAGAAGGAGCCCGGGGCCTTGCAGGCCACAGGGCAATAGTGCATGATAATATACAGAACAGAAACACGCGGGAGTCTAGCAGAACCCAAACACACATCCTGTCTCCTGTAGGACTCCCAGGTGCTGCGGCGTATCACATTTCCATGTTCAGTCCCCAGAACGCTGCCAGTCAACATGCCGAGAACTCGGAGCGAAAGACCGTCTGTGTGTTGGAGGGTGATACAGCACATATGGCCCAAATGATCTGGCAACTCTATTTATTACACACAAGAAGTTAAATTGAGCTTTATGGAGAGTGTGTGAACATACAGCTCTGGCAGCGGCCAACCAGCGTGATGTTACGCAGACCTGAACGAGTGTGTATGTGTGCCTGGAATTTCTATATAACGTAGTTAGTGACCGTTTCTCTCTCCCAAACACACTCAATCGAGCTCTGTCAACTGGTTTAAAAAAGTTTTCCACATCTTGATTACTGCCATCTTCAATCACATCTCATTGGACAGCCATAAGGGAAGCCGCATTTTAATTAGTCATATTAATTAATACAGCTGTTAGAGTCTCGGTCCAGTTCTCATCACCATCAAATCATTTCACATGCCCAAACTAGAGTTCATGCAACATTGAGTTGTACTTCTGATTTTTTTGTTGTTGCTGTTTTTATCTTACTTTCCAGGTGTAATTGATTCAAATTAGTTCCAAACCCACATGAGAATTTAAATCTTATTATTGTTTGTAGCCAGATGAGTTTCATTAATATATAAACATCTCTCTGGAGTTTTGGTCCCAGGAGCTCTAATGCAATAAAGCATCTTTAACAACCATCTGCCCTGAATTATGGTCTAATTACCTAATAACCTCCAACATAAATGAACAGAATATAACATTGTAATGTTTTAATGTAGCACCTGCATAATATTGTCAACTAAACTTGCTATCTACATACTGACAGCTGTAAACATCTGAATTTCTACTAGAAAAGCACTGTTGCTTCAGTCGATGATGCCGGGTTTTATTGTGAATGAGTGATGCTGTGTTTTCATAACCGAGACAGATCTTCAGCACTTAACGTAGATAATTCAGAGCGTACGTTCACCCCGTCACTTTATTACACACTTTATTAAAGCACTCTGACCAGAGATGAGAGGCTGCAATATCCACACCATTATTTTTCTTAATGCCTGCGATCTATCTCTGTGCATTAATGCACCCGCAGAGGATTCCACCGAGTGTGTGTGTACAGTAATTGTGTAAAGGTGTGCTTTATACATTTAAAAATAAATAAATGAAAATATAATAAAATGCTTTGTTAATAGAAAAAATTATATACAATTTTAATAAAACCTGAATAAAATATAAATAATAAATATATTATTTAACAATATATATATTTAAATTACTGATTGCTTCAGCTTATTGTAAAAATAAAACTATTTTATTTCTGCTGTTTGAATTATAAAATGACATCACTGGCTTTTATGCAAACATGTCATGTCTTTGACGTTCTTTGTCTATTGAAATTCTTTATGTTTTTAGATTGATACACGTCCAGAACATCATCTGCATTTCCAGCTGTGCAGATCCAGACTCAATGATGAGTGTGTGTGTGTGAGTGAGTGTGTGTGAGTGTGAAAATGTCCCCACAAAGATGGCAATATTCAAAATCCTTGTCCTTGTGCATGGGGACATTTTTTTTAGATGATTTTTGAAAATAGGTTTAGGGTTAGAGGATAAAATATACAGTTTGAACAGTATAAAAATCATTATGCCTAATGGAAAGTCCCCATAAAACATGAAAACCCAACATGCGTGTGTACGTGTGCTAGCAGCTGAGCGAGGTGAGGTGTGTAAATCGGGTTTGCTGATGTATGTGTTTGGCATTCTTATGGTAATGGTGTCAGATAGCATGTAATGAATTCATTATACTGCCTTATTGCACCCTCATCTGCAAACAGAGAGCCACCCAGGGACATACTGTACGAGTGTGTGTGTGTGTATGTGTGCGAGGTTAGTTGAAAAATATTATATGGCACTATTATTCCTAATAAGATAATAATGATCCCGCTTTTGTTTAACTAGGGAATGTTTCTTTATATTTAACAACCAAGCATTTTAATGCTTGAATGTATTCACATTCATTTTCAGTCAGTTTATTCAGTTATAAGTCTATCTGTTATATGGTGTAAAAGATAATTGTGCAGTTCCTGTGATTGTGTAGAGAATCTCGGGTCCCATATGGTTGAGTCTGTGGCATCATGGCTGATCTGCTCAGCCTGCCCTTGTTTCTTTAGTTATGAAATACTGGTTGAAACATAAGAAGAATGGCTACATAAATGTTTAAATAAACATATGATTGCAAAATTGAGAGGATCAGTCTCAGGCTTTGAAATTAAACATTTTTTCTCTACCGATTAGTTACACCCCAAACTGCACTACGTATTACTAATCATTACAT
Source organism: Hypophthalmichthys molitrix (assembly GCA_037950675.1). Taxonomy (NCBI): domain Eukaryota; kingdom Metazoa; phylum Chordata; class Actinopteri; order Cypriniformes; family Xenocyprididae; genus Hypophthalmichthys; species Hypophthalmichthys molitrix. The sequence goes on along the minus strand of CM075494.1, from coordinate 18,802,896 downwards.
ATTATATATAATTATTCATTGAAAGTTGATGGACTATTAGTTATGTTTGGAATGGAATACTGGCACACTGCACAATATGTACTGCATACTGCATGGCAATAACCATCACAGACACTGACAGGAACAAAAACCACCAAATATTTACATTATTGGTCTGTCTGGATAAGTTTTTCTTATATTATTACATTTGGTCCACCTCAGACTTGAATATGTGGTGACATGCTAGCTATAAAGCCTAGTGTATTTTAAATAGCACTCAAATGCAACAGTACTTTCGAACAGAGGTATGCTACGCTGACCTCAACATGGGCATGTTGCATTCAGCAAGAAGCATCCGAGTTATCATCTTGGAAATAAAAATATTTATTTTGCATTTTTAAACCAATTGCGTATAAAAATGACTTAACTTTTGGTAATCTGATCAAATAATGAATCAAAAAGAGATTCAAATTATTAAAATCATTGCAGATATTAGTTCTGGTTCATTCATATTTTGACAAACGTAATAGGTCATCTGGGTATTCAGTGCATACAGAAAATGTGCATATGGTCCACTGCGCATTAAAGCCTATACATACAATAGGCCTACAGCAGTAATACACTAACGTTACTGCAGTACTACAGCAGTATGCTATTTGAACAAAACCACTGAGTAAAGTGCCAGATCAGACTGGGAGTAAAAAAGTCAAGCACTTCATGTTTGAGTAGGCCTCTACACAAACTCTTTACCTCACAAACACTCACTCGCGAACTCGAACACACATAATCTCCTTCCCTCTTGCTCTGCTTGGCTTCATATTTCTCCATTACGCAGGTTTTTAAACACCTCTTGTACTCCTATTAGAGAAAAAAGAAGCCGAAGAAGAAGAAGTTCTGCACTATTTATCCCGTCAGACTATCAATCACTGTCGCTCTCGCTGCCCCGTCTTGGGCGCAAAGACAGCGCTACGCGGCCAGCCATTTGTCAAAGCGGCCCCGGAGGCTACGCATGGCTGTGTCCGGGGAGGACGGCCTGTCGTCGGGCCGACGTGGATGAACGAAAGCGCTATGCAAATTAGCGGCTAATCTGTGGCGGAACACAGGCGCGCCCGGCTCGCAGGTTCCATTACTCCTCTTTAGCTCGGTTGATTATGATTAAACTGATGCCTGCCGATCGGTTTTAACCCTTTTGCCCGCCAAAAAAGCAGCCCGGTGCGGATGCTTCCGTTTGGCTGGAGGCGCGTGAAAGATAAACTGTCTGTTTATATAAATAAACGCGCTAAGTTTGAGTCACGATAGTTCCCCACAGAATCAGCGGTTTAGAGTGAAACTTCCCTCTTTGATCTTATGTTAATGAAATAACCTTATCAAAATGAGAGAAAAAAGGTAAAAGAATGGCTCAGGTTTTGTGCTGGCCCACTTCACAGTACCTGACAGAGCTGTTTCTGCCACCTTTGCTGGAAAAAAGACAAAAAGATGAAATTTAAAGTAAGCTTGAAACGAAGTTTCAATAGTATTTTCTTCCCTGTTGTGATGTTCTAGGCTACTATTGAGTGAAACGCAGGGTTGCCAGGTTTTCACAACAAAACCAGCCCAATTGCTCCTCAAAACTAGCCCAATGGCATTTCAGGGGAGTCCCACGTAAAAATCGCGTTCGGGAGGGTAAAATTCGGCGAGGCTCCCCTGGTAAAATTCCAGGGACTAAATATCATGTTAATTTGGGTCGATACAACCCGCGGTGTAAAAGTAGCCCAATTCCGCGAGAAAACCGCGGACTTGGCAACACTGGTGAAACGGCTTCTCGAACAAGAAAAAAATGTAGGGCGGGACTTGATTTTGTCCGTGGGGAATTGATTGGATGATTGTGGTTTGCAATTGCTGTGATGTCATGTGAGTGACAGATTGTCCTGCCCTCGTGCCAGTAAACAGGTAATCAGAGAAGAGAAGAAATGTTAAGTTACTTTGATTAAAGATTATGAAGACATGAATTTTAATAAAATAATGACGTGGACAAATAAATCATTTGCAACAAATACTGCTAAATAAATAGTCATTTTTGATTTCATGGTGACTTTAAATTTTCCTCACTACAAAGTCTGAACTCAGAAACTAAAGTTGGAAGTTTATTTTATTCAAGATGCATTAAGAGTCTTCAGCAGGAAGATGCAGTGGATAAAAAGCTATGGAAGCAGAGATGTTTTGATTGATGGGTTCTATCATTCAACGTCCCTTCTCCACATCGACATGAACGAGTGTCTCTGTGTTTGTGCACGTCAAGTACAGATGAGGTCTGGTAGCCACAAAATTAGACCTCGCTCTAAGCGAGATTTCTGGAAGAATGAGAGCAACAATCCTAGTTCTGTTTAGTTCATTAGAATTTTTCATTTATTTACAGCTATTTTTATTTCAGTTAAGTAGTGCACTCATTTTGTTTGTGCTTCTGGTACGCTTTCCAACTGCATAATAATCCTGTTCAGGGTTTATTGTCCACTCTTTGTCCCTACAATATTACTCTTAGTTTTCTTTTATTCTTGAACAATGAAATCTTTATGTGAATAGCTACAGCACTCAGCACTGTTTTCTTTCCCTGATGCATTCATTGTATAATGCACAAGGGAAAATAAGGAACAAGGGAATGGGAGATGAGAAAGAGAGAGAGGATAAAACAAAGAAACAACAAAATAACCGTGTCATCATCCTTTTTCTCCTCCTTTAAAACCACTCTATCTGCACCAGATGCCCATCTGTCTATTTCCTTCCCTCTATGGACTATGATATGACATAACTTCATTCTCTCAATAGATTGACAGTAATTTTATTTTCAATTTGTTGTGGTTCGAGGCAGTAATGATGACTGACGGGAGCTACTGTCACCTGGTGGACAAATAGAAGACTGCGCTTTAACCGAACAACTGTTTTCTCTACAGGACGAACCTGTTGTTCAAGAATCTCGCCACGAGGAGGCGCACTAACACAACACATACCACGTTTTCAATAGACACAAGGTAGCCTAAATAACAACAATATGAGGCATGTGGATTGTGCTGTGAATTAAATGTCAGATTTAAATGGTAAAAAAATCATTTAGGCTAATGAAACTACTTTTTATGCTATGACTTAAATCGAAGATAAATCAAATTCCTGATTTGTAATTGGAGTAATAAATGTTGAATTGTAATTTCAATGTGAATAATAATGCAAAACAGACCACATATTTCCAAAAACATTATAACCAGTAGCCTATGTAAAATGCCATCAATAGAAATTTGCATTTAATTATGATGACGTTTCAAAAATGGCAAAAAATAAAAAAAAAATAAATAGATTTAATAGCCTATATTAATTTTATATATATATATATATATATATATATATATATATATATATATATATATATATATATAGGCTAATGGACCATGGTGGAAGACAGTGTTTCCCAGAATGTTCTAATTTACCCTAAAAGCAGGTTTACAAAATAGAAACCTTAAACAGAACCTGAGAAGTGAATATCTTTCAGAATTGAATATCATTTAATTGCAATTCATTAAATTCATCTTCCTGTCATTCCACTTCTACATCCCGTAGCAATATATGTTCAAGTTCCAACTCATCAATTTAAAGGGAGATAATTCTTAAATTCTGAATTTTTATGAACTGCCGAATGTTCAAAACGAATTGCTCAAAATGTTGCCTTTAAAATGAAAATTGCTCTTGTCGGGCCAAATGAAGTTTCCCATCAGAAGCTATAAGATAATGATTAATGGACTGTGTGTTCTGCAGACTGTGGAGAGGCAGATCTTGGCTGCCATGAGCAAACTACCAACGCCAGAGCCCAGCTGGTGCTGAACATCCCCCCAGCCGCACGCCTTTCGAGTGGGCCATGAAATGTGGCTTGTTCTTATTTAATCCCCGTGTGTATGAACGCCGCATACCCTGTCCTACCGCCAGCGCACCACATGAACCAAGCAGCCCCCAGACAGAGGGCAAGTCCTCCTTAACACACCCAGCTAGGGCAGCGGTCAGCCATTAGTATCCCTCAACCAGCCTAATCGCACCAGTGGGCATCCTGGCATCAGACACTTCTCTGGCTATTGTTCCTGTTCTAACTAATGCCAGAGCCAGGACTGCGGCGTAATAGACAGGACTGAGAGTCTGCCCTCTACTGGTCAGATGTGGAATTGTTCTTTCTTTCTTTCTTTCTTTCTTTCTTTCTTGAAGAACTGCTTAAAATTAGCTTTGCTGACAAATATAAATGTAACGGTTGAAGCAAATATTGAAGGAAAAGCATGCAGCAAACAATACTGCCTGAGAGAGTGTTAAGAGTAGAATATAAAAATATAAAGTAAAATATAAAATTTTACTTAATACTTACTTATTTAAAAAAAAAAAAAAAAACACCAAAAGTGAAATGAATAAGCCTCAGGCTGGCAATGCAAATTCATGCCCATACAGCTGAAAATAAATAAATAAATAAATAAACTTAAGTTATTTTTGCTTATTTTATGGTTAAATTGGATCATCAAAGTCAGCAGTAAAGACATTTGTTAATAAAGTGAGTTGAAATACATAAAGTATATTTGTATTATTTAACATATTTAATTATGGCAGGTTTGCGTAATATTCAGAGTTCAATTTCACTTTTTTTGTTCATTATGAGGAATATCTAATGTTTTTGTGCAAGTGAGATAAGTAAATGCATGTTCACATTTAAAATAACTAAAATATTTAAAATAACTAAAATAACCATCAGGTTTACACTTGCTCACGATTTCTCACAGGAAAGTTGTCAGTCAATAAAATAATAATAAAATATTAAAAGAACAATAAATAATATAAAATATAAAGATAAATTTTGTTGTAAATTTAAAAGTAATGCGTTAAGGCCCGTTCACACCAAGGACGATAACTATAGGCTAGGCTATACACCACGACTATAACGATAGTGCCACAGAGAAACAATATCATTTGACTCACTTTCAGAACAATTTTTTTCAAGCTGATGAATGATAAAAACATTGACAGCCAATCAGAATCAATCCTGGTAATCCATTACCCCCAACACTGATAAAGAGTAGAGTAGAAGAGTCTGATCATTTGACTGGTAGTATTTCTAAATGTCTGAAAAACATTCACCACAGTAAATAATGCTGTTAAACACAGTTTTTGAGAGCATTGTCAATATAGTATTTCAAGATACATTAAATTCTATTTATTTAAAAATTGAACAAGAAAGCACTGGATGTACCAAACCTGAGATTCTTCAAGAGTTAGTTCATCCAAAAATGAAATTTCTGTCATTAATTACTCACACTCATGTCGTTCTACACCTGTAAGACCTTCGCTCATCTTCGCAACACAAATTAAGATATTTTTCATAAAATCAGAGCGGTATATGACTCCTCCATAGACAGCAATATAACCACCACTTTCAAGGTCCAGAAAGGTATTAAAGACATTGTTAAAACAGTCGACATGACTACAGTGGTTCAACCTTAATTTAATGAAGCGACGAGAATGCTTTTATTCAGCAATCTCTTCTGTTCCCTGTCATTATCCTTATGCAGTTGCCGTAGTAAACACAGTGAAGGCTTCTGTGTTTATGTCCGAATGCCAGCTCAGTATTGGCCAAAGCTGATCATGTGAGCAGCACGACACATGCATGTGATGCTGATGCAGGGGCCGGCCAATAATGAGTCAACATTCTGACATAGAACATGGAAGCGCTGAATGTAAACAACGTATGAGAATGACACAGAAGAGAAGATATTGTTGAATAAAGTCGTTATTTTTGTTTTGTTTTTGTGCACAAAAGTATTCTTGTCGCTTTATAACATTAAGGTTGAACCACTGCAGTCACGTCGACTGTTTTAACAATGTCTTTAGTACCTGGACCTTGAAAGTGGTGCTGTCTATGGACGAGTCATATACCTCTCAGATTTCATCAAAAAATTCTTAATTTGTGTTGCGAAGATGAACAAGGTCTTACAGGTTTGGAACGACATGAGAGTGAGTAATTAATGACAGAATTTTCATTTTTGGGTGAACTAAGGAAGAGAGAAAAAAGTCACACATTACTATTAGCACAGTCCCTGCTAATTACATTCCCAATGTCATTAACTTTATAGCCTCTTAAATATTAGCTAATGTAATATCAAAAGCTGATCCAGTCATTCTTCAACACTCAATCCAAGTATATGTTAGCTATTGTTCTATGAAGCTGATGTCACATAAGCCTGTTTATTCAGGCAGCAGAGGGAGGAGGAGCCTGATGTGGGTGTCTGTGTAGCTACGGGTGGGAGGAGTCAAGCACCTGTGAATCTACACCTGGTTGCCAGAGAGAGCGAGAGGGACAGCCAAGCCGAAGAGGAGGCAGAAGAGAAGGGATAGACAAAAACAAATTAAAATCCAAAGAAAAAGCTGGCGATGATAGGGCGATGAACTCACCTGCTGGACTCAACTGGACCGAGAACTGAACCAAAGGATAGTGACCCCTCTAAGGCAGAGAACAACCATCTCAACTGACGTACATTCACCTGCACAGGTGAGAGAGGCTTATTACCAGAATTCACTGGAGGGGAAAAACTCTTTAAACTCCATGGAATATCATCCAGTTGCAGTTAGTTTTATATTAATTCGACTACATATAAAGTTACTGTGCTACTTGTTTGCTAAAGGTAAAATCAAATAGAAATTAATATTGAGTCCCAGAGAAAAAAATTAGCTGAATTAAATGAAGTTCTAGAGAAAAAAAGCGTATAATAGGTTTGAATTTTAATGACCTTTGGACAGAGACACATTTGATTACACATTCATAGCAAACAGTGAACCTTTATCACTGACTAATCGTCCACAATGAGGAGCCTGAGATGTGTGTGTGTGTGTGTGTGTGTGTGTGTGTGTGTGTGTGGTGGTGGTGGGGGGTGTGGGGGGTATTGCAATCAAGTGAACACTTTGAAATGCAAAACATTTCTTTCAATTGTAAGTTCAGCAGGAAAAATGAACATCTCTGAATTTTGAATTTACTTATTAATCCTGACAAAAACACTGTATTGGGAAGGAGCCAAGCAAGTTCTGACCACCTGAACTCGTTGAATTGAAATTAAAACAATCCACAAACATTATGAATCAAAGATAATTGCTTTAAATCCCTAATTAGTGGTATATTCATAGTAGAATATTAAGGGTTTCATTCAAGTGGACAAGGGGAGAAAGGAATGACGTTATGAAATTACAAGCAAAGGCTGTTTAGTGTCTCGTATTCTCCCTGCTTTATTTGTTTGCATGTGCTTGGGTATATTTATACACAGATACTTGAGTGTATTTATACACAGAATTTTCTTGGAAAGAAAAATTAAAAACTTTCAGTTTTGTTTCTCTTAAACAAATATAAGTTATTTTTCTCCTGAGAAAAAAGCCCCAATGATCTCACACATCTTCTCTATAGTTTCAGAAGAGATCTCAAGTTCAACTATGTCTCAATCGATGCTCGGATTTGCTATGTCCAAAGTCTGCAATCAAGTCAGAAATCTCAATATGAGCGCAAACATTCCTCATCCAATTCTATCAAAAACAAATGATCTGCACTATTCAATTTATAGCTATTTACTCTTACTTTAGCTCAACAATTGTCTTATTTGAATGTGTTTTTTTGAAGAAACATCTAAATCAATATCTCCAAATAGTCTCTAAAAGAGCTTCTTTAAATTTTTCCTCTGTGGAAACTTGGAACCAATTTCCTTTTAATTCTTTTTAGCTACTCTCTAAAAGAAAAAATCCAAAATAAGTTTTCACTGTGATGCCATAGTGGAAACATTTGAGTTCCCCAAAGAACCGTTCAGTGAACAGTTCTAAAAGAACTTTTGTTTTCATAGTGTAGAAACATCTTTATAATCTTTTTACAGTATAATAGACAATGGAAAGTTTCCATGGACGTTAAAGGTTCTTCTTGGAACCATCAATGCCAATAAAGAACCTTTACTTTTAAGAGTGTATTTTACTCTTACGCCCTTTAAAAATAGGGACATATTTCTATAAGGTGCGAGAATAAAACAACATAAAAATAAACCTGAACTACTTTGTGAAATGGATGCCACTGCACGTTTTGGGCCTGCGAGATTGGTCAAACACAAGAATATATTTCCTACAGTTCTTTTGTGCACCACAATTCCTGTCATTTGCACTATACTTTTACTCACTTTAACCCCCTCAGAGTGTGACTGTTCCCAGAGCGAAGCTCTCCAAGGACCTCCAGTTAACACCTGATGTTTTTTTCCAACCACCAACAGGAATAATTAATTAATCAAGATGTCTACAGAGATTTTAATTTCTCATGGGAGCTTCTGTTGAAACAAAATGTACTTTGTGTCATTATCATTGTGATGCCTGAAATAAATTGAAATGCTTTTAGGGAAATTAACAAGCTGTCTGTAATTTGTGTAACAAGACAAATCACAAGTTCGGTTTTGCGACACCAAAGCCATTGTTTTTCTACATTATCGTGATATGTCAGTCTTATCAAATCCTTGAATAATCAGCATACAGAAAGTTCCTGCTGGCCATTGACTTGTTCCCGGAAAGCACTTGCGTTTCCTTTTGAAAAATGATTTCCTTGACCCTTATCAACATTTTTTATCTTCATATGAAAACCACATGCTAACAACATGGAGTGCATATAAGTAAGACCATGTTTGTGTAGAAGTTAATCCACTTGTGTGCAAAGAGAAACCTTCTTTATCCAAATCCTGACTAAATCATAATATTTCCCATTGCAAAACCAAGTGCATTGGAGTGCAATAATATTACAGAACGTTTACAAATTCTTGCAATTCTCACAATTTATTGTATTATGAATTGTGTTTTAAACTTATTCAATAAAATTCCAAGTGATAACTGTGTGCAATGAAATTCAAGGCTTAGTTTATTGAGTTCTGGCATCGCTTTTTAAACAACTAAACCAAAGAATTTTAAAGCATTATTAAATATATCTTATTGTTAAAACCATCTGGATTAAATGCCCTCTTTTATAAGGTTAAAAGCGGGAAAAAAAACAAGGCTGTAAGGTTGAAAGGGAGCTGGCCGGCACTACCTGATCTCTGTTTGCTCTCGTAAACATAAAAGCAGGAGCAAGAGTCAAAGCCCTGAGAAAGCGAACAGAAATTAGCATACTGTATGAAAATGACCACTTTGTTGCTAAGCAACAGAGCCAAGCCTATCCTGTGAATGGATATTGCCACACGCTACAGCAGTTTTGTGTGAATTTGAGTGTGGGTGTTCATTTTTACATTTCACAGGAGGCTGATTCAGTTTGAGATATGATCATGGACAGTAAAGCAATAAAATTACCAGGATATGCAGCTCAGAGTATTTGTTTATTGTTGTCTTTGTGTAAATAAGTGTGCGGTAAGCCTCACAATATGATACGAAGTTTCATTTGGACAGTGTTTTAGTGTGTATGTCAAAGGCGTGCTTGCTTTCATTGTAATGGTTTACTTCAAAGAAACCATTCTAGCATGTGTATGAACCGTAAACTCTTGTGTGGAACGTGAGCTTGTGAATGGACCATGTAAAATCACATAAATGAATGAATTAATCAAGTAGAATCTATTCAAAGCAACAACACACTGAGTATTATAGCTAAAATGAAACCAGCTGCATCAGTCAGACCTGAGAAGTGAAGTCTCATGGGGTCAGATGCTATTATGAGTGTATTCACAGTCAGTTACAGTTACAAATTTCTGCAGATTTAGCCTCTCGCGTGTTTGTTTATTAAATATTTTTGCTAATGTGATCATGCTTTCAGCTCCATTTAATGTTTTGCCATATTTTTTTTTTTTTTTTGCAGTTTTGCAGTGTTAATGATTTCAAAGCGACTCGCCACAATCGACCTTTAAGCCTATATACAGTTTTATTGAAGTACAAATGTACACTACCATTAAAAAGTTTAGGGTCAGTAAGATTTCCCTCTTTTTTTGAAAGAAATTGATATTTTTATTCAGCAAGGATCCAATAAATTGATCAGAAGTGACAGTAAAGACATTTATAATGTCACAGAAGATTTCTATTTCAAATAAATGCTGTTCTTTTGAACTTTCTATTCATCAAAAAATCCTGAAAAAAATTCATCACGGTTTCCAAAAAACATTAAACAGCACAACTGTTTTTTCTTCAGCACCAAATTAGCATATTACAATGATTTCTGAAGGATCATGTGACACTAATAGAGAAATCAATTATTTTAAATTGTAATAATATTTCACAATATTACTGTTTTTACTGTATTTTTGAGTGAGCATTAAAAAATCATACAGGCCCTAAAACTTATTTAAAAAATAAAATAAGCTGTATTATTAATTGTGCATTCAAGTCACATCAGAAAGATCATATTTACGAGTTGAACGCACATGGATGCCACCACAATATCGTTAATACGAATGGAAAGCTCTGGATTTTCTTTAAGCCCCGATGTTTACGAGTTGGGGATGTGTCAGTGAGAAACATGGTGGAATACCACAATACTTATAGGTATTTATATAGTGACATTGTCAGGCTTGTTTTTTTACATCAAAGCTAACTTCTTGCACAAAATATGACAGCATGTAATATAATATAATATAATAATATGTAACGATAAAGTTCACAGTGGCTTCATAAATTAATTAAAAACATAAAAAAAGCAAAACACGCCTGATGCACATTCTTTGTTCTTCATTTTAGAAATAGAGTTTATAAACCTTGCTGTATTTTTGTGTAGTTAATTAAGAGAAGGTACTTGAACGCACCTGATGTCGTAAACATGACTTCCCTTGTAAATATGAACTTCCCAGGAGGACTTATAAGCGCAAGCGCTCTATCATTTAGCATTAGCATGGTCTATATTTAGCATTTCCATCCTCCTAGCATATATCTGCAGTGCAGAGTATGTGAAATTTGAGGCCTGTAACCAGAACTCTACAGGTTAAAACCCTATCATACCTCTGCCATATGGTGCTTATTGAATTACACTAAAAAATTCATTAGCGGCTGCCCCTTCTAATGCAAGACACAGATCTTACATTAGCATTAGCTCACACCCTCAGGCCTCAGCTTACACATTATGACTATTCTTACTTTTTGTGTTCAAATGAAACAGCTGGTTAAATTGAACAAAAAACAAAATGTTTTTAGTTCATTTTCTTATTTAGGCATACTGTTTGGTCTTTAATCACAAATATAACGCTCTCATGTATAAATCTCTCATTCTGTCCTCTTTGCAGAGTCTGTTTTCATCTCGATGGCGACCGCAGAACCTGCACCAGCCTGGTGGAAACTGACCTTCCTGCGTAAGAAGAAATCAGAGCCGAAAGTGTTGTACGAAATCCCTGGAGACCACAGCAGCAACGCCGGGGAGACACCTGGGACCCCCGACCCAGCTGTGGACAGCCAGTTTAACGCCCGCTTGGAGCGCATCGTGGACAAAACGGCAACAAAGGGGCGCCATGTGAAAGTCTCACATTCGGGCCGGTTTAAAGAGAAGAAGAGAATCCGCTCTACGCTAGCAGAAAACCCTGACCTGTTCCCCGAGGCAGAAACTACAACTAGCGAGAATAATACAACTGGAAAATAGAGTCACTGTGTAAACACACTAGCATGTGTGTGTAAAACAGCTCAAGAGGGCCTTGGTCTATGCAGCACTCTTCCATTGATGTCCTCTGCAGTTTACAATCACCTGAGGCTGAGCCTGAAGCAAGAAAAGGATCGCTGAATGAATTAGTGACTGATCTATACTAATGTTTGGGAACAAAGACAGGCATAAACCCAAAGATCAGGTTTCTTCACAGGACTGCATTGTGGTCGTCTGATGAAAGGCTGACATTTAGCAAATGTTTAGCAAAGAGAAATCCACTGAGAGGGAATCAAATCAATCATATATCAGCACAAGATATCAGTAATGATAGTGGTTTTTGTTTGCTTATTCTATTTTATATGGTGAAAATTACAATAGCAGCTACAGCACTTTTGATTCAAAAGATTTAAGGAATATTATCAGCACTAATATGCTACTATTTTAAAAGATCATATAGAGACTAAAGAGTAAAACTGTACCTAATTATATAAAATATAGATTGTTGTTATTATTATCACTGTTATTTTTTTTGTCCCCAAAAAGATAGAGGCATCTAGAATGTGACTACATGTTACGGCCTCCGAACCACCAACTAGACCAAAATATTTTTTTGAATAGCCTACATGTGCCTGTTGCAATAATACACTATTTTATGTCTGTGTTGATGTGTCAGGTTTAATTATGATCTTTGATTTTGGTTGATATTTATTGTAGCCTACAGAGAGTTTATACAATTTAATTAGAACATGGTGGGTTTTTCGAATTTTAATTATTGGCTTTTTATGTTGAAAGAAATGGTCAAATATTTGCACAATGCCTAATTTAATTGTTTGATCAGCTGGGATTTTGTAAAAAATAAATAAATAATGACGTGTTGTTTTTAAATATACCTCTGTGGAAAATAAATTAATACATACATTCAAGATGTGAGTTGTCTTATATTGTGTATCTTTCTGTGTTGAATTTCTCTAAACAATTCTCTGAAATAGGACCACTAAACAAAACTACAACTTGTCCTTCCTGTTTACTACAACCTGTTTTGTCTCTTTATTCAGTTTTGCCGTCAGCAAGAGCAACGGTCTTTTCTTTCCGTTGTCTTTTTTTCCATAACAATAATTCTCCTAGAAACAACCGAGGCAAAACTCGCCCTGTAGTTTAGTTTTCGTCCAGCAGAGAGCGATAAACCCAACACCACATCTGAGAAATATAACGTTACCTGATATGTTTGTTTTGATAGACTTTGTGTTCACAACATATTTGTTTGTCAATCTATCGACTGACAGATAACGCTGATGTCATAGTCAGAATCTGATTATTCTTTGTGTCCTAGCCTAATACCATACTTTTCCCCATTTTAGATAAACAAAAAGAAGTAGGCTAATCACAAAATAATAGTTATTAGTTTTAATAGTTATTTTTCCTATTCATAATGATATAAATTGACTAAAAGTGATGGCTCTATATGCTGTCTGCGCCCAGTAACACAATATAAAACGCTCTGGCGGAAGGATATGTCTGAGCGGCACTGCGGCTCTATATAATCACGAACTCGACGTCATCATCTGCAGATCTTTTTCGTCTCCCAGCTGATTTTTTGTTGATACTCGAGCGATTCTGCTCTCCGCCGAAATGGCCGTGTGAACTGCAGCCTGTAAACAGCGCGCAAACTCCTCAGTGCATCAACATAGTGCACTGGCTCAGTACATTTATATCAAAATGGCGTAAGTATATTTTTAATTGTTTTTGTCCTATAATGTCACGTCACCCGGCTGGGTGTGTGGGTGTACCATTAAATAATTAAGCCTTATTATGACCGTTAATGTTTTAAGGTATTTTAATGTGACTTAAATGTATATTGTGGATTTGTGAATTTTAATAGATAATAGAAATTGGCATGACCAGCGTCTCGAGCTTAGCGCGCCATATGTCTAGCCGACAGTGACAACATCAGTCGATTAATTTTTAGTCATTTCTGTTTTAAAATGTATTATAATGTTTTTATTTTGTATAGTGAATGTATCTCCAACCCGCCTGAATATGTTTAACTCAAAATAAACACGAGTGAGACAGTTTAATTGACGTTTCTTTGTCACCTTTGCTCTTTATAAAATGGCGTACGTTCCTGAAAAGGGAGCGGCTAGTCCCTGAAATGGCGGAGTCTTTATCCACCTTGATAAAAATAATAGAACATCGGAGTACATTTTGCCTCGAACAACAACTAATCAACTAACTTTAGGATCTAATAAAAAGCAATGAGATTTTGCCTCTGGTAAACTGGGGTTGAGGTTTTAGAAATGGAACCCTGTCTGCTGACAGTGATAAAGAACGTCACGTGGTATATCCCATATATGGGTAGGGTGTCTGCAGATGACGTCATTGTGAGTCAGGAATAACTAATGAGGCTTTTTTTTTCTCTTGCAAAGTACTATTATGTTTTAATTTATTAAGTTGTTATATAAGTGATTAACTACTTTTAATATCTGTTTGCAGGTCCTTTGTGACAACTCTGATCTTTGCTGTACCTGACAGCACGAAATTATTTGAATTCTCAGTAGAAGACTCGTTGATTCCACTTGAAATAGACAGCCATGTCTTTGATGAGCTCACGGTTTGGCCAGGACGATATGGAGGTCCTTTTTTGGGACCCATCATCACCGATGGCTGACCCTCTGGGGTCCCTCCTAGAAAAAGATGAGGAGGTTCTTCCTCTCGGAGGCGCTGAATCGCCCCTCTCATCTTTCTCTTCCTCTCCACTTCCCTCTCTCTCACCACCCTGCACTCCTCCCTCCACTCAGAGGGGGGAGAAGGCTGGGCTCAATCAGCTGTCCCTGTCCTGGTTCCCCTCAGATGAGCTGTGCCTAGATAATCATGGTGCAGACAGTGGCAAAGGTAAGGTATAGCAAATAATTTCAAGTGTACTTACAAGTGCACTTACTTTCAGCATACTAACATTTTAAGCATCCAATCATATTTAATTTTTTTTTCCTTTTCAGATCATTCGTTCAGTGAAATGGATTGGATGACAGAGCGAATTGATTTGAGTGAGTTTGATCTGGAGTCTTTCATTGGCTCCTATGATTCTGAGGATCCACCCAGTTCTCCTGAGGAGCTCATCGCTTCTCTGGAGTCACAGATAGACCTAGAGTCCCAGTCTGTAGCTTCTGACAATACGCCTTCGCCCTCTCTATCAGTGTCTGTCCCTGAAATCAATCCACTTTCTAACCTTTCATTTACTTTGAATACTCCAGTTTCTACTCCTTTCATTCCCTCATCACCCTGTGAATTGTCAGATTCTTCCTCTGTGGTCCCTGAGCCCCAGGCTGAGTTTGAGATAAAGTCTGAACCGGCCTCCCCAGTCCCATCACCTTCCATCCTTCCACCCGAGTCCCCTACTGATACTCTTGAGCTTGGTTGCGAGGTGGACATAGCTGAAGTGCAGAGTCCATCCCCTGTCGAGATGCGAGTGCCCAAAATTGTCCTGTCCCTCACCCCAACCCGCATCGTTCTTGTACTTTCTCCCAAAGAGGAGGTTAATGCAATGGTTACCCATCCAGATGAGGTGGTTGTGGAGAATTCTCCAAGTCCAACTTCCCCCGACCCACAAATCCCAACCTCTCCCCAGTCTCGGTCCTCTAGGGTGAAGCCCTACCCCACAGCTGATTCCAAGCCCACCCAAAATCAGCAGTCAGAGTCGCCTACCCTTGCAGGAAGAGTGAAGTCAGTCAGTGGCTCAAAGGTTGTGGTTGAGAAGAAAAAGCTGAAGAAAATGGAGCAGAACAAGACTGCGGCAACCCGCTACAGACAGAAAAAGCGTGCAGAGCAAGAGGCCCTCCAGTCAGAGTGTACAGTCCTTGAGGAGAGGAATCAAGAGCTGGTGGAAAAAGCAGAGTCCATAGCTAAAGAGATCCAGTACCTGAAAGAGCTAATGGAAGAAGTCAAGAGGGCAAGAGAGAGCAAAAGTGTGAGGTCATAGAATAAAATGGACACAGAGGCTTGAAGCTGAGAGAAATGGACGGTTTCAGCATAGCCTGAAGTGCAGAATACTAGGAATGTTGGTTCTAAAAGAAAGTATTTTATGAAGGGTTGAATAAATAACTGGTTTGATTCTTCCCCAGTGTCTAAGTAGAAACACTTCATTTTAGTTTGTCAGCAAAGCTTGATATTCTTTCACTAGTGTATTTTTATCTTGTGTATCCATTTGTATGCACAGTATTATATATAGTGCATTGTCTATTGATGATCTTTGTCTGTCTTGAAATTTCCCAATTGAAATTGTGCTGTACAAATGCTTAATTTTTAAACTTTACTACTGTCTTTATTCATATGGTTTGCATTTATTAAGTTCTGTATAGAACTCAATAGTTTGTAGTAGTATGGCCTTTTCACTGCTTATTGGATAGCTTGAATGTTTTATAAATAAACATTTAAAAAGACATTTGCATGTTTAATCTCTTAATTATAAAACAGGGTTAGAAATTAGTTTTTGTGAAATTGGTTATATAACAAAAAAATCACCACCTCCATAAATAGGTCATGATATTGGAGTTAATTTAGCCTGTTTAGTCCAAAGCAATGTCCACTAATAGCATAACCCCACTGTTCATGACCAAGGACAACTGCATGAATGGCTGGCAGAAAAATAAATGTGGGGTTCTTTTTGTTTTGTAAGATTTCACAAATCGAAATTTAAACTCGAAGCTGAATTTGACAAAAACAACTCTCGATGTGCAAAATTATTCTTTATTAATATGAAGTGAAAAGCATACAAAAGATAAACTTTAGTCATCAGTGTCTTCAGTCAAACTAGTTTAAAGTCACATTTGAGGCTGATATGGTTGCCCATGCACTTGGGATTTCATGGTATATGTTCATAGTGCATCAAATATTTGCGGACAAGATAAATATTACTATGCAATAGTAACAGCCATGCCCTGAATGCTCAACACATATTGGTAAATGTGTTTAGGTAGAATATAATGCTGCAATCACAGCCCTAAGTATGATATGTCCTTCTTAGTTGCTAATATCAAATTCATTACAAAAAACCCTGAATGTTCTTAAGGAGCTCGATGGCACATTCAGTCTGTAGAACAACTGTATATTCGAGAATCCAGGTGCACATAATTCCAATGTACTTAGACTTATAATAGAGTGAGAACATTCAAACTACATGCAAGCAATATTCTAGCTTTGTGAAATGCAGTTTTACTAAATATTATATGACGCTGCTTGATTGTGCACGATGAGGTTGTGTAAATACTGTACAATACCAGGTATGAGAGTCCTGCTATACACAGTGGAAACAAATAGTAATTTGGTCTGTTTGTTTCCACCATGCATTTTACATAACACTTGAAAATAATCAACTCTGAAACTATTGCATACTTTTAGCGATAGTATCAGTATTTGAGTAGGCCTACTGTTATTTGTGGTCTCTAGCTCAATGGATATATATATATAAAAAAAAAAAGTTTATGTAAAGATTTTGTCATTAGAAAGTGCTACGTGCTTCTAGGCAAAGGCAAATGTTCTTAATTTAAAACTTAATGAAAATCTTGTGACTAAATCTTAACATTGCTCAAGAAGCCAGAAATGTAGTTTGTAAGTCTGATGTATGCTGTCAACAGACCGACAAGTTAAAAAGCAGTGGAATGTCTAGTTCGAATTCAGTTAGCATTCTATCAAGATGACATACAAACAGTGTGAATGGAAGTTGCAATTCATGTTGCCTTGTATTTCACTGTAGAATGCATCTTCCACACGTTTCCTCTTCGTCTAGTTCTTGATTTACTGTAAAACAAGGATGTAGGTTCAGGTTTTTACATATGATAAATATTCATTTGAACAAATGAATACATAACCTGATGTGAAAACCAGCAATAATAATGATGTAAGATGCAAAACACTTACATTTGACAGGTAAGAAAGGTGTCTGTCCATTCTCTGCCACCATTTCCTCTATTTTCCGCAATAGTTCAGTCACCTGCGTCCTATCCTTGTTAGCTTTGGTACAGTCCAGCACATGATAACAGTTCCAGCAATGCTGCATCAATTTCAGCAGCTCACCTCCATCCCGCTGGATGTGATCCTCGATTGATGTGCCATACAGCCAATCGCCACATGAAAACAGCACCAGTGTGTGAAGACACGCCTCCTCGCCAAACATTTCCAAATGGCTCTTGAGGGCCTGCCTCTTTTTGGGAGTGAGGGTCGAGACCACAGGGATAACCAGTAAGAGCGCATGTGGGCCAGGATGGAGAAGCCCTGCCCCTTGTTTGATTTCTTTTCGAATGTTGCTGGGTGTGCGCTGGACGGAGAACCAGTCCCAACCTGGTGTGTCAACAACTGTGAGGCGCCGACCAGCAACCAATGCTTGACGACGGACAGATACCTCAGTGGGGCGTCCCGATTCAAACACACGACAGCCCAGTAGAAGATTCCCTGCAGAGCTCTTACCTGCTCCACGCCAGCCTACTAACAGAACCCGTAACTCTGTTAAAAAGAAAGAGATTGCAAAAAGGAAGTTCACATGATGAAAATGCACTTTGCATGTTCTAAGGAGACATTCTGTAAAGGTACTAGCTAAACAAAGGTACAAGAGAATGAATCAGACACAAACTCACCTCTTGGTGGAGATCTAAACATTGCTGCTGTCCTCTCCACTTCTGAGACTCCATCCTCTTCTCTTTCCTTTTCAATCTCTTCATTATCAAATCCAAGGCTTGGCCTCACCATTTCAAAGAACCAGCCTTGATTCTCCTGAACCATTTCCTCCACTTTTTGTAAAAGCTCTGCAACTTGAGCACTTTTGTCTGAGCAGGTGTTGTCCAAGGCATGGTACCTGCAGCCACACCTCTGCACCAGCCTTTGCAGTGCTGCCCCGCCATCCACAATAAACTCCTCCACACCCTTGTCCTGCGGCAACTGGTCCGCACAGGTGAACAAAACCATGGTGTGCCTCCATATTCCTGCTCCCAGTGCCCTAACTCGGGACCAAAGACCTTGCCAGTGGTGTTCGGTGAATGGAACTCCGATGGGTACCACCAGCAGCAGGGCATGGGGACCAGGAGAACATTGATCAATGATGGACTGCTGGTTCTCTGAGTCCATCTCATCAGTTATGTCTTCGGTTTTTAGATTCCATCCAGGGGTGTCATGAATTAACAGTCGCAAGGTGAGTATGTCTACCCATTGTTGTTGGTCTGATTGGGAATTGTCAGATGGGTTTTTCTCCTGGCTCAAGATGGTATTCAGTGTTGAGGTCTTACCAGAGCCCTGGAACCCCAGCAACAGTAGACGCCGCATGGGTGGAGAGGATCCCTCTGCTTTTGAGAGATAGAGATAAAAGCGAAAATTATATTGCAGGTGATCAACACTACTTGCAGTTCAGTTCATGCAGACTACACCCACAACATCTATTTGTCCACATCACCATTCTGAGAAACCCCAGAGCATTTACAACTATATCCTTGTAACGTGCTGATGACTGCTGTAGTATATAAATTTAAAACTGGTGCATGTAGTCCTTGACTAAATAACCGTAACCAGTCTTGTGATTGTAAAATAATAATCTAAAACACTTACATTTGACAGGTAAGACAGGTTTCTTTCAATTCTCTGCTACAATCTCCTCTATTTTCTGCAAGTGTTCAGTGTTCTGTGTCCTGTGCTTGTTGGTTTTGGTACAGTCCAGCATATGATAATAGTTCCAGCAATGCTGCATCAGTTTCAACAGCTTGTCTCCATCTTCTACTAACCGTTAGCCTTAGGATCCCATTGTAATGCTGAACCAAGATCAGGTTCAATAACAATTGTGTGGGCATCTGCTTTTGTATGATGGCAAACTGATCAACAGCCGAGACTCTCCTGTCTGCATTAGAAAGCCCCAGAGTCACAGGAAGCACATGTAATGCAGAGAGGAAGTGAGTCAGCTGCCTGTGTACAGTAGATTTAAAAACTGGAAGATTGTCTGACATTAGAATGAAGTTAAAGTTTAATGTCACTTACCAGCATTTAAATCAGAAGAGACTGTAGCCATCTTGTGTCTAGCTGGTCCGTTGCCTCCTGCCTCTGCTTTCTCCCTCTTTCTCTCTCTCTCTCTCTCTCTTGTTGTTTTGTCTCAGCAGCCAGTTGCCTGTGCTCAAAACATGGCTTACTCCCCTCTTATCTCCCTCCTACTCTATTTTGCTCCCTCTCCCACTGATTTTCAGATTATACAACACCCTCACAACCTTTCTTTTTGCTTCTTTTTCACGTTCTTTCCCCTCATGAAACGATACAAGCAGGAGGAGCTGCAGAAAGAGGTAAGTAGAGAGCAGAGGGCTGTAAGGAGGGAGTAAGAAAAAAATAGTGATTCATTTTAGGGCTGAGTTTGACAAATATGATACGGTAAGCAACCTCCCACAATTCTTAGGTAGTAACAAATTATAATTGTGGAGTGGTTTCATATTCTTTCATTGTGTAGCGTTGAGTTGGGGGTGGAGCAAAGGCTGTCTTTATACCAATGAAAAGATGGAAGTATCCAGTTTACCCCCACCCACCTGATTCTGCAGAATGACCTAAACATAGCAGCACTGAAATACTAGAGCAAGTAAAGCAAACACTGGACAGTTTTTCTTCGTTCTAATGCTTTAAAAGTGTCATACATTAAATCAGAAAGCACTAGTGTATTATACAGCAGTCTAGTAAGTATGAACAGTAATACTTACATGAAAAAATAATTGTAAAAAATCAGAACAAATAAATAAACAAACTAATTAATTAATTAATTAAGGGACATTACATTAATTTGAAAAGTCTCAAAGTCTAGGGTTTGTTGTTACATTTTCGACAAAATTTCAGTGCTCATCTTAAAATCTGTTTTTACAAAAATGCTTTGTGAATATCCTCATGAGAAGCAGAAAAAAAAAGTTTTGTGAATATTTTTTAATGTCATTAGATTGTTTGGATAAGAAAATAAATGGAGAAAAAAACTGAAAAAAATATATTTTAATATTTTATTCATATTTTATGCTATGTCCTCTGTGGAGGACACCACGACAGTTATTTAAAAAAAAAAAAAAAACAATGTTTTTTTTTTTTTTTTATTCACCAGTCAGTTTTAGGTTTCAGGCTATTTTTTAACCAAACTTTGTATAAAGATGATTCTCAACTATGTTCAACTATGAAAGATATAATAGAATGATCTGATATACTATTTTACTTTATGCAATATGTGTGTAAACTGGCCATGGGTAGTCCAGTTCTATACAGTATCTAATTTGTGTTCTTGGGGCAACATGTAATGAAAAAAGAAGTGTAATAACGGGAGTAATAACTTGGCAACATTTTCATAATATTATCTCTTTCATATGAATATTAATATGTACTTTCTTTACTTGTGTCTCCCAAAATGCCTGTAAGTCCTGCTGGTGTCCTCTATGAAATCGATTCCCCAGAAAGTCATGTTCTGATTTGAAACCCCATGTTTTCCTGAGAAAAAAAAAGAAAAAAAAAGAAAATTAGTCAGATTTAAATGATAATAACAAAAAATAATGATAATATCAAAATATTGCCATATTTCCATAAGAGTTCTAAATTTGATCATTCAGGCAATGTCATTTTTAAAGACCAAAGAGAGGGAGTTGTCATGGTGAAACCTCCAAACATTTGTTATCTCTGAAAATCTATGAATGGGACATTCAGACTTAAAATCGTGGCATGTATAGTCACAGTCGCCCTCAACTTGTTCCAAACCTCTATGATTTTATTTCTTCTGTTGAACACAAAAGAAGATATTTTAAAGAATGCTGATAATCAAACAGTTGAAGGCAGCCATTTACTTCCATAGTATGAAAAAATACTATGGAATGGCTACCGTCAACTGTGCTTACCAACATTCTTCAAAATATCTTCTTTTGTGTTCATCAGAAGAAGAAACTCATACAGGCTTGGAACAAGTTGAGGGTGAGGTGAATGATGACAAATTTTTCGTTTTTGTCAGCACTATACAAAGGAGACTTGAGGGTTTGCTGTTTTGACATGAGCCATGCAGTGACAGTAAAACCAGAAACACTAGATGGCGTCAAGAGTCCACTGTGCCTAGAAGTCGTAGTGCTCTGTGCCGTCAAACTATTACAACTGTCGTAAATCCTGTATGCCTTCTTTTGGAAACTTGCAACAGATTTCAGCGTGCAGGTTCAGTCTTGTGTTCGCGGCACTGGGCGCTTCACTGAATCGCTGCTAGCATGGAGGGATCCGGGGACGAGTTCATGAAATACCGCTCACCGCTGGTGTCCCGGTACGCCAGCAAAGAGATGGCCTATAACTTCAGCGACAGGAAAAAATTCACAACTTGGAGAAAACTGTGGATTTATCTCGCTAAGGCCGAGAAGGTCTGTTTATTTCTCTTGCGTTTATTTCTATAGACTGTCTATAGATGCTTTGTGTTGCTATTGTGATCCTCTGAATGCCAAGTGTGATTCTGTCTTAAGTTTTTGACCTTGAGTGAGTGGAGATCTCAAGTTGCCAACTCTCTTAGTCTAAAAATAGTTTGAAAGGTTAGGCGTGAGCTGTGCTGTAATATTTAATGCTTAATAAGTGGACCATGCTGACAACCTTGCCCATACAAAAAGTACTATTGTGGTAACATGGTACGCTGATTGAATTAAATAGTCGTAGTACATTATTTAATATATACCATAGTACTGAAATTTGTGCACCATGTGTACCATTTCCAAAAATACCATGGTACTAATGCCATTGTACATGAACAGAAAAACAAAACAAAACATAAAAGTACCTTAAAAGTGGTGGTTATAGCATGGTTGGTGATTGTAATAACATGACAGTTTGAGATTTTCCATGATACTGAATGGCTACTATAATTATGTAGTACCATGGTGTTTGGTACATGGTTCATCGGTGCATTTACTATGGTAAAATTCCAAAAAAGCAAAACATTACTATATTACTGTATTTGTAATATACATTATTGTATATTACTGCATTACTATATTATCTAAAACTATGGTAGTGCCGAGATAATTTGATGTACTGTATTTTTGTATGCAGTTCATAAAACTTATATCTCTGTTTTATAACTGTTATGTCTAGCTCCGTATATGTCAGGTTAAAGGTCATTGAATCTGTCAAACCATAAGCTCACAGTAACTCAGCAGTTTAGATGATAATGTAGGAATCAGTATTAGAAAAGAACTCGGATAATAAATTCAGATAGCAGATATTCAGTTTGCTGAGATTAACAATAGTCGACCTGATTAGAAATCAAATTATTGACCGGTTTAGACCGGTGGAATTTGCTGGTTTAGCTGACATGGGAAGGCTTGCATTGATTGTTTGTTTGAAGTGTGTATAGAAATCAAGAACTAAGATTCTGTGATCGCCCAGCAAATCCAAGTAAAGGCAGCAGTCTGCTTGATTATTATGTTAATTGAACACAGTCGTCTGGTCACATGGTGGTCATTCTCTGACCTGTTGAGACAGACAGGTTTCTGTTAGCTGCTCTGGAAGTAAAGTCACGCTTCAGAACTTTACTAATCTAGTCCTTGGGACACACTAAGGCACAAACAGTACTAGACGAAGCCCTGGGAAAGAGTGCGAGTGTGTGTTTCCAAAAAAGTAATTTAAATGTCAGGGTAACAGGAGAGTGACTCTTGAGGGTTGACCTTTACCCTCTCTCTGTGTAATGCTAAAGATGAAACGAATATGCTATTGAAATGTGTTTCAGTAAAATGATATAAGGATGAAACGGGCCAATATAATTCACAAATAATTACTTAGAAATTTATATTTATAATAATTTTAGAATAATAAATGAACTAAAACATTAAATAAATATAATATTTAAAACTTACATTTTATAAATTAAATAAAACATTAAAAAATTAAATCAGTTTTTTAAAATGCTACAAGTGAAGTTAGATATCACAACATTAAAATGTACAGTATGAAAAATGTATATTCATTGTAATATTTGCTAAAAATAACGAAGATATTATAACAAATGATAAAGATAATATAAATGAGAATGCATTAATAATTAAATATACAATACCGACAATTTGACAAAATCTCTGATATTGGCTGATGATTACCAATATGATATTGGTATATTGTGCTTCCCTAACAATAAGCTGTGAGAGACTTTGGTATATTGTGAATGGAGCTGTTCAGTTTGGAGCCCTGCAACACAGAATAAAACAAAATTGTCATTTTCAAGCCTTGTGGAAGTTTTAATGGTTTTTGTGAATTTCATGAGACTTGTACAACATAAAGTACATACAGCCATACCTCAAATGTGAAAAAACATAGAAGAAATGATCTTTCACTACTTCCATTTCATCGTGACTTTAATACATCTCCTTATCGCTCTATTATCCTGTCTGCAGGCGTTGGGTCTCCCCATAACCGATGCCCAGGTGAGCGAGATGGAGTCTCACGCGGAGGACATTGATTTTGTCATGGCTGCAGAGGAAGAGAGGAAGTTGAGGCATGATGTCATGGCTCATGTGCACACGTTCGCTCATTGCTGTCCCGCTGCTGCTCCCATCATTCACTTGGGTGCCACGTCCTGTTATGTGGGAGACAACACGGTGAGGCAAAAATATTATCACACCACTATCTGTTCCTATTAACTGGACTCAGTGGAAGTGCTGCTGGAATTGTCTGAGCAGAGTGACTATAGAGGGAATATGCTAACCGAACATGAATTAAACCATTTTTAATCTTAATTGCAATTAAAAACAGGATATAATTATAAAGCACCATGCAAAATCCTTATAAGAAAAAGCATGTTGTTCTGAAGTCAGTATATTATTTTAAAATGGTGAAAATGGTCTTATTGAAATGTGTGTGCTTTATCTGTAGGATCTGATCATGCTGCGTGATGGATTTGATATTCTGCTACCCAAGGTTTGACTTTCTGATATTTTCCAGCTTATGACAATTGAAAACTGATGCTTATGATGGTGCTTAGGAGTGCCATTTAAATATAAAATGAAGAAATCAATTACCAATGTGCTGTATTAATTCAGAAAAAAGTAAATTACTTTGACAAATAAATAATGTAAAACTATTTAATTTTTTATTTTTTTAAATGTAACATTAAATAATAAATTGATAAATGACTTGTCAAATTTACAAATATATGCATGTTTAGAGTATTGTTTATTTACTTAATGTTTAAAATGTTAATTAAATTACCTTAATCAAGCAAATTTTAAATGCAAATAAAAAAATGCTTTTGCCACAAGTTTGGTACTCCTAGTCCTCCATAATTACCATCCACTGCAATAAAGTATTTATTGTTTTCAAACGTTTTCTTCCACAGTTGGCTCGTGTCATAGACAGGCTGGCTAACTTTGCAGAGAAATACGCTGACCAGCCGACTTTAGGCTTCACCCACTATCAGTGAGTAAAGTCAAGGTTCACTGCATGTACTAAACCTCACAAATAAGTATTTATATATTGGAGCATGTTTAGAGTGTGCATGTCAAATGAACTTTTCTACCGTTTTCTTTTCTTCCTTCCTATCCTCTTTTCATTTATGACCTGTCCATCTAATCTCTAAAACATCTCACTCACTCTTTCAACATTCACTAATTTTGTAACCCATACATTAACATTATTCATTTTCTTCAAATATATTATTTTTCATAGTCCTTCTTTTCAACTTTCCTTCATTTAATATAACAATACTAGGCTGGTTTTGGGTTTATTCCCTCTCCTCATCCCCATCTTTTTCTCAGACCAGCTCAGCTGACTACTGTCGGGAAGCGTGCGTGTCTGTGGCTGCAGGATCTGGTCATGGACATGCGCAATCTTCAGCGTGCAAGAGAGGACCTGCGCTTCAGGGGCGTCAAAGGAACCACGGGCACTCAGGCCAGCTTCCTGCAGCTCTTCCAGGGGGATCATGAGAAGGTGAATGCAACTGCATGAAAATCAATAGCTGAATCGTACTTTGTCTCCGGCATATGTACTATATACACTACCTTTCCAAAGTTTGTGGTCAGTATAATAAATCTATGTTTATTTATGAATAAATCTTTTTTAAAATAAATTAATATATTTATTTAGCAAGGATGCATTAAATTAATTAAAACTGACAGTAAAGACCTCAGCATTGTTACAAAAATGTTTTTAAACTTTATATTTATTAAAGAATCATGAATAAAATGTTGCAAGGTTTTCACTTATGAAGCTGTTTATATTACTATAATAACAATGATAATAATAAGAAATCCTTTTGAGCAGCAAATCATCATATTAGAATGATTTCTGAAGGATCATGTGACACTGAAGACTGGAGTAATGATGCTGAAAATTCAGCTTTGTTCACAGGAATAAATTATGTTTTAAAATATATTAAAATAGAAAACAGTAATTTTAAATTGCAATAATATTTTATAATATAACTGTTTTCACTGTGTTTTAGAGACTTCTTTCAAAAATATTAAAAGATCTTATTTAGTAAGGTGTAATGTAATTAAGTACATACTTTTGTATACTTAGAGGAGGATGTGAATAAGGATTCACCCAAGTATTGATTAAGCAATATTGTTTTTGTTTTTTGTAATGTATACATTTAGGGTATGTTTACACGACAACAATGTACTAAAAACAGAAAAGTTTTTCCCATTGCTTTTTTTGAAAAGTTTCACATACAGACAACAATGTTGTCAAAATGACCCCTGAGGGTATTCTAGAAAGCAAGGTTAACTTACCGTCACATGTACCCTGAACTCTCGGTTGATTAACCCAAACTTTGCTTACTCGAGGTATGCTGGTTCCAAAAACGTGTTTGGGAGTATGTTCAGCCAACTCATAGTATGTTCCCGGTTAACACACAAGACATTCTCAATAGAGCGACAAATCGATGATTCACCATGGAAACAAACACTAAGAAAAAGCGCGCCATTCTACTTCCTCCTCCTTTTGTTTAATGCCGATTTACATAGCCTACTTAGTGCACATCACCACCTATTTGGTGGTTGTGCAATCATTTTTTCAATCTTTTCGTTTTATATCTTTATTCACTGAGAATAAGAATTATATTATTTCTTAAGATGTCACATATGTATTTTATTACATTATAGCATAGAAAACATCCCGTTACAAAAAGGAAAAAACAAACAAATTGAATGCAGATTCATGTGTGAGATGACAATGAGATAATATAAATTATAACTGTAACAATTTTAGAACTATATTAATTATATAACACACATCTGAATACCTCTTAAGCAAACTAACCCTGGAACATAACCTGCTCTGGAGCAGGTTATGTTCAGAGATTATGTTGCCATGCCCTGCATTACATACCCTGAAAGTTACCTCCGTTTTTGGAACTGAAAGTTGAGGTTATCTGCTTGCTTACTCTTAAACATACCCAGGTATGTCACACAACCTGCTTTCTGGAATACCCCCCTGTTCACACGGATCTGTGAAAATGATTAAAAATTGCTGTATTATTCATGACAGGCCAGTAGTTGGCGATGTCACTTTGTAAAGGAACACTATGCGCCTATAGACTGTAACCGTTTTCACAAATTCACATTTTTGTAGTTTACACGGAGACGATAATGATATTGTTTTCAAAAACTTGGACTTTGAAACCCATTTTCAAACGTTTGTATTTTCAGTCCCCCAAAATGCGTTGTAGTGTAAATGAAATGCCAAAACCCCAAAAAACATTTCCATTTTTAGTTGAAAACGTTGTCGCATAAATGCCCTCTTGTTTTATAACTTAAGGTTTAACTCTTATTGACATTGTTACCCCAAAACATCAGCATTGATTGTATTTGGATTTTATTGCATCTTTGAAACTTTTTGTGGAATGTTCAGTTTTGTAGCATGATGAGAAAATGCCAATAACGTCATATCTTTGTGGTTTATTCTATGATTAACTGACTTTTGACTGTTTTCTCTAAGGTGGAGGAGTTGGATAGGATGGTCACTGAGATGGCTGGATTTAAAAAGTATGCTCAAGCTATTTCATTTGTTTTGTTGTTTAATAAATGCTTCAAATTGCTTTTAAATGCTAAATGTTGTTGGCTAGAGACTTACATTGTATATGTTTTTGTGTGCACATGGTTATTCAGTTCTTCCTCCTTTTGTTTAGATCATACTTGGTGACTGGTCAGACGTACAGTCGTAAGGTGGATGTCGACTCACTCTGTGTGCTGGCCAGCCTCGGAGCCACAGTACACAAGGTCAGACACGAATAACTGGGATCAGCTTTATACACTTATAAATTAGCTGCTCTAACAATCCACAATGGTCACATTAATTGATTAGAACAACCTGTTTTTGTTTGCCCAACTTTTTGCTGTAGATTTGCACTGATATTCGTCTGTTGGCTAATCTGAAAGAGATCGAGGAGCCTTTTGAGAAAGAGCAGATTGGTGAGTTTGTATGTGACACAATATTTTGATCATATTTGAAATCACCCTTTGATCTGTTATGGTTTCTTCTGTTTCTAGGTTCCAGTGCCATGCCATACAAGAGAAACCCCATGCGTGCAGAGCGCTGCTGTAGTCTTGCTCGCCACCTGATGGCGCTGGTGTCAGACCCTCTGCAGACTGCATCAGTGCAGTGGCTGGAAAGAACCCTGGACGACAGCGCTAACAGGCACTATTATGACATCTGTTGTCTGACCATATGATGTGGCACTGCACCATTTTGGCTCTGTGAAGACATAACTTCAGGCTCTCGCCAACATCCTGTCTCAAATTTCTTTTTGTTTATTTAGGAGGATCTCATTGCCCGAGTCCTTCCTCACAGCTGACATCATCCTCAGCACTCTGCAGAACATCACTGAAGGGCTGGTGGTGTATCCTAAGGTGTGTGTGTGTGCGCAGCTCTCGGTACAAATCTCTTTTCAACAAATATTTTAAAAAGTTTTTATCAGGGTTGGTAATTATCTGTATCAGTTTTTATCAAATAAACTATGTGATACGCAGATTACTTAAAAGGATAGTTCACCCAAAAATGAAAATCATCCCATGATATACTCACCCTCAAGCCATCCTAGGTGTATATGACCATCTTCTTTCAGACGAACACAATTGGAGTTATATTAAAAATATCCTGGCTCTTCCAAGCTTTATAATGGTAGTGAATGGCGCTCGAGATGGTGCTTTTGAAGCCCAAAAAAGTGCATCCATCCATCATAAACGTAATCCATACGACTCCAGGGGGTAAATAAAAGCCTTCTGAAGAGAAGCAATGGGTTTTTTATCCATATTTAAAACTTCATAAACTATAAGTCAGCAACAGCCGTACGCAAGTCTAGTTCTGGCAGAAGAGTGACCTCTGACCCGATGTGTGATGTATTGACGAATTTAGAAGCGCAGAGGATAGAGCAAAACAAAACACCGGTCATAAATTAGAAGTCTAAAACGATAATTTTTAAAGAGAAATGTCGGAGGAGCTTGAGTTTGTTGCCCAGGCATATTTGTTTGAACCCCGAGAGGCGTCTACTCTCACCTAAGCTTACGCTACTCTTACGTCATACATCTCTCTCTTTTATAGGTGATCGAGAGGCATATCCGTCATGAGCTGCCCTTCATGGCTACTGAAAACATCATCATGGCCATGGTGAAAGCTGGAGGAAACAGACAGGTCTGAACAATCAGCAAATGATAAAAATCTTGTCTTGTAATTAAAATTGCAAATTGCTTTGGCAAATCAACCCCACAATGTTTGAATAAATTGCTTGCTGTAAATTTTCTTTCTGTGAGCACAGCAGATGTTTATAGTGCCTTTTACCATTAACTAACATCCTTGTCTGTACTGAAAACACACTCAGGACTGCCATGAGAAGATCCGTGTGCTGTCCCAGGAAGCTGCGGCTGTGGTCAAACAGGAAGGGGGAGATAATGACCTACTGGCTCGGGTTCAGGCTGATCCATATTTCACTCCCATACTCGGACAGCTGGACGCCTTACTGGATCCCAAAACCTTCATCGGCCGAGCCCCACAACAGGTACACGCATTCAGCTTAGACATACTACTACTGTCCTATTAATATTTATTACATGATTAACATGTTTTAATAATAAGGTAGTCTGTAATCACTCCCTCTCCCTCCCTCTCTTTCTCAGGTTACAAGGTTTTTGTCTGAGGAGGTCAGGCCTGTTCTAGACCCATACAAAAGTAAAATGGACGTGAAGATTGAACTAGAGCTTTGAGACATGTGCGACACTGTGACTGATGCATCAAAACTGTATGACAATGAATAAATGTCTAGCTGTTTAACTTTTTGTGTGCGCTTTTATGTGGCATTTTGACAACATGTAGTTCTCATATATCAGATGTGTATTAATATAGATGCGTCAACCTTCTGACAAACATTTTGGCCTTTGCTCTTGTATTGTGGCAAATTGACACAATTTTCTAAAAATCATAAAAAATATTACATTCAAAATCTAGAGGAACTTTTTTAAATATATTTTAAATTTGTCTGATTTAAAAGGAATTGTAGAATAGAAGATCATTTGAAGAATGTCTATAACCCAACAGCTGATGGGACCCATTGATTTCCATAGTATGGGGAAAAAAAAAAAAATACTGTGGAAGTCAGTGGGTCCCATCAGCTGTTTGGTTACAGACATTCTTCAAAATATCTTTTTTGTGTGTTTAGCAGAAGAAACAAACTCATACTGGTTTGGAACAACTTGAGGGTGAGTAAATGATGACAGAATTTTCAGTTTTGGGTGAACTGTCCCTTTAAGTTTATGTAACTCTTAACCCTAAATGTTTCTATGTTGTTGGACATGCATACATTTGAGAGGCTGGGGGGAGGTAAAGGGTGATGGGCCTAATGAGTCTTCATCTTAAAAGCACCATAAGTGCAAGAAGTGCTAGCACAGCTGTACATAAAATATTACGATATACACAACATAATAGGAGACATATCAGAGTTCAAAAGAGGACAAATTGTTGGTGCGCGTCTCACTGCCTCATCTGTGACCAGGACGGCAAGTCTTTTGTGGTGTATGGAGAGCTATGGTATCCAGGGTAATGTGGGCATACCACCACATTGGACGAACCACATCCAACAGGACTAACTACTGACGCAAGAAGAAGCTGTCTGAAAGGATTATCCAGGTACTGATTGTATTCAAGAAACAAAACAACTTCCCAAATCACGGCAGAGTTAAATGAGCACCTCCACTCTCCTGTTTCCACCAAAACTGTTCGTCTGGAGTCAATATTCATAGTCAGGGTGCCGTAGCCTAACCTTTGTTCACTTGAGCCAATGCCAAACATCGATTTCAATGCTGCCAGCAGAGGAAATCTTGGACTGTGGACAGTGTGAAACGTGTATTGTTCTCTGACGAGTCCGTCTTCACTGTCTTTCCCACATCCGTGGGAGTTATGGTGTGGAGAAGCCCCAAAGAGGCTCAACACCCGGACTGTTGCTGCCCAGAGTAAAGCACAGGGTGAATCAGTGATGATTTGGGCTGAAATATGGTATTCTGTGCTTGACCGCAGGGAATACTTTGGGGATGAATTAATCCCAATACTTTGATCCACTGCTGAACTACCAAATCATTCTGGAGGACCTAATGGTTCAAACATTGTACCCCGAAGAGGGTGCCATGTGTCGGCATGATAATGCACCAATACACAGCAAGACTTGTGACAGAATGTTTTGATGGAATATGAAAGTGAAGTTGAGCATTTCCCATGCTCTGCACAGTCACCAGAGCTAAATATTTCTGAGCGACTTTGGGGTTTGGAGAGTCAGAAAATGTTTTCCTCCACCAGCATCACATAGTGACCTGGCCACTGTTCTGAAAGAGGAATGGCCACTGTGAAGGACTTCCCAAGACAAACTCATGTTGTATTGGCTGCAAAAGGAGGCCCTATGTAACCCCCTCTTCTGGTTCTTTTTTTGTTTCAACCCTTCCGGAAAGGACCATACGGAGACGTAGGCTGAGCTCACTCATGTTTACTGGAATATATGAAATGACACCACACAGATGTGAAAATACAGCTAATCCGGTCACATGACATTCTCCTCAACAGCTTAATGCGACTCTTTTCACCAGTTCAACAATCAATAAATACGTTTTTTCAATAATTAAGAGCTCAGTTTCTTTTCTTTTTTTTCTCTCTGAACATAGAAAACGTAACATTATACAAACAGCTACAACAACTTAATGCGACTGAGGAGAAAATGGCCAACCCCACGATAGTTTACCCATCACCTGTAGGTGTCTCCATATCCCCTTCTTTTAGATGTACATAATGCCTTCTATTCAATTAATATTTTAGAATTATTGTACAAGATGAACAAACATTTTGGCATAATTCATTACAATTTTCTTTTTCCTGTTACACCTACACCATATTAATAAATTACTGTGGTCTAAAATGAAGTGTTTTCCGTTTAATTGTCCAACATATGTAGGCTACATGTGGTGTTAAGTAATAATGACAGTATTTAAATGTGTAAAAGGTCTTTACCATGGCAATAAATAGCTTAACTAGCTGTATAATAAAAGTAATGAGGGAGGACACCAACAGATTATCCACTTACATGTAAGTGATATGATGTCACTAGCAATTCATCATGACTGTGGGTGTAAAAACGTGAAGACAGAGCAAAGAGTGTTTGTACTATTAAAGCACACACGCCTCTAAACGACTCATAGTAGTCGTGACTCGTGCAGTTATCTATTATGCTGGCAGCTGGCACAAAGTCCACACAGGTTTGCAACCTGTTGGACGTTTCCTATACCATCAACTTGAACCAGTCTGGCGAATCTCCTCTTATTTCGCGGATTAATAGGGATTAATTTGCCCACGGATACTCAAACTCAAATCATCCCATGATAAGAGTCACTTCTTAAATCATATTTCGTTCACATTTTGACGCTTGGTTTGCACACTAGGCCAAATCTGTACGCATTTATACAGCGAGTTGCTGTCTCTCGACTGGCTGATTAGATATTCGCATTAACGAGCAGGTGTGCTGAGTGTATGTCTCTGACTGAGTTATACGTAAACATACATAAGCAGCAAGTGTAAGAGAGCGGTAAGTCAGAGGTTCTCCTTTACACTTTGACATTTAATTTTTAATATTATGCTACAAAAGTTTAGGTAACTTTGGTAAGATTTTTTATTTTATTTTATGTTTTTGAAAGAAGTTTCTTACGCTCACCAGGGCAGTATTTATTTGATCCCAAGAAGCGTCTGCTAGCTAAATAAATAATTGTAAATTCACTGAAATTTGTGAAATATTATTACAATTTAAAATAACTGTTTTCTATTTAAATATAATTTGTTTTTCAATATAATTTAATCTTGTGATGCCAAAGCTTAATTTTCAGTATCTTCAGTGTCACGTGATCCTTCAGAAATCATTCTAATATGATGATGTAATGATCAAGAAACATTTCTTATTATTGTCAAAACAGCTGTGCTGCTTAATATTTTTCAGGTTTCAAAAGAACAGCATTTATTTTAATTTTCTTTTTGTGACAATGTAAAAGTCTTACTGTCACTTTTGAATTTAACACATACTTGCTGAATGAAAGCATTAATTAAAAAAATAAATAATAAAATAAATGACCCAAACTTTAGAATGGTAGTGTATGTGTACATGTGTGTCTTATGTTATATTTTCAACTTCTTTTGCTGACTTCGATGCCTGCTCTTTCCTTAAAGTTAAACTTCTCACCACTCTTTTCTCACCCTTTTCTTAAATTGAAGATTTTGTTAACAGGTTTTAAAGTGATTTGTGGCCAAAATCACATGGTGATTGTGTTGTTTTTTCTGTTGTAAAAATAGTTGAATGGATCTCTTGACATACAGTAGTGGTTGTAGATTCGTCATCTCAGTGTTTTGTTATAAGAAATCCTTTGGTAATTTCTTATAATTGTCATGAAAACAGTTTTACAGGATTTTAAATGTCTGTAGTTATGGTGGTAGGGAAGAGACCCTGAGAGGAACCAAAGCTTGAAGGGGAATGTCATTCTACTTTGCTGGCCTGAGAAAATAATACATGAGAAACAGACGGTAATATTTATTAAGCAGTGAACTGTAGTATCAATGTCTGCATACCAGTCTTTGCCATTCGAAGAAAAACTGGCAGACTTAAAGCCTACTGGTAGGGCTGTAAAAATTTAAGCAGATAGTGGCTAACTCTGTTTATCTAGAGCTGCTTTCTGATTACCAGGTTCTCAATCTGTTGTATAAAGTGCTATAAAAATAAATATGTGACGTGACTATTGGAATGCTGAATTGCAGAGCTTGTGCAAACATATACATATCGCTATGATCAGATTGCTTTCTTAACTGTTTTTTCTCACCACTGTCATTTTTGTTGTTTTTGTTATTGAGAGGAATGCTCAGAGTATTAGTAGACACTTATGAAAGCTATAATTATACATAATGTCATATATTGTTTCATATATAAATGTATATAATATGTGGATTTGTATTCATCTAAAATATGCAAAATATGTATTTATATAAAATGTATGTATATGTTTAATATAAAACTAAATGTGATTTGGGATAATTTATAATGTGTCTTGATAATGCTATTGGTATGGTCACATCTTTATTTCTGCCAACAACCAAAGGTGAATTAAGCTGAATAAAAATTATAATTAATTCTTTTTAACCTCGTTTAGTTCAGTGCAGTAAGTTGGTAATGACTGAATGCCATGGTATTTCCCTGTGGTTGAATAGCCTGTGAAGACACCGTTAGGTTTGTAATATTCAAGTTGTTGTGTTATGTAGTTCTGGCATATAGGCACTAGGGGGCGATGGGTGAATAGGGTGTGATGCGGTATATGCAAAGGGATAATAGAATAAAAATGAGAACAGCATGTTGAAGCTGTTTCAAATATTATATTTTCACAAATAATACAAGGTTATTAGAATGTTTGTTTGGTCACTGTAATGAGGAGAGTTATAATTTATACGTGTTAATAAATGTGAACTCATAATATATAAAGAGTCACATGGTCTATCTACAGGTGATCTGATTGGTCCGTCATGTGGGCATGGGCATTACTTCCTGTTAGTCTGGCAGTGTTTGGAACAATTGGGCTTTGGGTTGTGTGAGTATTTCTTTCAGTTTCACTCACTCTTTACAAAATCCTCTTTGTTTTGATTTTATTTGACCCTTTCTGCACTTGTTTATGTGCAGGTATGCCATAGCAGTGTCCAATAACACTGTTAATATAACTGAAGAATTCCCTTACATCAGGTATGTATGTAGCCTACCTTAAAGTGGAGTTGTATTTGACTAAGCTTAAGTATTTTTTTTTTTTTTTTTAGGAATTTGTTTTAAACTGAATACTTGGTACTCTTACTTGATTACTTTTATGAAGCACAAATTATACCTCCTGCTCATTACAAATCTCATTTAGGCCTCCAAGTACAAAGAGCATGTACTGTTATCATAACTTAAATCTTTCATCATTTTGCTCAATTGACTGATCTTACAATCCAATCTAAAATGTCCTCACGGCTTAGCCGTTATTGTCAGTGACATCCATTTCAGTAAACCATATTTGGATGTGATTATGGTCATTTGTTCTAGTGAGGAGACGTCTCATCAAAGTCTTAACGTTGAGAAAACTGTGTTGAATTGTTGAATCTCATGAATCTTTCCGAATTTGCAAAAATCATTCCTGATTCAAATCGGTATGCTGTCTATATAAAGGATTTAATCTTCCTCAAGAAGTGTTCTCCTCTGGCATTAACTTACTGTGTCTGTAAGACGTTCCAGATACGTTCCCCATAAATGTATGGGGTTTTGAAAGTATAACATTGAAAATCCATGAATATTGCTTCCTCCAGCACGTGTGGCTCATACAGCCCCCAGAGCTGCCTGTTTTCTCAGATCTGCAACATTTGCTGTGTGTTGGGTGAGTCCTTTCATCTCGTTTTGAAAAGGAAAAGGGCTACTGTATTGTACCTTCTGCGTGACCTCTTTTTCTTTCTTTAGCTCTATGGATTGTCACAATCAGATTCCAACAGATCCGGGATTTGGGTCGTGCGTCTCATTTAAATACAGCCGGTCTGGTGCTTGGCTTCATCTCTAGCACTGGCATTTCCATTTTAGGAAACTTCCAGGTACAGTTTATTTGTGTGTGGTGAACGAATGGAAGATACTTGATTACTTGCGAATTGTGCTGTGCTTATTTGTGGTTGCTTTTGCATTAAAGCCCTGATATACTTAAAGCAAAATCAAAGAACAAACTGGTGTGACGTCATTTCAAATAAAATCAGGCCAAAATAGTTAATTTGGTGTTCTTTTTGATGAAGTAATATAGGTATGGGCAACTTCAGTCCTGGAGGGTCACTGTCCTGCTGAGTTTAGCTGATAATAGCTTTCTAGTAGTTCTGAAGACATTGATTAGCTTGTTCAGGTGTGTTTGATCAGTGTTTGAGCTAAACTCTGCAGTACAGTGGCCCTCCCTGACCGAAGATGCCCATCCCTGACGTAACAGGTAGAGTAGATGTGGCTCTGAGGCTCCGCCTTCTTTGACATGGAACTCTTCTCTGGTTCATTTCTTCTGTTCAGTCTGTTCGGTCAGGGTCAGATGCGAGCGATAACATGAACATGCCGGAAAGCTGTTTTATAGTAGACCAATATATCACAATACAAAAATGCGACAATATGTATAGTGTATAGTTTACCCAAAAAAAATAAAAATAAATAAAATGTAAAAAGTTTACAGAGTTTTAGTGTCAGTTCTACATTGAACTACTATATATAATATTAAATATAATGTATAATAATGCAATGGGGGAATATTTGTGGGTCCTGATAATGCCAAATATCTTGTGTTACCACTAAAATGTGGCCTACATTATTTTAAATATATCTAGTCAATGACAGAGTGCAAGCATATTCGTATTTTTCTGTATTTTCAGCTTCAGAATCATGAATATTTTTATTCTGGTGTCACCATTGTCCTGTGCATTGGTTTACCAGCACCAAGTCCAAGCCTGTTCATTTCCACCCCCAATATAATACCAAATTTAGCATTTTAATCAATAGTTAGTAGTAGTAGTCTCTGTGAGTATATCAGGGCCTTTATTTGCATTACATGCATGATTTACATCCATATGTGTGTGTCCAATCAGCAATCTGAGGTGATAGAGGTTCATCTGCTTGGGGCGTTCATGGCCTTCTTCCTGGGTTTGGCTTACTTCTGGGTCCAGGCGTGGCTTGCGTACTACAGCCCGCCGTCACGTGACCGCAGGTGGGTGGTGCCTGTGCGTGTCATCCTCTGCAGCCAGTGTACTTGTTTGGTCATCTGCAGTATCCTTCAGTTCTCATGGACAATGAAATTTCATAACTGAAATGAGATATAAAAATGTAGTGAAAATGCACTTGTTTCATCCTAAGTGTTAATTTTGTTGTCCTTAACCCTCTGTCTTCTCAGTGGTGGTTCTCCATTACATAGGGTTTCGCTCTGAAGCTGCCATGTGTGAGTGGGCTCTGGTCATGGGTTTTTTTGCACTATTTGGGATTTTTGCAGCAGAGTTCAGACACATTGACTTTCACAAGCTTACCGTACAGAAGAAGGGAATAAACACCGCCAGTGATGCTAATGGTGTGTGGACATTACAGGAGATTCACTGAGGAAGAGCTGGCAAGTTGTGGCTGTGGTAATCAGACACATACACATACAACTGGAACAAACTCACCATATAACATGGACACAACATTGCTAAATGCACAAATACACATGATATAAAATGCTCCTGTTTAGAGTTGAGTTGGATTTTACAGCATAAATTGTTGAATTTATGAGCAACATTGTTTACATGATATGTTATATATCTTAAGATGATTATAGTGTATAATGTGAGAGGATAAGCAAGTGAAATACTACATTGATCATGTTATTGTAGTACAACAAACGGTAATACCTCAAACCGGATCTTTTTGGTCTGTTTTTTTTTAGCCTTAATGACTTGTTTACATAATGTTTACGTAATGCTATTAAATATATTCTGTTATAAATAATTGAATTTTGTCTGACAATTATCAAAGAAAGCTGTTATTTAATATAAATACATAAATAAATGTGACAATATTAACAATTTCAGAGTTGCAGTCTACAAATTGAACATTTAAAGCAAACAAATATGATGGTAACTGGTAACTTTAACTGTTCAGTAATATGTAGTAGTAGCCCTAAAGTTTAAAGTCAGCATGAAACGGAAGTTGTGATAGCCTTTTCTTCCTTATTGTGATGTATTTTCAAATGACACTGCTTCTCTAACAAGAAAAAAATGTAGGGTGGGGATTTTTTCCATTGGGAAGTGATTGGATAGTTGTGGTTTGCAATAGTGTAACAGAAGGGTTCTGGAAGTCAAAACCTTTCATTTTCTCCATAGGGGAATTGATTCTTAGCCCTACTGTGAGCTATGAGGTTGTTAATAGATGGTATTTACTTCTGTTGAAGCTGTCAGCCCACACAGTGGAATTTGTGGTGAAAAACTACATTACCCATGATGCTGTACAGAAAATACCACCAACCAAAGAGTTAAAACAAGCAAAATGTGCCAAAATAACTCTTTAGCTCCGGCCACTCCCATGAAGCACCGCAAATAATATAAACGAGTCAGTCTTCCTACACTCTCAACATACTAAAATATGTGTATATATAAATATATTTGCATATTTTGCAAAAAAACCCCTTAAAATACACTGCGTGAATATATATATATATATATATATATATATATATATATATATATATATATATATTTATAATCAATATGTGGGTGGGCACTGTTGGTTTGTAATGGATAATGGATGAGATCAAACTTTGAATTCACTGGTAGCTTGTGTTTCTCACTATAAAATTTGCAATAAAACAAGGATGAGAGATCAGTAGTGGTTAAATATACTAGACCATAAAAAGCTTCATTATTTATTGCATACTAATAAGCAGTTGGGTAAGTTACTCCACTACAAATTACAAGTAATCCACTACAAATGACAAATTACTACATTAAAACTGTAATTTGATTACTGATTACTGCATGTAAAAAGTAATCAGATTACTAATTACTTTACATTCAAGTTACTTTAAAAACGTTTAAAACCTACAAAATACACCACAAACTGAAACTCATAGTTCTTTCCGTAATTTAATATTGACTGAAAAATATTAAAGAAGTATGAAAACAGCAACTTGACTTTAAAATATTTGTTAATCATCTGTAGGTAGCTTATTCATTTTAATGTAATCATAACGGTCGTCTGAGGGTGCTCAACGACCACGTCATCTGTGAGCATGAGATTCTAACAAACTAAAAATAACTTTATTAAAACGAATAAATATATAAAATATTGTACACTTGTTAATGTGTTTATTTTTGTTTGCAGTTTTTTTTAATAGTATTTAATGATTATGAACACATATTAAGCATGACAAACCAATTATACAGTCGATTAAACTACAAAGCTGGCACGTATGGTTTGTATGATTACAAAATAAAATCATTAAGATAGTTATTAATATTATTTTATAAAGTAACGTAGGATAAAAGTAGTTTTATCATGTGTTGACCCGTTTCTGTGACAGCTCCAGCTCTCCAATGCACAGTGTATACATCAGCGTCCAAATTCACTCACTTCATTTCAGTCACTCTTTGCAGATATAGTGCACTCAAATGACATACACTATATAGGGATTAGTGAATGAGTGAACGAGTGAGCGGTTTCGGACACAGCTTAATCATTCCTTGCTGTGTGTAGCATTTATGTGTGTGGTAGCTTAACTGTGTTTATGTTTGTATGTAACTGCATTAAAGACAGGAAAGAATTGCTGAAAACATTATACTAACATTTGAAAACAGTATTGTTCAGAAGTTACCTTCTCTCCCGATCCTGAACAAACATCCAATCTAGCTTGTTTAGGCAAGGAAGGACCGCTCTCGTCTTGGGCGCGAGTATCTTCCTCCACGCGTTCTCCAGTGATTCATAATGACACATCCGCGTCAAACGTGATTTCTTTTAGAAATGCACTTTACCTAATATTGTTTTTCTTGTAACGCAAGTAACGTAATTTTATTGACATCAGTAACTGTAATCAAATTACATCAATTTAAAATGTAATGCGTTACATTACTGCGTTATCAGGAAAAGTAATTAGAATACAGAAACGCGTTATACCCAGCTCTGCTAATACGTTTCGTGAACTGCCAGTTTGTATATTAAAAAGATGTTTGGCCAATAATGGGTCTAAATGTCAGGGATTGATGTTTTCGCCTAATACAAAAAATAGAAAATTCAAAGCTGCATGGTTTTTGTGTTTTGATCCCTACCAGAACCAATCCCACTGAAAAAATGGATGGGCACTGTTGCACTCTATTGCTACGATGTCATGTGAGTGACAGGTTTTCCCGTCCTCGTGTCAATAAACAGGAGAAGGGGAAGATATTTTGATTAAAGATTACAAATAAAATAATAATAAAAATAAAATAATGATGTGGATGGATAAATCATTTATAATAAATACTGCAATATTCCTTCGAAAAAACTGTCAATTGTGAATTTTGATTTCATGGTGACTTTAAACATATAATGAAAGTGCATTTACAAAAGTAGACACCAGGGAGTGCTCTGGGCCTGAGGTTGGTTGTCTCACATGCGTGTCATTTTTTTGCATGCGTTTAGCTTACAGGTAATTGTTTTAGAAAGCCACCTCCAAATAGTGTTATTTCATTATATATTTTAATAGGTTTAATGTGAAAACGAGAAATACTTTATTACATCTCATAGATTAACTGAATGGCACAATTTGAGCTGTAATCATGTAGAAGCCAATCAAATAAGCCTGTGAATTTGGACATGATTTTCAGATGGGAAACAGCAGTAGGGAGCAGTCTGTGCGTCTCATGATGACATTCTTTCACATACACATTGCTCTCAATGGGTGGGGAAAAAAACACAGAACAAAAAAGGAGAGAGGGACACAAGGGGGCAAATGAAGGGAACTTAAAGGCCTGTTAAAAAGTCCTGGGAATCAGTTATTTCTTTCTCTTTTCTATTTTAATATCCTTTCATGATCATTGTTTTTCTAAAAAATCTGAGCAATCTCCTTTGAATTTCCGCTTGTTTTGTTTTGTGTATTTTTGGCGATTAGGGTCAACTGAATCATGCTGTCATCTAAACACTGATGTACTTGAAGCTAAAGCTTTAATATAAGATTTAGTTGGTTTGTAATTCAAAACTTCGTTTAATACAAAAAATTGAAAATTCAACGCTACATGTTTTATTTGTGTGTGTGTTGTGAGAAAATTTAATATTTAAAGTCACCAAGAATGAAGACAATAGAGCACCTCAGAGATAACGTGTTTCGCACGGGTTCCCTTGATCGAAAGCCTATGCATTTTTCCCATAGACTTTTGGAAAATTGCAAAAAATAAGCTCTGTGTTTAACAAAGGGTTATGACACTTACACGTTTTGTCTATCAAGATAATCTTCACAAGTTAACACAACATTTATACATTTTGAAGCCTAAATAAAGTCATCACATATAAAAAGCCAACAGTAGGCTATAAACGGACTACAGCACACCATGGTCGCGGATCAACGTCACCACCACCAAGCTTCCTCAAACTTCATTTAAAAAACAACTTTATTTAAAGACATTCTCGCTGATTATGATCTGCGCTGTGTATGAATACTAATACCCTTTTTAATGAGAAATGCTGTCCAAATGTCCTGTTTGTCATTATGACATCTAGAGTCCCCGCCAAAGGAAGTAGTCCCTTTTAGCAATTTGTTAGCAACCGCCGTTTTTAAGACACAATAAAGGTTTAAAAAAAAATCACAAGAGGGTTATAATAACTGGTGTGTTTTATATCATAGATCAAAACGTGAAAATATTTAGAGGCTTTGTTAACCACAGACCTTATTTCAGGCGACTTAGCAAAAACCCATTCAAAAAACCCATAGACTTTAGGGTGATGGGACCCAGAAGTCCTAAAATGCTAACTTGCTTCCGGGTTTTTCCTACAAAAACACGTCATCGCTGAGGTACTCTATTTGGATTATTGCAGTATTTCTTTCATGCACATAATTATTTTGTTCATGTGCCCTTGTAATTTTTAATTAAAATAACTTACCCTCGTTCTTTCAGCGACATCTCTTCTCTGATGAAGTGTTTACTGACGTAAGGGCGGGGCAATCTGTCACTCACATGACATCACAGCAATAGCAAACCACAACCATCCAATCAATTCCCCATGGACAAAATCAAGTCCTGCCCTAAATTTTTTCTTGTTCGAGAAGCTGTTTCACTCGGATATACATCACAATAGGGATGAAAAGACTATATCACAACTTCTGTTTCATGCCGACTTTGACTTATTTATTAAAAAGAAATACAATATGATATATTGTTGCTGACATTCATTTCACAGTAATATCACACGCTCAAAGCCCAGTGTGACCGCACCTTTTCTCCCCTGGCCAACCAGACAGTGTCCCAGACTAGCATCTTTATCCATCATGAAATTCACACATGGCATCACTATGACCTTTTAACTGACTTGAACAGGCATTTAATTCAGAGGCAAAGCCAAAGGGCTCTGGTGTTAGATATGGGGTAAGTGCTGTGTTTGGCTAAAGGGCATCAAGTCTGGCTGGCTCTTATGTAACGCCTCTGTGAGTCTATATCAAGCGTGCATTTGTTCTATCTTTGTTTTAAAAGCGCAGCAGGCTGCAGGTCCAACTTGCCTTTTACCTCAGCCGTAATCTCAGTTCACGCCTGCATTATTCCAGATTATTCTTATCCCTTGCACAACTGCTGCGCAACAATAGCACTACCGTACTATCTGCAAAGCAAACGGCCTGCCTGCCTCCTCATACACACACGGCTTATCAGCAAACACCCAAATCCTGCCCTGAATGAGAAAGCAAGAGTACGGAAGAAAGCTAGTGTGAAATGTTCCAGCTATGGCAGGAGCACAAAAGAGGCATAAAATCTGATTTAGGCCTAAAAATCTTAATCTCCTCGATCCATAATCTAACAGGTCTGGAATTCCCCCAGCTGTTAGGAGAGAGGGAGCGAGGGGGCAAAAGTCGTGTCGCTGTTTCCAGTGAGTGGGCATCTCCAGTCATGATCTCATCCCGCAGCGCTGGCACTCTCAAGCGGAGAGCTGCCCTTTTACTCAAAAATGCCAAGCGCACCACATTCCTACACACTCTGAAAAGTCCCTAATCGCTGAGATACACATTCAAGCAGCCCATTTGCCCTCTCTTAGAGAACAATCAGACAAGACTTAATTATATAATTATATGCGACCAGACCCCCGCACACAGACCGACACACTTTAGGATGTTTGTGACTGTGCACGAGGTTTATTCGAGAAGAAGACTGCCTGTGGGTGAACAGAAAGGATCTTTATTAGAGGTTATTATATGTCTCTTGTGTGATTCTCTGTGTAAATATCTGTGTTATGTTATTCTATACAGGTGCTGGTCATATAATTAGAATACCAAATTCAGTATCTCAGAAAATTAGAATATTGTGAAAAGGTTCAATATTGAAGACACCTGGTGCCACACTCTAATCAGCTAATTAACTCAATACACCTGCAAAGGCCTTTAAATGGTCTCTCAGTCTAGTTCTGTAGGCTACACAGTCATGGGGAAGACTGCTGACTTGACAGTTGTCCAAAAGACGACCATTGACACCTTGCACAAGGAGGGCAAGACACAAAAGGTCATTGCAAAAGAGGCTGGATGTTCACAGAGCTCTGTGTCCAAGCACATTAATAGAGAGGTGAAGGGAAGGAAAAGATGTGGTAGAAAAAAGTGTACAAGCAATAGGGATAACCGCACCCTGGAGAGGATTGTGAAACAAAACCCATTCAAAAATGTGGGGGAGATTCACAAAGAGTGGACTGCAGCTGGAGTCAGTGCTTCAAGAACCACTACGCACAGACGTATGCAAGACATGGGTTTCAGCTGTCGCATTCCTTGTGTCAAGCCACTCTTGAACAACAGACAGCGTCAGAAGCGTCTCGCCTGGGCTAAAGACAAAAAGGACTGGACTGCTGCTGAGTGGTCCAAAG
The DNA here is from genome assembly GCA_037950675.1 of Hypophthalmichthys molitrix. NCBI lineage: Eukaryota > Metazoa > Chordata > Actinopteri > Cypriniformes > Xenocyprididae > Hypophthalmichthys > Hypophthalmichthys molitrix. The sequence goes on along the minus strand of CM075494.1, from coordinate 18,759,235 downwards.
TTATGTTCTCTGATGAAAGTAAATTTTGCATTTCCTTTGGAAATCAGGGTCCCAGAGTCGGGAGGAAGAGAGGAGAGGTACACAATCCACGTTGCTTGAGGTCCAGTGTAAAGTTTCCACAGTCAGTGATGGTTTGGGGTGCCATGTCATCTGCTGGTGTTGGTCCACTGTGTTTTCTGAGGTCCAAGGTCAACGCAGCCGTATACCAGGAAGTTTTAGAGCACTTCATGCTTCCTGCTGCTGACCAACTTTATGGAGATGCAGATTTCATTTTCCAACAGGACTTGGCACCTGCACACAGTGTCAAAGCTACCAGTACCTGGTTTAAGGACCATGGTATCCCTGTTCTTAATTGGCCAGCAAGCTCGCCTGACCTTAACCCCATAGAAAATCTATGGGGTATTGTGAAGAGGAAGATGCAATATGCCAGACCCAACAATGCAGAAGAGCTGAAGGCCACTATCAGAGCAACCTGGGCTCTTATAACACCTGAGCAGTGCCACAGACTGATCGACTCCATGCCACACCGCATTGCTGCAGTAATTCAGGCAAAAGGAGCCCCAACTAAGTATTGAGTGCTGTACATGCTCATACTTTTCATTGGTCTTAAGTAATATTCTAATTTTCTGAGATACTGAATTTGGGATTTTCCTTAGTTGTCAGTTATAATCATCAAAATTAAAAGAAATAAACATTTGAAATATATCAGTCTGTGTGTAATGAATGAATATAATATACAAGTTTCACTTTTTGAATGGAATTAGTGAAATAAATCAACTTTTTGATGATATTCTAATTATATGACCAGCACCTGTATATGTAACACTTTAGCGTGCTGCAGTGATGTACTTTTGTAGACCAACTCGAAAGTTAGCATCATCCTGGTTCACGCGACAAAAACCTAATTGGATTTTTTCATTGGCTTTTGGATTATTGGAGAAAAGAAACTGTGCACAACAAAAGTTCATGATTATTACAGGTTTTGGTAAGAACTTTCACAAATGAACACAACTTGAAGCCTGAGCTCAAGTTAGCCTATAAAATAACAACTATTTAGATTTTTATATTTTAAATCTATAAGTTGGAAAGGTTGAGATAGAATTGGCAAGATTGCTAGCAAATGCAACGAGACTGTGAAAGCGGACTATTGAATAGATGAGTTTTCCTGTTTGAAGTGAAGACATTTACTTTCCCTGTCCCATTTAGCCACTTGTTAGCAACTGCTTTTTACAAGATGTGTAAAAGCTTAAAAAAACATGAGTGGTGTATTACTGATGCATTTTATGTCATAGAATAAAACTTGAAAATATTTCAAGCTTGAATAACCACGGACTTTATTTTAGGCATTTAACCAAATCATCCAAACTTATTGACTTCAGGATAATGGAACAAACTTGTTTCCGGGTTTTAGGACTCATGCCTGTAGCACTCAATAAATTCCTCACTCAACAAATCTGCTAACTTTCTTTTTGTACCCTTTCTCTAGGCCCCAAAGCTTGTGCTGTCTGGGCACTTGACCCATTAAAAATTCCCACCTCCCAGTCCAATACCTCTCCTCTCTGAGGACTTCAGTTTAGCTGTACCTTACTCACCTCAACTGAATGTAGTACATCTCAAACTGAACTCCACCCATCCAAACTCAACTCAACTAATCTCATTGCATCTCATCTCAGGCCAGCTCAAGTTGAGCTCAACTCAAGTGACCTCATCTGAAGTCATCTCATTTCATCAAAAAGTCCACTCAAGTCAACTCATCTTATTTGAGGTTGTCTCATAGTCAACTCAAACGAAATTTTCTCATCCCAAGTCATCTCAACTTAAAGGGTTAGTTCACCCAAAAATGAAAATTCTGTCATTAATTACTCACCCTCATGTCGTTCCACACCTGCCAAACCTTCGTTTATCTTCAGAACACGAATTAAGATATTTTTGATGAAGTCTGAGAGTTTTCTGTCCCTCCATAGTGATCCAATGCAACTGCCACTTTCAAGGTCCAGAAGGTAGGAAAGACATCATTAATGTACTCCATGCGACTCCAGTGGTGTAACCTCAGTTTTATGAAGCAAGGCAAGTGCTGTTTGCGCAAAAAAAAACTTAATTTACCACTTTACTGACGAATATATTGATCTGCAATGCACGTTCATGAGAGCATCACAACACGTGTGTTGTGTTCAGACTCGCGTGTCAACACAGTGCACATGTGCGAGTGTTCACGAGAGCACCATGACGCATGCGTTTTGTGTTCACACGAGAGCTGAATCGTTGCGTGAACATGCTTTGGATAATATTATTTTTGTAAATAAAGTGGTAAATTGTTTGTTTGTTTTTTTGTTTTTTTTGTAATGATGTCTTTCCTACCTTTCTGGACCTTGAAAGTGGTAATTGCGTTGGATCTCTATGGAGAGACAGAAAACTCTCAGACTTCATCAAAAAGATCTTAATTTGTGTTCCGAAGATGAATGAAAGTCTTAAGGGTGTGGAACGACATGAGGGTGAGTAATTAATGACAGAATTTTCATTTTTGGGTGAACTAATTCTTTAAAGGGATAGTTCACCCAAAAATGAAAGTTCTATCATTTACTCATCCTCACATCATTCCGAACTTGCATGACATTTTATGCATGAATTTCTGTGGGCTCTGGTTTATCAAAATATAATTTGGGGTTCTTCAGAAGAAAGAAATGCATACAGGTTTTCATTTTTGGGTGAACTAACTTATTTCAAGTTTTCTCAAGTCAACTCAATGGACCTCAAGACTTCTAGTGTCATATCCTCACAACTCAGCTCAACTCTACATAAAGGAAGAGGTATTGTGTTGGACTGGGAGGTGGGGACTTTTTGGGGTCAAATACTCAGACAGCTATGGGAATGCATTGAGAGAGAGGAGAGAAAAAAAAAGAGAGTTAAATAGTGTAAAATGCACAAAATTACATAATGATTATGATTGTTGGCGTATGGATAAAGATAATCACACAGAGCCACAGACATTTATGATCTCTATGACTGATAAAGATCCTTTCTATTCACCCACATGCAGATGAGACTGGCAGATGCCGCTGTTGACTGCTGGCTCGCTGTCAGATCTCCCAGTATGTATTTCTCTGTAGGACACTTATCAGGACACAACAAGCTTTTATTATCACATTTGGACTTCAGAGGAGAGTAGAAAGTGTTTGTTCAGTTCAAACTCCGCTCACTAAACTGAATCTTTCTCCTTTTTCTGGTGTTGTTGGTGCAATAAACAATAATTACCCACTGAGGGCAGAATATGGGTGTATCTGAGTAAGATATTCCTTTTTAAACATCTAAAGCTCCTGGCTTCTCTGGCTTGGTTGAAGCAGTCATGTGGTTCATCAAAGTCCTCTGGCTAGATCAGGCTCTTGTTTAGTGGTAGACACAGGGTGCATGTGTGCTTTGAAACGTCTGTGCCTCAGGCTCTTTGCGTTTATGTTTGATGTGTGGCATGTTGGTGGTTTCACATGGATCTCAGTGGCTTTAAGATAAGCACATTTCCCTTTCTGGGAAAATAGAGCAGTTCAGAGTAGGTTCACATTTAGGCATGTCGTTCTGTCCTGTTCCTGAGAATGTGGATGGTGTTACTATCAACAGGTGTTGATGTGTATTTAATGACAATCACTGATCTAGCTGATTTGAACATTTAGGCTTTTAAGGAGGAAAGAAAGCGCGCTGCTCTGTGAAGGAAAGAAATGCACTAAAATCGCACAGCCCTAGTTTCTTGCTGTCATTGCTGTAGGGTTGCAGTCATTGCAATGTCTCCACTCTCTGCAAAGATGTTGTAAATTTATTGTCCTTTTCAGACACCTGAACTACAGTTCGATTCTTGAACGAATCGTTCTTTTCAGCCCTTTCATAGGAAGTAACTGATCATGCCAGTTCACTAATCGAATTGAAACAAACTTTAGTTCCAGCAAAAACCTGTCTGTTGAGAGAGGTAAATTACTATAGTTTGTGCATGCAGATTATATTTTAAGTTGTTAAGCGAAATCAAAGAGTTTATAAGTTTAGTTTAGACATGTAGAACATATCCATGTTTGTGCCTCAATGTCTGTAATGTGTGCTGTAGGTGCGAAACTTTCAGGAATCTTATCCAAGATGTAGATAGGATACTCAATACTGGTCAGTCATATCCAACATAAAAGGATCTGCAAATGAAACTGTGACCACAAATACCATTAACCTAAGCGAATGAAAGGCAATAATCAGCAATATGCATTCATACAAATAACTTTTTTTTTAATGTTTCAATATGTGTTGACACAAATTACTTTTTATGAATGTTTCATATAACATTAAGTTGTTAGAAAAGAAATGCGTAGAGACTGATGTAAGGAACCAATAAATCAGTTTTTGAACCGAACTGTCCGAAAGAACGGTTTGTGGAAATTAATCAGACTTTACATCACTACCTGCCATACCGGTGAATGTAGTGAAGCAATTTTAGCTGTGCATAATAGTTTTCTCATGAGTTTTGCATCTGATCGGCCTTTTATAGTGACCAGCAATTAAACTATATAAAGCTATTATCGGCTGATAACTATCGGTGCCCAATAAATCGGGGCACCCTTAGTTAAAATCTAAAACCGTTAATTTGAGTGAAAAATTAAACTGTTTCTGATTGCAAAACTCCAAAAAAAGTCCAAATAAATGTTCATCCATTCTCTGTGATAACCTTTGCAAGACGCCACGGTGCGGTTGAGACCTTTTTCTTTGAATACTGTGACCTTTTTGCCAGACCAGATGCCTTAAGGAGCAGCTACTGGAAATCTCAAGCATGTTAGATATTATAATGAAGAACTATTCCATTATGTAACCATGATGACATTTCAAAACCTGCTGGTGGGACATTGGTTCTAAAATTAGACCTAGGTGTTGTGTCTACACAGTTAATTAGGGTTAAATTATTTTATTTTTTTAAATGAAATTTTTATTTTTATTTTGTCCCAATTTTAATGATGCTTGCTTGTCAGATTGTAAAATCGTAAAAGCCGAGGCAACACAGAATCAGGTTTACAGTATACATCTTGACACAGTTGAAGGGGGCTCAGTCATGTCACATTCTGACATTGCTCTTAACACAAGAAATGGCACAAACTTTACTAAGTTCTGTTAGCAATATTTTGTTGTGGAAAGCAAAAAGCACATTTGGAGTGTCTGCCATAGGCCGGGCGAAAGAATGAATTTGTGGACTGCTCATTCTACTCAAAGCAAGGTAATGTTGATAGTACTATCATAACATGAACAGAATATTCTAAAATGGGATATTTATGTTGCATATCATATAGACAAAATGGTACTAATATTTGTAACTGTTTGTAATTGCTCTGTGCTTATTGGCTCTTCATTAGATGGCTGTAATGGGAGTCACGACTGTAGAACAGCTAAGCTGTTGGTCAGTATTTCATACTAAATGATTGCAGATTTTGCCTTATGATGAAATGAATGTTTTATGGTTCATATAATTTGTCTCGGGTAGAAAAATGTGGCCAAATCTTTTAGGGCCCACACTGGCCTTTTCGAAACATAATTGGTGCGTGTCAGGTTTTTCATTATCATCTTGTGATATTTTGCCCCTACGCCATGCAACATTAAATTTGGATGCATTTTAAGTCAATCCTATGATGATTCATCAGCAAGACATCCAGTCCCAGAACAAACCCCTGGGATTGTTGGAATATGGAGCACAGCTCTCCCAGGCTACAAACTGCTCACGTCATACAGACTTTCCTCCTTGTACTAAAAAAGACGAGCTCCACTCTTATTAGCCAACTGCAGTCCACTATAGGATGATGTTGAGAATAATGGAATAGAGGTCTGTGTGTGCTGACCTTTCCGAGCTAAACTTGGCCTGCCGGTGTGAATGTGCTCCTAGGGTCTATTGTGTTCACAGCCGTTATCATTGTATTGCAGTTTCCTCTGTTCGAGAGAGAAAGAAAGGGAGAGAGAGAGAGTGCTAAAGCTGGTGCTGGATCTTAGACATGCTGAGGTTGTTAGAAATCTGGAAACATAATTGATATTAACGAGACCATATTAGATCCCTGAGGAAGGTTGATTGGTACACCCAGCTCCTGATTTGGGCCAATATTTTCTATTCTTTTAATTATAATGAAAAACTTTCCTAGAGTTTTATCGCTCAAATTATGTTCTTCCATGGGTGATCTTCGGCCAATTTTATGTAGGACACTTCTGTTCCAAGGGTTCTGGGAAGACTGTTAAGCAATAGATGGCACCTTCAGAAATTAAAATGAGTTGATTTTTGGATTGGAAAAAAATAAAAATAAATAAATAAATAAATAAATAAATATTTGTATCTACTCTCTTGGTACTAATTGAGTGCCTTGGGACTTTCTTAGTGCATGAGATTTAATGAAACAGCAGCTTTTATTAGGAGTTTCTCCTAAAACTTAGGAGGAAGGAAAATAGAAACAGATCATTTTATGGGAGTTTAATGAGTCATCACTGACTTTTGATTTCAGACTTTGGTATCTTGGCAAATCTGAAACCACTTGGTGAGATCCCATCTGAGACACATGTGACATTACGAAGATCTTTTTCTCAGGGTACAAATCTAAGCATTGAACTGAAGGGGACTCTGTTTGCTCCCCATTTAATTTTATCATCCATATATAGAAGAAATAGAGGTAATACTTTACGAAAAGCTTGAGTTTGTTAAAATTGTTCAAGCTTGTACAATTTAACATTAAAAATATTGATTTTGATGTTCCTCATTTTTAAATTGTTTTGCATAAAAACATCTGCTAAATGAATATGTAAATGCATTCGGTGTAACAGTAAGCATAATTATTTACAGCATTTATTAATCTAGTGTTAATTTATAACTGTATACCTTTCAAACGTTTGGGGTTTGTAAGTACATTTTATTTGTTTATTTATTTATTAAAAAAATGTATATACTTTTACTCAAAAAGGATGCATTAAATTGATCAGAAGTGACAGTAAAGACATTTATAATGTTACAAAAGATTTCTGTTACAAATAATTGGTGTTTTTTGTAGCTTTCTATTCACCAAATAATACAGAAAAAAAAAATCCACAGAAAAATTAAGCAGCACAACTGTTTTAAACATTTATAATGATAAATGTTTCTTGAGCATCAAATCATCATATTAGAATGATTTCTGAAGGATCATGTGACACTGAAAACTGGACTAATTGTGCTGAAAATTCAGCTTTTATATTACAGAAATAAATTACATTTTGATATAATAAATAGGAAAAAATAGGAAACAGTAATTTTAAAGTGTAATCATATTTCACAATATTACTGTTTTTACTGTATTTGATTACATAAATGCAGCCTTGGTAAACATGATTTAAAATAAAAAACAAATGTAAATTTTCTTACAGACTCCACATTTTTGAACAGTAGTGTATACTGCATCACATTATCATATCTTTAATGTTTAAAAATATGTTTGCATATGTAAAAATATAACACATTAAGATTAATAAATACTGTAAAACTTTCATTCATTGTTATTTTCTGATACCCAATTTGTAACTGATCAATCAATCAATTAATCAATTAGAGCACATTTAAAGACAACTGAGGTTGACCAAAGTGCTGTACAATGAATAAAAGAATCACAATTAATTATTAAAAAGGAAGGAGATAAAAACAAAATAAACAAGCAATACAATCAATAATATACAAGAGGGATTCAAAATAACATACCTGAGGAAAGTTAAAAGCCCGGGAGAATAAATATGTCTATAGATAAGATTTAAAAGCAGTGGTGGATAGTGCATGTCTAATGTAAAAAGGAAGGTTATTCGGTCCAGCGATCGACTTGATTTTTGAGTTTAACTCCAGGGACAGTGAGTAGGCCAAGGTCACATGATCTTAAGTTTCTAGAAGGAGTTTATGGGAGCAATAAATCAGTTAAATATTGAGGTGCCAGGTTATTGAGGGCTTTGTACACAAATAATAGAGTTTAAAGTCAATCCTATACTTGACAGGGAGCCAGTGCAAAGAAATTAAAATAGGCCCTTTTCACTGACTGTGATGATGCGTTTTAATGGTCATCAATATCCAAATATCCAAAATATCCAATATCCAAAATGTATATATTTTATATATATGTATGTGTGTATATATGTATGTATTTATAACACTATAGTATTACTACATTTAGTAACAATCGCTCTTTATATTTTCCCTCTTTTTTAAAGTTATGAAAACACAATTGTGGAGTTTTTCTTTTGCTATTTGTGCAAATGGAAACACAAAAAATATATTTAACGAAGTCTCTCATTCACCGCTATAAATGTTTACTGTCTATAGGTGTAATGTGGTCATTTTTGTGCTTCCTTTTTAAGCAGTATAGCAGCTGCACACGAGAAATAGAAGACTGATAAACGCCATAATACAGCCGAAATGTAATGCGATTTCAAGATTGCTCATGGGCTTAAAGGGGCTTAGCTTTAGTAAGAAGGCGAAGTTGATAAAAACATGACTTGATAACAGCAGTGATCTTGTCAAAAGTTAAGCAGCAGTCAAATAGGATGGGGCAAGTAAGCCGAGAATAAAAATCAAAAACTCTGATTGTTGATTGAATTGAATAATGAATTGAATCTCTGTTCAAATTTCCCTTAACTTCTCTTTTCTCGTGGGATAGAAAGAACAAGAAACGGAGGCAGTGAGTGAGAATGAGATGCAATTGGCTGAGGAATTTTGGCACTGTGTGAGTCTGTGTCCACCTGCAGATTCCCCTCACCTACTCTCTCTGCTCCACCAACAGGGGGCGCACTTGTGCTCGGTGGTATTTGCGTGACTAATTTCACACTCTTTCCCCTGCCCACTCGCTGCTTCACTGTCTCTTTTCTCTGTCTCTCAGTCAGATGTATGGACAAAAGACATGGTGTCAGAGTGTGGGTGAGACGATGGGACTGTTGCCATTGGCAACCTGGATACCAACACAATGATGACCCAGGGAATACCCTGTGTCTAATGGAATAAATGGAGGCATTGAAGGAGAGGGGGACAGAGAGTGAGAGGAAGAGAGAGAGAGAGTTTATGTCTGACACATCAGAGGGACTTTGTGAATTGAAGTCCACCATTGTCTGCTGTATGAGACTCCAGCTCAGAGATGACAAAGATGGACTACTCCTAGACCTGTGTGTGAGTGTGTGTGGCCTTAAATCTGTCTACAGCTGACCAAACTGACCCAAAGTCATAGTATTGTGCAGCTAGTTATCTACAGACGCAATCTTTAATTGATGACACAATTCAAGATCAACCACAGGCACTCATGATACACTGAAGTGTATACAGGAGTTTTTTTAAGTCAAGGGGTCAGATTTTACTCCCATTAACAGGCTGCCAGAATTACAGATTGGGCTTTTAACTGGAGGTCTTAAGGCATTTGGGGGTGTTTAATGGGTTTAAGGCCTCTCTGACACAGAACAGGATTATGGAAGAACAATAACTGGGATTAGAAAGTTAAATGGGGATGCAAAGAGATGCCATCCTACTATCCTACCTACCAAAAATAAATCATTGCCTTGTTAAAAGGTTCAAATTTTTTCTTTTTGCATTTGCTCATTTAGATTTTTCATATTGTATGTTATAATTTCATATATAAAAACTAAGCTATCTATGTAAAAAATAAATTACTATTTAAATATTTAAAAATGACAAAAGCACATAAAATTACTTTAAAATTAAACTAATTAAAATGGAAACTATAAATATATATATATATATATATATATATATATATATATATATATATATATATATATATATGTAATGACAAAAGCACATAAAATTGCATATATATATATATATATATATATATATATATATATATATATATATATATATATATATATATGCAATTTTATGTGCTTTTGTCATTTTTTAATATTTAAATATTACTATTGAGGTTTAATTTTATTTGTTTGTTCAGTTTTACTTTTTATTAGTAATTTTAATGCTTCAGCTTAGACTTATTTCAGTTTCTAATTTTTGTTTAAAATTTTTATTTAATATTTTTGCTTTATTTCAATTAACAAGTGTTTGTTATATATATATATTCACATAAAATATTTTAGTTTTTAGAATTACACAGTGTTAACTTTTTTATATAAATATAAAACATTTTATGTTGATTACGCTTTTATAGGTTCATCTCCATATAGATTTACTTATTTATTTTAATTTCTCATTCATCAGAAAAGAAGGGTCAATAAAGAAGTAGCCTACACTATGGTACTACCTCCTGACAGGGTTGCTTGGCAAGATGTATCTATTTTCGCCTAATTTATCCAAGTGGTTGTATCTTAACACATCCTAATATTTTCTTTCTGACATGGTGTGTAGCTTCTGTTTTTAAAGTGGTAGTAAATGTTTCCTGATGTGCTAGGTTGTGGCTCATCTTAAGAAAAAAGCCCATTCTGTCAGGCAAGAATGACATCTTAAACTGCTGGTAGATCATCCTTAATGGGTATGCTGGTTTGCTGGCATAAGCTAACATTAGCTGAGGTAGCTATTACAGTCATCAATAGTGCACACATGATTTGTCAAATAAATTTTACATGACTACCACTGCTTTACATTTCTTTTCTGTGTAGACCTTTAACGATTTACTTCATTCAGAAATTCGTCTGAAAATGAATGTTCTTTTTGTTTCAGGAACACAGACCCTTCTCAATATGCTGTAGGAGATTACAGGCCAAGATAAAAGCACTCCTACAGCAAATTCGCACACGCCATCAAAGTTATCCTCCTATTGTTCTCCCAACACACAGGAAGCCAGCATGTTGTGTTATTGTTGGATGACAAGAAGACAAGTGAAGGAGAGGAACAGAGTGGAGAAAGAAAGTGGGACTTGGGAAGCGCGAGAGAAAAATCTGTTTGGTTCATGCTTCTGCTACGCTGAGAGATTCAGATCAGCTCTTTGCAACTGAACCAGAGCTGTTAGGACAGTGAGATTCATCTTAGAACAGGAAGGTGCAGAGGATGGTGGGAAAAACAGCAGCCGGGATAATGGGGAGAGTGCCAGAAATTGATTGATGTCAAGCCTTTTGCACTGGTTGCTGTAGAGGTTTCTACTTTTTTCAGTTTGAGCCACCTTAAAGAAACCGTAATGGAAGTGAACGCAGATGGCAGAAACACACGACCACAGAGTGTTCTTTTTTTACCCTAGGCTCTCTGGAACTCAAATTTAGCCAACAAACAAATAGGAAGCATTTACAGATATAGCCCAATTTTATGTATCTGTATGTATGTAACTTTCATCCTCCTCAACCCACCTGCACCGCTAGGATAGTGTCTTGTTATGGATTTGGAAAGGAAAGGCTAAATCCAGTGTGTTAATTCATGTTTGAATCAAAGTCTCATCATACTCAAGCCAAGCAGATCCTCAGTTATCTTGGACAGAGGTCTTCAACTTGTGGAGAGCCTCTGTCCTGCAAAATTTATTTCTAACCTGCTTCAGCACACCTTCCTGTACTTTTTTAAAGTGATCTTGAAGACCTTAATTAGCTGGTTCAGGTTTGTTTGATTAGGGTTAGAGAAACTCTGTAGAACAATGGGAGTGTGTCTCAATCAGCTCCCTAGTTCAGTAGTCAGGGCACTGATCAGGAAGTCATAAAATCCTTCCAATGCACTAAGACCTACAATGCATCGTGAAAACCAGGGAGCAGCGATGCTCACTGTGTTCCCTTAACGGAAGTTCTGAAGTATGACTGTCCTTACCAGTGCCTGAATTCACACAATATACTGATTCATGACCTTGGAAGCTATAGGGAGCTGATTGAGACACACCCTGGGTCTCCAGGAGCAAGGTTGAAGACCTCTGATCTAGGACCATCATATGTGTGTCAGATAAAAGAGATGTGCAGAGCAGTAGGGATCCAAATGCACATGTGATCACTTTAGAAATGTTGATCAAGGATCATGTCCCCCTTCTAATTAACCCCTATAATCAAAGTAAAAGGTAAAAACGAACCACCTTCTAAATTAAGAGGGTTAATATGAAAGACAAACAAATGATGAACTCTTAGCCTGAGATGTTTTATGCGTGAGGTGTCTAATCCTGCTCCTGGAGGTCCACATTCCTGCAGAGTTCAGCTCCAACCTGCTCCACCACACTTGCCTGGAAGTTTTGAGTAGTCCTGGTTTACCTTGGTTGCCTGGTTCATGCGAGTTTCATTCAATTCAGGCTTGATCTAAACTCTGCAGGAATGTGAACCTATAGAAGCAGGATTGGACATCCTTGGGGACTAGAAGACCTTAAGACCTTGATTACCTTGTTCAAAAATTTACTAAATAATGGGGGTTTAAGCAGAGTGGACTTCTAGGAGCAGGACTGGGCATCCTTGGAGACTGGAAAATTTGAGTAGTCTTGAAGACCTTGATTACCTGGTTCAGGAATATATATTGAGGATTTGAGCTAAACTCTGCAGGAAAATGGTCTTCTAGGAGAAGGATTGGACATCCTTGGGGACTATTTCCAATGGACAGAGCTAGGGCTGCTCGATTACGACAAAAATCATAATCACAATTATTTTGGTTCTTAAAACAGTTACAGAAAATAAGTAAACTGTCAGTAATACAATAAGAACAGTAAGAAACTAATTACAAACAAAACCAACAAATACAACAGAACAAAAATACAAATCAAATGAATAGTGCTTTTTCACTGGGTTTTTTAAGGAAGATGTAATAACAGTGGTATTCAGATAAGTAATAGACAACAGAAATAATAAAGTAATCTGCTATATACATTAAATATAGACTAATCCTTATTAAAACTACAAAAGTTATTCATTCAAGGGCAATGAGTGATTTTATCTTTCTTTTGTTTTTTGATTAACATAATGACTGCAGCGGGTTTATTAGGCTGCTGTCACTTTAAGAGCTGCACGGATCCAATATACTGTTGCACATACGTTTTCTTTCTCTACTGTTTACATTCACTTAAGACATTTCCAACTGTGTTTACAAGGATACTTACCAAAATGGCATTTTGACATTTTTGTGTGTAGGCTATTTTATCGTTTAGGCGTGAATCCGAAACCCACTTTGCTTATGCACAATCTGCAGAGCATGCTCAGAAAGCAGCCTAGAGAACAGTATCTCTTTCGCGGCTTGCACTTTTAATACTATTTAATGTCAAGCACGTCCTGCAGATTAGCAACAGTAGACTGCATTTTACAATCTCTTATTCGGCTGATTTGGATGTTAAGTTTGGCTTAGGAAAGAACGAAAGCACACCGCTGTGAAGGAAAAGATGGTGGCTGGACAGAATGCTGCAGCGGCACAATAATTGTTTTACATCGATTATCTTGTTTTAATAATCGTTGGAAGCCGATATCGGAAAATCATTTACAATTAATCACACAGCCCTTGAAAGAGCAGAGCCTTCAGTCTTTTGGTAAAAGTGTTTGAAAGGCTTGACCAAAACAACACCAATGTTTCTTACAGAACAAGAAGAGGAAGAAGCCTGGAGGAGGATATATTCAGTGTTAGTATTTTTGTACTGCACCATTTTGGAACTGAGTTTTTAGACCCATATCTAAGATGTCTGGAGATTATATTGTATATTGCATTGTGCTGTATTTTGCTCTGTTGAAGACTATTGTCTGGCCATCTCAGGGTCGTCTAAACTAGGCCAGTCAAGGCTTTTCTGCCCACCCTCCCTGAGACGGTCAGACAGCTAGCATTGTTTTCACACACAATTTGCTTTGTGTTTGAGTGTGAGAGAGCTCTGCAACCCCACCGTGGAAAGCCTCAGAGAGAGCCCTACCTTCAAGCTTGAAGGCTTCAAGAAAGCCCTTCCCTGCTGCTGGAAACAACCTCAGCGAGCCCTGCCCTGACGTCAGCTAACTCAGTGTATTTTCTATCACTCTCTTCTCCTTTACTGTTTAGAGCTGGTTTGATGCTGGTCAAAACGTAGCTGGTCGGCTAGTATCACTTTTAAAATAATTCTTGTTCTTGTTTAATTTGAATTAAATGGCTCATAAGCATATATATTCGGTATAAAAATTGAAATAATCCATTAAACATGAAAGTATTACACAATCAATTAAGACATTTCTCCTTAAATAGAACGTTTTTGGCATAAAAAGTGTTTGGTTATTCTGTTTAACCAAGTATGTCATGCTGTTTTAGCTAGTTAAAGGCAAAATATGTAAGATTTTTGCAGTAATTATCCAAATACCACTAGGCCAGTGTTATATATTTTGTTCAGTTGAGTACAACATCCCAAATGTTTCCAACTATTTGTAAATCATGAGAAAATCGCAATTTTTACCAAGGATACGGGACGTGTGAGGGAGTCGCCTGTCAGTGGTGTCATATCCGTGTTACCCTCGGTTTCCAGTTTTATTTTGTAAAAACCATGGAAACACCAAAGACGCTTTAATATATTACATGTTTGAATAGACAAGGGAACAACTGTTTGGTTACATTTATAGACAGAAAACTAATTATTGTTATATAGCTCAACACGTTTAGTCTTATTGTTTAAATCTAGTTTTCTTGATTTTCCGAGAGTACCATGCTTTTACCATGCCTCAGAGAAAAACACTATTTTGTCGAGTAGCTAAGTAATACAGCATTTTCTCCATCATACAATACATTTTAAAATTAATTGCATGCCATTTATCAACACAAGCCATCCAGCATTTAATATGATGTTCTAAAATCGATCTATCTTACTGCAGTGTGTCTCAAACAAGTGTCTCGCACCAGCCGCCGAGCGAACGCACAGAGTAACGTCATAACATCATGTTCAACACAGTCAAATGTATCTAATATGATAAACAGCGCTGTGTTACCTCATAGACTTGACCAGAAGAAGTGGAAGAGGCGACTGCGGCATAATAAAAGTTCCGCTGCTCGCAAAGCGTGTGTCGCATTCGTCTCGCTCCAGCGAGGCATCACTCGGCCTTGCGCTGCTTCACATTAAAGTAACGTTAATAATCTCATCCATGAACATGATTTCTGCTCGAGTCCCGTCCCAATTCTTTTCCACTAACTGTGAGGTGAAGATGACATTTCCCAATATTACGCGCTCAAACTCGGCGTCATCAAGCTACGCATTTGTTTTGAATAGGCGACCTCTAGTGGCAAAAAATCTACATATTGTAGCTTTAAAGGGACAGTTCACCCAAAAATGAAAATTGTGTCATCAATGGGGTATTCAATGGGGGGTGAGATCTACTTGATTGCTGACATTCTTCCAAATACCTTCCTTTGTGTTCGGCAGAACAAAGAAACTCATACAGGTTTGGAAAAACTTCAGGGGGAGTAAATGATGACAATTTTCATTTTTGGGTGAACCCTTTAAGAACCCTGAAGGGAATGTCAGCATCATTTGCATAAACTTGACAGCTGGATTGTAAGGGTCAGGTAGTTGAATGTATTGCTTTATTTGCACCATTTTCTCACTCTCATCAGTATTAAAGGGTTAGTTCACCCAAAAATGAAGATAATGTAATTTATTACTCACCCTCATGCCGTTCCACACCCTGTAAGACCTTCGTTAATCTTCGAATGGAAATTGAGATATTTTTGTTGAAATCCGATGGCTCAGTGAGGCCTGCATAGCCAGCAATGACATTTCCTCTCTCAAGATCCATAAAGGTACTAAAAACATATCTAAATCATTTCTTGTGAGTACAGTGGTTCAGTATTAATATTATAAAGCGACGAAAATATTTTTGGTGCGCCAAAAAAACAAAATAACGACTTATATAGTGATGGCCGATTTCAAAACACTGCTTCAGGAAGCTTCGGAGTGTTATGAATCAGCGTGTCGAATCAGCGGTTCGGAGCGCCAAAGTCACGTGATTCCAGCAGTTTGGCGGTTTGACACGCGATCCGAATCATGATTCGACACAAAAGATTCATAACGTTCCGAAGCTTCATTTTTGGGTGAACTAACCCCTTTAATTATTGTGAATATTTTTTAAATAATAATAATGATAATGTAATTTTTTGTAAAAAGATTCTTTTTAATTTATAACATTAATAATAACAATTTTACTTTTTTAACATTGCTCCTTCACAACAGACATAACAGGACAGAGTTCTAAAACTGTTGTTAGTCCACTAAATAGGACGCCAAGAACACGAGAACAGGCTATCCATCAGCAAAACAGGACAGGTCACAGGAAGTCGTTGTGCAAACAGGAAGGACAGAATGAAGAGTGGGAGATGACGTCCATATAGGAGGAAATACAACAGTGTGCACCTGTTAGAAGTGTACTCTCTCTCTCTCTCTCTCTCTCACATGCACACACACATTTGATTTTAAGTGTCACAGAGCTGTTTGTGTTGAACTACACCTTTTTAGATATATTGCAGTGGGTATCCAAAATCCAATCATCACCATCATCCAAGCCAAATTGCAAGCCGCACATCCATGATCTGAAACTGCAGGCATGTGAGCCAATGTTTGGAGCTGTATCAATGTGTATCATGTGTACAGTATACATCAGAGAGGAAGGTGGAGGGCTCTTGAGGAGGTGTGCTGAGGTCATGTGTTTCCTGGCAGAGGAGTAACCCTGCAGGCATGGAGGCATGAGGATATTAATACCACACATTGTGGAAGTCCCCCTCCCACATATACACACACCCACATGAGAAAAGAAGAAGAACACGCATCTTCAATTGGTTTCGCACCACTGTCATTGGTGGTAAACAAGGTCAAAGGTCACATATCAAAATAGTGTATGTCAAGCAATCATGTATATCTTCACAGATATACAGACCATTCATGTTTCTCCATTGCCACTGTCCTAAAGTGAACACAATTTGAACTTCAAGCTTAGTGAGTGATGGGTTGTGGGTTTAGTTTACTGCAGTATTTTAGTACCAGATTGTGAGAGAAACCAGATCATGGATTGTGAGAGTACCAGATCATCTGAGAGAAAGACACACACAATGGTTTTCAGAATATAGTTTGAAATATTTTCTTTTGTGTCCATTGAGCATTAGATTTTATCCACGTCACAATGGTGGGAAACGCACAACAATACACTGTAACTGGGTCGACGTAGACAGCTTAAAATAAAGATAGATTGCAAGATGGCATGACTAGCATTCTGGCCAACTTTGACCTACAAAACTGAAGTGAATTCTTTTTATTTATTCAATAATTGACAATTAAGTATTAATATTGCTAATACTTTTAATGTTTAAATTAAATCCCTAACCATAAGTATTTAAGTCATGTGGTATGTTGAGCAAAAGTGAGCTAATACTTTTCTAAGTGCTCAGACTTAACGATTTTTATCTGCAGACAATAGTATCTATTAAAAATAACTATTTTTATTTCATTTAGGCTATTACATTATCTTAACAGAAAACAGAAAAAGTGTGAGAAATGCCATGAATTGTTTAACCGTCGAACATAACTGTATCTGCAGTGGACACAAAAATGGTGGCCTAAGGAGCTCAGCGTTTGGTTTGGCTTTCAGGAATATTAGTCAGATTGCTTCTTATTTACTGTGGTAAAATCATTTCTCATTTCACAGACAGATGAAGCCATATTCCTCTCAGCGAAGGAACCTGAAACGTGATAGAAACAGAGCTGCTGATGGAGGAAAACTGCTTGTTATCCATCCTCTTAGATCACCTAATACCAGAGAGCACGTGCTGGAGGAAACCTATAGCCAGAACTAATGTGGACACTCAAATGAAGAAAAAAGTAAGATGTTATCCCAAGTCTATTTTATTTAATATGGATTTTGGGATATTGCATTACAGAATGCTAGACGGAAATACCAATATGTCAAAGATGTGCATAAAAATGTATACTTGAGGTGGATACATTTTTCAGTCTGTAAGACCTGCACATTAACAACAATGCAAAGTAGAATAGTATACTAAGATATGGCAGAAATAGTAAGAATTGTAATTTAAATTTCTAGATGTGCATCAAAAAAAAAAAAAAATTGTGACTTTGCCCAAACAAGTCATGTGACAATAATTCGCTCAGAAGACCCTGTATTTAGTCATGTATGAATGATAGCTATGTAGCTACTAGTGTTGTGCAAATTTCTCAGTAATTTTTACGCCCCTACATACGCAATTGCATGCTATTGTGTATGCAGGGGTGTAAAAATTACTGAGAAATTTTACTTAGGTTAAAGTAGCTACAGATACTATGTCAAATTCCTACTCAATTAAAAGTCTATACCTACCCCAAAAAATACTTAAACAAAGGTATCTACATTTAGGCTAATTGCATAACAAATAAGGCTAATTGTTGAAAAGTTAAACACTTTTCTAAGTATTACAAATGGAATTTTGAAAACCAGAGGCAGTAGAGATTTTCTCATTACAGATTCCCCAAAATAATACTTAAGTATGGTAGTGAAGTACTATTCCTCAAGTACTTTACTCCCCTGAGTGTATGTTAACACTGTATTGACCAATCATCATCAAGAACTAACTATACTTTTTATAACTACACTCTAAGAAAGTTGGTTATTTAAAGGTTCTTTACGTGTAGTAACAGTTCTATTTAGAACCATATCATCTTGAAGAGCCCTTTATATGCTGAAATGGTTCTTTGTATTAGAGTTTAGGGCTCTTTTTTCCCCGCCTTTTTGTTTTTCAAATCTGTAACTGTCAAAGCCACCTCATTACTGGTTTTCTGGAGCTCAGCAGCCATCCACTTACACAGACTGTCAACACACTCTCAACAAGTAAATTATTTCTTTCCTAAAATGTCTATAAATTTTAACTTTCAAGTTGTTACTGGTTTCATACCAGTCACGACTTTTTCTCTTTTTAGTTTAACAGAACATGTAAGTGTGAGCAGCTCTATTCAGTTAAAGATACTTCTCTTCTCCACTAACAGAGATATTGAATTTATGATCCATATTGTTAGATTTTTTAAATTATTCCTTTATACATAAACACCCAGTCACACACACAAAAAAAACATTAAAGTCCCATGACTTTATATCACTTTTTCCTTTTAACATTGTAAAGGGCTCACATACTGTCCATTTTTGCTAATTTTGGCCTTCATAAACATAACTGTTTTTACATAAACAAATAGAAGAGACACACTGTAACTGTAAGATTCTAATATTAATAAAAATAAACTATTGATAAAAAGGTTATTAATAACACCATAAAGGCCCTATATAGCACTCTCAAAGCATGGTGCTTTATGTAACCTTATAAAAAGGGTTCTAAAAGGGTTCTATTTAGCATCTTATTGTTACAAGCCAAAGAACCCCAATTTGGAACTGTTTAGAACCTTTTTTTTTTTTAGAGTGTAACAGAATAAAGGGCACGTGATTGTCAGTTTAGGAGCTGTGTGAATCCAGCTTCAGTTAGTTTTGGTATGTTTGTGTGTGAGAATGTTGTGCATTTTTGTCTCTGTTTGGCTGGCATGGTGGGAGGAACACTGGGGGAGGGGTTTTTGTTGCTGGGGATTTTCCCAGCGAAACACTCACGGGCCTGAAATCAAACAGAAGGTCTCAATCTCACAGTCGTTCCAGTGAGACACCTGCAACCTCATCAAAAACCTGCTGCCATCAATCATAACTTTGCTTGTGACAGCTTTATGACTAAGAGCAACTTTGTCAAAATCAGACATTGCACAAATTTGTGTAGTTCATGGATGGCATTCAAACGTGCACAATATATATGTGCGTGTCAGGCGTCAGGCAGTGCCACCTCAAAAAAATTGGATGAGAAAAAAATCCACAATACAAAAATAAAACGTGTATAAATCAGGATGAATAGGGAAAAAAATCACATGAGAGGAGGCAGTGCCCTCATCACGCTATGCTTGGCTGTTTAAATCCCATCTCTTGTTTCCGTATATGTTCCACGAATCAGACTGAGGGGCCGTTTAAACAACACCGTTTTCAAATAAAAACAGAAAACTTTTTTTGTGTTTTGGCCATTCATTTACACCACAATGGCTAATTGGCGGCCTGAAAACGCAAACTTTTGAAAACGTGTTTCAAAGTGCAAGTTTTTGAAAATCATACCGTTATCGTCTCCTGTTCAGTCTATGGCACATAATGTTTCTTTACAAAGTGACATCGCCAACTACTGGCCTGGCATGAATAATACAGTGATTTTAGTCGTTTTCGCTGATCTGTGTGAATGAAGATCTTTTTGACAACGTTGTCATCTGTATGCGAAAAATGCAAAGGAAAAACTTTTCAGTTTTTAGTACATCGCTATCGTGTAAACGTACCTGAATGAACAAATAATGCTGTTAATGGAAAGACTAGTTAAAAAGTAAGGAAACACTTAGACATCACCGCTTTGTCATGTCACATTTAAACCTGAAAACAGAATCCGTAAGGATTTTTAATTGAGCTTGGTGAAATTAAAGGTACATCTCCATGTCTGTGACCATCATGACATCTGTCAAGCTTTGATGAATGATGAACTGAAAATTATTTGACTATTAAAAATAAAATAAAATAGATGTAATCTGAAATTTTTACTGCATTCTTATAATTATTATTATGTAATAAATGTAAAAATGCTTAAAAGGCACTAACTTGATGAGAAATATATTTAGTTTGAAATCAAAATGGACAGTTCTTGTTTTTTTATGAAATAATGCAGTACTTATTATAAATGATTTATATGTGCACATCATTATTTTATTTTTTTAAATTCATGTGCCCTCGTAATCTTTAATCAAACTAACTTCCTCTCTCTCTTGCAGCATCATTCCTTCTCTTCTCTGATGATGTGTTTACTGGCGTGAGGGCGGGACAACCTGTCACTCACATGACATCACAGCAATAGAAAACCACACCCATCCAATCAAATCAAGTCCCGCCCTACATTTTTATTCTTGTTTGAGAAGTCATTTTACATGGATATGTCACAATATGTTGACTTTAATAAATAGAACATTACATTGTTAATATTAATATACAAAATAGAATAACTGTTTTTTTTTATAGTAACAATGTTTATTTATTTAAAAATGTGTCAACAGTAAGTGTAACTGGAACATAAATTTATATTCGATTAAAAAACACATAAAAAGCAGTGAGGACTTTGCCGCCTCATTTCAGAACACCGCTGTGTGAGTGATGCAGCTATTAAAAATAATTTTTCTGGCCATAAAAATCTTCAAACACTCATGAAAAGACATTCCTGCACAACAGATTTATATACACCTACAAAGAGACAGATGTATGGAGCCTCGCACATGATGTTAAAAAACAAGATGCACGAACTAAGAATTTGTTCCCATGACTGACTGGATTTAACTGAATTAAAATGAGGGCATGAAGTTATAAAATGACCCCAAATTATATTGTGGGAATGAATTCTGAATTCACGACCACAATATTTTCTGTTCACATGTTAAGTTAACACTATGCAGTATTAGTTAGCACATAGGTGAATTCACACTTGTAGTACAGTTTGTGCTATTTCATACAGTGCGTCTTGATGATCTTGCTCTTCGAGACAGAGAGAGCTTTATCTGTGGCTGAATGAGAACTGCACTCGCTAAAATATTTGAGATCTTTTAAGAGACTCAGAAGAGGTCAAAGGTTTTTTGGCTCTAACTTGCTATGGCACGAGTGAGTCACTTTTCAACACTGTTCCCAACGGAATCTAAAAACATCCTTGAAAAACATCCAGCCACAAACAAAATATCTGTGTATAATTCAGATGTAAAAAAAATGCAAACAGAAGATTTTATGGAATTTCACTTTTGTGGTGGTGCTGTTAAAGATCATAATCCAGAATTAAAGCGAAGTTTAGGTTGTTTATGTTTCTTTCCCATCTGTGTGTTTGCAGGGGGATCAGCAAAGCACGAGAGAGGGAAGAAGAGCAAGAAAAGGGGAATAAAGAAGCAACAGAAGAGGAACGAAGGGGAAGGAAAGAAGGTTGACCCCATTTAGCCCCTAGTTTCATTTTAATCAAATTTCAGAAACTTGCTCTTACACTGAAATGATTTTCATATTCAGTTGGTGTCACAATTCACATGTTGCTGTTGCATAAAAGTTGCCTTTCAAATTCACTCTGAAACGTCACATTATGAAATAAATTCAGAAGTCATGATGACTTTCATATTTAGATCAGTCAAAAGTTTGGAATAATTATGACTTATTAATATTTTTGAAAGTCTCTATTAGAATGATTTCGGAAGGATCATGTGACACTGAAGACTGGAGTAATGATGCATCATTAGCTTAGCAACATGTAAACTACTGGAATCAGTTGTGAGTCAAGTCTTCTGTTCTGAACCACAAATTTGGGGAACATGCATTGTCTGTTGAGTAGTAGAACAACTAATGTGTTATTATTTTGGACAGGTTGTGAGTAGGGTGTATATTCTTCAGGGTGAACACCTCCCTTGTAATGTGGAAAGATTCCAGCGACACTGCAGCATTGTATGTGTTGAGGAAGTGCTGTTCAGTTAGGTAACGGAAAACTCCCTTTTGTCGGTTTGGTTTGAGAGGAGATGCACACTCACTCGGAACAAACTCACCAATTCGGCCGGAAGAGGACAACAATAACATGTTGTTTGATGAGAACAAATCAATGAATAATCCAAAAGGCCCAATAAGAGCCTCTTCATCATATGACATGATCATGATGACAATTGGCCCATTCAAAATGCTCTGCATCGAAAGGTCTAGTGCAGAGGAGTGACCATTTGTCAAAACTCATTACTTCATCATGCTATCAATGAATAGTATGACTTATTATTTGATCTCTCTCTCTCTCTGGCTCTTTTTCCATCTCTGTTCTCTCATTTTATAGCTTTCTTTCTCATGGTGTGCTGTTCTGCTTTGTTATACACTACCAGTCAAAAGTTTGGACACGGTAAGATTTTTAATGTTTTTAAAAAAAGTTTCGTCTGGTCACCAAGGCTGCATTTATTTAATTAAAAATACAGTAAAAACAGTAGTATTGTGAAAAATTATTACAATTTAAAATAGCTGTTTTCTGTTTGAATATATTTTATAAAGTAATTTATTCCTGTGATCAAAGCTGAATTTTCAGCATCATTACTCCAGTCTTCAGTGTCACATGATCCTTCAGAAATCATTCTAATATGCTGATCTGCTGCTCAAGAAACATTTATTGTGTACAATTGTATAAAATATTTGTGTACAATGTTTTTTTTCAGGATTCTTTGATGAATAGAAAGTTCAAAAGAACAGCATTTATTTGAAATATAATCTTTTGTAACATTATTAATGTCTTTACTGTCACTTTTGATCGATTTAATGCATCCTTGCTGAATAAAAGTATTAATTTCTTTTATTTCTTTTCAAAAAAATAAAAATAAAGTTTTTTACTGACCCCAAACTTTTGAATGGTAATGTATAATGTTACAAAAGCTTTGTATTTCAGATAAATGCTGTTCTTTTGAACTTTCTATTCATCAAGGAATCCTGAAAAAAAAAGTACACAACTGTTTTCAATATTGATAATAATCATAAATGTTTCTTGAGCAGCAGATCATCATATTAGAATGATTTCTGAAGGATCATGTGACACTGAAGACTGGAGTAATGATGCTGAAAATTCAGCTTTGATCACAGGAATAAATTACTTTATAAAATATATTCAAACAGAAAACAGTTATTTTAAATTGTAATAATATTTCACAATATTACTGTTTTTACTGTATTTTTAATTAAATAAATGCAGCCTTGGTGAGCAGATGAAACTTCTTTTAAAAACATAAAAAATCTTACTGTGTCCAAACTTTTGACTGGTAGTGTATATGAAACATTCTATATGTGATATACTACAAAGTTTGGTGTCAGCTATTGTTTTTTTTTCTTTTTCTTTTTTTAAAGAAATTGATACTTTTTGAAGTGATTAAAACAGTGACAGTAAAGACTTTTACATTGTTACATTGTTATTCTTCCAAAAATCCTGAAAAAATGTTTCCAAAATATTAGGCAGCACAACTGTTTTCAACATTAATAATAATATTTCTTGAGCAGCAAATCATCATATTAGAATGATGAAAATCATCATATTAGAATGATTTCTGAAGGATCATGTGACACTGAAGACGATGAAGATGGTGCTAAAAATTCAGATTTGCCTTCACAGTAATATACTAGTTTTTAAAATATATTCAAATAAAAAAAGTTATTTTAAACTGTAGTAATTTTTCACAATATTAAAGATTTTACCATATTTCTGATCAAATAAATGCAATTTAATACATGATAGTGTAGATGATAAAAGTGCTGTTTTGGTTTTAAAACTGTTATAGTTTCTCCACTTTTTGTCTTGTGTAGGGTATTCATTTATTCAATTATTTATTTTACAATTAAAATCCTAACGTTAAAGTTGCAATAAGCAATTTCTGGTAAATGGTGTTGATATTTGAAATTACCAAAAATAAAACGGGCCCCTACCCTGAAAGGATCTCTACACAAAATTAATGTGTCTTTATCATAGCTGAAGCGAACGACAATAAGATTGCAAATGAACAAACAAGCAAAGATGACACATGAGCATATTTAAGCCAAAGCCAGCATATCTTAGCTCTGTGAAACAAAGCAAAACCAACGTTAATCACCTTTTGAAATAAAGCAACCTTGGAGTCCGATTTCAGGCCTTCCCGCTCCTTGAGTTCTCTGCTGGAAAGCTGCTCCGATATTAATGTGGGTCCCGTTGCCTGATTGTAACCCTTCTTTTTACTGTTACCTTCCACCAACATTTTCTTCTTTTGTTTTTATCTGCCACCTCTCTTTTTCTAAAGGCTTAGGGCCAGATTTACTAATCAGGGCAAATTAGCGTGAGAGTGCAATTCCACAAATGCACCGATGGGAGAGGCAAGTTTTGATTGTGTGATATACTGCTGACGCGCAAATTAAAGAACACAGATGCAGTCAAATAATTTAAATAATGACCAACACAATCTACCAAAAGTGCAAATTAGCGTTGGGTCGCAAATAAGCAGAGCTGATGGTCATCAGGTGCGAGTCGACACAGGCACAACTTACATGTAATATATGGATAATGTCTTCCTCTGGCATTCCAAAGAAATGATAAATTAAAAATTAATATGAGTGGAAAATATTTACTCCAAATATTTACAGAGGAGACTCTGTAGTGTCTCCTCCTAGCAGCAACAATTGCAGTCATGACGCAAAATGGATTAAGACGCTTTTTTGGGCGTTAAATAATGCAGCAAATACCAGTAAATTGACTAGCGTAAACATTAGTAAATCGTGTTGTGTGATTCATTTAAATAATCTCCTCCCATAAATTTTGCGTCTGAAAGGGAAACTCTTACAAATGCATATGCAATAAGTTCAGCAGCAAAAACAACTCAGTCCATGCCTTTTCAGTGCTAATTTTTCACTGCATGTCTTTAGTAAATCCTGACAGTAGTTTTTTAATGCCAAAAGACCGTTTGCGCTGGCGCAAGCTGTTAGTAAATCCGGCCCTTAATGTCCGTCCTGTGCACTCTCCTCCCCTCTCTTCTCTCCTCCCCATCATTAGTAGACACACCCCTTACTGCTGATTGGCTACAAGTGTGTTTTGGCGCTTGATCCGACACACTTTTCAAATGCATTTTTCAAATATTGCTTACTGCACCTTTAAGTTATTTTTTAAGGATTTTTAAACATCTTCAATTTAATTGGAACCTACTTTGTGAGTCTGTTTCTCCAACTTTAGTATTGCTTTGAATTATAATATATTTGAAAAAATATTCCTGGTAAAGTTAAATATGTTATACAATATTTAAGTTAAGAGTAGCATATTTCTGCTTTGGTGTTGAAGGGTTACTGGAGCTTTAGTGATGGGGCTGTGGGGAAACACTGATGTAGACTTCTGTGCACCATGTTCACTGGACTAGATAGAGTCCTGAAAAGCGTTTATAATTGATCTGCCACACTCTGACTGTGAGTGAACACACCCATGAATCCCAACAGCTGGATTTGTGCTGTAATGGCTCTGCAGTTCTGAACAATAGTGTTCCTCTCCGGTCTTTATCCGGTTCATTGAGCCCTGCTGTTACTAGTGTACAGCATCCTGTCCCGGAGCTAAGATGGTTGATGACATCACAGCAAGACAACGCTCCAAACACAGTGAAAATGATGGTAGCATAATGGCAAATGTTGGTTACATTTCTCATGAATTAAGCTTTTGATACAAACTGGAAAAATTATTAGTGGTGCTTACTAAGGCAAGCTTCAATATTAAAGGGATAGTTCACTCAAAAAAGAAAATTCTGTCATTAATTACTCAACCTCATGTCGTTCCAAACCCGTAAGACCTTTGCTCATCTTTGGAACACAAATCAAGATATTTTTTATTAAATCTGAGAGCTTTCTGCCCCTCCATAGACAGATACACAACTAACACTTTGACACTTCAAAACATTCAGATCGTAAATTGAGTGGTTTAGTCCAAATGTTCTGAAGAGACACGATCGCTTTATATGATAAACAGATTGAATTTAGGCTTTTATTCACATATTAACATTCATCAACTCACACATCAGTTGCGGTAAATGTAAGCTCAAGCATGTTTGCTTGACGTGTGAGAACCAATGCAGTTCATTCTCATCTCGTTTGAGCTTCTGCAAGAGGTTCTCTTGAATGTTTTTATTTTTGGGTGATCTATCCCTTTAAGGCCTCAATATACTCACAACCAAGTTCCTTTTCCCTTAGGGATAAAAAGAATTGATAAAAAAGAACTTCTTTTGAAGAAGGTGCGCTTTTCTTCTCAGTAGCAAAAACACAAAAGCAGTGAGAAAACAGCAGTTAAGAAAGCATATGATCATAGCCAGGGCCGTTTTTAGGCATAGGCAAACTAGGTGGTCGCCTAGGGCACCATCAGCTGTAGGGGGTGCCAATGAGCGCATATCTGGCACTACATTTCAGCTGGAGTGAGTGTAAAGGGTGTCACGGCCACCCTAAAATATGATTGCCACCCCCACTGGTTCCCCCAACACTATTGAGCAAGAGTACTGTCAATCTGATGATTCCTACAGTATTTGCCACTGGATCAGTTACTGTCTGATTGTTGCATGTAAAGTTTACATTTGGAGCGCTCAACAACACCATTAGATCAAAGAGTGTAGTCAATGCTATAGCAAGGTAACGCTTATTTTTTTCTAACCACACAATAAACCTAAATTCAACCCTACTGCACCAATAAGAATTTTGACTAGGGCGTCAAAATGACTAGAAACGGCCCTGATCATAGTGATTTAGATATGTTTGCACAAGCTCCAGTCACGTCACGTCACGTCACGTTTATTTATACAGTACTTTATACTTTAATATATTGCTTTAAATCAAGTAGCTTTATTAAACATGAAAAAACTGTGTGTTGATTTCAATTAGAATTACAACAAAGTTTCTACTATAAAGCAGCTCTCTGGTGAGTTCATGTTTTTACTCGTATCTGACCTCGACGAACTGAACTGAAGAAATTTCCAAATCAAATAATACCGAGACTCAGATCCACACCTGCTTACTACGTAATCTCCATGAATCAATGGTAATTAGAAGGTGTTTACCAGCCAGAAAGTTTGCTTTGGCAAGTTGTTTCGAACTCCTGAATCAAACTCCAAACAAACTTTTTTAACCAGATTTAGTTTGAAATTGTTTCTTTGATTTTTGTTCTTTGACTTTGCTTGGAGTATATTGAGGCCTTTACTATGGCACATATAGGTCATTGTGCACCATCTGAGCTACAGATTTCAGTTGTACAATCAAGTGCAACAGTCGGGTTCTGGAAATAAAAACTCCATTCATTTTCTCCATTGGGAATTAGATTTTTTTTTAACAATAAATTATTAACCTTTAAAGATAGCCTTACTGTGAGCAATGAGGTTGTTAATCAGTGGTATTTGCTTCTATTAAAGCCATGATTAACCCGCTTTATTGACTTAGTTTTAAATTAATCGTGTTTAACAGTGGAATTTCTGGTAAAAAACTACATTACCCATGATGCTGTAGAGAAAATTCCACCATTCAGAGTCAAAACAAGCCAAACATTCCAAAATATCTCTTTAGCACTGTGAATCGATGTAATCAAGTTGGTATATTTAAATATTTGAATATATATGCATTTTTGCAAAAGACTTAAAATATATTGTTTATATAATGCCTATATACACTCTAAAAAGTGCTGGGTTAAAAATAACCCAAGTTGTGTTGAAAATGGACAAACTACTATATGTCAGGATTAAAATGAATCCAAAATAGGTTGGAAATTAAAAATTGAGTTTAATAAAACTACCCAGCAGGTTGGGCAAACATTTAACCCAACCGCTTGGGTAAAAACCACCCATTTGCTGAGTTAAGTTAACCCAATTGCTGGGTTTGTCCATTTTCAACCCAACTTGGGTTGTTTTTAACCCAGCATTTTTTAGAGTGTATAATCAACATTTTAAATGAGTACTTTTATATTTCTCCATCTTTTTTAATTTGATTATGTTGTTTGCAATGCTTCATGGGATTGTAGTTCTTTCCCCCACTAAAGTACACAGAAGTAATTTTTGTCCAATTTTCAAATGCTTTTTTGCTTCAAATCAAAGTTTGTAATGTTATAATTCACCTTGTTGCTGGTTGGCTTGGTTCATGACTTATAACAACTTATAAAGACTTTTGAAATCCCTATGAGAGAAATGAATAGAAAAAGCCAATGCCGCTTATAAAGTGGGCGAACACTTTTGCAATCTATACCTGAAATCGCATAACCAATTGGAAATTCAGAAATAATGATGTGAAATAAAGTGATATATATGAGTAGACATATGGCTGTTTGACTGCATTCCAAAAGCCTTTCTTACAGAGCAATGCTGGTTTAAAGCTCGGCATGTACAGAAAGAGAAGTACATAATCATGAACAGACTTGAACAAATGGGTACATATTACAGATGAAAGAAACCAAGGAATAGTGCAATATCAAAAGGATGAAAGGATGACATTGGGGGCAGGGAGGAGGAGGAGAAGGAGAGAGGAAGCCGGAAACAAAGAAATGGAAGGAGAAAGAGGGAGTGTGGGAGTTACAGCATGAGATGAATAGAGAATAAAAAGATGAACGCTGCACAATTCTGTGGAAAAGAGAATGAGTAATGTAATTAGTTGTGAGAGGTTGTCCAGCCAGCCTTGTTCACACTTGACCTCTTGACCTGTCCTTTTCCTAATAAGACATGATGATATCTGCATGCACGCGTGTCAGTGATGCTTCTCTGTGGCAGTGCTCATCGTTTTGTCTGACCACAGTGCTCTTTTGTTTGAGGCTGTTGGCAGCTGCCCACACATTTTTCTAGTAGACTTTGCTCATAAATGTGCTTTATTAACATCTTTTAGTGTTAAGCGCAAATGTTTTTAAATACACAATTGGAGTGTAGTTGATTAAAGTGCTCATATTTTCATATTAAAATGATCATTTAAAAAGCGTGTTTCAGGCCTTTATGCACTTCAAGATCCTCACCTCAAGATATTCAAACCACAGCTGAATACAGGTAAAGTGAACAACACTGATTATCTCTTCATCATGGCACCTGTTAGTGGGTGAGGTGTCTGCAGTGGTCAGTATCTATCAAAAGTGGTCCAAGGAAGGAACAGTGGTGAACCAGTGACAGGGTCATTGGCGGCCAAGGCTCATTGATGCACGTGGGGAGTGAAGGCTGGGCCGTGTGGTCCGATCAAACAGACGAGCTACTGTAGCTCAAATTGCTCAAGAAGTTAATGCTGGTTCTGATAGAAAGGTGTCAGAATACACAGAGCATCACAGTTTGTTGCATATGGGGCTGCATAGCCGCAGACCAGTCAGGGTGCCCATGCTGACCCCTGTCCACCGCCGAAAGCACCACCAGTGGGCACGTGAGCATCAGAACTGGACCACAGAGCAATGGAAGAAGGTGACCTGGTCTGATGAATCACGTTTTCTTTTACATCACGTGGATGGCCCGGGTGCATGTGTCGCTTACCTGGGGAACACATGGCACCAGGATGCACTATGGGAAGAAGGCAAGCCGGCAGAGGCAGTGTGATGCTTTGGGCAATGTTCTGCTGGGAAACCTTGGGTCCTGCCATCCATGTGGATGAAAAAAAAAACTAATAATAAATATATATAGTAATAAATAAATATATATATATATATACAGTGGGTACGGAAAGTATTCAGACCCCCTTAAATTTTTCACTCTTTGTTATATTGCAGCCATTTGCTAAAATCATTTAAGTTCATTTTTTTTCCTCATTAATGTACACACAGCACCCCATACTGACAGAAAAACACAGAATTGTTGACATTTTTGCAGATTTATTAAAAAAGAAAAACTGAAATATCACATGGTCCTAAGTATTCAGACCCTTTGCTCAGTATTTAGTAGAAGCACCCTTTTGATCTAATACAGCCATGAGTCTTTTTGGGAAAGATGCAACAAGTTTTTCACATCTGTATTTGGGGATCCTCTGCCATTCCTCCTTGCAGATCCTCTCCAGTTCTGTCAGGTTGGATGGTAAACGTTGGTGGACAGCCATTTTTAGGTCTCTCCAGAGATGCTCAATTGGGTTTAAATCAGGGCTCTGGCTGGGCCATTCAAGAACAGTCACGGAGTTGTTGTGAAGCCACTCCTTCATTATTTTAGCTGTGTGCTTAGGGTCATTGTCTTGTTGGAAGGTAAACCTTCGGCCCAGTCTGAGGTCCTGAGCACTCTGGAGAAGGTTTTCATCCAGGATATCCCTGTACTTGGCCGCATTCATCTTTCCCTCGATTGCAACCAGTCGTCCTGTCCCTGCAGCTGAAAAACACCCCAACAGCATGATGCTGCCACCACCATGCTTCACTGTTGGGACTGTATTGGACAGGTGATGAGCAGTGCCTGGTTTTCTCCACACATACAGCTTAGAATTAAGGCCAAAAAGTTCTATCTTGGTCTCATCAGACCAGAGAATCTTATTTCTCATCATCTTAGCAAACTCCATGCGGGCTTTCATGTGTCTTGCACTGAGGAGAGGCTTCCGTCGGGCCACTCTGCCATAAAGCCCCGACTGGTGGAGGGCTGCAGTGATGGTTGACTTTCTACAACTTTCTCCCATCTCCCGACTGCATCTCTGGAGCTCAGCCACAGTGATCTTTGGGTTCTTCTTTACCTCTCTCACCAAGGCTCTTCTCCCCCGATAGCTCAGTTTGGCCGGACGGCCAGCTCTAGGAAGGGTTCTGGTCGTCCCAGACGTCTTCCATTTAAGGATTATGGAGGTCACTGTGCTCTTAGGAACCTTAAGTGCAGCAGAAATATTTTTGTAACCTTGGCCAGATCTGTGTCTTGCCACAATTCTGTCTCTGAGCTCTTCAGGCAGTTCCTTTGATCTCATGATTCTCATTTGCTCTGACATGCACTGTGAGCTGTAAGGTCTTATATAGACAGGTGTGTGGCTTTCCTTTTCCAAGTCCAATCAGTATAATCAAACACAGCTGGACTCAAATGAAGGTGTAGAACCATCTCAAGGATGATCAGAAGAAATGGACAGTACCTGAATTAAATATATGAGTGTCACAGCAAAGGGTCTGAATACTTAGGACCATGTGATATTTCAGTTTTTCTTTTTTAATAAATCTGCAAAAATGTCAACAATTCTGTGTTTTTCTGTCAATATGGGGTGCTGTGTGTACATTAATGAGGGAAAAAAAATGAACTTAAATGATTTTAGCAAATGGCTGCAATATAACAAAGAGCGAAAAATTTAAGGGGGTCTGAATACTTTCCGTACCCACTGTGTGTATATATATATATATATATATATATATATATATATATATATATATATATATATACTTTATGTTTAAAGAACATCTCACATTAAAATAATAATTTATGTAATAATAATAATTTATGTTTGTATGAGTGAATTCTGACATGCAATAAGTGATGGTGATGATAGTGTTTGTTTGAATAACATTTAAATAATCTAAATAACCTTTTTCCACTATAAAGAACCTTATGTCCAATGGAAAAAGGTTATCTAGATTTTAAAATGTTCTTCACACTAAGATAAAAATGGTGCTTTTAAGAACTTTTATTTGAAAGGTTCTTTGGGGAACCTATAATGGTTCTTCTATGGCATCACTTTATTTTTAAGAGTGAAAGGTTCTTGGGATAAATAAATGTATCTAACTAATGCATGAAAATTAATTAATGAGCTGTTCCTGTCACCTTCATTTTAGGCTGCCGACCTCTTGATTTCATAACTCGGACACCCATTGTGCAAATCTGAAAGGTCATAAGATTTAAAATAGCTTTGAAGAGTTTTGATATTTATAGATGCACCTTTTTATTCCTTTGCCATGGGCAATGCTGTGAAAACATTTGAAAATGCCCTG
Organism: Hypophthalmichthys molitrix; assembly: GCA_037950675.1. Taxonomy (NCBI): domain Eukaryota; kingdom Metazoa; phylum Chordata; class Actinopteri; order Cypriniformes; family Xenocyprididae; genus Hypophthalmichthys; species Hypophthalmichthys molitrix. The sequence continues at coordinate 18,726,903 of CM075494.1, read as the reverse complement.
GCTGGATAGAATATGTCAGCCACCATCCCATTCATTCTATGCTAATGAAACATTAACTTATTCATGCTATTATGTAATTTTTTTCATTCTTTATGCATGAACTTTTTTTTTTTTTTTTCCAAATATGCAATGAAAAGTTTCTTGCACCATCATGCAAATGTATAAAAGAACATCTCACATAAAAATAATAATTTATGTTTGTATGAGTGAATTCTGACATGCAATAAGTGATGGTGATGATGTTTGAATACAGTTTACTGTAAATATGCAAATGTGATTTGTGAGCTAGATTTTTAGTATATGATAAAACTAAAAAATATAGGTCTGAATGCCTTCATACTTGGAATTTAGTGAAAGCAACATGAACATTTTGCAAAAGTGTTCTTCTGTTTGCAAAACAGAAGAAAGCAAGCCAACGGAAAACACAACATGAAGGTGAGTAAATAATATATTACATAGTATATTATATTATCAGTGGTATTAATGGAAAACATAATAAAATGTTATTTGTTCTCATGTGTTCCAGGCATCCACAATGAAGCAACAAGACTTCAGCACCTCGTCTGAGCTCCTCACCCACCTCCCATCCTCTCTCTCTCTCTTTCTTAGTGAGTACAGTCCTGCCTTTAAGGGGAGGGTAAGATAAGAGTCCACATACAGACCCCTGAAATCCTCCTCAGAGCCACAGTCCCATAATCAACACCGCACAGACAGCTCGCGCGGGGCCGTGCACGCGCTGGACATTGATAAGAAAACTGCAAGACCAGGAGTTTTAATTTAACTTACATTAATGTCGCTTTCATTAGGGGCAATGCGAAGACAAAGGGACCCTCGTGTACTACACATGGAACATCTTGGATTGGAAAGAGTTTTTTATATATAACTTTTCTATATATTTATTCAACGGTGATGTGGAGTTAATAGTGATATTTTGTACCAAACAAAGGACCGCACGCGCACCACTTTATATGTATATAAAATACGTTTTTTATTTTATTTTTTAAAAAAAGTCCTGTTTGACTGCTAAAACATTTTATATAAATTTGAATTACTTTTTTAAAATTGACATGACTGAAGAGGTATTTTAGATGCCCGTTTTCTCAGATAATATTAAGAGACGTCTTTATTGGACTGGACCATGTAAATCAATGATTAAATAACCGCCATCTGAGGAATCCGGGATTTTGGTGCTTCGCCTGGAAAAAACTCTTCACTTTAATCCGCAAACTGCCTTTCAAAGGATCTCAAATGGGCCACTTGCTCCTCAGAAAAGAGACTCATTCTGCCGTGGAGGGCAATTTGAATGTTTGCGCACTGAGAGGAATGTCGAGCCTGCAGAGCCGCTGAGGGACTCCAACTGCTTAATTAACCCGATATTTGCTCGCGAGTCGGAGTCCAGTGCTGAGCGTCTTGTGCGCGTCTCTCTAAATGCGCGCTGTCCCGCGGAGCCCCGCAGCGGCACGGCAGCAAGATGAGATCGCGGATCCCGCTACTTCTCGCGGTACTTGCGGCGGCGTGTCTGCGGTTTGGCAGTGCGGAGGTAAGAGCGTCTCAATCGACATTCTAATGATTCTCAACTTGCTGTCTGGGAGAGTTTATTCCTGATGCCCTTTTATAGGCCTAGTTCTTTAACAATACACTTTAGTAAGTTTTATTTTTTATCTAATTAAAGCCTATTTTTTTTTTGTTAATGACTTGTTTTATAGAGTGGACAGGGATATAGAACATTCAAATTAAACAATCTGTTATTATTTACTCCCCCTCATGTTTTTTCCAAACAATTTTTTGGTTCTCTATAAGAGTTGATGGTGACAAGCCCCAAAAAGGACAAAAAGCAGGCAAAAGTCTCAATACTCATATTCTTTTAGAGCCATATGATAGATTTGTTTTGGGAACAAGCCAAATTGAAGTCTTTTTTTCCCCCAGAAAATCTTCCCCTCTGCTGTAGCTCTGCACATTTTCAGTTTTAGTAACACATGTCAGAAGCAACAACTTGCATAAATGTATTTAAAACGGGCAAGATGCGTCTGCATGCTTTGACCTGAATGTTGAAAATCTTCCCTGCACTGCAACTCTTTAATTTAATTCTCGATTTCAGATATTAGAACTGTTGCATAGTTTATGACCAATTAACCAATGGAAATTGACATTGTTAACATTGAGGCAAATGAGATTTCAAAGCTTTTTCAAAGGGCATGGATTTCTAGGAAATAATTTAAATGTCAATCTGAACGTCTTCAGAATATTACACAAGAGTCTTCTGGAATAGCCTACTTTTATTAACTTTTTGTAGTTTGACAGATGTCCCTTTATGGAAACATTCTTCCCAGTGCTTCAAAGCCTCTTTGAATATTATTACTGATACATGAACTTTGCTGTGTAACCAGTGGCAACCCACAACATCATAAACCACCCATGGAGAATCATATGAAGAATTCTCCCTGGTTGATTCTATGAAATGAATCAGTGATCTGATGCCTAAAGGCCAACTTGTAATCCTGATTGGTGCAGCAAGGATTGTTGACATTTAGCACCCGAAATGTGCAGGTTCTAATGTGTTTGCCCTTCCTCTGACCATCACAGTTGTGCTGCATTAGGCACTCAATCAAAACCACCCCCCCCCCCCCCCCCCCCCAACCAACCCCACCCTCAAAACCTTTAGGAAGTCATTTCTAAATCCTGCACCTTTTCATGGAAGGATGTTCAAAATTAAATGCTTAAAATGTAATTCCTTATTTGAAGGGAAATGCATGATCAAAACTTATTTAAAAGCTGTGATTATGATCCCTCTAAACTTTAAGGTGTGCTTTTCGGGAGTTCCCCTGAGTAAGAACATTATTTTTCATCTCTTTATGATGTGTGATTTGGATGGAAAATTCCACTAGGTAAAAAATAGACAAGTACAACATGTTCACTTGATTACATGTTTTCATTTACAGATAAAAATTAAAACCATACAGACATCTAATATTATTTCTTGCAGCTACACAAACTGATGGCTGTGCATATTTGCATGTGTTATGATATGTGTGTGTGTGTGTGAGAGAGAGCATTGTCAGCAGATGTGCAATTATGTATCATTACTCCCCAACATTGCCTGTGCATTCCACCACTCCTCCACAATCCCAGAATGCTCTGGGCCTGACCTTCACTCTCTGATGATATAGCAACAGGGCTCAGGGGTTGTAGTTCAGCACACGCCACCATCCCACACCAATATGTTTGGATGAGGCAACCTGCAAGTATCATCTTAATTGGATTTTTTTTTTTTTTTTTTGGTGTGATATTCTGATTTTTGCTTAAATGTAAAATTGTTTATTTTATTTTGAAAATATTTCATTATTTATAATGTAATAAATAATATTTAATTAATTATTTTTCTTATTAAGTCAAGTCTTCTCCATTAGGAAAGAAAAATACAAATTAAATCTCTTTAATACCTCAGATGCAATCATATCAAATATGTCTTTCCTTTCTGAAAGGATCTCAATAATGTCTCAGACTGTTGTCAGATTTGACCAAAGTCAAACTAAAGTCAGAAATCTGAATATTAACTCAAATGTTTACCAACATGTACAAAATTATCTCAACTTTTCTGTCCACTGTACATCAACAATTTTCTCATTTGTTTAGAAGAAATGAGATGAACATGATACATAAATGAGAGCAACATTAAGTCTCCTGAGCTTTGCAACCTCTGTGAATAAACATTTCCTCTTGTTCTGTTCTGTTCTATTCTATTCTATTCTATTCTGTGTGTGTGGTCTTTTTGTGTGCCATCTGGAGTCTGTATGTGTATTTTTTTGTCCAAGTGTGATGCTATATACTTACATTGGGTAGCCATAAAGCAATTTAGTGTGTTTGTGTGATGTATTATAAATGTCTATGAATCAAATAGGTGTGAATTAGTGTGTGTTAAGGTGTATGTAAAGACTTTTACAGTTTTACAAAAGATTTTCAGTTTCAAATGAATGCTGTTTTCAATTGGTATTTCTTTTCATCAAAGAATCCTGAAGAAATATTTCACAGTTTTCACAAAAATATTATCAATTTCAACATTGATAATAATTGATAAAATCAGCTTTACCATCTCGGGAATAAATTACATTTGAAATTATATATAAGAATAGAACACTTTTTTAATTGTATAATAATATTTCAAAATATTATTGTATTTTTAAGTCTTCATTTGAAGACATTTTACAAAATCTTACCAACCACAAACTTTTAAGGCAGCGGCTATTTGTGCATAAGTGAAAATATGCTATTTACACTATAGGTGAAAATAGCGATAGATTCTATTTATACCATGTAAAATGATCAGTTCTTTGCAATAAGACTAAAAAGTAATTAGATGCTATCTATACTTTATATTGGCAGATACTATTTGCACCTCAGTATTTTTGCACATTAACAGGATGCAATAATATCATAGTGTGTAAATGATTATATTTTTTAAAATTATTAATTTGAAGCTAATTGGGAGAATAAAAATCCTCCCTACACCCAACCCAATAAAGACTTAATATTATTAAACATTGTTAGATATTGGTGGGCAGAGCTAGTGTAAATGGTGTTTGCCAACAAGGGACGCTATTTGCTCTTACGCTAATAGACACTCCAAACTTGGCAAAGGTAGTGTTGCATTTTCATTCTATCCATCAGTGCTATTATTTATGTCCTGGTGTGCACTATAGATCTGAATTGAAATCATGCTGTGGTGTTGGCAGAAGTTTACGTATGCACAACCGGATGATAGAGCGCTTGAGAATGTGAGAAGAAATTAAAGATGGAAAACTGATGATTCACAAGATTTATGCATTTGGACAAAACAGGATCACTGAGCTTCTCAAGGCTATAAAATACAGATGTGATTCACCATGCATCCGTTTCTGTTGAATTGTAAGTGCATACTGCAAGAGGTGCGGCAAATTTAGAATGTTTCTTAACATTTGGCACGCTTGTATTCCTGCATTTGTTCTGCCCATGCAAAACTGTCTGAATCACCAGCCAGTAATGTGACTGATTTCCCTTATCACGCCGATAACTGAAATACTCCATCCTTCCGGTAGCCTCCCTCATCCATCTCTCTCTTTCTCCTCCTCAAACTCACCTTTTCTCCATCTCTCCATCCCCCACTTCCTCTCTGCCCTCTTTCCTGTGTCCTGCATAAATGCTGCCAGATGAGACGGAGGAGACGAGGGTCAGTGGCCCCTGTCTGGACATGCTGTATGAACAGGGCTATTGTGTCCCCAAGACCTGCATTGACACCCTGAGACAAACCAGCATCCATAATGTTCTGTCTCACTGTCACACACTCAAACACACACACACCACATTCATATTATTTTATATATGCTCTCTTTGGAATACTTGATTCTGATTGGTCATTCAGAATTCTGCGCTCAAATGTTGTTATAATCGACTCTAATTGCATTTATCTGACTTAGCTATTGTAATTTATTAAGATATTTTAAAACTGTATTTCATATTTTGGATAATTATCCATATGTATATATTTTAAATAAACTATTAGTTAATGTTGCATGTACATTTATTTATTTTGTATATATCAAGGGGGATAACAAAAAGTCCATAGGTCATAATGACAATTTCTGGGATAATCGCAATCTTGGCTGACTGACGGTCATTTATATTTCTATTTAAATATATTTTAAAATGTAATTTATTCCTGTGATGGTAAAGCTGAATATTCAGCATCATTACTCCAGTCTTCAGTGTCACATGATCCTTCAGAAATCATTCTAATATGCTGATCTGCTGCTCAAGAAACATTTATTATTGCTGCTTAATATTTTTGTGGAAACCGTGATACATTATTTTCAGGATTCTTTGATGAATCAAAAGTTCAAAAGAACAGCATATAGAACTTTTTGATAACAATTTTAAAGTCTTTTCTCTCACTTTTGATCAATTTAATGGAACTTTTACGGAATGAAAGAATTAATTTCTTTAAAAAAATCTGCTGGTTTTGGTAACTGCTGATTATTTCTAACACATCAGTTCCTTTTCCTCTCTCTTCCAGGCTGATCCTCTCCCGGCCGCTGTGGTTGAGTTGGTGAAGGGTGGATCTGTAACTTCTATTCAGGACCTGCAGTTTCTACTGTTCTCTGAATCCATAGGTAAATCGGCTCTCTTAGAATTGCTCACATACTGGAAATCTCACAGAGAGTCATTCTTCTTTGGCACAAAATGGCACAGACAGATATTTAAAGTGTGAAGATATAATTCCTCTATTTTCTGTTATTGAACCTTTTTTTATATTTTTTTCTAAGCCTAATGTATGGGTTTAGTGACTCTCTAGACACTGTAGTGACCTGTACTGTAGCTGTCAAATGTATTTGGTATTTTAGAGGTGCATGCTGTTTAATATGTAGCTAATTTGAAGTGTTTTTTGATAAAGTTTCAAAATACTTCTTACAATCCTTATTGCCCTTTAATAAAAATGTTAATTATGACTCTGGGCTACAACACCCCAGTATCACACACTTAATATAGAATGCTTATTACAAAGCACCTTTTTGTCTTTGACTTTGAACTGTATGTTGTCTTCATTTAGATTTAAGGCATTTAGACACCCTCATCCAGAGTTACTGAAGTGCTTTAGCTTCATGTGACAAAAGAGCACATCCAAAACCATTAAAAAAACCTTAACCAATGTGTGGTATGATGTGCCAGTCCTCTTCTACTGTTATTTTCATCCCTAGAAAAAAGTTGAAAGGGTCTGCCATTACATGAGTTCATGCATATTCACCACAAATTTGCTACCTGTTCATGTTTGAAAGTTGCTGTTATTTTGTTCTCCAGAGGTTGAGCCAGACATTCATCATGAAAACGACACCAGCAACCGTCTGCCACGGAGTCTTCTGGGTTAGTACTCTGCTCTTCTTCTCTTTTCTTGCTTGTTGCTGTATCATCATGTTTTATTGTCCTTTAGTTGTCATTATTTGTTAAATGTGTATTTATTTTCTTATAGCCTTTATTCTAAACCTATATTTTATTATAAATTATTTTAGTGGCTTAATTCTTATGAACTATTATACTGATTTATTGTGTGTCAGTGTATAACATACGCTTTCAAATAATGCTCATCATAATAACCTTCCAAAGTTAGCAGATCTCAACTCATTCATCATCATTATTACCAGACAGGGCCATAAGCAGAGTTTTACAAATGCAGAGGTCGCATAATGTCAATGTCAACTTTCAATATTAATTATTAGCACCACTACAAATAATGATTGTTGACCAAGGTGCTGTACAATATATCAAAGACCATCAAAATTAAAACCATACAACATAGCAGATTACAAACACAGACAAGACCAGAAACTCCACAAATCAGCTGCGATTAAAAACCAGAGAAAACAGATGTGTTTTGAGTTTTACTTTGTTTTAGCAACAATTCTGTGGTGATTTGGAAGCCAATGCAAAGACATTAAAACCGGAGTAATGTGCTCTCCCTTGGATTACCCTTTTGCATTACCCTACCCCTGTGCATTGAAATCCCCAAGAATAAAACGCCTGTCAAAATTGGAAAAAAGTCTGAAAAGGGGGGTTTGGGGCTTGAGATTAAGAGGCTCTTGATGACCGGCCTGTGAGCAAGAACCTGAAAAAATCGATTCTTATATGTTTTCCATGTAGTTCATTTTTGTCTGCATGTTTCTGTGTTTGTCTGCAGATGCTCAACCCGCTCAGCAAGCCATCTGTAAGGTCAGGACTGAGGTTATCGAGGTCACACGCTCCATGTTGGACCGTAGCAATGCAAATTTCCTGTTGTGGCCTCCGTGTGTTGAGGTGCAGAGGTGCTCGGGCTGCTGCAATACCAAGAGCATGCAGTGTGTTCCTGTACTTACACACACACGATACCTACAGGTACACACACACTCTTTTCAAGAGCGTACTTACTAGGGGTGTAACAGTACACTCAGTTTGGTTTGATACTGATCTCACGATATGATACTCTCAAGTTTGAACAAAGACAAAATAGTAAAAAGGTAAGTTTTCTTTATTATTATTATTGCTTCTAAGACATATGATACACAGTTAACAAAAATGTGCTGTTCAGTAAAATAATTTTTTATTACATCAGAGTGTGGACTTGAAATGGTGATATGAAAAATTCAGAGGGACAGAGTGAAAAAATTCACTCTGTCCCTAACTACATACATTTAAAAAGTTTTAAATATTGTATTTTATTAAAAAACGTATTTTATTTTTCATTTATTAATAATAATTAATAAACATGGAAGCTCAAATGTGTGACATTCTGGGTTTACCATATTTGATGCTAAATTTAAACATTAAACTTTCATTTTGGGTAAACTAAATTGTCGCTATCCACAATACATACTGTTGCATTTCTGTATTGTGTTATAATGTTTACAGAATATATTGTTACACCCCTAGTACTTACCATACACTCTCAGAAAAAAAATTACAAAAGCTGTCACTGTGACTGTACCCTTTCAAAAGGTACTAATATGTACCATTTAGGTCCTACTACACTGTAGGTGCTAATATGTAACTTTAAGATACTAATATGCACCGTTTAAGGGGTAAACAAGGTACAAAGGTGTACATTTTAAAAGGGTAATCCCCCAGTGACAGCTTTTGCATATGCACCATTTTCAGTTTCCTCTCCTCTTCATCCTCAGGTGATGAAGATACAGTACGTGAACAAGCGGCCGCTCTATGATAAGGCCGTCGTCTCCGTCCTCGACCATGTAGAGTGCCGCTGTCAGCCGGCTCCTCGGCCCGCACAGCGCCGCAAATCATCCAGCCAAAAACTGGATGCACGGGATCGTTCGGGGAAAACTCGACCCAAAGTTGAGCTCCATAGCAGGGATGAACTCAAACACAACCAGAGGTTAACCCTGGAGGACCTGTTCAGCCACAGCTGGCTGCCCAAAGAGAGGTTCTCTGAATCTGGAGCACCAGACACTTTCCATTTCGGCCATGATGGCTGGGATCGGAACGAGACGCAGTATGGAGGGGGCAAAGGTCATCATCGTCACCTTGCAGATGGGAGAAGACACAGCAACACGAATGGCACGTCAACACAGGGAACGACAGCTCCACTGCCGAATCATACCGAGCAGGAAGAAACTGATTCGTCACTGCACAATGTTACTCAGTTCGAATCACAGAGTAATGCCAACCAAAGTACAAACAATCAGACATCAGAATATAATATAGGGACTTTGGAATTATCCAATCAGACTTTTAAGCACCAGTCAAATCTCACGGAAGAAATCGAAAAATTGCGAACAACCAATCAGACAGACCAACTTGCTTTCAATGCCACAGAAACAGCCAGTCAGAATCTGGGAGATGTAGAGGAGAACGGTCAGAAAGTGAGAGGTGAGACCTCAGATGTAGAGGCGAAGGAAGAGGAGCGAGAGCAGAGACAAATGGACAGAAAGGCCAAGGAGGAGGAGATGGAAGACCTGCTGCTACAGCACAAACTCCTAGAGGAGCAGAAACACAAACATCACCTCAAAGTACAACAGATGAATATACAGCCGGACGAGAAACTACAGCAGCCACATCATAAACAACAACACACTTATACAACCACACAACCGACAGGTAAAATACCAAAACACACAAACAAACAGATTTTTCCACCCACTGTCTGAGAAATTAGTCATAGTCAGCTGGACAATACAGTAGCACATTTGACTTAAAGGATTAGTTCACTTCAGAATTAAATAATTAAATAATTTACTTACCCCCATGTCATCCAAGATCTTAATGTCTTTCTTCAGCCGAAAAGAAATTAAGGTTTTTGAGGAAAACATTCCATGATTTTTCTCCATATAGTGGACTTCAGTGGGGTTCACTGGGTGGAAGGTCCAAATTGCAGTTTCAGTGCAGCTTCAAAGCGCTCTACACCATCCCAGACGAGGAATAAGGGTCTTATGTAGTGGAATGATCTGTCATTTTTAACCACAAATGCTCATCTTGCACTAGCTCTGTGATGCGCCACGCATTACATAATCGTGTTGGAAAGGTCACTCGTGACTTAGGTGGAAGTAATGCGGAAAACCATCTAATTTTCTCCTCCAACTTCAAAATCGTTGATTTACCTTTTTTTGTAAAGGCCGTTTGACTTAATCTTTGCATGTTCGCTTTGTAAACACTTGCTCGGTACTTTCGCCTTCATCACGTATGACCTTTCCAACGTGATAACATCATGCGTGGCACATCGCAGAGCAGTGCAAAATGAGCATTTGTGCTTAAAAAGTATATAATTTTTATTTATTTTTTTAGAAAATTACCAGTTGTTTTGCTAGATATGACCCTTATTTCTCATCTGGGATCATGTAGAGCCATTTGAAGCAGCATTTAAACTGCAATTTGGACCTTCAACCCATTGGTAGCCGTTGAAGTCCACTATATGGAGAAAAATCCTGGAATGTTTTCCTCAAAAACCATTTTCAATGTCTTTTCGACTGAAGAAAGAAAGACATAAACATCTTGGATTACATGGGGGTAAGTAAATTATCAGGAAATGTTAATTCTGAAATGAACTAATCCTTTAAGAAAAGCTGGTGAGGTGCGCTTTATTGGCTCTTCAGAGCAGAATAGATAGATAGATAGATAGATAGATAGATAGATAAATGGTCAGACAGACTAGCTGAGTTGATGTTTTAAATGCTTGTTCCTCCTGAGTCGTCTTGACTCATGTTTCATCCACATGTCAGAAACAGATGCTAGATTTTATATATTGAAAATGTGAACTCTCTTCCACTTAAACAGGTTAAGGGGGGAAATTCCTCTGTGCTTTTGTCAGTTGTAATTGCCCACTTGATGTAAGCGGTGTTTAAGAACAAGCACACTGGGGCATATTTGGACCATGTTCGGTTTAACTCTGTTGTTAACCAGTGCCTATGTGAATATTTCAGTTGACTTTAAATATATTCTACCAGACTCTTACACACCACGAACAGAAAGTAACACTTGCATACGCCCACATAAACTTGTTCAGTGCAGTACGGATAGCATAAATCAAATGCAATACTTATTATTGTGCAGAATAAAAAGGCTAATTTTATTGGATTCAATACAACACAACAATACCGCACAACACTGCAAAATCAGAATATAATATAAATAGATTAAAAGCTGATTTTTCTTGTGTTGCAAACAGGAACTACATCTCCTCCTCTGCAACATCTCCCTGCACACAAACCTCACAGGCCACCTCCTCACCCCCCGAAAAGGAGGAGAAAACAACGTAATCGGATCAGCAAGTCTGCCATGAGAGCCCTTCTCATGTAACACAAACATACACAGGTGAGCTGCTCAGATTAGCAGAATACTAAAATAAAATACCACTTAATATATAGTAAAATGTAACAGCATTTAATGCAGTATCCTGACTATGCCTTTTTTTTCTCTCGCTGTCTCGCAGATAGATGTTTAGATGGATGAAATTTCACCCATATGAGTTCTTATTTATGTAACCAGTGTGTCCAAGGACATTAAGAGATGTGGCACTAATCACTTTTCAAAGAACATCTACAACTCACCTCTCACACCCTGCTGTTCTCCTTCTCTGCTCAAAGTCATGAGGAAAAGGACAGTCCTGACACAGAAGATGCTTGCATGGAGGATTGCTGCAGGTTCTCTTGCACCTGCTGAAGATTCCCTGTGCTCCAGTTGGCTCTTTGAATGGACATTCAGCCTTCTAGCTCCAAAAATCCTAGAAGTGGGACTTGAGAACCATGTAAATCAGGAAGTTCAGAACACCAGAAGCATGAAACATCTCTTGAACACTGATCAGAGAAACTGAGTAATAGTATTATGCTGGGTCAGTATGCTGTGGTAAACATCCTGATCAGCACAGACCTAGTAAAAAGTGGAAGAGAATAGCCTAAAAAGAAACTCAGTAGTTATATCTGTGCTACCTTTCTTTTTGAATCACCCAAAAAAGCGGTTGCCATTTTCAGTAATGTTCTGGAATCAGTGCTGAAAATGAGGCTTGGATTTCATGAAGCAGCAGATAAACTAATCATATTTTTTTCCCCCTGGTCAAGTATTATCAAAAATAAATCTTTAAAAAAGCACACTATTTCCAGGGATGCACTCGAAACATGTTATTTTACTCCATATTTCAAACTATGTGCTTTTACCTAAAACATACAGAGACAGAAAACGCTTCAACAACTTTGTATTTTAATATATTACCAGTCAAGCTGTTTGCAGTATCATTAGTTATTATTTAAGCGATTCTTAACACTGGAAATTCACACAGGATAAAGCAAGGGAATGCATTTCTGTCTCAATTAATTCCTCAGACCTCTAAGAGTGTAAAGGTGCTACATTATAACACAAAGCAGTAAGAGTTTTATTCATTAATATTATTTATTCTTTTGTAAATCTGTTCTGTTCACAGCAGGCCCAGTGTTTCATCATAGTCCTACAACACCAGAAGACCAAAATGTGGATTATTTTTAGTACGTTGATGTACAGATGGTCTGTTTTGGATCTTTACTAAACCTTGCAGATTGTGCAGAATTTGCACTCTTTTTATATTAAGAATAAAATTTAAACACTAACCATTAAGGTGTAATACATGGTCTCATTAAGATTTTTTTTAAATTTGTTGTGTAATTTTAATATGATTTGATGTTGTAATCTTTTAAAAGGTTATACCACTACCTTCTGTTAAGAAATGAATACAAAGCTATGTAGATCCTCACATGCACTTCATTTGTTGCACACAGTCTTTAACTCATTTGGCAGACACTTTTATTCAAAGCAGCGTGTTTCCTGGGAATCAAAGCCATGAACTTGGGGTTGCTAGCGCTATGCATACCAGTTAAGCTACATAAACTCGTTTTCAGCACAGTGAATTAATAATAGTGTGTTTTTCCTCTGTCTCCCTGATAAAACTAGCTTATTCCCACCTCATTTGCCCAGAAAACTTCACTTCTGTACTTACAGTATCTGCCAACAGCATTTCATTTTCATTTTGGCTTGTTTATGATTGAATTTAGCAGAGGGTTTTGATCTCATGTTTGTCACATTCTACAAACTTACCCTACCAATCAAATGTTTGGGGTCAGTAAGTTTTCAGTAAGGACCCATCAAACTGATCAAAGATGACTTAGACATTTATAATCTGACATAACAGACATTAAAATAGACATTTATAATATCTATTTTTTTTAAAAAATGTTCTTTTGAACTTTCTATTCATCAAAAAAAGTATCATGCTTTCCACAAGCAGCAGAACTGTATTTAATATTATTAACAATCAAAAATGTTTCTTGAGCAGCAGATCATCATATTAGAATGATCTCAGAAGGATCATGTGACACTGAAGACTGGAGGAATGATGCTGAAAATTCAGCTTTGATCACAGAAATAAATCACCTTTTTAAAAATAATAAAATATAAAAACATTTTTAAGGGCCTAGCACAGAAGGTGCGAAGGCACCTATAGTATCCGTTTTCTTCTTTTTCTTCTTCCGCTCTTGAGTGAAAATAATGAAATTTGGCACACCAACAGTCTGAACATTATCCACAGCAATTTTGAAGTCTCTAACTCCCTCTAGCACCACCAAATGCCCAAATTTGCTAGAAGCAAAATTCTTTTTTCATCTTATTCCTTGGCTCAAGAATGCAACAATGTTATTTATCGTCATTAAAAATTTCCCCCATTTTGAAATGTACAAAAAACCTACTTTTTAGAGCTTGCTCTAGACAGTTTGTCCGATTTCACCAAAATTGGCTCACATCATCTTCAGACCGTGCTGGCAAAAAGTTATTAAAATCTTTTTGATAAACCAAACCATTCTTGAATAATCCGCGAACAAATACAGCGAAGAGCACATTAAAATGGATGCGAAGCTGTATCTCCGCAATGCTTTAGTGTATTAAGACAAATATTGGTACATGTCATCAGAACCATGACCTGAGGCTACTTGCAGCATTTCGGCATAGTGCCACCTACTGTTCAGGAGAAAAATAGCTTTTTTTGCTTATAACTTTTGATTTGTACGGAGCCCTGGACATGACATGCAGGAAAAAAATAGTAGGATAAATCTTGCGCATGATTTACTAATTCATTCCCTCGATTTACTAAAACGTGCGCACGATTTACTATTTCGTTCCCTCAATTTATAAATCATGCGCACGATTTAGTAAATCGAGGGGACGGCTCAGATCATCTTCAGACCATGCCAGTTATTAAAAGCTTTTTGATAGACCACACTGTTCTCAAATAATGTATCAATGAATTTGTTGACATGATGACTCTGCAGTGCTTTGGCACATTGACACCAAACTTTGTGTGTCATTGTCACCTCACACTGACCACACCATATTAACTTGGCAACAGCACCACTTATTAGTCAAAAGTGATAAGCAATTCAGTCATATTACTAGTGATTGTATTTGATTTTTCAGCCATTTTGCATAAAATAATCTAAAAATATCATTGTTGCAGTTGGTCTGATGCTCCCAGCCATGCTTACATAACTCATCATACCTGTTTGTGCTTGGCCGCTTAATTGCTACTTGCAGCTATATTTTTAAATTGTAATAATAATTTCACAATAGTACTGTTTTTACTGTAATTTTGAAATAAATGCAGCCTTGGAGAGCATTAAAAGACTTCTTTCAAAAACATTTTAAAAATCTAACCCAACCCCACACTTTTAGTGGACAGATTAAACTATATCATGAAACTCAAGCCAGCCTGATGCAGTCCCACGGCCCTGTAAATGCTAAAGTGGGACGTCCCAGAAGTCCATTTATTTCCCTATCACCACATGAAGTTCCACTGGCAGTTAGAGGTCTTTGGTGTTTCTATAATGGGAGGAAAGTTTATTGCGTTGTTACTCAAGGGAGTCATGTTGTTTGTATTTGTTTTTGGGAAGGTGACAAATATGTTCCTGGACTAAAGGATCCTGATTAAAATTCCCCTGTTCACTGAGCATAAAGTGGCCAAGAGGCTCTTTCTCAAGGGCACTGACAGATCTACACTCTTCAGCTAAGTTTTCTGGAACCAAACGGTGGATCTCTGAAGGTCTGTTTTAAAAACAACAAGACTGTATTTTTTCAGACCCCTGACCTCTAGCTATGATAAATAATCCATTAATGTTTGTAGCAGTACATTGTGCTTGACCATCATTTATGCAATGAAAAAAGGCCTATCATGCAGTTTGTTTTTGTTTGGTCTGTGTGTGAATTGTTGTGAGGGTGCCCTGCTCTGCTGCGGCCCACCCGGACAGATGGACGCACTCCCTCGCTTCATATCTGACTCGCTCCCTTGATAACTGGAATTCATGTGCTGAATTAATGCAATTAATTATGCGCCTCTGCATTCCTGTGGGAGGAGAGAGACAGTGAGAGCCAGTAAAGTGGATCAGCTCAGTGTTGGCATTGTACATCATGACCTTAGATGAGCTTAACATTTTGATGCATGAAGATTCAACTCAATCCTGGAATAAACTTCACTCTTAGTGGCAGTTAAACAGTAATGTTAAGTACCTCTCTCAATATTTTAAGTGTTTATATGTTTATGTTATGTACTTTACCTCACTAAGAATGATTTACACCAACTATAGTGATTTTATGCATTTCTGGCATGCATTTTAACATTTTACATGAATTTACATATTGCCGTCTGAAGTAACTACTGTATGTCCAGAAGATTATCAAAATTAGCTGAGTGTTTTTTTATACACTGGAAATCAGCTTTATTATCAACTTTATCAATTACCAAAAAGTTAACAATAACAACTCTGCTCTGGAAAGATGTTTTTGCTGTGTTTTGTTGGCAGTTTTTGAAAGGTCATGTTAAAGGTCATGTCTCACACACATACACATGTACAGTGTATGGCATCTACTTTAAATAAATTCAATTGTATTTTACTTTTGCTGCTTAAGCAAGTGATGTTACCATAGAAATGATAAATTATTTAATCCATTTCCTCTCTTGATGCCTACGATTTTATTAATACATTTTTATTACTCCAAAAGGAAGATATATTTTTCCAACAGAGCAAAACAATCACTGAAATATGTTTCCGTATTACACTAGCAATTATTACTGAAGCCAAAGCAAAGATATTTACAAATAAAATCACTAAAATACTTGGCAACCATAAAAGGTCACATTCTGAAAGATACCACTAAGACAGAGAGGATGAGAAGGTATATTCCTCTTTGCTAGTACACTTATTTCCCTTTAAGCACACTTAAGCAAAGGTGCTATAAAGTTTGTTATTATTATTTCTGCAAAAGCATGATGTACAGGCACTCAGCGTTCATGCTTGCAAGAGCACTAAGAGCAGATAAATCTCACATATGCTAACAGAGAGAAGAATTTGCACCCTCCCTTTCCGTGATTTAGCCTCCATTAGCCTGCTAGCATAACACACATATAAACAGACACACACAGGTTGTCCACAAACCCACAGCACTTTTCAATGGCAGTAAGATAACGTCTGGATATTGTCATACTCTGTCCAGGCCTCTTGATGTTAAAAATGTGTGTGAAATTCAATGAATTGAATTTGATGAATAGAACTGAAGAAAATCATGCTAACAGAAAAGATGTTGAAAACAAGTGTGATGCAAAACTCATCAAAATTCATCCGAAAACACAAAAAGTTCAAATTTTACATAAATTTAAATACCATAAACTTCTGTTGTTAGTAGAGCAAATTATTTATATATTTTATAAATTTTATTTTATATTTAAATGTTAAAAAATGTATTGTAAATTGCAACTTTGGTCTGCTCAAGATATCATATGGCTTCATAAGATATAGAGTATAGAGTAGAGTCATATGGTGCTTCTTGTAGGAGGATGACAAAGATTTTTAAGATTAAAAAGATAAATCAGACACTAAATTAGAAGAAAATCTCAGGCAACATGCTGTTTCTCAATGTAGACAAACTCTGTCATCCTTTAATGTTTGACGGTGAAAAAAGCAAACAAGATACTTTTGAGATTTAAAGGCGACATGAAACGGAAGTTGTGATAGTCTTTTCTTCCCTATTGTGACTTGTGAGTGAAACGGCTTCACAAACATGAAAAATGTAGGGTTGAACTTGATTTTGTCCATAGGGAACTGATTGGATGGTTGTGGTTTGCTACTGCTGTGATGTCATGTGAGTGACAGGTTGTCCCGCCCCCGCACCAGTAAACACATCATCAGAGAAGAGATGTCGCTGAAAGAGGGAGGGGAAGTTGTTTTGATTAAAGATTATGAGGACACATTAATTTTTATAAAATAATAATGTACACATTTAAATAATTAATAATAAACACTGAAATATTACGTTAAAATTTTTTTTTTTTTTTTGATTTCATATTGACAGTAAACGATGTTTACATTGATTGTTAAACTGGTTTCTGAGAATGTGGGTGAAAGTACAGTCAGACACAGCTCAAGCTGTTTAATCAAGCATGTTCAAATAAGTTTCTTACACACAAGCGCACAAGCCACAGGGCCTTAAATAAGATAACAGGAAGACGGTGTGTGCTGCCGGTAGAGATAAAGATCTGATCTATTGTGTGTGAGCTTGTGTATGGTTTGGGTGTGTGAATATGTGCGCTCTTCCGCAGATGTTTGTGAGCGTGTGTATGTTTATCTCTGTGCATATTTGTGTGACACTGAGCCTCAAATAACCTCCTGCCTCAGACCTTCTGAGACTAACGATATTTGTCTCGTATACAGTCACCGACTGTACAGCTGTTACCACGATGTGCATCTCAACTGACAATCTGCTGTCATTCACTTTCATGATTTAGGTTTTTACGTGATCAGCAATTGCAAATGTTTTCTAAACGTTATATTTTGGTTGCAAGTAGTGTATATTGCACTACAGAGTTTTAAAACAAGTGTAATATATTCGTATAGTTGCAATATTACAGTAATATATTTTAGTTTACCTTGACTTAATCACTTCTGGCTTTTTGATTGTAGCATTTGACACATGCGCTTTCTGTAAAGCTGCTTTGAAGTAATATGTATTGGGAAAAGTGTAAATATAATTTGAATTGAATTGCAAATATGTTTTAATTTTATATAACTAAAAAAAATTATCTAAAATTTTGAAAAGACCTGGTAAGTTTTATTAAAGTAGTCTTAAACTATTATGTAATATATTTTTATGATAAAAAAAAAAAACACACAAAACTGCAATATTTGCCAAGTGTTGTTTTTAAGTTATTTTTTTGAAAATAACATTAAAGTGTGGGAGACTTACTAAAAACTAATATTAAACTAAAATTAAACTAGTAAAAATTTAAAATTTAAAATAACTGTTTTCTATTTTATAAAGTAATTTATTCCTGTGATCAAAGCTGAATTTTCAGCATCATTACTCCAGTCTTCAGTGTCACATGATCCTTCAGAAATCATTCTAATATGATGATTTGCTGCTCAAGAAACATTTATGATTATTATCAATGTTGAAAACAGTTGTGTACTTTTTTTCAGGATTCTTTGATGAATAGAAAGTTCAAAAGAACAGCATTTATCTGAAATACAAAGCTTTTGTAACATTATACACTACCGTTCAAAAGTTTGTGGTCAGTAAGAATTTTTATTTTTATTTTTTTTGAAAAGAAATGAAAGAAATTAATACATTTATTCAGCAAGGATGCATTAAATTGATCAAAAGTGACAGTAAAGACATTTATAATTTTACAAAAGATTATATTTCAAATAAAGTCATGCTAACCATATCATGCTAAATATGCTTAAAACGCCCCCTTGACATACTGTATGTCATATTATTATTACAATATCACAAACATATTACAACTAAAATAATACATTTTTACACATTAGATGTGCTAACTAGAAGCTTTGTTGATCAATTTAATAAATAAGCTTCTATCTGTTGAATACAGTATTATTACAGACTGTTCATTTGTTATTATTTGTTTAAAGGTATCCAAATGTTGAATGTCTGTTATTGAATTCTCAATGGGAGTCAGCAAGTTTCAAACTTTTTGGTTAAAAAATCTGCCAAGTTTCATCTCACTACTCACTAGAAGATCATTATTTGTACTTTTTTTGACTGTACATTTACATCAGAATTCAGGGACTTCTTTTGGGTGGGAGTGTTTTGTTCTGACTCACTAGTTCACATCAGCACTGCTTGAGAATTGGTCTTCCATGAGTGGTTCACTAAAGGTCAGAGGTCAGTTCAGGGGGCAGGATTTCTGAGCTAAACAGTTTAGCTAGATTTTTTTTAATAGAAAGCTATTCAGCAATTGGCCTATTGATTGTATAGGAGTGTGCATACATTTTTTTTTTTTTTTTTTTTTTTTTTTTTTTGCCCTTTGTAAGGGCAATATTTTTTATTGTTTTTTAAAATTCTTTTTAAATGCTAAATGTGACTTGCTTTAGTCCCTTTAACTAAACAACAGTACGGTTTAACTGCTTCATGAACTTTGACCTCGTCACTTCTTAAAGAGTGACACAGTGGTGTTTCCCCAGCTAGTGTTTGGACAGCATAAACTATATTTTAAGTGAAATAAAAGTCCTATTGAGTCAATTGAATTTATGTGTTTATTAAAGAGTTTGATAGAGAAGGCAAAACAACTTTTTTTTTTTTTTTTAAATCAATATTGTACACAAGGCAATATTTAATGAACTATATGGGGCATTCTAAGAAAGGCTAAAGAATTTCATTTGTTGCTGATTTGTTGCCGTTTTGTATGATCCCATTGGAGCATAAAAAAAATTATGTGGTTTCTGTTATATGATTATTGCATTCCATTTGATGACTTATGCTGCCTTCACGTGCTATCGGAAATTTCCTACTTCCCACTTCTGAAGTCATGATTACGAGCTGGTCGCATTCAAGTGCTTTGTTGTCGGAAAGAACAGGGATCATGGAGTCAGGAATCATAGTGAGGAAGGTTTATTCTTGTCTATTTATTGGGTAAATATTATTAAAGCCATAATTATATTTAGCGTCCCACTCAAAATAAGCCCCAGTAAGCCCCAATCAAAATAACTTCCCCTCCATTTCTTCTCTTCTCTGATGATGTGTTTACTGGCACGAGGGCAGGCAACCTCTCACTCACATGATATCACAGCAATAGCAAACCACAACCATCCAATCAATTCCCCATCTAGTTCCTTCCTACATTATTTTCTTGTTCGAGATGCTGCTTTACTTAGGGTATGTTTACACAACAACGATGTACAAGAAAACTGAATGTTTTTCCATTGTATTTTTCACATACAGACAACAAAGTTGTCAAAATGATCCCAGTTCACATAGATCTGCGAAAACGACTAAAAACCCTGTATTATGCTGCCAGGCCAGTAGTTGGCGATGTCACTTTGTAAAGAAACACTACGCGCCTATCCACCTTTTTTTTTCAACGCGGAAGTAATTCTGTGAATGTGTGAGACTTCCGATTGATTAGCTGCTATAAGGAAATAACAAGAAAAATGTCAAAGTGCAGTAAATTGTAAAACTGTTACAAACCATGTAACAGTTTTATAATTAAGACAATACATTAAAATAATATGGTAAGAAATAACAGTTTGTAATATCAAGCAGCATAACGAGCTGTTTTGTATAGCTAAAAAGCAAATGACACTGGAATTAAAATTACAAATGGCCGCACTCGCTCTTTCCTGAAAAAAGAAGATGGATAGACTGAACAGGTAATACGCATGTGCATGACGTCACCGTTTTCACAAATGTGCATAAAAAGTTTGACATTTTTAGTTGAAAAACTGCCCCTCAGATACGTATGTCGCAAAAGGGAAGCAAAGATTATATAACTTCCATTTTATGTCACCTTTTTCCCTTTAATGAAGGAACAAATTAAAATAGGCAAAAGTGTTACCTTTAAGACAGTTCAATCAATCTTTGTCATTTGTGTTGTTTTTATTCATATTTAAAACATGAATTTGCAAAGAGTGGTTGTGTCCAAAAATTTGATCATTCTGTTTTTTCTTATTTTACTTTAAATATACTCTCGGTAGGCCTCAAACTTAATGTTTTGTTCTTCAGGTAGATATTATAGAGCAATGAAGGTATATGAAGGTGCTTTATTGTAGTACTCATACGGTGAGACCCCGTGATCACATAATGGTCTCATATCGCTATAGTTTCCAAATGCCTTGAAGGCTTTCCTGTTTATTTACAACAAAGCAAAGGGGACATGTTGTCTACCAAGAAAATTTCACCTTGGTTTTGTTCTCTCTCATTCACTCTTGAACAATGGATCTTAAAGTCTTTGTGTGGAATGTATCTGCTTTCAGGAGCAACATCAGAATTTATCTGGAATGTTTGTGAAGAAACAATAACCGTGTGTGTACGTGTGTGCATTCTGTCGTCATGGTCAGTGCCACTTTAGTGAGGAAGAAATGTGAAATTAAGTGTTAAAAGCTTTTTTTAGTGACTTGTGTTGGTATAATTAAAACATAGCCAAACACTCTCACACACATACAAGGCCAATATGAGGTGCAGAGTGGAGTAGATTAGCCTGCGACAAATCACATCTGCTCTGTGCGAAACCGATGATACATACTCTATAAACTCCGGTCTGCCAAAAAACACACATGTGAAACTCTGAGAGAGACGGAGATAAACACACATAAACAGACACTAAAATTAAGTATGTGTGGAAGAAGAGGCACTCTTGAGCTTTAGCAAAATCTTTAATACATTGTGCTTGAGTACAAATAGCTTCCGATCACACCAGAGTAACCCCTCTACCCAGGTCCTTCTCGCCCCGCTCTGCGCAGGCCTCGAACCTGGGTCTCTGGCATGGGAGTCGGATGCTCTAACAAGGAGGCTAAAGGCTGCAAGCCCTAGTGTCAGTTGCTAGAGCATCTCTTGAGATCAGAGAAGTGAGGTTTACTCGCACAGCGACTACTAGTTGGCCTCCGATAAGAAAACAAACACTTTTAATACTCTCCTTAACCAGAGACAACTATAAGATTGTCTCTGTGGCTCTATCAAAACATTAGTGTTTTGTTAGAGCATCTTGACCAACCTGATACTGTCACTGCATCTGAAATCGAGTACCTCCCTACTAGTATGTGAAAAACAGTATGCCAACAGAGTACATAGTATTCGAAAAACAGTTGAAGAAAAGTACCCAGATGACCTACTACTTCTGCCAAGATTCTGAAGTGTGCATTCGATGGACACTTTACTATCCCATGATGCCTCAAGAGAGGATTTATGAATGGCAGTGAAGCGACGAACTGAACACTGGTAGTACACACGGATTCCATTCATACTACCTATTATATTCATACTATATGGAATTTTTTATTAATAGTCACTAAGTACGTTCAAATGTAGCATCTACTCAGACAGTATGCAATTTCAGATGCACCATGTGGATCAGCCAGTGATGTGAATTTGGCGAGGGTCTGTATATTTGGCCTACTAATGAAAGACACTGGGAATTTTCGGAAACCTCATTATTTCTGCACTTTTGTTTGGTGATGTTAGTGGTGTGGGAATAACACTTCAACACTGTTTTTTTATCATCAAGTTATATTATACAGTCATATATCTTACATTATTTGGTGAAAACAGCAAACACTACTAAAAGCACTACTACTACTACAAAAAAAAAAGTCTCATTCACAAATAATTCCATACAAGTTGCTTTCTGTACAACATCAGAATCTTTTCTGTTCATTCCTGCGACACTCTCGTCCGAGAGCATGCGCAGTATGATCTTCATGCAATGCGAATAAACAGTAACATTCTCAAAACAAGTTAAAATACAACAAACTGTTTTATATTTGACTATAGTACACGCAAACTCTCAGAAATGTCAATTTTGTAATTTATTGTTACTCAAAATAATTTTTAGTTCAAAGTTTTGTAGACTTACTTAGGCCCAGTTTACACTTGTGCGTTTTTGTTGTAAAACGAAAATGCACCAGTATAAACGGGGCCTTAGTCTAGGGGTGCTTCTCAATTCTTATTTGTGCATCCTCGTTTCCTTTCCTCGCTTCCTTTAGACTGCAAAAGCATACATTTACATTATTGTGACAGATATGAAGGGGGAGGAGAAGTGCGTCAGGTTTCTCGACGAGAATGACTTCCGCAAAGGATACACCCGTGTATCCTCGCTCATGACTCCTCAGAAAGCTTCCTCAATCCTCGTTCCTCGCCTCCTCGCGGTAAGACTAGAAGGGATACAGCTACGGCCACTGGACATTTTACTATTTATTTAAAACTGTATTTGCAGTGTTATAAGGGTAGGTTTAGGGTTGGGGGTAGGTGTAGTCGTTAATAAAATACAATCTGATAAGTAGCAAATTAATTTATTGTTATTTTATTATGAAATTTTGCCTCACTTCCGGCCGTTACTGTATCCCTCCTCACGGTGCAATAGAGTACCTCAGGGATGACGTGTTTTTGTAGGCAAAACCCGGAAGCGAGTTAGCATTTTAGGACTTCTGGTTCCTTCGCCCCGAAGTCAATGGGTTTTTTGAATGGGTTTTTGCTTAATCGCCTGAAATAAGGTCTGTGGTTGACAAAGCCTCTAAATATTTTCACGTTTTGATCTATGATATAAAACACACCAGTTGTTATAACCCGCTTGTGATTTTTTTTAAACCTTTATTGTGTCTTAAAAATGGCGGTTGCTAACAAATTGCTAAAAGGGACTACTTCCTTTGGCGGGGACTTTAGACATCATCATGACAAACAGGACATTTGGACAGCATTTCTCATGAAAAAGTGTGTAAGTATTCATACACAGCGCAGATCATAATCAGCGAGCATGTTTTTAAACAAAGTTGTTTTTTTAAATGAAGTTTGAGGAAGCGTGGTGGTGGTGACGTTGATCCGCGACCATGGTGTGCTGTAGTCCGTTTATAGCCTACTGTTAGCTTTTATATCTGACGACTTTATTTAGGCTTCAAAATGTATAAATGTCGTGTTAACTTAGTCAAACATAGACAAAATGTGTAAGTGTCATAACCCTTTGTTAAACAAATTGTTGCTCTATTAGAGAATTGAGATGTCCTTCAAGATGGCTGAGCTCGATCGGTTTCCGGGTCAGAGGATGGAGGAGCGAGGAAACGAGGAGGGATACTGAGAAGCACCCTGGGTTTTCCATGTCTAAAAATAGCCTATAGGATGACTCATTTTGAAGGCCACCGGCTGAAATGTAATTTATATACTTGCTTATTTTGCGTGCGTGTACTGATTATTGAAGAGCATTTTCTACAATTCCAGTTTTATTCTGCTCCCAGATCTTTCTTTTTTTGTTTGTAAACAATTGTGATTTCTGCGTGAAAATGTCAAGCAGTTCAAAACAGAAATGCAGAATACATTCAATGCAGTGAGTAGCCTGAGAGAGGCACAGACAAAAACATTCATTTTCGGCTAATGCGTTTTTTGCTTTCCACATTGTGCACTGTGGAGAAGAGAAATCAAAATAAGACTTTTCTTACATTCATTTAAAGCAATACTGCCTTCTGTTGGTGAGACTATCACAGCACAGCTGTGTCCTACGGAGGCTCCAAAGAGTTTTTCACCAGCTTTCATTATGGGCATGTGAAACATCTGTGTAGCTAGACAATGCTCTTAAGTGACCGTTTAAATAGATTTGAACTTCATTTTTTTGTGCTCAATATCATGCCCATTTTAGCCATGGCCCTTGCTTGCATCTCTGGGCCCATCTTTGAGCCTTTAGGCTCTTAATTTTTTTTTTTTTTTTTAAAAGCACCAACCTAACACTGAGTCCTTGATCATTATGTTCCAGATGATCCTCTTGGCTCTGACTGTCCCATGGCAACACATGGCATCATGAAGTAGCCAGATGGATGAGGGAGGACCATACAACCCTGATCTGGGCCTGGGGTGTACGCAGGGGGTTCATCTGATGGATTATTGGTCGGGCTGTCAACAGGGGTGGGGCTTTGAGTGGCCGGCATGGCAGTGGGAGGAGTTACAACGTAGCCTCCATTTATTGGAGTAAAAATCTCAGTCTTTCCTAACACAGATGTGTGATCTCTGTCTGTAGACCCGTCCAATCCTTTGTCCCGAGAGCAGGAATCCTCACAGCACAGAATATAAGGCCCGCTGAAGTTCAAGCCTGATTTGTCTTTGCACATGCCTTCCCCTACGTAGGTGCACAAGTGGTTTGATCCACATGACTGTCCCATTTTAACAGCATTCAAACTCACATCTTCACTGTGTAACAAAAGCGGCTCCTGGGAGACACTGTGTAAAAGTAAAACACCGTCAGATTTAAGATGCACAACATTGTCTAGACTTTAAAGTCGACATGTATTACAATAATACACAACCCACATCACAATACAACATATTTTTTAAGGTTTGAAAGAGGAAGTGGTGGCATTAGCCAGACAACAGTCGTTTCAGAATAGTGTTGCTAAGGGTTATTAACTAAATCTAAAACAAAAAATAAAACTATTAAAAATTATTTTTGGTAAAAGAAACGAAGCTCAAGTCAAGTCACCTTTATTTATACAATACAGATTGTTTCAAAGCAGCTTTACAGTGATAACAGGAAAATGATCATTTTTCATATGATGATCATAGTTCATTTCAGCTAAAAGAAAATAGTGTCATTGTTCAGCTGAAATTAGTTTAGTGTTAATTTGGTCCCTTTGTAAAGATCATCAATTATTAAATTTGTTAATTAAATAAAAATATAAAGAAAATAAAATATAGTTAAATAGTGCATAAAAAACTTAAACTTATAAATTAGAAATGTTGCATTAACAAATAACTAAAATTTGTTGAATTAGTAAAATTGCTAAAACTAAAACTTATATAAAATTAAAGCTAAAATAAAATATTTAAAAAAAATGAAAACTAATAAAATAGAAAAAGCACCTTTACAAAATAAAAAAATGAAAATAAAAGCTAATTTAAAATGTTAATTAATACGATAATAAAATATAAATTATACTAAAATACCACATTTTCAGAGACCATACTGTAATTCCTAAGGCCGTGATCATGCCAATATACTTAGATAGACTTCACAATAGGAACGAAAAGACTCTCTTCCGTTTCATGCCGACTTTAAAATTGCTTATCTGAGAAATGTTTTCATTTGAGTGAGAGCTTACCTGCTTTTGCAGACACTGATATTGTCTGTAGCCAGCAGAACACAAATAGAGGTTGCCTCTTTCTCAATCTGGAGATGCGGCCATCCGGTGGAAGACTTCTGAAAGAGAGAGAGAGAGAGAGATAGGAAAAAGAAAATATGTAATTCAGTTACAACATAACCTAACCGGGTGTCATTTAAAAAAGTGGATTAATAGTTATAAAACCTAGACTAGGTTTAAAGACAAAACTGATAGACAGAAAGTCATGTTTACTATCATTTTAGCTGTAGTGCTCCAGAAATAGTGAAATAGTAAGTGATTTCTGAGAAACACTGTTGAAAGTGGATTGGACCAAGCAGCACAACACACTTGTAGCCAATCAGCAGTAGGGGGCGTGTCCACTCATGATAATGGGGGAGGAGAGAGAGTGAGCAAGAGCAGTGTTGCCAAGTCCATGGTTTTCCTGCGGAATTGGGCTACTTTTACACTGTTGCCGCGGGCTGTTTTTCATGTCCACGGGTTGAATCGACCCCAAAGAACATGATATTTATCCCCTGGAATGCAGATTTTACGAGGATTTTACCCCCCGGAATGTGATTTTTACCGTGAGACCCCCCCTGAAATGTGATTGGGTTAGTTTTGGGCTAGTTTTGAGTCGCAATTGGGTGGGTTTTATTGTGAAAACCTGGCAACCCTGAGCAAGAGGGAGATTTGAAGAAATACTGTAGAAATAGAATGAGATAGCTCAGAGACATTACAAAGGAGAAAAGATCAAAGGAATATCACTGGAAAAAGAAAGGGTTATGATCAGGCAAGAGCTTTAGGATCTGCTTTAATGTTAGAAAAGCTTTCTACCACTAGAGACACCGAAGTGGGAAGTCTTGAAAACGGACGCCGAGGTTGCGTTGTTTCCGCTCCATACATGAGTAACACTGGTTTCGCTATGTTTCACAGAACCAAGATATGCTGTTGTTATTAGCTCTCGTAACAGGACAGCTTTGAGTGTCATTGTTTGACTGGAGTTGGTGTGCTGCTGGCGACGAAAAACAAACTCTTGCTTGTTCTTTTGTGTACTATATGTTCATTTTTTGTTCTTCCTTGTCGTTCATTTGTCATCTTCGCTTTATTTTTCGTGAAGAATTATTTTGCTTCGCTTCAGCTATGATAAACAGACATAAGCTATGTCACAATTCGCATACTATCCGTCCTAAATAGTATTCGAAAATAGAATTAGTGTGTTTCAAATCGTAGTATGTTGAAATGAGTATTCCAAAGATACCCAGATGGTCTACTTTTTCTGGTTAGTCTCCGTAGTGCAGATCCGTGTCAACAAAACCCACCCAATTGCTCCTCAAAACTAGCCCAGTCGCATTTCAGGGGGGGTCAAATTTGCATTTTTGGCGGGGCTCCCCTGGTAAAATTTGCATTGCAGGGGCCAAATATCACGTTATTTCGGGTCGATTCAACCCGCGGACATGAAAAACAACCCGCGGCAACAGTGTAAAAGTAGCCCAATTCCGCAGGAAAACCGTGGACTTGGCACACTCTTAACGGTTAACAACCCACTGCGCTGTGGACGAGGATTCGATTAGAACTACAAAAAAAAAAAAAAACTACAAATGTGTGTCTCGACGTTTAAGCAGAGAGGTTAAGTTAAAGGGGTTTGAGGGATTTAAAATCAGTATCTAACCTGACGAAAAAAATATTAAATGTTTTCCACATTATATTTCATCTGCAACAGCATTGTGAACTTTTATAACAATGCGTTTGGTCATTAACTTTTAAATGCATCATTATGTAAACATGAGGAGAGTTCTCCATATGAAAGACTAATGACTGGCAGATCAATGTGCGACTCTCCGAAACGGTAGGAAATTAAATTTAATTGAATGTGGAGGATTTTAAGTGTGATAAGATGATTGACAGGGCAGTTTACGGTTACAGAACGTCTGTTAAAGACGCAATTTTGATGAAGTAGTATGTCCCAAAGCTTGCATACTCTTCTGCTACACACTCAAAAGTATGTACTTTTTCTTCACAAAAACAGTACATACTTTCAGGGCATAGTATAAGTAGGCGAATTGGGACGCAGCAATAGACCCTTTTCACAAACTGTGTGACATGTTTATCCTGCAATATTTTCATTTGTAAAAAAACATATGTACATTTATAACAGTATACTTAGTATTATATTATATTACCTTTGAATCAAATTACAAAAAACTAGTTACTGCTGCTGTGACTAATACAGCAGCAATGGGAGTGATAGTAAAAATGACATCTTTCTCTCTTCAGACTGCCGTTATCAATCGCTTTCTATTTTTTTCCTCTTTTTGAAAGCTGTGAAAACACTACTGTGGAGTTTTTCTTTTGCTGTTTGAGCAAATGGAAACACAAAAAATATATTTAATGCATTCTCTCATTCACCGCTATAGAATTTTACCCAACTATGATGACTTCCGCTTCTGAGAAACCTGGAAATGTGAAAAGGGTCTATACACTCTTGCATTGTGTGTTCGAAAATGCGTATTGTGCATCAAGCTCCAGGTTCAAGATCAGTCAGAAAAGACTCACCTTGATTATCCCCTCCAGCACTTTGCTCTTTATGGGCGATGGAACCGATCCCTTCCATAATTGAATCTTTCTGTTAATAGAATTACACGTATGAATAAACAAACACACAAACAAAAAAGCTACATATAATGACTGCTCCTGTAGTTCAAACAGTTGATCATGGGCTAGCATTACCAGTGTACGTTAACGAGTCTGATTTCCAGGGAATGCATGAACTGATCAAATGTTGGACAGATGCATAAATGTCAACGTGTAGTGTGATTTACCTTTGACAGACAGGAAGGACATTGTACAAGATGATGAAAAGCACCGCCACAAACACAGGAATCAAAATGTAGATGACAGAGCTGATGGGTGTTGAAACAACTGGTTCTAAAAAAATTTGGGGGGGCGTAAACAAACCAAATTAGTAATGCAGGATTGAATGTAATTGTTAAAGGGTTAGTTCACCCAAAATGAAAATAAGGCTTCATTTATTTGATCTGAACCGCTGATTCGAAACAAAAGATTCATAAAGCTTCGAAGCTCATCACTAGATATTGTCATAAAGTCGTTATTTTGCTGCACAGACCGATCGGCAGCTGACTTGACGCAATGCATGCCGGTAAGAAATTTTGTCCGACTTGAGACAGTGCCGACGCCATGTGACTGTGACGTATGATGACTTCAAAGTGCCGCGAGAGTGATACGAGAGCAGCCGAATGAGTCAGCTAGTTCAGTTTCTGAAGAGGAGCTGCATGAGCTCTGATGACAACACAGTTGTTTCACAATTGGTCGGATTCACCACATGACAACGATCATGTGTGTTTCGTGTTTATTGTCAAGCCTTCAGTTCCACTAATGCTCACAAATCTGTATTTTTATAACAGTTAAAGCTCTTTTCATGTAGTCACAATGTTATATTGTGTCATGTTTATCAAAATAAAACTGATAAAAAACGTAGACCGCACTACATTGGTATTTAAATAATATATGCTTATGTTGAACTTTATTCTTGTAAAAACAGATGCTGTAAGCAGACCTTATTTCAGGCGATTTAGCAAAAACCCATTCAAAAAAACCCATAGACTTTGGGGCGATGGAACCGGAAGTCCTAAAATGCTAACTCGCTTCCAGGTTTTGCCTACAAAAACACGTCATCCCTGAGGTACTCTATTGCCCTAATGAAGAGACCGCCCCTGAACACACAAAAAGAGAATCATGTATTGAGTTCTGTCCTGTGGGTATTATTTACTTTTGTCCTATAAGCTTAAATAATTTTACAAAGATATTCCCAGAACTTTTCTTACATCTTTGTAATAACAAATGAACAAACAAACAAATAAATACATGCATGGATACATAAACAAACACACATACAGCAGGGTGATTTTATATGCACTATGCCTCTTATTTTAAATAGTAATCTCAATGTATCTCAATATCTCAATGTAAAAAAAAAATCATCCAATCTACCCAAATTCAACTTGTATGTCAATATTAATAATTTACTTTTCTCAAACCTTAATTAATTAATGCTGTAGTATCTAGTTTCTGCTGTACATGTTATTGCATTTACAAGAAAGAAATGAGTAAAAACATTATAGAAATTTAAATTTACTGTAATGCAAATGTACATATATTATGCAAAATATATTGTTTTTACTCTAAAAATGCTATGAAATCAAAGCTATATGTTTAATTAAGTTGTGTTCCAAATTTGAAGTTGATATCACAAAAATTGAAGTTCCTATGAGATTTTGTTTAGGTGCAGTACCAAAAAAAATAGCCACCGGGTGTCACCCACACATTTTTTTAATGCGTTCTCCTGTCACAAATTTATACATTTCTGTCACAATATCACTTCTATTACAAAACAGTCACTAATAATGGAACTTTGAGTCTCAGACCTTTCCAACAATATGTGTTTTGTCAAGATTAGAATTTTTTTAATATGTAAAATAGGGCAGTAAATTTTGTAATATGAAACATGACACAAGGGGGAGGAGCCTTGGTAAAAGGAATTTAAGTACTGTTTCGATGATAACACAATGTCCGATTTCAAAATGGTTTTCACAGGATGGATACTGAGGCTGTAACCTTTCGAATGATACCTAATTTATGATTATTAATAAAATATGTGATAGGAAAAAAAAGAGCACCAATCTTCCTGCTGCCTGGACACTGACAGTTAAGGGGTTTTAAACAGCATTTTAATGCTGTAGTGTGTAATTTTAAAAGTGAGCACATCTCAGTTGTGAACTGGGCCTTGACACATTATCCAAATTTGTCTGAAATTAAATTAAGTAAGAAATAAATCAACAACAAAATAGGGTTGTATGATCAGAAGTGCATAGCTGAAGTCAAGGGTGTTACCTGGCTTGGTGGTGAACACTGCTGGCTCCGACCAATCTGATGGCGGACCTTTATAAGTGCCACCTGGTATATGCAGTAATCTGATCTGGACCTGGTATTCGGTTGAAGAACTTAGACTGTTAGAGGGAATATCAGAATAGCAGACCCCCTCATCAAGGGTAAAGTTCTGTGAGTCCTACAAAAAAAAAAAAAAAAAAAAGGTAAAACCATTCATGCGATCAGTCACAGTTACAATGAATCATTTAGTAGATGCAACACAGATATCGAAAGATAGCTAACACACCTCGTGGGACAAGATTTTTAGCTGGGTCAAGTAAGGAATCCCTTCTTTAACAACTGGTACGGACCAGTTCATTTTGAAGATGCCATCTTCTTCCATCACCTGGATCTGGCCAGGTTGTGAAAATTTAACTTGAAGAGAAGAACACCAAACGTTAATGTTCCTCCTAAACTCTAGAGGGCAGCACTGGCACACAAGACTCCACTAAACAACACTTTAAAGAGACTTACTGTGTTCACAGGTTTTGAACTCCCTACTGTATTGCACTGGTCTCAGCTCCACTGTTAACAGGTAAGGGTCAGAGACAGTCACAGAACACATAAACTCAGATAGCTCAACGTCTCTGGACTGCAGCTGAGGATATTCACAACAAGCAGAGGGTCTGAGGGATAGAGAAAGGGTTGTCAGTGTACAGGATGTGACATGACACTGTAGATCAATTGTTAGTGACATCACATGAGTTTGGGATGGATGGAGAACTCACTCAGTGTCATTACTGTCACGGCACCAGAGATGATAAGACATAACCAGTGAATGGAGTGTCTTCATTTGCCAGGTACACGTCACAGTTTTTTCTCCCTCTATCACACACTGCAGGTTATAGACTCCACTGACCTTCTCATCTGCAAGAGGCCATGAACTTCATTAAAACAGGTATTTCAGTATAATGAGGAAAAAAAGGAAAATGATTTTAGGTTATTAGCAAAAATAAATAAATAAAAATAACACCATTTTGAGTCGTCCAGGACACCAGGGGACTCCAGTCACTCCAGAGTCCTACAGGACCCCGCGCTCTCACTCTGGCTTGATAATTGTAGCCGGGCAACAGTGACTCCTTGTCAATCATATGCTCAGATGTATTGATGTTATCCACAGTCTGTTCCAGTAAAACAGAATGAGGAAACTTATCAAAGGTAATATTTCAATAATATGCAACCAATTAAATCTGACATTATAAATAACTTTAAAGACAGACCTACTGTGAGTTCCGAGATTGTTAATCGATGGTATATGTTTGTTGAAGCCATCTGCTCGCATTATTTCATTTCAACTTATTTTTATTTTAATTTAACGGTTGAATTCATTATGAAAAACTAAGCATAATCAATGTACAAAAAAATTCACCAAAAGAAGTTATATTTTGCAACAAAGGCAGCCTATATTATAATATAGATAAATAGTTTTGTATTTCTCCTTCGTTTTTAATTTGATTGTCATTTTCAATGGGATTGTATTTCTTTCACATGCATGTGTACCTTCAATTTGGTCCAATTTTACTTAAAATAAAAGTTTGTAATGTTGTGTTTCACCTTGTAGTAACATTGCTGAAAAAGTGGATAGGCACTCTACAGCTAGGTGGCGACAAGTAACTCTCTTTGTTAGTGCGTCACTGAAAAGGCTGCATTCCACTCCACTTTTAGACAAGCACTCATGAACTTCCCTAAGCACTTCCCCTTGGGGGATTCCCTGTCGCCATTTTGAAGTGAAGTGGACGGGGGAAGTTTATATGGACAGACCCAGTCTACTTCATATGTACACTTCAGGCAGCTCCATATACCACAATGCAACACGATTGTGACGTCACTGCATATTGCGTTTAAACACATACACATTGTATACCCCATCACAAACAACTCTATGATATATTATTATTATTATTTTTTAAATATCTAAAACAACCCAAACACCCTTATGTACATATAGAATGCTGCATTAAACAGTTTTGCAAGGGCGGAAAAAATCCATAGCAGATTCCATGTGATCAAGGGCTTAGGTGTTCCAGTTCAGCCCATTGCACGAGTTCCGCCAGTAGTGGGCACTCATGCAACGTAAGCAATGACGTACATCCGAGTAAACGAGACCGAGGGAAGTTAGCGAAGGAAGGGCATAAAAAAACGAACTGGAACACAGTCAAAAACCCTGATCAAAACAAGTGCGTATGTGAGTGTTCGACTAGAAGCGGCGCGGCGCTGCGCTGCAGTGTGTGACATCAAAGTACCGCAAGAGCGATTACAGAGACGGCTGCGTATGCTTACTCTCGTGGTACTTTGATTTCACTGATCGGTCTGCGCAGCGCCGCTTCTAGTTGAACACCTAGTCTGCGTTCCAGTTCGTTTTTTAAATGCCCTTCCCTCGCTAACTTCCCTCAGTCTCGTTGACTCGGATGTACGTCATTGCTTACGTTGCACGAGTGCCCACTGACGGAACCTTTGCAATGGACTGAACTGGAACGTCCTAAGCCCTTGATCACTTGGAATCCGCAATGGAGCTGATTTATTATTTATTTTTTCCCCTTACAAAATTGTTTAATGCAGCATTCTATATGTATATATGTGTGTTTTAAATGTTTAAAAAAATTATTAATATATTATAGAGTTGTTTGTGGTGGGGTAAATTAAACGCGATATGCGGTGACGTCATAATCATGTTGCGTTGTGGGTTATGGAGCTGCCTGAAGTGTACATATGAAGTAGACTCACTCCCTCGGTCAAAATCGAGGGAGCGAGGGCCTGTGCTTATAAACTTCCCTCGTCCACTTCACGAAGTGGAACGCACTTCAAAATGGTGGTAGGGATTCCCCTAAGGGGAAGTGCTTAGGGAAGTTCGTGAGTGCGTGTCTAAAGCGTGTCTAAAACTGGAGTGGAACGCATCCCTAATGACTAGTTCATTTTGCTGAACCGATTTTTTTTTTTTTTTTTTTTTTTTTCAAATATACCAATTAATTCAGGAAGTAAACATCACTGTGTGTTTCACGGAGACAAGCAATAGATTGTTCTGTGGATTATTTTGGAAATTGTCCTTGGCAGAGCAAAAAACTGTCAATATTGCATAGAAGTGTAAGTTACTCAATTTTAACATCGTGTTTATTGAAATGTTGTGTAAAAGATATTTACACTTGCAATCATGCTGTAGCCTATGTTATTTTTAATTAATTCATCACACTGGAAAAACGAGTTGTAATATTTATGTAATATTTATGCAGTATCAGTAACCTAGGCTACACAAGGCTACACTACTTTTTGCAGCAGGCTAAACCAACCATTTTTTTTCCCTTTCACAAATAGCATATACTACTAATTACATCAGTAACACACTGATTGTGCAAGTGCAAACACGCATTCGGTAAACAAACAATGCCAACCAATCGCATAAATACATAGCCTACACATATAAACGCATTCACTCATGTAAATATCCAAATCTTGACAGTGGATCTATCTCCAGTTTCAGACTGCTAACATCACTCTTTCATGTGGAGGCTTTATCTTAGTTGGGAATCTTGAGTTTGAGGTTATATGACGTTTCCTTACAATTTCAGATTGTGTTGTTTGATAGTACGGTGAAACAAAGCTGCTGCACAGATATTGTTGTAGAAAGGATACCCACTACATCCTATTAGAAAAGGTTGCTATCAGATAATATTTGAATATGTGAGCGCTTTAATGCCATTTAGGGTTTGGTAAAATCAGTAAATCAGTAAAAAAGTAAATCAGTATACTACTGTTGTGAAATATTATCAGTTAGTACCTTATCTTAAATTAATATACACCCTTTAGGGGTAGATAAAGCATAGTGTTTGCACATTTTTTCTGATAATGCACTGTATGTTTGTGTACTCACAGTCCAGTCATGCTTGTGTCTGCGATACTGAAGCTGGTACACAAGAGTTCTTGTGATGTTTGAGGATGCAGGATATGGGCTTCTCCAGGACAGCAGATGACTTCCGCCATCACCCTCCATCCCTGTCAAGTCAATTGGGGCCTTAACTTTTCCTGAAATCACACACACACAACAGTGAAATGCCTTTCCACAACAGAGATGCTTTAGAAGGTAAATACATGCACAAAACACACACTCACCGTGCTGAGCAACGTTGAGAATTGTGGCT
This sequence comes from Hypophthalmichthys molitrix, assembly GCA_037950675.1. NCBI lineage: Eukaryota > Metazoa > Chordata > Actinopteri > Cypriniformes > Xenocyprididae > Hypophthalmichthys > Hypophthalmichthys molitrix. Next base: position 18,691,721 of record CM075494.1, on the reverse strand, counting down.
TTGGGTATACAGGGTACACTGAAGTATAGAGTATGAGGTGTTGATACTGTAAACCTTCTAGTTTTATAGCGACACTCATGAAAGATCTTCCCATTGGGTAAATGCACACTGGATCTGTGCGTGACGCACCGCTTTGTTCTACTGAGAAGGAGAGAGAGAGAAAAAGTTAATTTTCCCCATTGTAGTCTTTCTTTCTTTCTTTCTTTCTTTCACCTACGTTAAAGATGTGTCCCAGTAGTAAAGTTCAAACAAGGATATGTTTCCTGTAGCTTGTGGATGAACATGTGGATCAACCTCCCAACTGCATTGTCCATAGGTATTGTAGTCATTGTAGCACTGCAAGGAATCCATCAACGGAGATTCTAAAACAAGGGATCAGCGGTCAGTATTAAAGGTATGGTCAGTAACATGTCTGAGATGGACAGATTTGATAGACTCTACAACATATGGGTCACAAAAGCGTGCCAAATACATATTCTTACGTTCAGGCAAATAATACTTAAAACAGACTTGATTTGATTACAGTTGCAAAGATATTTTTTTACAGGTAAGAGTCGAGACTCCATCAATTTCCATCAATATCAACATCACCTCAAGAATTTTAGTTGCAATTTATTTAAAATGTATATTTTAGGTGCTATAACCTTCTTTAAGTTTTTAAACAGTTTTTGCCATTAGTAGTATTATGTTTCCTATGTTTTTCTAGTTCACATTTTAAATTATGGGAGCTTTTTTCTGCCACTGTATAAAAAATAAAAAAGTGCGAGTTTATATCTCACTATTCTGAGAAAAGAAGATATAAACTCTGAATTGTGAGAAAATTTGCAATTATCTTTTACATTTTTTATTCTGTGGTGGAAACAAGCTTCCATATTAAATGGCTTTGCAATGTGACATTAATTTTCCTTTATTTTTTGTAATTAATTACAATAAATACACTAATAAAAGTATTTAGTAAAAAAAAAAAAAAAAAAAAAAAGCTCTTGGTAAAGGCCTGTTCTCACCAAGGACAATAACTATAATTATAACTATAAATTTATAGTTCTAAAAATCATTCTAAATATAAAAGAATAGCAGAGTCCACATCACAGCTATAACAATAATGGCACAGAGTAACTATATCATTGGAATCACTTTCAGAACAACTTTTTCCAGTTGATGAAAAAACAATGACAGCCAATCAGAATCAATTAAAAAAAAAAAAAGCAAGGCCTTCTGAAGCAAAGCAATGCATTTGTGTAAAAAAAAAATCCATATTTAACAAGTTATGAAGTAAAATATCTAGCTTCCATCAGACCGCCTTACGTATTGAACTTACGAAGAAAGCGTAACTGACGTCGCGTCAGTTAAGCTTTTTCCGTAAGTTGAATAGGGAAGGTGTAGGATGTAGCATAAGGGTTTGTATTCAACTTTCTTCGTAAGTTGAATACAGAAGGCTTTCTGGCAGAAGCTAGATATTTTACTTTATAACTTGTTAAATATGGATATTACACAAACGCATCAATTCGCTTCAGAAGGTCTTTATTAACCCCCCGTTTTTCTTTGGATGGATGCACTTTCTTGAGCTTTACGCCACGTTCACACTGTCAGTTTTTGGGATTGACAACCGCATTTGTTCAAGTCTTACAGGTGTGAGTCTTGAAATGTCTCGTTCACACAGCAACTTACAGTAGCGTCTGGAACACTGTCTGTATGAACGTGCAACGAGAGTCAAGCCCGTATTCTCTTACTAGTAACCATAACGACAGTGACCAACGTAATGTTAAAGATGGCGACGTCCATAAAACTGAAAAGTCTTATCACTTTTGACATGACAAGAGACCAATTGAACCGCGAGTCGATCCATCAAACCTTTATTAACCAACAGCACCATGTAAACACGCGCTAGCCGAAGTTTTAACGAAGTCACCTTAAGATGACGCACAGCTCATCCGCTTGTTAAGTCGTGACGTAAGGAACGCCGTTTCTGGGTCCAAGCCTCGACTTGTTTCACTTAAGAATGGCATCTCCACGGCCGTTTATGAGCGCTATTTATTCATATTAAACATTTAACATTTTAAAGTTAAACATTTAAAATACTTACAGTCTACACAACAGTCTCCGTGCTCACAGCGTCACAGAATATCTCTGTCGCAGTAAGTTACCAAAAGCGAAACCACACACAAAACACCTTAGCAGGGCGGCTCTCTCGCACTGCATGACGTGACAGATAACTAGTTGTCCAGTGCGGTTCCGTTCACACAGCGCGAATATTACGAGAATGCGGTTGTGAGTCATGAAAATTTACAGGTGTGAGTTCGGTTATAGAATGCGGTTGTCACTCCCGTAAATAATCGTACGGTGTGTGACCATAACCGTATTAATAACTCCAATACAGGACTGACAACCGTATTCTGCTGGTGTGTGAACGTGGCCTTATACTCATTGGACCCGTTCACTGCCATTATAAAGCTCGGATGCGTCAGGATATTTATTAATATATCTCCGATTGTGTTCATCAGAAAGAAGAAAGTCATATACACCTAGGATGGCTTGAGGGTGAGTAAAGCTTGGGGTAATTTTCATTTGAAAGTGAACTAATCCTTTAAGAGTTTAAGCATTTAAAGCTGCAGACGACAAAACTGCAGCATGTGTTTATAATAATAAACAGAACAATATCGTCCGCTGGTGTGGACCCTGAAATAGCTAGTGATCGTTATCGTTATCTTTATAGTTCTTGGTGCATTTAGTATGTCAAATTACAAGATATTTCAGCTTCCCAAAAGTATTTAATGTGAACCATTGCATATGAAAATTGCAATGTATGAACACTGCAAATATCATATAACAACATATACCTCTTCAGAATAAAAAAAAAAAAAGCCTGTTCAGTGATAATCTGACCTCCGGTTTGGGAAAAAAATAAAAACTTTTTTCAAAGGTTGTCGCTGTCTCACAAACGTGTGACCACAGGCAGGAACTTCTAGAGGTTACTAGATTGACAAAGCTCTGGGTGATGTCATTTTTGGATTGCTAAACTTAAAGGGAATTTTATATACTATTCTTAGGTTCTGCAAAGCTCAACTCAAATTACTTAGAAGTAAAGTTCTAAAATCATATCTTTAGACCTGCTTTTTACTGAATTACAAGTGTCTGCAAAGGAAAATATCTATTGACTGTCTAGTTAGGTCCAAGATAAGGGTTTATCTTTGCTGGGATTATAAAATTTATATGTATGAGTCCAGGACGGAGGCCACAATAAGATTAGAAAGACCACTGATAAGGTCTATCTGGTGGACACAGGCCTGAACTACGCAGGTTTTATAAAAGAGAATTGAATGCAATAATGTCTTATCTTTCTCTCTCACCTTTCCCAGGCGTGACTTCATAAAGAGGGCAGACATTAGTGTTCCCTCTGACCAGCAGAATGAATGAAGCCATATGCAGAATCCATGTAGAGAGCATTGTAGCTGAGATCAGAGTCCAGGCACTTTTTTAGAGCAGGTGATTCTTCTAGTTATTTCCAAGATATCTGAATATTTAGAAACCAGTGTTGATGGTTAGAACCATTCAATTTAAAGGGACATTTCACCCAAAAATTCTGTTATCGTTTGTTCACCCTCAAGTCGTTTGTTTTGAAGATCTTTGGGGTACAAACAACATTGGACCTCACTGACTTTCAAAAAACACTGAGCCATTCTTCAAAAAATATCTTATTTTGTGTTCCACAGAAGGAAAAAAGCCATAGAGTTTGGAACAAAACATGAGGGTGAAGTAATGATTACAGAATTTTCATTTTAGGGGAATGACATTATGCTGTTATAGAAGCAAACACAAAAAAACACACCATACACATGCTTCTGAGAAATTCTTATTGCTTTTAAGCACAAAATTTCCTTTTTCTTCTTACATCACATTTTTCCTGTCATTAAAAAATTCTGCACCCACACAGCAAACTTTAAAGTTGAAGTGTTTTTGAAGTCATTTCTGCGACACCTAATGAAACAGTAAAAATATTGACTGTTTTCTAGCATGTTTCCTAAACACTACACCTGTCTGCCATTGGTTCGACAAACAGATTGTCTTGCGTAAAACCTAAACCATTGGTTGTGTCTAGAGTTTAGAAGTGTTTTAACATAGAAAATGGCAAACTTCACTTTAGAATTATTAGTTATTTTGAAAACATAAAAAGGGATCTAAAAATGTTAAATATTAAATTGCTTACTGTTTGAGACAAAAGCATGGTGACTTCCAAATCCATCATTCAGTTGAGAATTCAAAATCCATCTTTTCATTAATGGAGCTCTTCAAGTAACAGGTGCGGATCTTGATAAACGCCCTAGATCTTCATGGCACATATTTTGTACAATAACTGCACATAAAGCTACACTTCTGCGGTGATCCTGACCATCCACCTATAACCCACTAATGAAGCTGCGCAGGGTAAAACACAGACGCGGTACTCTGTCACGGTTCTCGCAACTGCCAGGAAACTGTAAAGAAAGGGATTTCCCTGCGCTTAAAAGACTGTGAGGGGTGTTGGGGGAAAGAGATGTGGTCAGACCGAACACGTTCTGTCGGAAATTGACTTTAAAATGTGTGTATTTTGTAAAAGCTAGTTTAGTTTCTTATGCTGTTCTGCCGTTTTTAAGTTTACGCGTTCATTTAGAGATTACGTGGTGTAAGGTAGGGCTGCTATGTTTAGCTGCGGTGAATTACTCAAGCGAACGTAGCCGAATGAACTCATTGAAAGGGCAAAAGAAACAAAAACATGTTTCACCTCAGTGAGGTAAAATATGCTTTCTCCACAACAACTCTTGGTCGTCTTCACGTGTGAATGCACTCCAAAAAACAATACAATATATTCTGAAGGTAAAGGTATTCTGAATATAATTATCTCTAGTCTTTTTGGTTTCTGATTATCTGTTGATAATCTGGGTATGTTCCAGTTTTCAAACCTAAGAGGTGATCTTTAGATGAGATGATCTTTAATCCATATAAAGATCAGGATAAAGGTCTTTTTTAATATTGAAGTCTTCAGAGACACTTATAATAAAGTTAGTTTTTGGAAATTGTGAAATTACCACTTCATGGTCACTATCTTTTTTCCCTATATCCTATTATCAATGCTGTTTAAGTCTTTGCGAGTTCAACATAATGGAAAGATTTGATATTTTTTATACATTAGTGCTCTTTTTTTTATAAACTCACTCAAATAACTATCTTCCACTTCTCATTGGCGATTTCTGAGTTTAGTGAATTTTAATACTATATAAAATATATATGCCTATAAATACGTATAGCTGAAAGCATATTATACAGTTTCATACTCATCTAAAACTAGGTTTATATATTTGTTTACAAAATACGTACCTGTATTTCTGTCATCAAAAGCAGGCTGGTAAACTTTCCATTAATCTGTGCTTGGATTAAAGAGTGCCTCGGTCTGTTGCAATCAACTTCAAATCAATATGTGTTCCTAGTGTGTGTGTTTGAGGCATTGTTCCTATTGCTGAAGTGTTTATGCACTCGTGAGATCATTTACTTGAAGCTCAAACCAAAAGTTCCTTTTTTTTTCTCAGTTGGGTAAAAACAATAGTTGTTTTGTCATCAAAAACAGCCTTTTAACAGGAACAGAGTTAACATGCTGCTAAATATGAACCAAGAACCAAATAACTAAATAACAATACTGTATTCAACTTTACAGTATGAACGCCACCTTATTATGGAGAATGATTGTCAACTTTCATACAAGAGCAGAACACCCCTACATACATATTTACACCTACAAATGCATAAACCTTACTCTCACTTTCAGTTGCTAACACACATGGTAAAATACACCAATGAACTCACATATGCAGACACAAACAGCAATGAGGAGCTTTCCAGTAAAAGGCAGGAGATCCTGAAAGTGTCAAAAATTTCTCACTCTTTCTCTTCCTCTTTCTGTCGGCACATAGTGTATGTGTGCAGGCATTACTTATACTCAGCTCTTCTATTTAAATTCTTACTGAGCATAGGTGTTCAAATCAAGTATGAGTCATTTGCATGTTGCTAATTGAAAACATGTTTAAACATCCAGTCCATTCCTCTTAGATTTTCAGGAACCACAAGCAATCCCTTGGTAACTTAGTGTATGTTGCCCATGATGTCCCCGGAATTACTAACAAAGACAGGATGTTCCCAACAAAGACAGGACATTCCTAACCAAAGACAGGATGACAAAAAAAATACTCTTTTTACCACTGGATATGCTGCTTATTTTGCAAAAGTTTAATATGTGCAATTATGTGTTCACTGATTGTATTTTTTGTCATAACATGGTATGTAGAAGGGAAGAAATAAGAGTGAGAAGAAAAGTATTGAGAAATGTTGCATGCCAGCTTTGAACTCAACAAAACTCAATCGCTGTGTTTGAATATATGCCTATTTCCATGCTACATAGTAGGCCAAAAACAGTATGTGAGCTGAGTAATATGTCAGAATCCATAGTGTTCATAAAACAGTAAGGGAAAAGTACCCAGATAACCTACTACCTCTGGAGAGATAGTGAAGTGGACACTTTACTATCCCATGAGGCCACAGGAGAGGATTGTGAATGGCAGTGAAGCAACCAAATTTCATTACAGTTTTTCTCAATCGCTTTGGCTCAACTTTTTTTCTCAAAACAATAAGTTCAGGTCTCTGAACAATTAGTTTCTTGTTCACATCAGATTTGGATTTCTTATTGATTTAAGCAGATTGCATGAGTTTTGGCACATGTGTGCAAAAGAGTAAATATAGTTGTCTACAATTTGCACATGGCTTGTTGATTAAAACTGAGGAGTTGATTCTCAGTGAAACTCAAACTCTTCACAACTTCTAAACGTTCTTTCATTGTGTGAGCCATCACATGCAAAATGATCCAATCAGTTATCAAATTCTATATATACCTTTGACATTGAATATTTGTAATGTCTGCTGAATTGGCAAATGGCCTGCCAGTGTAATGAAATAGGAATAACAATCTTACTAATCAACCAATCAAGTTTGGAAGCATACAGTAGGCTATATGGAGTTTGCCCAGTACAATCATTACCATTTTTGAACATGCAGGAATGTCTAGATCCCTAAACAGCAACAGCAGTTTATTTTTTGCAGAAATGTGTTACATATAAACTGATAAAACACAGTTGCTTGTCATGGAAGAGCAACAGGAAGATATGTAAGAATGCGTGCTGTTAGGGGAAGACATACTGTATGTGAAAATTAACGAGCAACTGTGAATTCTCAGTTTACATGTAACACATGTAAAAAAAATAAATGTCCTGTGTAAATAAAAATGTTTGGTCCCACTTTATATTAGGTGTCTTTAACTACTTTGTACTAACATTTAGTGTAAATGAATGATTTGATTCAATGCGCTTGTTTTTACACTGTAGTTATTTAAAAAAAATAAATACTGCTGTAATCATACTGTTGAGCCTTCCGTTACCCTCTTAACCCATCCTTAAATCTACCCATACCACTAAACCTGTCCCTAACCTTACCTGTATCCACCTCAATAGTAGCACAAGTGTTTTGCAATACAATATGAATACAATAAGTACACCGTGCTTATATACTTGATGTAAGTATATAGTAGATAAGGACAACTAAGTGTAACCAAATGTCCATTATCTTTTTGTGTACTACAGTATTGACTTGGTCAATTTTTACCTACTGTCTGAATCTGTATCTAAAAAAGCTTAGTGTGAGACACAAGGGGCCCTGTTTTAACGATCTAAAGGCATGGTCTAAAGCGCACAGCGCAGGTGCACTTATAGGGCATGTCCGAATCCACTTTTGCTAGTTTAACGATGGGAAAAATGGTCGGCGTACCCGCCGCATTGTCTAAACGGGTTGTCCTTATTCTCTTAATGAGCAATGGGTGAGTTTTTTGGCGTAACGTGCAATAAACCAATCAGAGTCTCATCTCCCATTCCCTTTAAAAGCCAGTTGCGCTCACGCCATGGCGGATTAGCTATGGTGGAACTTGCAAGCGGAAAAACCGAACGCTTCTATAGCGAGGAAACGGATCTGCTTGTGCGCAAATTTAAAGCACGAGAGCAGACCATCTACGGGACAAGCCGGATTCCACCAAAGCATTCTTATCTTTATGCACACAATAATAATCTTTTACACTGTAATCCTTTTAGTTTTAATGTTTGGCATGTTTGTGTGCTGCTGCGTGTCCCTGTGTGTGTTATAAGCAGAGTGTACGCGCGTTGTGCACCTGCATATAGGTGCATATTACTAGCACGTTCTTTAAATAACAAAAAATAAATAAATAAACAAGGTATGTTCAGGTGCATTGTTGGCAAGTTGCTATTTTGAGGCAACTGAAATAGATTGCACCATTGACCAACTGAAACCTGGTCTAAAGTCAATGGCGCAGCCTATTTCAGTTGCCTCAAAATAGCAACGTGTCAACAATGCGCCTGAACACACCTCGTTTTAATAACTGCATCAGGCTGAAACATGCAAAAAACACGTGTCTTGCCTGGTGCTGCATTGCGCCGGGTGTGATAGGGCCCAAGAGCATTCATCTAGACTAAACTGATATTCTTGTGTAGTGTAGAAAACAAACAGTGTCAACTAATGTAGAAAACGCATGACATTTGTATATAACAAATATTTCCACAGTGAAAAAAACAACAACATTTTGACCAGTGTGGCTTACACAATGACAAAACCTGCAATGCTACACACATTCACACTATACAGAGCATTGTTTTTTAACGCGAAGTAAGTTTCCACATGTGGTTATGATTATGGACACAGCGAATGCAGAGCGTATCATTTTAACAAATTCAAAACTGTCTAAGAATACTTCTCTGCATAACATGGCTAAAACTAAAAAGATTCAGATTAAAAAGCTGAAGGCTTATATTTCATGGCCTAATGCTTTGGTTTTTATGCTCTCTTCATTTTTGTTGTCGAATGTGTGCTGTTGGCCTTGATCTCTGAATTATCAGTTCACCTACGTTAAAGTGATATGAAACTCTGATATTTCCTGACCACAGGGGACGGTGTAAATGAGATACTGATCTCCCTGCCACAAAAATAGTTTGTGTGAACGCTTGAGCTCAGGTTGGATGACAAGAGACAAATTTGCATCTACATAAACGCCATAAACAGCACATTTCAGTCTTTTCAATGCTTTATCTTGAGAAAAATTTTTGGAAACAGTAATTTTTAGTTTTCCCTAGTTGGTTTATCAGTTTGTTCTTTGGTAAAGTACGCTGTCGGTCTCGAATCCTTCTGTGGAAATCACAGGGTGGGCAAAAAAGAAAGACAGACAGATAAGATAGACAGACAGACAGATACATTGATAGATCCTGATGAAGCTCATCATAAAATTATTTTTAAGTGGGCCATGCCATCAATGTTACAGGAACGATGATTTCTGATTACTTGACAAATTATAGGCTGTCTTTACTTGGACTTCTCAAGACTGCTCTGTCAGACCACATGTTAAAAATAAAAAAAATGAAAGACGAAAACAAAGAGAGATAAAGAAAGATTGTGTGAAGATATGGCGTGTTGTAGCGGAAATGACAAACTGTTTCTTTACAGATGAGCAGAACAAGCCTCTGTCCATCTCAGCGTTGTCATGAAAGAACAGCTTCTTCATCTAATATTTAAATAATATCAGAAAAAAATGTTTCTTTTATTGTCTTCCATTTCATATGCAGAATAGACCTCTGGGTAGATCTCGAGCAGCATACTTCTGTGTATGAAGAGTATGCGCTGCACTGGTGGATGTGTGTACAGTATGCACACAAGTGTGCCGTGAAACAGTAGGCCAGGATATCCTACACTACTGTACTGAAGGAAAAAAACAAAAACATGTCTGTCTTGGCTCTTTTATTGACTGTACAGAAAAAAAAAACTGGAAAGAAAACATCAGAATATACAGTTTTATGCACACTTAGTTTACTTGCTTTTAAATGCACAAAAGGGCCCATGATCTGAATTTAAACATGGTTTTGTGTCCATCAATCTCATAAACAAAGCCCTGACCCCCCAGAATTTATGGAAAATCTCATTACAACAGGCAGTTTTAGCCAACCCTTTATATTTTTGCATTTAATATGCATCAGATGAACTGTGGATGCTCTGTGGTCATCGTATTATGCTAAAACTAGCATGTACTGTAGCTAAATTCATTACTGAACACTGCAGACTTTGTGACCAAAACGTTTGGAGCAATATAAGCGTACATGGATGCATGCTTCAAAAATCAGATGAAAAATAGGATGCCTTCTGGGCATTTTTGGTGTATTATTTTCAATCTGGTATACTGTGTGTAGTACAAATAATATTTGAATTGTGAATGTGCAGTACATCCGATGGATAATGAACTTATCAGTTTATATTAATGATCAGTTTTTCAGAGTTTTCTTTTCTTGTTTTTGTTTTGTGACTAATTTTAGTGAGTCTTCAGAGCAAGATTAGGGTTTGTGGGTTTGGGTTGTGTTTCAGTAAGATAAGGATTTGAATGGTTAGCTGCACATTAGCTTGATGTTAGCATTCGCCACAGGAGGCTGGTCGTGTGCATCTATCTGGGTTTTTTATTCAGTGCTTTCCTGTTTTGTGAGGGATTGTATTCATTTACAGAGTAGTTTTATCTTCTCAGAATCGTGTGTGTGAAAGTTTGCATATTCATGCATGACTGATATCTGGATTCCCCTATTTCTAATTTGATGTTAGTTCGACTCAGTTGAATTTCACACCTTTATGCTTTCAATGCTTCTGTGTGTGTGTGTTTTGAATCTTCAATATTTCTTTATGCTTAGTTTTCTTTGAGCATGTGTAAGATGCAAATGTTTGCCTTTATGCGAGTTCAATAACATTGCAGTATATTAAAAAAGTCATTATCTTTCCTTCACAAGGTCTTGCCATGCAGGTTTTTATAAACCCTGTTAGTCATTTAGCTGCTGACTCTACACGTCAGAGGAGGACATTTGAAGCTGTGACTCAGTCCGGAAGAAAATGTTTGAAAGTCACATGCTCTTGAGTATAAATGTCTCTGGCCTTTCATTCCTTTTTTTTCCCAAATTCACTCTGTAAAAGTTTGTCCTTTGAGTAACTCCATGCTTGTGATTCTCTCAAACAATTCTCTAGAAGTTTTGCATTCTCAGAACTTGTAAACCCAACTTCCTGGTGACAAATGTCAACATGAACTCTTAAAGCCACAAGAAGGTTAGAACTTCCTCATTTTTAATTTTTCTCAGGACCTCTTTTTCCACCGTTAAACCTTGAGTTTGGTTTTCATATAGTTTATTACGAGTCATTGTACTTTAAAACCAGACGGTGACTCATGAACAGGTAGGAAGGTTTTGTGGCCAAGAACTACTTTCACTTCAAGTTAGGTGCTTTACAGGAATTGCTTTTGGAGTGATTTTTTTTTTTTTTTTTGGTGCGTGTTTTCTATATATTAAACAGTAAAGCATTCTATTGTATTGAGGTTTAATGACTTTAGTGTGTTATTTTAGGTTCTGTAATACCTGGAGTTGTACAATACCTGAAGAAAGCTCTCCATTGATGAAAATGCAAATAGTTTGATACTGTGTTACATTATCAAACAATTAAGCACTGGAAAAATGTCCACAATATGATAAGGAAATATTAATACAGTACAGTATGTTGCATGGGAATGCTAACGGATAGTTTTCTCCAGGGATTGTCGATGTTCTTGTGCACCTTAGTGAAAAGTAACTTGAAGCTGATTAAATGTAATTAGTGAATGAAAGTTTGCCCCTATAGTGCCACCTAGAGTTCTTATGTTGACATATCCATTCATATTTTAACAGCAGATTACACAATGAAGGTGTTTTGTGTGAAAGTATGTGTTTCTTTCTCTTATGCTTTAACAGAAGTTATAAATGCAAGTGAATACACATACACGCGCACACACAAAGTTTCCCAATAGTGTCATGGTTATAACAAGTTCCTTAGAAGTTGCAATTTCTATATGAAGTAATACTTGATTCTTTCAGACATGAGTCTACTTCCTGTGGACACAGATTTCCTTATTTGTTTTTTAATTCAAACCAAGCTGAGGCAGATGATCTGGAAACTTATTTTTTTATAGTATTAGCAAATTTTCCTGATAAGGAGAAACGTTTTCTCATTCAGGACAGGGAAACAGTCTTTTATGGGACTTTTTTTCTTACCCGAAAAGTTGGGAATTTGTTTTGTGTAAAGTTTTGTGTCTTAAAACTTTCCTGTAGTCATATGTAGCACTTACAAGAGGTTCCAGAGCCATTTTTAGAGTGATTAATGCTGATAGAGGTCTAATGTGGTTTAATGTTGTGTTGCAGTCCTTCCCCGTTCTTCAGAAGCTTAAAGGGTTAGTTCAACCTAAAATTACTCACCCTCATGTCGTTCCACACCCGTAAGAATTCTGTTCTTCAGAATACAAATGAAGATCTTTGTGATGAATTCTGGGAGATGTCTGACTCTCCATGGGTACGCAACTACCACTTTGACAATTCAAAAAGTTAGTAAAACTAATCCATATGAATGGACTGGTTTAGTCCAAATGTTGTGAAGAGACACGGTCCCTTTATATGATGAACAGATTACATTTAGGCTTTTATTCACATATAAACATTGATTAGCGAGCATAAATAGAAGCTCAGCCGAACCTGCTTGATGCATGAGAACAAACCTCTTCCAGAAGCTCCGTAACACACGAGAACGAACCTCATTGGTTCTCGCACGTCAAGCAAACATGCTTGAGCTTACGTTTACCACGATATGTGAATTGATGAATGTTTATATGTGAATAAAAGCCTAAATTAAATTTGTTCATCATATAAAGTGATCAAGTCTCTTCAGAAAATTTGGACTAAACCGCTCAATTCATATATGGATTAGTTTTACAATCTCTATATGAACTTTTGGAAGCAACAAAGTGTCAGTTGCATACCTGTCAATGGAGGGACAGAATGCTCTCATTCCATCAAAAAGATCTTAATTTGTGTTACGAAGATGAACAAAAGTCTTAAGGGTTTGGAACGACGTGAGGGTGAGTAATTAATGACAGAATTTTTGGGTGAACTATCCCTTTAAGCTACGGACTGTAATGTTGCACTGAGAGCATTAGTGTGTGTGTGATCCAGAGGGAATTATGCAGCCTTTGTCCTTCATGCTAGAGCTGCACAATTGACTCTTCAGCAGGCTTAAATGGACTACAATTCCCATGGGATGTCCACAGGATACTGCATCCTCTCTATACTTTGATACTCATCCCAGTAAGCTGGTTGAAGACCTTACAATTACAATAGAGTGATATTATAATGTACATACACAATTAGTCCTGACTCTTTGTAACATTTCTGTGTTGTTGTATGTGCAATACTGACTGCCACAGTTATGTGGCGTTTTGGGTTCAGTCTACAGCATGTAAGACTTTGGCATGCTTCACTACCATCCAAGTAAAACCTGTTGGATGGGCTGGAGACAAAAAAAAAAAAAAAAAAAGAAAGAAAGCGAGAAAGAGTAAAAGTACCACAGACTTGCCTGTATTTGCTCACTGATTCAACTCAAAAGAGTAGACTCCCAAGAATTACGATTTAAGCACTGATGCTTAATACTTAAGGGGTTTGTTCATGAAATATTGACTTAATATTCTCACAGATTAACAGAGCACTGCATTTGTCTCATGATTTGTAGGTACAAGGTTTTCTCAGGACAGCTTTGTCCATTTAATTATTAATCATTACATCAGAGGGAATATTTCAGCTGCGCACATACCATGCTTAAAACTCAACTGAAATGAGTTGAGATTGTTGCAGACAAACAAATCAACAAAGATTTGGCTTGATTTTAAATGTTTACATTTTTGTCTTAATCTCATAATTTGTAATCAAAATATCATTGTGACCTTATAATCATTCCCTGAAAGACTGCAATTTCTCTCCAGATGCAGTAAATGTGATCATGGTGTGCGTTGAAGGCTTTGAACTGCCCTTAGTGGTGGTTTGCTTGAGATTCTGCTAAAGACTTTTGTGAAGAACAGGGATAAGAGATGAGAATTATAATTTGGTCTTTTATTCCATGTCTAAATGGATTTAGGGATCAGCTTATTGCACATTAAATGAACGAATTCCCTTATGGATTGCAAAGCAAACTGAGAAAAGGAGAAAGTGGGCTTTAATAGGTTATTCTGGTAAATCTGTCAACTCTTTCCTGTGTACACTGTATCATTCACATGAAGAAAAGGGGTGTACATGCATCCCTCACACTATACATTTGAAACTCTTTACACCAGATTAAGTTATCAGATGAGTTTGTTTCCTGTCATTTTCAACCATCTGAGTAATATATGCTTGCATACTAATAGCCAAACCAGTTTGTGTAAATTGTGCAAACAGTGAATCAGTCTGTAAATTACCAAACAGCTGAGGTTAACTTCAGCTATGGTTTGAGTAATTCTGTAATGTGGCTTGTTTTAGTGCCTCCCTTGAAGGTTGATTGCAGAACAGCATGTTGCTTGATGTGATATTGAACATCATTAGCGTTTAGCTGATCTGGGAGCTGTGTTGGCCGTTAGCCTAAAAGCTCTCTTTAATAAACACACCAAAGAAACCCAGCGCAAATCACTACACTCAAGTATGCATGCCCTATAATGCTGAAGAAAACAAGCAAATGTTGCCTGTGATTGGTTGAGGTACTTGGCAATCAAAGTCACTGATTATGTCACTCACTTCACGATCATGTTACGGAAAAAGACGTGGTTGTATTCCAAGTCTTCTGAAGTCAAGTACCAACCGAAATATCAATATTTGCTGAAAGTTTTCCCTTTCACCATTCACACACATTCAGATTGTTTATTCAGATTGCAATTATGTTTGGGTAATTATACTTTTTTTTTTTATTCAGGGAATAAACATAAAAGTCATTGTAATTCATTGAGATGCATTGTATCAGGATTGACTTCAGTGATTCTAAACAGTATTGGTTCTTACCCAGTTGTGACAGACTAAGTTAATGATACTGAAGTGCAAATGATATTAAAGTCGGCATAAAATGGAAATGAATGCATGTTATTGATCTTATTGTGAACAATTCATCCATGCATATCTTTAAATGTTTACATTTTTGTTTTAATCTTATAATTTGTAATCAAAATATCTTGATTTCTCTATGGTGACGTATGCTGGACTTTTCCAGTCATTTCATATACGTTAACATAAACCCATTTCTTATAATTGACTGCATGCTCACATTCAGATCTGCCTTCTGCCAGTGAACAACTTAAGCATAGAGCAAAGTTTCCAACCTACTTTTTATTTTTTATTTTTTGATAATTCATTTCACTTGGATGTACATCACAATACAGAAGGAATCAGTTACTATTTCAGTTTCATTGCGACTTTAAATTAAACAAAATACACTGATCGGGTATAACATTATGATCACCTTCCTAATACTGTGTTGGTTCCCCTTTTGCTGCCAAACCAGCCCTGACCCGTCGAGGCATGGACTCCACTAGACCCCTGAAGGTGTGCTGTGGTATCTGACACCAAGATGTTAGCAGCAGATCCTTTAAGTCCTGTCAGTTGCGAGGTGTTTGTTCAGCACATCCCATAGATGCTCGATTGGATTGAGATCTGGGGAATTTGGAGGCCAAGTCAACGCCTCAAACTCGTTGTTGTGCTCCTCAAACCATTCCTGAAGCATTTTTGCATTAATGAACCTTGGCCTCCCATGACCCTGTCGCCGGTTCACCACTGTTCCTTCCTTGGACCACTTTTGATAGATACTGACCCCTGCAGACCAAGAACACCCCACAAGAGCAGCAGTTTTGGAGATGCTCTGACCCAGTCGTCTAGCCATCACAATTTGGTCCTTGTCAAACTCGCTCAAATCCTTACGCTTGCCCGTTTTTCCTGCGTCTAACACGTCAACTTTGAGGACAAAATGTTCACTTGCTGCCTAATATATCACACTCATTAACAGGTGCCGTGATGAAAAGATAATCAGTGTTGTTCACTTACTCACCTGTCAGTGGTCATAATGTTATGCCTGATCGGTGTATATTCTAGCCTGTTCCTCACACAAAGGTATTATATGTCTTCAGAAGACAGTGCACAAGTCATATGGACTATTTTTATGGTACTTTAAGATGCTTTTTTTTTTTGTCATTTTGGAACCTGACGGAATGTAGTCACTATATCCTTTTAATGTTGGAAAAGAGCTATGTAAAATGTTTGGAACACATGGTAAATGATGACAGAATTTTCATTTTTGTGTTGCATTTAACAGATGCCGCTGCCACTTTGAGAGAAGAATGAGAGAAAAACCAGAGGTGCTGTGGCACACAAAATGATATGACCAGATGGAGCGATATATGGCTCATTGGAGCATGTTTGCTAGACTGCGATGGGGCAGCAGGCGACTGGGTTTCTCTGATGCTGCATATAGCCTACATGCTTGAAGACAAATTACATTTATTTCTGTTGTGTCTGAAGCACTCTCTCACACATTCAACCTCCTGTTCATGCTGTTTTTTTCCAAAAAATAACTGTGTATGTGCCTTTAGGTCATTCCATTATAATTTGGACTCATGCCATTCTCTGTACCCCTCCTGGGAGTTTGTCTCTCACATTTGCTAGTCATTCTTTCCCACTCAGCAGCTTTTTGTCTTTTTGTGCATGTTCCAGTTTAATAATCCTTGTTTCATCTTTACCTCAAAACATAATTTTCCTCCGGGTTTGCTCAGGGGCTTCTGCATTGTTCTTTCATTTCTCAGAATATTTAATTTTCAGTTGTTCTCATTTAAGTACCAACTTCTCCTCCTAATATTACTTAGGAGACATAAGATTAGACACAAAGAATGTAAAATGAATGTGGACTGTTTAGAATAGATAATTTAGTCTTGAAATAATTTGAGTGAGGTTTGAGTTCATGTTGAAACTTGAGTTCAATGTGGAACTTGATGAACAAGAAGCACAGTTTGAGACATTGTCGAGATCTCTTACGAAACACTGTAAGAGACATATTTAATGTTGCTAGGGTCTTTTGAGAAAAAGTTAAAAAGTTTATAGTTCTTCCAAAAATAATGTTGGGGTTCATACATCTTGGATCGCATTGACTTTACATGTATGAATGAAAAAAAAAACATTTGTTCATTTTGACATTTTTCAAAATATCTTTCAGAACATCAAAACAGGTTTGACTTGGTGACAGGGTGAGTATGACAGAATTTTAATTTTTGGGTTAACTGACCCTTTAAGTGACTTGCGATAACTTTTTTTTTTTTCAGGCAGAGCTAATCATATCCTGTGTTAATTTATTTGTTAAAATCTATTTGTTTGTTTGTTCACTTTTCAGTCATTTTATTTGTTTGCTCATTGATGCATTCATTTTTGGTGTTCAGCAGAAGAAAGAAATTCATACAGGTTTGGAAAAACCTGAGAGTGAGTAAATGATGACAATTTTAATTTTGGGGTTAACTGTCCCTTTAATTCATTCGGTCATTTAGTCATTTATTTGGGCATTTGTTCATTCTGTCATTTCATTCATGCATTGGTTCATTCATTTGCTTGTTCTTTAATTTGTTAATTAATTTAGTCAGGTCATTTGTTTATTTGAGTCATTTATTCAGCCATTTGCTTGTTTGTTCATTCATTCATGTAATAGTTAATTTGTTCATGAATTCATCCATTTGGTCATTAGATCATTTGTTTATTTGGGTGATGTATTAGTCATTTGCTCGTTCACTCCTTCATTTATTAGGGATTTTGTTCATTCCTTAATTTGGTCATTAGGGCATTTGTTTGTTCAGGTCAGGTAATTTGTTAATTCGCTTGTTTATTCATTTATTCATTTATTTGGTCATTTTTTCATTCGGTCATTCATTCATTGATTCAGTCATTCATTCATTCACTGATTCTCACTGCTTTTCTTACAGCATCACACAGTCCCTCCTATCCGACTAAGCCCCTCCTCTTCTCTCTGTCTCTCTCTCCCTCACTCACTTTCTCTTTCTCTGTCCGTTTATCTTCCTCTTACACTCTCTCTCTCCCCTTCATCTCACCTCCAACTAGTCAGTGTTCTGTCTCTCTGTCCTGCTCTGTCTCTCTCTTTTTCCCTCTCTGTCTGTCTCCTTCTCTCTCTCTTTTTGGTGTGCTCAAGCTCCAGTTTGGTTTGCTGTCTGTCTGAGCGTTGCCGGTCTTGTTCCTCTGCAGACCTGAACCTCCAGCTGAACCCGGGACTCCAGCTCACTCTACAGCAGGTAAGACTCCGGCATGCTTCACTACCACACAGGAAAGAGTTATGGAATGACTATAAATGGTAAAACAAGGAAATGTTTGATGGGCTGCAGTCAGAAAGGAGAACAAGTACCACAGACAGCTTTAAAGGAAGTGAGACAGAAAGTACAATGATAACTGGAAGAAATGGGTAAATTATCACGTATGAGGAAGATTTAATTGGTTAGAGGATGCAGAAAGAGAGGGAGAGGTGGTCATCTCCTATCAAAGTCAGAGTGGCTGCAACATCATGTTCATGTAATATCCCATTCACAAACCACAGCTGAGCTCTGTCAGCCCTCCACACTCCGAGTGTGTGTGTGTGTGTGTGTGTGTGTGTGTGTGTGTGATGAAGGGAAAGAGAGAGCTTGTACAGCATTACTGAAAATGTATTAGATCACGTCTACAGAAAATGGGACTGTAAAATGAGAAAAGACTGGCAGAGAGATTTAGGAAGACACATACAGATGAACTTGATGAATCGTTCATTAAAAAGCGATTTAAACCTCAACACAATGATGAAGGCAATGTGGCAGAACAATCTATCTATCTATCTATCTATCTATCTATCTGTCTGTCTGTCTGTCTGTCTGTCTATATCTATCTATCTATCAAACAAACAATATGACTATTTTCTGTCTCTTTTTCTATTTTATCTATCCATCTCTCTTTCTGTTATTTTGTCTGTCTATTGTTCTGCCCATTTTATCTATCCATCTGTCTTTCTCTCAGTATGTCTGTCTATCTCTGATGTTGGAGTGTTTCTATTCAGTGTGTTTCTCTTAATGCGTATATATTGATTTCATTCATAAACTCATGCCTATTTTACTATAAATTTACCAAAGATAAATGATAATGTGCCAAATAATATTTATGTAATAATTATATTGTCTACATTAATTGATTTACTTCAGTCACTTTTCTAATTGTGCATCTCTTTAATCTCTTTTTCCACCCTTCTCTCTCATACTAAGTTAACATTTGCATGCACAAGACTTTCCATTGACATCTGTTGTTTTATATTGTGCTAACTTCAATAAATCTAAACCTTTTTACGCCTTTTCTTATAGTCCAGATGTTGCAGTCGCACAATCTGGAGGTTGAAGTAGCACAGAAAGAGAGGGAGAGATTTACAAGAATGCCAGAGGATGAGGAGAAGAGCTTGGCTGCGTTAGTGCTGCTCCAGTCCTGGTGCAGTAACGTGTCTTTGGGTTCAAATACTCTCTGATGCTTGCTGTCAGGGTGTGTGGGGACTGCTGGAATGGTGTTAGCGTGTTAGCTGAAAGGATAGCATAGCAAAAAGATTACATCCATTCTGCAGTGATGGCACAAAGTGTGTGTGTGTGTGTGTGTGTGTGAAAGAGAGAGAGAAAGATGCATTACTCCTGCAGGCTGCCTGCTCTGGTTAATGAACCAAATCAGTCACACACACACACACAGTCTCTTGCACATTTTTGGCCATTTAACTCTTTTGACTAGATTAACCATCCACCTGAGGTTACCAGTTTCTTATTCATTCAGTTACTTTTTTTCCTGTGGTTTCTCTGGTGTGGTTTACTGTTGTCTGATTTAAAGGTGATTTGTGTAATTTCTACGCCAATAGCGGCACCAAATGTAATAATTCTGTCCCAGAGGAGCTGTCTACCTGCGAGTCCACACTTTGATGACATAATGCCACATAGACTGACAAAGAATAATCTGTTCTGGAGCCCACAAAGTCCTTCTGAAACCTGAAATGACAAATAATGGCGCTTTTCCACTGCATGATCCAGCTCAGTACAGCTCATTTTAGACGCTTTTCCACTGCATGGTACGGCTCAGTACGGCTCGCTTAAATAGTACCACCTTGGTTGAGGTTCCAAGCATGCCGTACCAATACTAAAATGTGATGAGTAAACGCTGCAGATCACTGATTGGTCAGAGAGAATAGTAACATCCACAGAGACACTACCAGCGTCATTGGATTTGTGGCACGAGACACCAAACCCGCTAGATTTAAATAGTCAGCAACAGCCACCGCAGTATTTGTTTGCACGTCTATAATCAGTCTAGAATCCCACCCACTTTGAAGCGGTACTAACTGCAGTGGAAAAGCGAAGTGAGCCGAGCCGTGCTGTGCCAAGCTGAGCTGAGTCGTAAAAGCGTAAGACGCATAAGACATAAGCATAAGCATAAGCATAAGCATAAGACGCCCTACATCTTTGGACATGCTGCAAGACTGCTGGTACACACCAGTTGACAGAACCAATGATTGTGTTGAAACAAGACGCTCCCCTTGTCTGCCATTGGTCTGCCAAACTGATAGTCCTGCCCTAAAGATAAACCATTGGTTAAGCGATGTTCAAAGAACCAGTGTTTGCACTTTTTGGTGGAATAAATGTATAAATTACTTGCTTATACACTGAAAAATAAAATGGTGTAGAAACTATTTTCACTCTGAAATTGGCAGCGTTTTTGATCAAATTCACAAAACTGTCATGGCTCCCAGAATATTTTGTTGTATTAATATATGTATATTGCATTTTTGTCAAAACCTTCATCCAGATCTGGGGCCGTATTCACAAAACATTTTATCTTACCACTAAGAGTTCTCCTAAATAGCAGTAAAAGTTCTTAGCTAAGAGTTTTCTCTTGAAACCTATTCACAAAGCTACTGAGACCAACTTTTACTAAGGAATGGGGAGAAATCTTAAGCTAAGTGAAAGGGCTGGGTTGACCTCGTTGCTATGGATGATGTCAGCTTATTAACTACTGTATGCCCACAGTGATTGGCTGATAGGGGAGGGGTCTCTGTCAGTGATTTAATCATAGAAATATTGTAGAACGAGGTATCATGTTGCCATATTCAAAAAAAAAAGATTTTAAAATAAAAATGTTGTCATATTTAAATAAAGATTTTAAAATGTAGGCAAAGTGTCACTAATTAAACAAGTATATGTTCAGCTAATAGAGACAGAATGCAACTCGTCATAATCTGAAAGCCACGCCCACCGGGGGGGCAATCCAACCGTCTCCATTGACAGGATCCCAAAATTTACCCATTCTTCCTGCTGATGCTTCACGTCTTATGGCCTGTATCCACTTTTGTCTCCTTAAAGGCTGGCTTTTACGGTTCGATAGCTTATAAAAACTTTTTTTTTAGCTTGTTTATACACCTTCTCACATATCAGTGTTTAGACATTGTTCTGTTTTTTGTTATAAGTCAGAAATGACAAGGAGGCAGCCTCACGCAATACAAGGTCAATAGAGACGGTGGGATTGTCCCCAACCCCCCACAAGCCCCCGGTTGTGGCCGTGGCCTAAATGCGCTCTGTCTCTATTGACAGCCTCCTACATGTCTTCAGCCTCTTACATGTCCGCATCTCGAGAGATTGCAGAATTCAAGCGACAAATTATGTTTTATAAACAAAGTTCGGGAGGAGCACGTTCAAATGATCTATTTAGTCAGCTTGAGAGGAGGCATATATACACAGCCGACTCACCTAGTTATCTTAACCGTTTTCTGCATCCCTTCGCCACCCTGACTCCTCTCTCTCGGAAAAGGTCCACGAGCCGGAACCTGAACTCAGGTCATGTGAGCTGCCCACAAGGCTATCAGCGCTGACAATAGGATATTAT
Source organism: Hypophthalmichthys molitrix (assembly GCA_037950675.1). Taxonomy (NCBI): domain Eukaryota; kingdom Metazoa; phylum Chordata; class Actinopteri; order Cypriniformes; family Xenocyprididae; genus Hypophthalmichthys; species Hypophthalmichthys molitrix. The sequence continues at coordinate 18,669,834 of CM075494.1, read as the reverse complement.
TTTTAACTTGACCGCAATGTTTTATTCTCCATCATTCATTGCATATTGCCTGTACATAAATGAACCTTCATGTTATCTCATCGCAGATTAAAATCTATAAATCAAAATATTAATTGCATTTATAGTAAAAAAGCTCAGCATCCAAAGCTCTATCACCTGTTGCATCAATGGTGTTCAGTGTCTTTGGGCGGATTGCTGAGGCGGATTGCCGGCAACAACCATTTTAGGATTGTTTGTGATTTGGTCTTAGTGACTTAGGAGTCTTCTTGACTGCTACTAACTTTGGAGCGACTTAGGAGCTAGTTTTAGCACTAAAATGATTTGTGAAATAATCTTAGAGCAAAAATTTGGGAGTCCTAAATTTAGGACTGACACGCCCATTATTTTTATGAGTTTCTCCTAAATCGGCAAGTTAGGAGCTACTTTTAGGCAATATAGGAGGTTAAAACAAAAAATTGCTTATTTTTATGCAATGTTTGTCTGACCCATTGTGTCTTTTTCGTAGTTATGGGCCATTAACTGTGTTTGTGTTTGTTCATACAGTTTTGGATGAATAGATAGACGTCATTGAATTTGTGTGTGTGTGTAATTGTGTAATTGCGTATGTGTGGATGTGAGAGCGATCGAGATTGGACAGCTGACACTAATTGAGTATTGGCTGACAGAGAATGCAGTGTTGGTGTGTGTGGGACGATGTGTGTATGTTTGAATTTCTTTCCTACGTGGGCAGCTTTTAGATGAAACTCAACAGCCACCTATCTCTTGCGATCTGTTTCTGTCTATCTTTCTCTCTCTCTTTCACACACACATCACTCAGTGAGGCTTTCTGGAGATTAATTAATTAATGCACAGTACTGTTGTGACAGTCTTGAAATGATAGATTAATTGATTCAAGACTTTGTGAGGTCTGCGTTATTTCAGCCCCACATTAGTGACTTGACGTAAAACGATCAAAGCAATTATGGCCGATGTCTCATCAGAACTACGTATGCATTCTAATTAAAGCTGAAGTGAATTGTGATGTAGAGGATTTGGTGAAGGTATGTCGTTGTTTACACCCATTCAAGGGATAGTTCACCCAAAAATTAAAATTATCCCATGATTTACTCACTCTCAAGCCATCCTAGGTGTATTTGACTATCTTCTTTCAGACGAACACAATCGGAGATGTATTTAAAAATATCCTTAGTCCTCCAAGGTTTATAATGGTAGTGAATGGGTGGCCATCCATAATCAAAGTAATCCATACGGCCCTAGTGGGTTAATAAAGGCCTTTTGAGGCAAAGGGATGCGTTTTTGTAAGAAAAACATCCATATTTATAACTTTATAAATTCAAATAACTAGCTTCCCACGGACCGTACGCATACTGTGCAAGATTTGGGTGGAAAAGTATCCTTTGACCTGATAAAATGACGCAACAACGGATACGGAGGTGCAGAGGATAGAGCAATACAAAACACCGGTCACGAATTAGAAGTCTAAAACGAGAAATTTTAAAGAGAAATGTCAAGGATTTCGATATAAGAGAAGAGGAGCGCTGTTTGTTTGAACCGTGAGAGGCGTCTAAGCTTACGATACTCCTATATCCTGCGTCATTTATCGCGTCAGAGGATTACTCATTTGGCGCAAGTCGACTTGCACAGTATGCGTAAGCTAGTTATTTGAATTAAAATTTTATTTTTCTTACAAAAATGCATCCCTTCACTTCAAAAGGCCTTTATTAACCCTCTGGAGCCGTATGGATTACTTTGATCATGGATGGATGCTTCTTTTTTTTAAACATTCACAACCATTATAAACCATGGAGGACTAAGGATATTTTTAAATATATCTCAGATTGTGTTCGTCTGAAAGAAGTTAGTCAAATGGCTTGAGGGTCAGTAAATCATGGGATAATGGAAACGTCATTCCAAACCCTCATGACTTTTTCTCCGTAGAACAAAAAAAGGTGATTTTTGGACAATTTTGGCTAGATTTTCTTGCATATAGTGACAGAATGACTAAAAAGTATCATCATAAAAGTTGTCCATATGAAAATGATCAGTGATAATTCAGCAAGTTTTACTATAGTAAAACCATGGCTCATTTTCATAATTCATCTATAGTGACAGTTAAGAGTTTTACTCGTTAAAAAATATTCTATTTTAAATAAATGCTCTTTTTTTTTTAGAAATAAAAAAGGAATTAATGTTCTTTAAAAGTTCATTTTTGTGTTTTATGGAAGAAAGGTCAAATACTCCTTTAATATTAGTCACTACATGTATGCATCTGTATATATGAACCATATTTTCAGCCACATGTATTGAACAGCTGCACCTACAGAAGACCGTCACAGCTTTCTGCTTCCAGTCACAATCACAAAGCAGGAGACTGATCTTGAGTCATATCTCAATATTTGAGCTGTCAAAGCCCCTAGATTTCCCACAAATTCAGGTTTAAATTCCCTTTAACCATTTACGCCTGATCACACGCTCATTCAAGGTCAAACGGTCTGATAACTGCCTCTACTCTTAGTGCTACAGCAGACCACTGCAGTCAGGCCAGATTCTTGGCAGTTGTAGAAGGGTAGGCTGGCAGATATCCTGGTTGGGGGTAATACACTGGATGGATGGATGGATGGATGGATCTCTCTTTGTTCTTTTTCTCTGGCTCACAGTTACGTATTATTCTGCAATGAACATTTTATAATTTATTTTATTTATAACACTTCTCTCCAAGATATGACAGTTATCTTGTTTACACTTTAAATAAAATGCAACCATTTTCACTTTTCTACTGTTCAGTGACAATTCAGAAAGAAAATACGACAGACGCTATGTTGCTATGGTAATGAACGCAAAGCATGAAAGGCCCGTTCACACCAAGAACAATAACTATAACGACAACTATATTTGCGTCCACACCAACGAACGATAATGGTCTGTTTATTCTAAGCTCACGTTTCGGTTTTCAAATATTTTGCTGTTCTTGTTGCATTAACACGGCTTAAACCAGCAGATGTCCTCAGCATGCTATGTTTCGAGCGAATAGCTAGTGTAATCAGTCTAATCTAACAGTGAATTTAGCTGTGCATGGAATAAAAAAAACGCTTTTTCACTGCAACTTCAAAGGAAGCAAGACAATGTTGTCGAAACTAGCACTGGATACATTACCTGATCTCTTCATTAATACTTTTCACCATTTTTTCCGAGGGTATGATCGATTGTTTTCCATATATTCATTTTCTTTAAAGTATCGTTGAAAAGGGGGTTTGACTTGTCAAACTGTGGTGGCTTTTTCTGGACCTCAGTGATTAACTTCTCTGCAATGTCATCTTCCATTTTAAATGCACGAGCCCTTAAATTAGAACGGTATGGAAGCCCGTTTCCGCCACTAAATAAAAAAATAAAAAGAGTAATTGCGACTTTTTATCTCAGAATTCTGACTTTTTATCTCACAATTGCGTGATATAAAGTCAGAATTCTGAGATATAAACTCGCAATTACTCTTTTTATTTTTTTATTTAGTGGCGGAAATGGGCTTCCATAGAATGGATTCTGATTGGCTGTCAGTTTTTTATTGTTCAACAGCTGGAAAAAAAAAATCGCCTTGAAAGTGATCCTAACCAGGGTTGCCAGGTTTTCACAACAAAACCCTTCCAATTGCTACTGAAAACTAGCCCAATCGCGTTTCAGCCGGGTTCCCCCATAATAATTGCGTTCTGGGGTGTAAAATACACATTTTTGGTGGGGGTCCCCTCGTAAAATTTGCTTTCCAGGGGCTAAATATCATGTTAATTTAGGGTGACTTCAACCCGCGGACATGAAAAACAGCCCGCGGCAACAGTGGTAAAGTAGCCCAATCAGTATCGTTATAGCTGTGGTGTGGAATCCCTATCCTTTCCCTATCCAATCTTTTTTTCCTCCTCTCAAGAAATATCTGTGTACACATGAAACCACTGAAACTGACTCAAAACGATGTAGTATACATGCCAGATCAGTATGTGGCGCTGTAATTCTGCTACAGAGATACATTAAAATGGAGAATAAGACTTGGAGCATGCGCATAAACCTTGCGCGCTGTATACAAACTATAGTAAACCTTAGAAATAAAGGCTCAGTAGCTTCTGTGGCATGAACACAAGTATGTAGTCCACTATTGTTGTTGCTGTTACGTGATGTAGCGGTGTCTGACTAGGGTCGAGACGTGGGGTGATGACATCATCGTTTCACAAAATATACGGATTGGCTGTAGACACGAACATGCAAGGGTGTCATTTTCAGATTTATACTCTCTGGGACCGGTTTCAAAAATAGCGGTTTCAGTCCCCCAAATGCCGCATCCATCTGGACTAAACGCCGATACGACACAAAATCTTTACGTATACATCTAAATGCGTCCCCGTGTGGACGGGCTCTTATATTTAGAAAAAAAATTTATACAACTATATCTTTATCATTATCGTTCCTTGTGTGAACGGGCCTTGACTGATTGAAAGCGCATTCTTATTCTCAGTGTTGTTATTTAAGTCATTGTTGTTATTTAAGCAGACAGTTTGCCTTGTACATTCAGTTTAACAGCATCAACAGCAAACCAAAGGGGGCAAGGTTTCAAATGAACTATATGCATTTTATACTCTTACATATGTTCTTCTTGCTCCGTCCATACAATAAATGCACATTCTTAAATGAGAGAGGTTTTCAAATGCTCAGATAATTGCAATGGTACAACCCATTTTAGTGGCAGCCAAATCACAATTTAAAATCAGTCAGAGTTATATTTCTGATCACAGTTCTTCTTGTGGATGTGGTGCATTTGTTGCTATTATCAAGAAACAAATCCCACTATTTTGTTTGTGTCCTTGTAAGTGACATTGTGTGGGTGTCAGGAGTGTTTGAAATTAATATGTGTGTGTTTGATGCCAAGCCTTTCGTATGTGTTTGTGTGTTTATCTCATTTGGATTTTATCCATAATGCAAAACACCTGCTAATTATCCACTCAGAATTGCGCCGCATGCTAATGGACAGACACACATTATCAGACACACATTATCACACACACACACGGTATCTGGCATTTTCTGAACCGATAAACATGAGATGTTTTCTTTTAATGAGTAGTTTTATTTGGTGTGGCAGTGCGTGAATGTTCTCTGTAGGAGTTTGGCATTCAACAAGAACACATAGAGAGAAGACTGACTCGCATGCAATAATTTATACATCTGTGCCAATGTCTGAACTTATGCTGTCTTTTTACATTTGTACAGGGCTGTACCTTACACAAATCTCTCATATGCCATCAGAAGACTCACTTATACTTCTATGGTGTTTTTGTTTTCTGAAATCTTATTGCAGACTTTGGTATCTTGTCAAAGCTGAGCCAAATGTGTGTGACTGATCTATTCTAAGCCCTTTATACTGTTTAAGGGTGAGTGTTTTTTACCTTGGCTTGTGGTTCGCCAGGGGAAAAGTCTAACTTTAGATTGACGCTAAGGTCACTGTGTCACACCAGGAGTTACACCTTCAATTAACCAATCCCTGACCTCCTAAATGAGGTCAGCACTGTGGCGGAGGTCCACTGGGAGAGCAGTCTAAAACTGACTCACTCAGTCTTATCCTGTTACTCTCACTGTTCTTTAGCTTTCTGGATGATATTAAATACATGCTGTAATATGCCCTAAATTTCCACATATAGCTTTAAAAGCAGCTGAGCTGCATATACATGTATATATTTAATCCTGTCATACAAAGCTGAATTTTCAGCATCATTACTCCAGTCTTCAGTGTCACATGATCCTTCAGAAATCATTCTAATATGATGATTTACTGCTAAAGAAGCAGTTCTTATTATTATCACTGTTAAAAACAGTTGTGCTGCAAACGGTGATACATTTTCCAGGATTCTTTGATGAACAGAAAGTTCAAACAGAACAGCATTTATTTGAAATAGAATAGTCTTTTACTGTCATCTTTGAATTTAATGTGTCCTTGCTGAATATATGCAGCACATATGCATGCTCATTCTTTTTTGCAGAGGTCAGTTGTTCATTCAGTCAGCAGAAAAGGAGAGGTAGAGTGCGTTCCTTTGCTTTTCACTGAATAGCGGTTTTCTGTTACAGTATCTTTGCTTTGTCATCTCAGAAATCCGCCTGATCTCAAGAGACACTCACACCTAAAGGGCAAAATAATAGAAGTCGATATGAACTCGCAACTTCAATCTGACGGCCAGTAGGGTTTCGTGTCTTTGCCCTGCGGGGAGTAGAAAGTCCTTTTGTCTGATAGAGTTCCCGAGGTTAAGGATACTGCCTCAGAGTCTGTACTAACTGTGATTCGGCCCCCCGCTGAATCAAGATTAGTTTTGATTTGTCCTCCGAGATATAATTAGCCTTATTATCCTGTAGTCTGACCCCTTCCACTCTCAGTGAACCAATGGCAATGATTCACATACACCAAGGGACAAATGAAGTTGGTTCTTTTCTAGCTGAATCAAATCCATATTTAAAAGGATAGTTTACCCAAAAATCAACATCCTGCCATCATTTACTCACCCTCACGTTCTGTGTTTTGTCCTTAATTTAACATTTTTTTTTCAGAACTTTTTGGGTGAACTATTCTTTAAGAATCTGTTAATTAATATTTATGACCGCTAATCCAAATATTTGGAGCACATGTTTAAGAACAATCTGATATTAATCACAATATGGCTATATTCTATCACATACAAGCAAATAATGACTTCAGTGCTCTTAGCACCACATTTAGAAACCAAGAACCAATCAGAATCATCATCATATGGGCCAGACCAATCAAACCAACCAATCCTAAGGGTGCACCGCAGTTCTGAAGGTCATTTTGCCCCCTGCAAAACAGACAAGGCACAAACATGTACTGTAACACTGGTACCGCTCGAAGCCGGTGAATTCTGGTATAGCCCAGGAGATAGCAATGGTCACGGTGCGGAATGAAGTGACTTAATTAGGCCGAGCAGTGCTTTAATACCCACAGGGCTCTGGACAATTACAGTAAGAGGCCATTATTACAGTATTACTCTCTCTCTCTCTCTTTGTGTGTGTGTGTGTGTGTGTAGCTGCATATATAGCTTAATGCTTTCATTTATGTCCTGTACGACCATGAGATGTAAGACCTCTCTCTCTCTTAGTGCACTGTTTTTGCCTCAGGCTCAGGCTGGTCACTAGAGTGTAAAGTAACTGTATGTGTGTGTGTGTTTGTGTAGATTAATGTCACAATATCTGAACTGCTGTAAGAAGCAGAGTGCTCTACTGCCCTTGATACTGATACAGGAGCTCTCTGTCTGTCTCTCCATGTCCGTCTTAGCTGTAGACATGCCGGAGACAATGAATCTGTCATGGTTAAATACATGCACACTGTGTATATGCACAGGTGTTTATCTTCAGAAAACAACATGACTAGACCAACACTTTGCAGAACGCTCTCAGAGTGCCTGCCATTTTTGTTTATTGAAAGTATCGTAAAAGTGGTGCATAACACTTCTGAGCTATATTTTAAAGTCGTATGATAGATTTATTTGATGTGTTTTTGAGAGAAGTAGCAATGTTTGATTCATTCTTTAGGGTCAAATCTTTTTGATTCACAAAACCTGTCTGAATGATTTGTTTGCAAATAGGACTGTTTCGGTTCTCAACTCAATGATCCAGTCACAGTCCATTTTGTGAAGAAGAAAAAGCATTCTTTTGAGTCACATCTTTCTATGATCCGGCTGATTCAGAAAACCTGTCTGAATGATTTGTTCACAAATCCGACAGCAGCGGTTCTCAATTTCAACTCACTGACTCAATAATCTAGTTACAATTATGTACAGTTTGTGAATGAATCATTCTTTTGTTTAGAATCTGGTTCACAAAACCTGTCTGAATGATTTGTTCACAAGTCATATTGAATCAATTCTCAATTTCAACTCTCAATAGGTAGCGGCTCACTGAAGGGGAAGATTATCAGTGAATAACAAAAATAATTTTGCTCTGTTCATCACACAACTTCAGAGGACTTGGAATATCAAGCACAAGTTGAATAGATGACTTTTATGATGCATTTGCATGGTTTTTGAAGCTTGACTTATTTAACTTCAGTCCATATTTATTGTATTTGCATGGAAAAGAGCGACCAACACTTTAGAATTTCACCTTTTGTGTTCAGGTTTCGAATGACATTTTTTCAATTTTCTTTTAGATGAACCATTCCATTTCTCTCAAAATCAGTACTGGAAAGTCTGCAGATTTCATCTCAGGCTAATAATTATGTGTCCTTTTAACTAATTTTAACATGTTTAACTGAATTGTTGTGTGTTCATGTTGATGTGTGTGTCTTACACTGAAGATTTGCTGACTGCAGAGGGACTCTTCAACTAATTCTATTTTCAAGGATTCTTAAACAGCAACAACAATACCCTCTAGCACACACACACACACACACACACACACACTTACACACACATTGCACCACGCATGAGGAGAATACTAATTTCATGTTGGTCCTCTTTTTTCACGCTATAAGCTGTGGACATGACAAGAATGGAGATAGATGGAAAAGAGAGAGCGAGCAAGCTTCCTGCTGGGTTGCGGAGAAACCAGGTGGTAGAGAAAGAATAGAGGACTGGAGAAAAGGAATGAATGAATGTGAATGGAGGTGAGGAGTGTGTAAATGAAAAAAAAAATGAATAACTGAGCAGTTTAAGATCGCACTAAAGGGGTGAATTAGCATTGGAAATTAGTTTGAAATTAATCTGATGTTTCAATGAATAATTTGTTGTACAAACAAGTCACATCTGGTTCTAAAGTTGGATGGTTGAATGATAGCTTTCCCTTTAAACCAGTTCAGTCCTGCTGTGGTGGTCCAGTTCTGAATCAGTTTGTTCGGTTCATTGTGATGAAGTGACACAACTTCACCATGAGGACTAAAACGGCTGTGAGATGAAGTTCTTCACAAATTGGTGTGGTATAGTAGTTAAAGGAAAAATTCACCCAAAAATGTTGTAATTTATTCACTCTCATGTTGTTCCAAACCTGTGTGACTTTCTTCTGTTGAACACAAATAATCTTTTGAGAAATCTGTTTTTTTTGTACAGTGAAAGTCAATGGGGTTTATTATTGTTTGAACCTCAATGTTCTTCCATTTAAATGAGAAAAAAACAACAAAATTATTCTATTATCATACAAAATTATGTTTTTTTTTATTTCATAAGTTTACTTTTGACCCTGGTTCTAACAGTCATTGGTTGTTGGCAGCAAATATGAGCTGAAGTCAAAGGCAACACTTCAATCATGCTTTTAATAATGATAGTTATGTGTGTACATTTATTGATCTCAAGTGCTGAAAGAAACACAAATCCCCCTCTTAATGAGCAGAAAGCTTTTATAAAGTCTTCTGTGGCCAAGAGATGTTCTTAATTGCCAATTATTTACTGCTATTGCTGTAATTAAAAGGTCTGAGTGTCTTTGTCAGCACAGATAACTAAATAAGTCGCTCCTGTTCTTAATAAAATACCAAAGTCCCAAAGTCAATAGATAAAAGTGGACACATAAACCCATTATGTAAAAATGTAAATGAATCTGAAAAAAAGCACTATTCTCTGTAGAGCCAAAACTCTGAAGGATCCCATAATAACCCAGAATCAGTTTTGCAAGGAATTGACATTTGTCACAAACTGTCAGCCAACAACCAGAGCCTGTTTTTCGAGAGCCACTTCAATCAAATCATCATTAAACATCTGCACGGGAGTCATGCTGTAAATTGAAGATCATTTTCTCCACCATTTAATCACACTGAATCTTTGGACTGATATTACAGCTGTACAAAAGTGATTAGCTCTTATTCAGACAGCCACAGCAGCTGGTATAAACACATTAACAGCAAATTTATGTTTGCATGTTCTTCTTGACTTGCTTGTAGTTTGTAATTAAATTTGGTAATTTTGTTGTTTATTGCTTTCTTTCTATTATGAATGTGATTATGAGTAGCATATGTTGTAGCAATTGCAAAAATGTACATGTTTCTGCATTATTCCTACAGTTCTTGTTACCACTGTAAAAGTGTTATATTATTATATTTTATTATGTAAATAAAAATGTTATAATTAATGGTTTAAATATATATATTTATAAAGCTTTTCCAAGAATACGGAAAGCGGAATAATGGAAGCACTTGCAAGGCGATCATTTGTGTTTATAAAGCATATACAGTTGTATTTTTTTTTTAAGAAAATGACAGATCGTTTCACTAGATAAGATCCTTATTCCTCGTCTGGTTTCATTTAAAGCCCTTTGAAGCTGCACTAAAACTAATTTTGACCTTCAACAGTTTGGAGGCCATTGAAGTCCACTATAAGTAGAATAAGCCTGGAATGTTTTCATCAAAAACCTTAATTTCTTTTCGACTGAAGAAAGAAAGACATGAACATCTTGGATGACATGGGGGTGAGTAAATTATCACAAAATTTTCATTCAGAAGTGAACTAATCCTTTAAATCAGCTTTTATTTAAGCTTTTATTCACATTAACATTGATCAACTCGCACATCAGTTGTGGTAAACGGAAACTCAAGCATGTTTTCTTGACGTCCAAGAACCAGAGAGATTAGTTTTACAATCTCTTTATGAACTTTTTGAAATGACGAAGTGGTAGTTGTGTGGAGTGTCAATGGAGAGACAGAAATCTCTCAAATTTCATTAAAAATATCTTAATTTGTGTTTCGAACAAAAGTCTTAGGGTTTGGAACGACAGGAGGGTGAGTAAATGATGACAAGTTTTTTATTTTTGGGCAATCTAATTCTTTATTTTTTTATTATTATTTCTGATTAGTAACAGTACTGTAGTTATACTGCTATGGATTTCTCTTTTATAACTCAGGAGATTCATTTCAGTATCAAACTGTCTCATCTCATCAGAATTTTTGGGAGAAGAATCTAAGACAAATCGTTCCCTTGGAATTATAAGGTTCTATTTGCATTCTGAGCAGTTTTGAGATATTGAGCTTCAAAGTTTTTGCATTCCATTCAACTTTGTATATAGGACCTTTTTGTTTCCTAAATAAAAAGTCCCAAAATGTACACAGCATTAAAAAAAATCACATAAGTCACAGAATAAGAATATGTGAATAACTCAAGTTTGACAAAAATGTCAGATAGAATTCCTTATAATTCCAAGCAGACGAAATGTTGACCAATTAATGTGGATTGGGTAACGCTGATCGTATAGCATAATTTGATGAGAAATGTTTGTTCATATTGAGATCTCTGACTTTTGATTTCAAACTTCCTATAGGCAAATCTGAGCACAGAGTGAGACTGTGTTGAGATTTCTAATAAAACCCAGAAGACGTTTTCTCAGTAAAAATTCTGAGAAGCAAGAGACTTAAGCTAAAATCTCAATTTGATCTTCATTTAATCTCACTGATGTCCTTGAGAAATAAATGAGATATTAAAGAGTTTTTTCCCCTGTGGGTTCTGTATATATTGCTCATTTCATAATTTGCTTTACATTGCTAGATGTGACAGAGAAGGAACACATCTCAGACAACTGAAGCCAGTGACAGTACACTAAAACACTAAAATCTCTCAGCATGCACTCTGGCAGCGAGCCACAACCTGTCCCTGGTGTCTGACCTCAGATCAGTTTATTCTGCCTTGCTGCTTGCCTTCACAGCAAGCAGACTAGAGAACTTTTAGTCCTTTTTTTTCTCCTCTCCTCCATTCTTCAAGACCTCACTGCCATTCTTCATTAATCTTTCCATTTTTTTCTTTTGCTTTTTCATCGGCTCTTGCCCTTTTCTTCACTTCTCCTCTGCTGTTCTCAAGACTGCCTATATTCATTACTTCAGCTGCCTCTGTTTTTCTCTGCAGCTAATGGAATAGTGTGATTGTGATTGTCAGTGTGAGCTGAAGTGACTGAACACAGTGTTGTTGGTGTTTTAGTAGGTGTATTTGAGGCCTTGAATGAAGATTGTATCAGAAGGATAAAGGGTTCTTTAAGATGAATACGCCTCTTATGTCTGTTTTGATGCTGAAATCTGTCCTTACCTCTCTCTCACTTTCAATGTCTGTATCTGTTATTCACTGTAATTCATATAAAAGAATTATCGCAAAGAACTGCAATAATAGCGCAGAAAAAAATTAAGTTGGCAGTATTTTTTGCAGATGCCATTCAATATTGCAGACTGTTGTAATTACCGGTATTGGTCAATATTGGATGTAGTTGCGCACGATTCTTCTATTTTTGCATTTAGATTTTCTTTGTCGTCATCTAACATTCATGTAAAGGTAATCTTTAAAAACACTGCTAATTTAATAACACTTAAATTTAAACTTCAGCAAATCTTAAAAATAAATATAAATTTTTCATGCTGTATACATTATAATGTTGTGATTCACTTGTAGCATATATCGACCATAACATAAAAATAATTAGCAGTTTTTGAATAATATTTAATATTGGTGCTTCCCTAATTCAGACATTTTTAAATGTGTCTTAAGTGTCCAAATATTTTTTAACTCTCTGTATATGTGCTGCAAGGTGTTGCTTCTCAACTTGAAGTGTTTTTGACCCACCTAATGCCACCTATAACATCACCAAAGGTCAAATTATTGATCTTTCATCTCAAACACATATGCACACACACACAAGATGATGGTCAGGTTACAAACGTGTTTTTGAAGAGCGATCTTCAATGCACCAGGTCTAGTTCTAGTTTTGAACTTCTGAATTCAGCAACTCAAAGGTCAGTGTCACAGAAGAGTGCCTGTGTTAGTGGAAGTCTGATATTTTAAAGCTCTCCAGGTTACGAGGTCACAAATATTTTTATATTAATACTAAAATTATTAGTACATTATAATTTTTTATTTTTCCCTCACCCTCAGATTGTATAAATGAACAAGAGATGAATTTTATTATGTTTTGGGCTGCAGAAAAGTTTACATTTTATGATAAAAGCTGTTAAGTTGTCAAAATCGTTGTCGTAATCATCCATTTGAGATTGGACTATGGTGGAGGGAAATTTTGGTTATTTGTTGTGAAAAGGAGTTCTTAATGTGAAGCATGAATAGATAGACAAGCATGAACGGACAGATGAAAGCTTAAATGGAGTGTGTGTGGATGGCAGACGGGATGGGTTGGGATGCGTGAGCTAGTTGGAGGACCATATTGCCCTGAGGCAGTGATGCATTGTGGGAATCCTGCAGCATGCAATGAGACTCATGCAAGACTGAGCATGTGAAGGAGGAAACTGGTAAAGATATCACTTCTGTTGGTGCATTGGACACGTGTATCTGCACACACACACACTTTCATTTACCTAAAGCTATTTCCTTTTTGTCTTTGGATTCTTTAAGACTTGAAGTCTTTTGCCTTTATATCAGGGGGGCAAGGTTTGGCTGGTTAGCCCAGTCCAGTTAGCTCCTGCTGGTAGATGTCATAACTGCACCATCAAAATGCAAAAAGCGGCTATTTAAAAGTTGTTGTTTTTTTATTTTTTTCACAAAGAACATACATCACAAATATATTTTTAAGGCTTTTAAAAGTGTGAAATGGACTAATATTTGAATCAAACATCAAATAAAACAAAACAACACGATGCCATGTTTTGAAACCATCTCAGAGAAATTACGTTGTGAAGAAATGAAACACATATATAGTCTACTAGAGTACACCAATTACATACTACATGTTAATGTGATTAAAAAAAATAACTACTTTCTATTGTGTTAATAAACGATAATAATCTGACATTAATTGCAATCTTCAATTGATTAATTAGCAGAAGCTTTTACAGTAACAGTTATTACAGTAAAGTATTACAGTATAGCTATTAGAGTAATAGGATTACTCCACCTGTGTGTGACGTATTTAACGACAGTCCTGTATTGTTGATCGAACCTGGTTCAAATGACAGAGGTACGACCATGTTACTATGGTTACTAACAGCCTTAACTAGTTACTTAATTTCTCGAACAACGCATCATACTGGGATGTGTTTCCCAAAAGCATCGTTAGCCAACTTTGGTCACAAGTTCCATTGAACTCTGTTGGTAAAGATGGAACTTGCGACCATAGTTGGCTTTGGGAAACACACCCCAGCTAGATAAGTTACATTATTGCACGGGAAACGCACACAGGACGGTTCTATTCCTATGGTTCCACAATGATGAGTCACACGGCATTTATGGCTCAGATGATTGGCTCACAATGTTCTGTAGTCCCATGAAAACTTCCTTTCTGCACTAGCCAAGCAACTGCCATTGAGATGAATGGAAATCTTAACAAATATGTTTATCCAGGTATCATAAACCTCCTTGGTACAAACACACTTTATAGCCTAAAGCTACAACATTTTTCTTATCATGTTCTTTAAGACCAGAAAAGCTTTTTTCCTCAACTCAAATTATTTACTTTTGTTGGATGTGCTCCCATCCCATGGATCTCCTGCTCAGTGATGTTTCATTATGTGCATGAATTACAGCCATTTTATTGTTTCCTCATTTTGCCATCCCGAGAAACCCACATGCCTTGTTTCATGGCACCTCTTCTCCTCCTCCCTCCATCCATAATTGATGAGAGAATTTTCGTCTGTTTTTCAAACATGTGCTCTGCAGTAGCAGCAATATGGAAAAATTACTCCCTGACTCAACTCAGCAGTGGTTTATCTTGCTATCCTAAATGTTTGAAGTTATTGTGAATTTAAATAATTTTTATAATAAAATATATATACATTTAGGATAGCAAGATGATGGCAGTTGACTTTACTTATATTATTACTTATACTATTAGAACTTATATTATTATTATGTACGTATTTTTAAATTATTGTAACAATTTACTATAAATACCATCATTTTGGTATTGAAAATTTGATTTGTGATATTGTAAATATTAACTAAACAACTAAATATTAAAATATGGCCATGTGTTAATATATTTTAGTTTAAAATAATGAAAAATCTTTATTAAAAGGATTTATGAAAAGTGTCTCTGTAAAAACAACATTTTCAACAAGGTCCTTGAATTGTTTTTCTATGAATGTTTTGCATAGACCTTTTCTTTTTCTGTATTTTATTTTTTGGAACTCATGCACCATAGCAACATGGAAAATTAGCTTTTCAGCTTTTAAGTTTCTCATGTCAGCAATCCAACAATTTTAGAATAAGCCATTTTTTTTCAGTTTCCGTCTGTCTTTTTTGTCTTATTAGAATGTTTTCAGGACTGAAAAGCATAACACCAGATGCAGATGGTCCATTTGTTTTCTCACATACATGCTAACAGCCACTCAGTTTACCAACAACCGAATTAGTTTTTTGGGTTTGCTTGTCCTGGTTTAGCAGAAGGCTTTCCAGACCTCTTGGAGTCCTGTAAGAGATCCACAATCTGTCTGACAAGGACAGCAATCCTTGTGCACATGGTCATACCTGAAACAAGCTGTGCTTTCTATTCCTGAGTGGATAAACCAAAGCAGTTCAGAACACTGTGGCACGGATCAATGAACTTGTCTTTTATGTTAATGCAACGTCAGTGCAACACTCAATACAGGAGTTATGGTACAGGGGCCCTAAAAAGTAATTGGAAACACAATGTCATCATAATTTATGCCCCCACGTAGTTCCAAACCTGTAGCTTTTTTCGGCAGAACACAAAAGAAAATATTTTTTTTAGATTTTAGATTTTTTTTGTCCATGCAATGTTGTTTTGGACCCTATTTTTTGTCTTTCCAAAATATCTTCTTTTATGTTCCACAGAAGAAAAAAGTTTTGGAACGACATAAGGGTGAGTCAATGATGATAGCATTTTCATTTTTGGGTGAACTATCCTTTTCACTTTTAATTTTGCACAGTAGATCTTAAAAAAGAAGATAGAATTATTTTTCTGAAATGTTGTGTTTGTGCAATCTTTATTTAAAATAATGACATTTATGCATATTAAAGCCCACATAAAATTAAAATGGGAGTCTTGTGTCTTTTAGTCCATGCCTATTAGCTTTGAAGCTATCTAAGTGCTAGTGTGTTCAAAAAAGTTGACAAAATTCACTTTTAGCAGATATGCATTTAGAAGTTTTACAGTTTATCACTTCTGGGAAAATGGACCAAAAATTTTGATGACTCATCCTGCACTTTCCCTCCCAAACTTCCCATTTTAATAGGAAAAACAACTGTGCCTATTTGCCGTTTTATTGGATTTTAAAAGGACTTTTCACTCTACAATAACCTAATATCACTTTAAACCCTGATTAAAGGCCTGTTTTAACCCTGGTTTAAGCAACATTTCATGCTTGTAATTTTGAAATAGGGTTAGCAAATCTCCATGTCTGATGAAAAGATAAAATTTTAAAATGCTGTATGTTTCTAGGCAATAGAATTTCACACTTGGTTAACAATTACAAGTGTAAAAAGGCGAAAAGTGTACTTTCTGAGTCCATGTATTATAGGGGAAAAAGGAAAGGGAGTAGAAAGAGATACTTTTTGACTTTCTCCATTATTGATCCAATAAAAGCAATGATAGAGACAGAGGACAAGCACTGAAGAGTTTAAAAATCAAATGCCTCCTTCCCCCGAGTCTAGTGCGGTTTGGATAATTATACATCATTAACAGCAGAGAAATGCACTGAAGGGTGTTAACCAGTCTTAACCGCAGGACTACAGACACACACACACACACACTGAGTTCTCTGTGGGTTCTGTGCCCCATAGCCCATGTAATTGACGGTAATGTCGATCTGACATTCCCGGCTCGTGAGATCTCTCACCTTGAGCAGAATTGAACTCCCAACCGCAATGCGGTTTCTCCACAACAGCACGAGTTTACGACCCAGCGCACAACTGAGGTTTAAAAGTGAATTTTGTTTAAACACCATGGAAGGGAGTCCGACCAAATCTAGATTAGATTAAGTCCAATCCTATTCTTAAAGAGGATTCATAATTTGGCTATTCATCTGAAAACACTGGTGCAGTGAAGGGAGAGTATATAAAAACCTCTTTGCAGTGAGAAAATGTGTGTGACTACAATCTTAAAAACAGTTTATATGCTTTAATTTAATTTCAAACCCATGTTGTTTAGTGTATCTTCTGTGGAACAGTAAAATAGTTATTTTTGTGAATGTTCATGCTGCTCTTTTTTCTGTAGAATAAACATGAAAGGGGTTTTGGGCTGTCAAAAAAATCACAATTGTCATAAAAGTGGTACATACGATTTGTATCTTAAAGGGTTAGTTCACCAAAAAATGAAAATACTGTCATTAATTGCTCACCCCCATGTCGTTCCACACCTGTAAGACCTTCGTTCATCTTCAGAACACAAATAAGATATTTTTGATAAAATCCATTGGCTCAGTGAGGCCTCCATTGACAGCAAGATAATTAACACTTTCAGATGCCCAGAAAGCTTTAAAGACATATTTAAAACAGTTCATGTGACTACAGTGTTATGAAGCGACAAGAATACTTTTTGTGTGCCAAAAAACAAAATGACGACTTTATACAACAATATCTAGTGATGGGCGATTTCAAAACACTGCTTCATGAAGCTTCGAAACTTTATGAATCTTTTGTTTTGAGTCAGTGGTTCGGAGCGCGTATCAAACAGCCAAAGTTACAAACTAACCCTTTAAATTCCAAGTCTTCTGGAGACATATGATAGCTCTATGAGTAAAATTTTAGTCTTTACTTCAAGTTCATGTACATTCAAATATGGCAAATATGCATCATGCCAGGTTTGATGTCACTGATCATCATGAAATCGATTGTGAAAAGGATTTTTGCCTTTTAACACTTTTATTTAGAGAGTTTCTCAACCTTTTCGACCCTCATAGTCCAACACAATATTCAGGCCCTCCAAGATAAGGCAAGATGTTTTGGTATTTCTGCTGTTTTCCAATGTTTTTATTAACAGAAACTGGAAGTATAATAATTAACCACAATTCATTTTGTGATTCCATTAATTTCAAGAACTGTATATGGAGTCCCACATATGACATGCAGGATGAAATATGTATATTGTGGCCATTAATTAGCAAATCATTCCCAAAACTTAGTGATTTCAACATGTTTTATAAATTTGTTCCCTTGTTCCCTTCCTAGTAACTTGTGAGCATGATATAATAATTAGTTCCCTCATTTTAATTATTACAATGTGGCCATGATTTAGTAGTTTCCCTTGTTTAAGTTAAATTTAGTAAATCGAGGGAACAAATTAATAAGTCGTTGGAATGAATTTACGACACGATTTAACTAAAATGAGAGAACAAATTAATAAAATGTGCTGACATATTAGTAAGTCTTAGGAACGATTTGTTAATTCATGGCCACAATTTAAAAAAAAAGAAAGAAATATCTTGATTGTATATCTTTGTCTTTAGCTTTTCAGTTCAGTTTTAAGAATTAAGAATATTTTAATATATTAATAGTATATTAATATAAATTTTATTAATAATAATTTAAGCCCTCCTGCAGCCCCCTGGCGGAAGACCACTGACTAAAGGCCCCACTTAAAAATCAAACGATTTTTGCTGCTTGTTTAATTTACTTAATTAAAATGAGCTACTGCAACACAATTCTTTAACATTTTGTCTTACTTTCATATTGTGAAAATGTAAGTCCACTTAATCAGTTAGGACTTCATTAATTATTTTTGTTGCTGAAAGTCAGCAGTAAGTTTCTAGCTTTCAGCATGCTTTGCGTGGGACTGGAATGGGAGAGAAAATGTTGAAATTAAGTTTCATTTTATGTGTTTTTGAGGAACATCATTATGTTGCAGGGGGTTTTTTGGTTACCATTGTGTTGAAGAGTGGAGCTTAAGCTTAGTTTGAGGACCGATACATGAAAACTATGATGCCAATACTGTGCTGTACATTACATATAGTAAAAAAAAAAAAGTTGCATTTAGCATGCTAATGTGTGCTTTTGCTAGCTAGCAGTTACTACGCCACAGCTCTGCTCACATTGTGGGAGGGAAGGGGAAGTATTTGGGATTCAGTGCACATACAGGCAATGATGGATTGTACTGATGAACCAGATTCACTCTGTCGACTTCACTTTACCTCTTTGTCCTCTTCTTCGCCATGCAGTGAGAGAAGCAAAAGGTGACTAAACCCAACAGCTTTATGAATTCAGACTTCCTAAGGTATCGGCAAACACTCTAGACGATCATTCCATCATCTTTCTCAGACTGCTTGACGGCCTTTTCTGATGGCTATCAGCTGTTGTGCCTGATGTGAAGAGAAATTAGTTTTGTATGGTCTCTCTTTTTCTGTCATGAATTTTGTTTCCACTCTCTGAATGCAGACTTTTAAATCAATCTGGTTTTGGCTTGCTTCCATCAGTTCTTCTCTGAGGAGCAAATGATTAACTAAACCATTAGAGGTTTTCAATATTTCATAATAACTGTTTGTGATAGAGTTTGCTTGTGTTTTATCCTCTTGGGACCCAGTCATTTATTTTTATTCACTGTAGTGCACATTTGTTTTTAGTGAATTTCTCTGGAAGCATATAAGCCTTAGTTCATTATCTGAATTGGTGCATCTTCAAGAGGTAATTCTGGGCTTCTCAGAGATTCAACTTCCTCTCTTTAAAAAATGCTGACATCATGATACGTGTGTGTTTGTGCCTATTGTATAGTTTATATGTATATTATGTCTATGTGTAAATACACTGCTGTTGGAGTCAGTATGTTTTTTTTTTTTTTTGTTTTTTTTCCTGGAATGAATACATTTATTCAGCAAGGATACATTGTAAAATTGATCAAAAGTGGCAGTAAATACATTTATAATATTACAAAAGAGTTGTTTCAAAGAAATGCTGTTCTTTTGAACTGTCTGTGTATCAAAGAATTTTGATGAGCACAAATATTAAGCAGCGCAACTGTTTTTAACACTGATAATAATCAGAAATGTGTCATGAACATCAAATCAGCATATTAGAATGATTTCTGAAGGATCATGTGACACCGAAGCCTGGAGTAATGATGCTGAAAATTCAGCTTTGCCATCACAGGATTAAATTACATTTTAAAATATATTAGCATAGAAAACCGTTGTTTTAAATTGTAATAATATTTCACAATATTAGCTTTTACTACATTTTTGGTCAAATAAATGCAGCCTTGGTGAGGATTATTTCAAAAACATATTACAAAAATGAGAGCCACAGCTAATTCATATGTTATGCTAATTATTGTAAATATATAATATACATATAAACATAATTCTCTACATTTTTTGTAACAATTCTACACTGAATTTGTCTATCTGTGTGTCTACAGTGAGTGTTTTTGTGTTGCTTATGTTCCAAACACAAGGTTAAACTGATTTGTTTTTGAATAAAGTCAGTGTCCCTGATGGACCTTAAAGAGCCTTTTTAACAGCTTCCACTTTACCCGTAGCTACAAATATATTGTTTCCATCTTTCCATTCAAGAGTGTTAATAGACTCACATTGCTGTTGCCTCCAACGGATTGCTGTGGCCTTTGTATTTGCTCACATGCGACTGTGTTTTAATACGGATCATTGATCATGCCGTAATGTAAAACTCCCCTTCTGGGCTCAGCAAAATATGTGTCTATCCTAATTTCTCATTCATGGTCTTCATCTTGTGCGTGCAAACCTTTAGACTGAGAGAGCTGTATTGTTAGATGAAGCATGTTGGCCCTCTTCAACACAAGAGCCTGTAAAGCACTGCATCTTTTCTCTTATCTTGTGACCTACAATTTTTACTCATTCCACATGTTCTTAACTGTTTTGCTTTTTTATTTAAACAGTATCACACAAGAATGCTGTTGAGTTGATGTGGCTACAGCCATCACAGCCATGCTATTAGTACAGCATGAATGAAGGTGCATCTGCATTCCAATTCACAAACTTATGCACTGTTACATGTAGTATAATAGCGTGTAGTAGTAGTTCAGTGTGGAATTTTCACACTGAAAATTCCAAAAAGTGGAGATCAGTGAAGACCAGGGGCCGGTTGCATAAACCACATAGACTAGTCTTAAAAGTTAAGATACTAATGTTTTTCTTGAAGAGTGGTCCTAATTTTTTAAGTCTGTTACATAAAAAGGTAGATTGGTGTAATTTGAATTGGAAAAATAAACTAGTTCTTAAGACACAGTCTTAATATAGTGACTAAGTTTATGCAACTGGCCCCAGAATGTTTTGGAGAGATTTGGGTGGACTTTTTTGACTTGATCCAGTAATTAACCACCCAGAACACCCTAGCAACCACCTTCAGTAGCAACAGCCTCCAGCACCCTAGCATCATGTACCCACTCACTCATTTTCTTTAGAAAATGTCAAAGTCTAGTTTCTAAAAGTGCTTGCATATTGCTGAAGCATGTCCTGCAGTCTGCTATAGCGTGACACAGCGTCTGTCACATCAGATGGTGCCTTACCTCTTTGCAAGACATTTATTAGGCGTTTTTAGCACAGATGATAATGTAGCAGTACTGATAATGAAATAAAGCAACATGGTGTTTCTTTTAACATCATTTCAGAAGAGTTTGCTTTCTAGATTTTCAGATGCTGCAGTGATGTTTATGCTGCATTACATGGACTCATGAGCAGTGTTGGGGGTAACGCATTACAAGTAACTTGAGTTATGTAATCAGATTACTTTTTCAAGTAGCAAGTAGCTAACTCAAGTAGCTAAAAATTACTTTTTCAATTTACAACAAAATACTGGTTACTTTTTCAAATAAGTAACGCAAGTTATTTTTTCACATTTATTGACTGACAGCTCTCCTGTCCCCATGTTGAGAGAAATAAAGTGCAGAGGCGTTATGTTCGCTGTGTAAACAACATGATGGTTATTGTAGTTCTAGACTAAATGTGAGCATGCATTTACTCATTACTCGCACAAAAACATTCAGTATTCCTCAAAATGAATAAAAACAGTGAAATGCAATCTCAGAATTTTATACAAACCTGTAAAAATTGAATTATGTTAAATAATACAAATATACTTTATGTATTTAATCTTACTTTATTAAGCAATGTCTTTGCTGCTGACCTTCAATGATCTAATTAAACCATATTAATAAGCAAAAATGACTTTTGATTAGATTTATAAATAAGAGTGTTAAACTGTATCCTATTTTTCTTTAATCCAGAATGGCAGCACAGCTGAAAGGTTTGTTTGAGCTGCGCCCTCTACTGTACAGGTGTAAACATGCGTTTCCTTCCACCTGAAGCTTATTCATTTCACTGTTGGTGTGAAAGGGCATTAACATTTGCTAGAGATATAATAGAACTTTTAAAGTAACGCAAAAGTAAAGTAACGCGATTAGTTACTTTTTAAGGGAGTAACGCAATATTGTAATGCATTACTTTTAAAAGTAACTTTCCCCAACACTGCTCATGAGTGCTCATGAGTCAAAAACTTTATTTAAACAATATTATATAGCTACTATGAAAGTTTAATATTTAAAAAAACAACCTAGATGTTAAAGAGATATTTATAGAAAACTGCTATGGAAGTCGATAGGCTTGTTCGACTTGATGCAGCGACGTACAGACCGATCGGCGGCTGACTTAAAGCAGTGCATGCCGGTAAGAAATTTTGTCCGACTTGAGACAGCGCCGACGCCATGTGACTGTGACGTGTGGCATCAAAGTACCACGAGAGCGATTCGAGATCAGCCGCCTGAGTCAGCCAGCGCAGTTTCTCAAGAGGAGCTGCACGAGCTCTGATGACGACACAGCTGTTTCACGATTGGCCGGATTCACCGCATGACAACGATCACGTGTGTTTCGTGTTTATTGTCAGGCCTTCAGTTCCACTAATGCTCAAAAATCTGTATTTTTATAACAGTTAAAGCTATTTTCATGTAGTCACGATGTTATATTGTGTCATGTTTATCAAGATAAAACTGATAAAAAACGTAGACCGCACTACATTGGTATTTAAATAATATATGCTTATGTTGAACTTTATTCTTATAAAAACAGATGCTGTAAGCAGTACATAAAGTATTGAATGAAAATGTCTCTGAAACATATGTGTATTAGTCAAATATTGCATTTATTTCACTTCAGCTGTGATAAAGTATGCAAATACAGCACGAGCGTCATTACGAGAAGCAGAAAGTGTCCGACTTCACGTCTCTGTTTTCAGCTCCTCCCCGCCTGTACGCGGATACTCTCGCCGATCGGTTGCATCCAGCCGCAGCCGATGTCGAACACACCTAATGGCTTCCATCATGTCACATTTGGTTTGGACTCTTTGTTTGAGTTTTCATTGGTTCCTGAGTTTCTTTAAGTTCCTGCCACTTGGTTTCCATGGTCACCATCATTATTAGTTCATGTTTGTCAGCTGTGTCTCATTAATCAACTTGTTATCTTCACTACTTAAATTCCTGCCTTTCTCTTGTTCCTTCCTTGTCCGGTCTCGTCAGTTATATGCGTGTGTTTGCCTTTCATGTTTGGATTTATGTCTTTGGATTAATTAAAGATTGTATCCTGCCTTTATCATCGTGTTTGTGTTGGATCATCTACACAGCAGTGTGACACATCAACTGTCTGGTTACGAAACATTCTTCAAATTGTCATCTTCTGTGTTCAACAGAAGAAAGAAATTCATACAGGCTTGCACCAACTTGAGGATGAGTATTTTCATCGCAAGTTCACGTTTTACAGCAGAAACCAACAAGCGCCCTTGTTGTTTGTGTACAAAAACCGATAAGTTCGTTTTAGCGAATCAGCGTACCGTATTCAAGTCAGGTGACAAGGCTTCTCGTCACTTCAAAAAGACGCGCTAGCTGAGGGAAGTTTTGTCAAAACCGACTAAAAGTGATCGAGGATTTATAATTTCAACTCCTGTAAGTCCTTGTACACCATACACGACGTACATGCTGAGACCTTGGTTGTCCTTTTGCGTGTGTTTGAGTGTGTTTTTTAAATGCAATTACATAGCAATTACTTGGTTTTGTTTAACTCTGAAACATGAAATGTGGAGTTATCCGCTTTTGCCAAAAAACGACAGTTGGAGTTATCTGCTTTTGCTAAAAAACTTTTAATATATATAAAAAACTTTTAATATATATAAAAAACATACTTTAAGTTAACTTTAATTTTTTAATTTACCTGTATTTTTTGGAGTTAACTGCAGTTTGATATTACTTGGAATGCACAATAAAAAAAAACATGATTTGTGAGAATTAATAAAAACTGTTTTTGCAAATGAACTGTGGGACTGAACTCTTCAAATGATGACAGAATTTTCATTTTTGGGTGAACTATCCCTTTAACTTGAGTTGTCACTCAAAAGTGTTCCCAGAAGTCTGCATAAAACTTGATATATTTTAATTAATCATTAAAAGTATTTAAATTGAGTTAAACACAATTTTAATTGGCTATATAATTATTTGGTTAAACAGCTATGCTTATCGCTGTTTTGAAAATGTGTTTTTAAATGAGTGTGATTTATGTTACAGTCCTGGTTATTGTCTGCCTTGACTCAAAAACCTTGACTCTCCCAAAGCAGATACATAAAAAATTCATGAAGTATATACTCCAACTCACTTTAAAAAACAGCAGCCGATCAATTTAAAAAGAAAGCCAGAGAGAAACGCCTCTAAGAGACAAAACTTTTGTGACCTTTGTACTATTTTGCTCCAAGTCACACTTGTTTATAAAGGTCCTCAAACTTGTCCTTGCTTAACTTCTTTTACTTTCAGTATTATTTTCAATGCTATATTTTGTTGTTGGTGCTTGTTTCCTCCTTTTTCCTGTGTTCATTCTTGATGAAAGCAAAGTAGAATATTCCTTTAATGATTTTCTTTTGTTTCTTATTTTCTCTTGATCTCTGAGACAGTATGAATAATAAGCGTTTGTGTGTGTGAGACTGTGTTTCTGTCACTGAATACTGTATTCCCATTACAAAGCTGCCAGAGGCATCCGGTTATGAACCAGTCGCTCTTTGTCATGTTTTTGCCTGCATTGCATGTGAATGTCAGAGTGAAATAGAAATCAGAACTTTCTATTAGTTTGTTGTATTTTAGCTTCTGTTTTATTCAGTGAGCCTGACTACAGCATGATCACATGATCACCTCATCTTCTGGTCTGCAGCAGTGGTGATGGAGTTACTATCTTGGCACACAACAAGATTTTCATAATTAAACCAGCTAGCTAAGTTTGAGGTCAGTAAGATGAGACTTCTTAAAAAAAATCTTGCCAAACCCAAACTTTTGAATAGTAGTGCAAGTCATTTTAATATTTTTGTTACACTACACTACTACTTATGAGAAGAGTAGTTACTGTAAAAAGCTATAATCAACACACCTCTCACACACAATACACACATTACTTTTTTTAATATACTTTTTTGAAAACGTGTTTTGCTGTGTCCGCCATGCACTTCTTGTTGTGACCAACAGGGGTCATATAGTCTTAGTTTGATAGTCTTAGTTTGTGAATGTCTTCCTAAAATTCCTCAAAACCAAATAACATTTCATTATTCTTGATACCACAGCAAATCCAATATGCTATTAAACACCCTCTTTTATTAAATTATTAATGATAGAAATAAAAACAATTAAATTCAAATTATGGCCTTCAATTTTTTTTCAATTAAATCAACATAGCCCCAAGTGATTGCAAGTAATTACTGAAGTAAACAGTCAGCAATAATAATCAAAGAAATAAATGAAGCGCAGTAAGTGGGTTTCTCATTGTTGACTGAATAATATTAATGACATAATAGACTGCGACAGACTGCGTAAAACCAGATCAAAACCAGTATATTAAAACAAAGTTTGTCCAGTATGGACATCCCTAGTCTTAGCCAATCAACAGGCTGGTTTGAGCTCAGATGGGCAGGTCTTATCTGGTCTGATCTGATCTGATGTGGTTTGGTCTGGTCTGTTGGCATCCCTCATTGTCAGCCTCAGTGTGCAGCTCATCAGAAGCTGTCAGAGCGAGATGGGCTCTGTAAAACACCAACTCAACTGTTTGAAAAGCATCTC
Organism: Hypophthalmichthys molitrix; assembly: GCA_037950675.1. Classification (NCBI taxonomy): domain Eukaryota; kingdom Metazoa; phylum Chordata; class Actinopteri; order Cypriniformes; family Xenocyprididae; genus Hypophthalmichthys; species Hypophthalmichthys molitrix. The sequence goes on along the minus strand of CM075494.1, from coordinate 18,643,890 downwards.
ACTCCTCTTCACACTGTGTTCTTCTCTAGCGCCGGACTGTCTTTTCCTCTCTTTCTCATGCACTCAGTGCCTTTGATGTCTCTCCAGCTCTCTCTCCTCTTGTTTTAGACATGCACTCTTTCACTGCTTCTCCACCCCTCGTCGTGTCTTCAGTGAGGCTTTAGGGTGTGTTTTAATCTGCTCCTCAGTTCAATAGTCAGCGCACTGCCTAGGGAGTCACCAGTTCTTGTGCACTGAAACCATCCCTTTCTAGAGATTACCACAATGCACTATACAAATGAGTTATTAAGTGTTATTTAAAAAAAAACACTTTTTGTTTTCTAATTTATTACTTTTACTGTATTTACTTTGTTTTAACATTTTCTGAATGCCATTATGTGTGCGAACATCATTATGCAAAACTACATTTTTCAGTAGCATGACAGTAGCTCAGCTATTTTAAGTGTAGCTTTTCCCCTAACAAGCAAATTTTTCCAACAAGTTGCTCTTTAGTAGGACAAAATGCAACACTGCAACTGTTTTTTGTCCCAGTGAACTGGGCAATAATCATTTATTTTACATGTATTCATTTGTTTTCATCTAGAGCAGCTTTCAGAGCACTCACATATATTTTATTATTGTCTCCTGTATGTTACCTGATAGTGTTGCTAGCACCAGCTGAGCCCTAATTGAGATCCTCATCCATTTTTTACCTTATTTTTTGTCATATTTATAAAATATATTAAAAAAAAATATTTTAAGATATTGGGCCCTATCATGCACCTGGCGCAATGCGACGCCAGGTGTGACGCAAGTGTTTTTTGCTAGTTTCAGCTCGACGCAGTTATCATTTTCATGTCCAGCGCCCACGATGTTTAAATAGCAAATGCATTTGCACCCATCTGGGCGTGCTGATCTGAAACTGAGGTGTGTTCAGGTGCATTGTTGGCGTGTTGCTATTTCGAGGCAAATGAAAACTACTGCACCACTGACCAACAAAAACCTGTGCTTTGTCCCAATTCGCCTACTTATACTAAGCCCTAAAAGTGTGTACTGTTTTTGTAAAGAAAAAGTACATACTTTTGAGTGTGTAGCAGAATAGTATGCAAGCTTTGAGACATACTACTTCGTCCTTGGTCATAATTGCGTCTTTAACGGACGTTCTGTCGCTTGGTTACATACAACCTGTAACCGTTTAAACTCCCCTGTCAGTCATCTTGTCACAGTTAAAATCCTCTTCATGCAATTAAATTTAATTTCCTACCATTTCGGAGAGAAATGTTAGCTGTTAGAGTGTGCACGGATCTGCACTTCAGATTCCTACCGGAAAAAGTCCATCTTTGGAATACTTATTTAAACATACTACGATTTGGGACACATTAATTCTAATTTCGAATACTATTTAGGACGGATAGTATGCGAATTGGGACGCAGCACTGGTCTAAAGTCAATGGCGCAGTATTTTTTGTTTTGTTTGTTTGTTTTTGTTATTTAAAGAGCATGTTAGTAATATGTGCCTATAACAACGTGCATACACTCTGCTTATTACACACACACAGGGATGCGCAGCAGTACACAAACATGTCAAATATTAAAAATAAAAGAATTACAATGCTTTAACCTCATGCATAAGCAGATCCGTTTCCTCTCTGGAGAAGAATTCAGTCTTTCCGCTTAAAAATTCCGCCATGTAAATAGCGAATCTGCCATGGTGTAAGTGCAACTGGCTTTTAAAGGGAAGGGAAGGTGAGAATCTGATTAAGAGACTAGGTACAACCCTTTTAGACCACACGCCTGGCATGCTGACCATTTTTTCCATCGTTAAACTAGCAAAAGTGGATTCAGACACGCCTTAAGTGCACCTGTGCCAAGCACTTTAGACCATGCGCTTAGATCCTTAAAATAGGGCCCATAATGTTTCAAACCTTAACACTTTTGGGTTCAAGCAACATTGGACCTCTTTGACTTGCATCATACACCTTAGAATAGTCTTTAGAAAGAAATCATACAGGTTTGGAATGATGATGGTGAGTTAATGACATTTTAATTTTTTGGATGAACTAACCCTTTAAGATACTGCTCACTTTTTTTGCTTAGCAGCTTTTTGAAAAGAGTAGCTTCCATGCTTTCAAAGTAGCTTCCACAACACACACTCTTATAATATGTGGCACTTCAGTAAATATTCTGCAGTAGTATTGCCCTTGACCTGCTACATTTGTAAGTGCAACAGTGAGTTAAATATAACTGTTTTGAGGTTTTGACCAAGACTAGAGGTCAAATGTGTTTCAGATCAGGGCATTAAGTGCAGCTCTCCACATGGCAGATGTGCTGTAGCAGTGGCTGTCATTGCCAATTCCTCCCTCTCGAATTCCTTTCATCTCCATCTCCGGCAATCTCGACATTCCTTGGCCCTGCTGCCAGCGGGGCTCATGAGGGTTGACAGTTACGCCCAGTGATGCTGCAGGATTAGAAATGATTCTCCAAGGCCCCGGGGTCTCGCCGAACTACAAGGGGAGAGAGAGAGAGAGAGAGATAAAATTAGCCCTCAGAAAAGGGAATTGGAGACTTTGAGGTGGGAGGAAAGGGGAAAGCCTTACAAGAACAACTGTGCCTTCTGGGAAACAAATAGCTTGAGACATGAAAGACACAAGGAAGAAAAAGTCTTCTAGAGGGCTTGTAGCGTCGTCCCTCACAGATATAGTGTTAGCAAGTGCAGTATCACATATTTTATGTGATTTTATGTGAATCACATTTCTGTGTGAATAGAAAGTGAGCATCTAATATAAGGATTTCAAATGGTCATATTGTATATTCTTTTTTCCCATAAAGAGGACACACTAAGGTATGTTTTGTTGAATGAGTGATTTCATTTGTTAAGAAGAGAGTGAAGAGGAGTGGATGAGGGTGGAAACAGAGAGAATGGAGTCATTAAAGAGAGATGCATATCAAGAGACTGATGGGAGGGTGAAGAGAGATATCAAAGAGGGCCGATGACATCTCTGAGAGGGGTGTGAAAATTAGGAAATAAAATCAGATATAAGAGCGGAAGGGGTTTGTAGAGAGAAACAGAGATTAATGATATAAGCAGATTTTGTAAAGGCACACTTTAATCCAGGCCTGGAGCAGGACACTATTTCTAAAACAGATGCAGTGAAGCCCTATATAAGAACAAAAACGGTGGATCTGTAACATTTTTCTCTCTCCCTCCTCTTTGTGTTCACCCGTGTGTTACACCTTTAACCTCAAGTGAGACCTGCATTAAAAACGGTGACACCTCAGATGAGGCCCATGTTTACAGAACATTGTGTCTGTGAGCACCTGTTCAAAACTTTGCTCTCATTTAAGTTGAATTATTCATCAGGGGTCACAAATCAGAACATTTCTCACTGAAAGTCTCTTAGGCTTATAAGACATTATTTTGTAGAAGAAAGGAACAGACTTAACATTTGGCTCAGTTTGCACAAAGTAATCTCCTAGTTTTTATGCACACGGAGCAACATCAGTCAGTTCTTGCAGCAACGTATGAATAATATTTAGGCTTCTGTTTGTAGCCCCTTATATCATTGAAATGCCATTCACCTTCATTTCTACTTACCTGTCCTTATGTCTGTGAGTATTTCCTGTCTGGTCTGATGTGTCTTTCAGTTTTTTCCTTGAGTTTCATAATTAGATTCTCATTTCAGTAGACGTGCTGTCTGGTGTACTGATGCAGCACTGAAGAAGAGCTTAGAGGTGGTGTAGCCTATTGGCTAAAGATAACCAAAAGATTACGGTTCAAACCCAGAGAAAAGTGAACAATAAAGTAGCATTGCATTGTTATTTTAAATCCCAGGGTGCATCACAGATTGTCCTGTCATATTTGTTAGGGTCATTTTTAGATAAAAGCATCATCTAAATGACAGATGTGTAATATTCTTGTTCATCCAGAACTCTGGATTGGTCCAAGCAGAGCTCTTGTAGGTTGATGAGCACCGCACACAACCCACCAATGTTACGTAATGAAACCCACTCACAGCACAGTGTGGTGGCAGGAATTTTTTTTTAATGTTTTTGAAAGTCTCTCATGCTCACCATGGCTGCATTTATTTGATCAAAAATACAGTAAAAACAGTAATACTGTGAAATATTATTACAATTGAAAATAACTGCTTTCTATTTGAATAGATTTTCAATTGTAATTTATTCCTGTGATCAAAGCTGAATTTCAGCATCATTACTCCAGTCTTCAGTGTCACATGATCCTTCAGAAATCATTCTAATATGATGGTTTACTGCTCAAGAATAATTTCTTCTTATTATTAAACAGTTGTGCTGCTTGATTTTTTTTTAACTGTACATGCATTAGCATACATACACAATCTTTCGTAAATGAACAGCCACACACTATAGTAGTTGCCCTCCTGCAATAGACAAATTTCTCAAGACCCAAGTGTACAAACCTCTACATGATTCTTTAATAAAGAAGCTCTGCCAACAACATTTGTTAACATTGCAAATGGTGATTAAATCTTTTTTTTTTTTTTACCAAAAATGATTTTATTTGTCTTCAGTGTTTTGCTAATTAAACTTTTCTGTACATTTTGTTGGTTGCTAAATTGTTGTATTGGCAGCTGCCAGCGCAGCTGACATCCACATTAGACCTTCACATGCATTGTGCAGATAGATCTCGCTGTATCAAGCGTCATTGAGGAAAGTCAGCAGCCGCGCTGTGTTCCAGTCAGCAGAGCTGAAGCTTGTTTTTGCCCAGCTGACCTCCAACTGAAACCAGATCAATGGAGTGAGGAGCCAGCTAAGAGCAAAAAATACAGTCTGTACTTTCACTGCACACCTGCACATTACCCATACTGCCGGGTGTGGGGAAAATGACAATGAGGATTTTTTTTTATTTTTACTGTGGGCAGGTGAAGGACTATCAATTGGTTGAGGTAGAAAGAGACTCGAGATGTTTTCTTTTCTGATCTGGAGTTGGACTTGAGCTGTGTGGTTTAAAAGAATCACACGTCAGATGTTTGGCATTCTCTCACCCCTCAACACTCGTTCATAATTTATGACTTTTTGAAGGCCTTTTATCAGTTTCTTCTCTTTATGCTCTTTAATGCATTGTTTCACGTTGCATTGCTTTTCAACTATACAGTATATCGCTGCTTATTTTATTTAATTTTTTCTCTGCTTGTGTCTCTTTTTGCAGTTGTAGAAATGGCGATGAACAGCATCCTCAACCCTGATGACATTAAGAAAGCACTGGATGCATTTAAAGGTAAATGTGATCCACCTTGTCATCCACATATGTTTTCTTATTCTAAAATATGATTTGAAAAACAAATAATATGCAGAAAGATTAATTATGATCTTTATAAAAATAAGTTTACATTTTTTAAAATCACTTCTTTCTAAGGGGCCATTCACACAAAACATGTTTTTGCATTTCACCTTGCTGTTTTCTGTAGTTTTTCTATGTAAACAGACACTAGACAGACGTCTTTGGCCATTGCAACCGCATTTTGCACTTTTGTGGTGTTTCATGGATAAAAGAACTGAGAGTTGCAGCACTCAAGATGCTGTTAACGGCCTCTTTTTCTGTAATTGAGAAATCATGACTGTAATTATAATTGCAGAGGGAAAGTCATAAATACTTGATTCAGAGAATTCGCTGTAAATCAGCCAACATGGGAAGGAATTTTCATCATATACTCACACTGATGTCATTCTAAACTAAATTTCAAGAATCCCTTTTTTTATTATCATGAAAGTTAATGGGGACACTGTAGATGATACAACAGTGATACAGCATGATGTATCAAAAAATTATCCAACTTAACGGTACGTTTACATGACTTCAGTATACTAAAATGGAAAAGTTTTTCCTTTGTGTTTGTCTATAAGATCCCAGTTCACACGGATCTGCGAAAATGACTAAAAATGATGTATTATTTATGCCAGGCCAGTAGTTGGCGATGTCACTTTGTAACAAAACACTATGCGCCTTTAGACTGTACATATAAAGCCCAGAACACACCAAGCCGACGGTCGGCCGTCGGGCAGTTTTTGTTCGTCGGCCGACTGAGTTTTCTCAGTGTGTTCTGCACCGTCGGCTGAAATTGGTCCTCGTCGGCTTTTTTTCGGCCGATTCGACATGTTGAATTGGCGTCAGAGCTTGTCGGTCAGTAGGGCCATCTTATCATTCTGGGGTGCGTTTCCCAAAGTGAACTATGGTCGCAAGTTCCGTCGTTATAGAATAGAGTACAATGGAACTTACAACCATGGTTGGCTAACAACGTTTTCGGGAAACGCACCCCTGATTGGCTGTTCAGCTACTGCCACCTGCTGGTACGGAAAGGCATTTCTTCTTACGCAGGCGCAGAATGGAAGTGCTACTTGGCCATCGGGTGTCGAGCGTCGGTTTGGTGTATCAGGGCAACTTTGGAGCCAGACGCTGCCAACGTGAGCCAACCCCGCAGTCTTCTTTCATCGCCACTAGTTCGTCAGCGTCGGCTTGGTGTGTTCCGGGCTTAATACGCATGCGCATGACGTTACCGTTTTCACAAATTTGCATTTTTGTAGTTTTCACAGAGATGATAACGGTATCGTTTTCAAAAACGTGTACTTTGAAACCTGTTTTCAAAAGTTTGCATTTTCAGGCCCCCAAAATCCTGTTCAAAACGCAATTTTTTTTTTTCCATTTTTAGTTGAAAACTGTCGTGTAAACGGCCCCTAAGTTTTGATCTGTTTGTCACACATAACTATTGTATGACTTCAAAACACGTGCACAGTTTGTATGGACCACTTTTATAGTACATTTATGGTGCTTTTTTGTTCTACTCCAAGCTTGACAGACCCAGTCCCCTTTTACATTCATTATATCAAGAGAAAATTCACTTTTGTGTTCTACAAAAAAAAAAAAAAAAAGACATAGGAGTTGGAAAAACATGAGGGTGAGCAAATGATGACAGAATTTCCATTTACAGGCAAATTTTTCATAGTTTCCAGACAAAACGTCAGTGATTGTCTCTGTGTTGCGATCTTTTCGTAGCCGTCGACTCATTTGACCACAAGAGGTTTTTTGAGATGGTCGGACTGAAGGCGAAGTCGGCTGACGATGTGAAGAAGGCTTTCCACGTCTTGGATGCAGACAATAGCGGATTTATAGAGGAAGAGGAACTTAAGTAAGATTTACACAATTTCTACACTACAAAAATAATAATAAATAAATAAAAAAACAAGCATGTTTGCTTGTAACCAGTTGTGTTGTAGACACAATACCCGTGATAACCCCCCGTGCCGGGTAGCGCCGATAGAAGATGATATCATGTATAGACAATAGCCAGATGAGATATCGTCAAATGCGTCAGCCATATCATCAGAGGATTTGGTGTTTCCAATTGATGTATTACATTATTATTATTAGACTACTTTTATCATTAAATTAATATTACAATTAATTTGCACCGCAATAATTCCTTCCTTGACAACAACTTAGTGTCGGGCCAGATCCGGCCCACATCTGGTCCGCGTGTAATCCACATGTACCAGATGTGGGCCAGATCTGAGCCACACTATGTTGCTGTCTGGGTTAGTACATCATATATTAGAGTAGCTTACTCCTCATTTCAAAAATGACTTGTTTAACACAAAATAGATGTCTCATTTATTCACTATGTATGGGCCACAAGAGAAATATTAAGAAAATAAATTAAGACAGTTATCAGTTATCAGCACAAAGTAGATTCAGCTCTCATCGTCTTTGAGAGAATATGGGCCGTTAATGCAATGTCAGATGTCAAAAAACTCACTTTCTGTAGAGAATAATTGACTGGGGTATAACTGTCACGCAAAATTTGCACATTGCTTGTGTGATATCCACTAGCTCGCCTTCATGGTTTAAAATGGAAATATTTCCAATATTGTGACGTGAGATTTTGCTTTATTCACATTTTGCATACGTCATTTCTCGTGATAATACAATCAAGTAAATAAACAAGTAGGCTAAATTAAACACCCAGCTCGCCGAGGGGGGGGGGCTCGGACTTGTGGTTCATGGGGGGCCCTGCGGATTTGCACTACGCCACTGCTTGTAACCCGTAACATTTATAATTGAAACTCTCAGAATAAAGGCAAGTAAACAAGAGGTTTGACAGGTGTTCGACTCGCTCTGTTTCCTCTCTGCAGGTTTGTTCTGAAGGGTTTTGCTACAGATGGGAGAGACCTGACCGATAAGGAGACCAAAGCATTCCTGCAGGCTGCGGACAAAGATGGAGATGGAAAGATTGGAGCAGAAGGTAAAATGAAAGGAATATACCGTAACACCAGGGGCGTCGTGCATTTTTTTTTTTTTTTTTTTTTTTTTGAGTGATCAACAGTGGGAGTCCTGGCTCACTTGTGATAAGTGATAAGATAAGAAAACACTTTTTTTTTTTAAATAAAAAAAAACTTTCTAGCCCTTTATATAAGTGTAATATGTGTTAGACTAGTGGTGTAAAATGCCTCAGTTTGAATAGGCATACAGATTAAAAATGACTATGAATACTGTGTTTATGTTTAAGACTAGCCTACTGTGTCATATTTTGATATGCAAACTTGTAAAGCCTCTAAACTGTGAAATGATCAGAACTTTGCTGAAAAGCCTGTTGTACACAATATACTACATTCTGTTGTCTTTTCTACATTTTTTTAGCAAGTAAAAGGCCTTTTAGTCTAATTCTAAAAACATCTTCCTTCAACTTATGTTCATTTTATAAAGCAAACATAAATAACTACTGGACCAAAGCTTTACTGATTATATTTTTAAGAAAAATCATGATAAAGTGTCAAATGTGATCCATCAGACTTTTGAGGAACGTTTATTTGTCCATCTCTTAGTCATCACTGCATTGCATTATATGTTTTGCCCCCACAATAAAAACTGTGGCCGGGAGGATCTCAGACTTTCATTTCGGATTTCAGAGAATTTCCCCTTACCAAAAGAGTACAACAGTTTTTATAGACTAAGCGTTTGGCAAAAGTGACGTGATTCATTACATTCATTATTTTCTCTAATATGATTGGTTCTTCTTATGTATAATTCTCTGTTACTAGGTAAAAGCAAATTTGGATTCAGGTTTTTTCTAGGGTCATGAAGCTATATTTATATATTCAGACAACTGTCTAGCTCTTTCGTTATATTCATGATCTAGTTTTGTTTACTCTATTTTCTGTATTCAAATGCATATTCAGACACACTTTGGCCCAGTGTTAGGGACATTTAGTTTTCAAAATGTTAATTCAAAATCAAATGTTAACCCTGCAAGAAGAAGGAATGTTAGCTATGTTTAATTAAAATTAAAATTAAATTTTCCTTCACGCAAGCTATTAGAATTTCATCTTACTTTTTGGCCATATAAATATCAACCAAATTCCATATTTTTTGCTCCATATTCTCATTATATCATACTATATGAGCTATCAAAGCCTGATGTATCAAATATGATAAACTGTTTCTTTTTTAAAAAAATAATAAAAAATAGATTTTTCTGACTATTATTTCATAAGTCAGGCTTTACAGGGTTAATTTTCAAGTAATGGTTTCCAGTTTGGATAGAAATTATTTAGATTCAGTGACTCTTTTCTTTTAGATTCAGTGACTTTTTCATGAGGTCATTTGAATCAGACCGATTCTGCGAATCTGATTCACCAGTATCTGGCGAAACTGCATACGGATGCACACAAACTGACTAGATTTGAAAATTGTCACAATTTCTTTTGTATTTTATTTTTATTTTTGCACTTAAAACTATTTTAGTCACAGTCTAGTGCCTTTATGGACATGATGGTTTTACTAAACCACATTATGTACCTTTTTCATCATATACTACTAATAATTTCTCTATCTCTTTCTGTTTCAGAGTTTGCTGCTCTGGTTCGTGAATAAGTGACACGGACTCTTAGCCTGTTCATACCTCATGACCCCTTGACCTCGACCTCAGCCTAATACACCCCTGAAGCACAGACACACATACACACTCACTTAAGGCCCGGGTATACTTCATTTTCTGCGTTCTGCTCCACTCGTGCACAGTGAGTGCACAAGCCTTTGAAAGTAAACTCCTTTGGCCGTGAGCGCAGAAAGATGCGTTCAATCCCACATCTAGTGGACTTTGCTTTCAAGCGCTCAAATCACTCGCACATGCACCAGTCACAAAAATCGGGCTGTGCGTGGACAGTGCGCGGTCGTCCGCAGACCCTCCTGATGACGAAAATTACATCACACGGGCAGTGCGCGGAACCGTTGCGGAACGCGGGCGGCCGAAGTATACTTTGGACTTCACACACACGCTTGTACACCCCCCTCCTGAATACATCACCAACACACACACACTAATCTCCCATCATCATGCTATTTATTTTCCTTTTTATACAAAAGTGAGTGTTTCTGCTATTGTATAGATCAAGAGACCTTTAACAGGGCAAAACCTCATGCCGGCAATATGTAGATATAATAGAAGAGAAAACACACTGTCCATTGTCCACTATTCCTTGTCTATCTTAATCTTCCTTCCATTGATCTTTCTCTCCACTGCCCCCAAACCCTCCCTCCAAACTCTCTCCATCTCTCTGATAACAAGCCTTTGTGAAACACACCAAAAAAAGAAAGAGGTCATGTTGTGAAAGAAAACAAAATAAAGAGACAATGCCCGAAGAGTTCCAGTGTGTAATAAATCTGTTTGTGTTCTCTTTTTTCTTCTATAATTAGTCAAAAGTACAGTATGTCTGGCAGGGATGCAAAATTCTGAATCTATCTATCTATCTGTCTGTCTGTCTATCTATCTATTTATTTGTCTCTATCTATCATCTATATATCTATGTATCATCTATCTATTTATCTATCTATCTATCTCTGTCTGTCTGTCTGTCTATCTATCTATTTGTCTCTATCATCTATCTGTCTGTCTGCCTGCCTATCTATCTATCTGTCATCTGTCTATCTCTGTCATCTGTCTGTCTGTCTGTCTGCCTATCTGTCTATCTATCTATCATCTGTCTGTCTATCTATCTATCTGTCTGTCTGTCTGTCTATCTGTCTGCCTATCTATCTATCTATCTATCTATCTATCTATCTATCTGTCTGTTATCTGTCTATCTATCTATCTCTGTCTGTCTGTCTATCTATCTATCTGTCTGTCTTTCTGTCTGTCTGCCTATCTATCTGTCTGTCTGTCTGCCTATCTATCTAGCTATCTGTCATCTGTCTATCTATCTATCATCTGTCTGTCTATCTATCTATCTATCTATCTGTCTGTCTGTCTGCCTATCTATCTAGCTATCTGTCATCTGTCTATCTATCTATCATCTGTCTGTCTATCTATCTATCTATCTGTCTGTCTGCCTATCTATCTATCTGTCATCTGTCTATCTATCTATCATCTGTCTGTCTATCTATCTGTCTGTCTGTCTGTCTGTCTGCCTATCTATCTATCTATCTATCTATCTATCTATCTATCTATCTATCTGTCATCTGTCTATCTATCTATCATCTGTCTGTCTATCTATCTATCTGTCATCTGTCTATCTATCTATCTATCTGTCTGTCTGTCTGTCTATCTGTCATCTATCTATCTATCTATCTATCATCTGTCTGCCTATCTGTCTGTCTGTCTGCCTATCTATCTATGTCATCTGTCTGTCTGTCTATCCATCTATCTATCTGTCTGTCTGCCTATCTATCCATCTATCTGTCATCTGTCTGTATGTCTGTCTGCCTATCTATCTATCTATCTATCTCTGTCATCTGTCTGTCTGTCTATCTATCTGTCTGTCTGCCTATCTATCTATCTATCTATCTATGTCATCTGTCTGTCTGTCTATCCATCTATCTGTCTATCTATCTATCTATCTGTCATCTGTCTGTCTATCTATCTGTCTGTCTATCTATCTAACTATCTATCTATCTATCTATCTATCTATCATCTGTCTGCCTATCTGTCTGTCTGTCTGCCTATCTATCTATGTCATCTGTCTGTCTGTCTGCCTATCTATCCATCTATCTGTCATCTGTCTGTATGTCTGTCTGCCTATCTATCTATCTCTGTCATCTGTCTGTCTGTCTATCTATCTGTCTGTCTGCCTATCTATCTATGTCATCTGTCTGTCTGTCTGTCTATCCATCTATCTGTCTGTCTGTCTGTCTGCCTATCTATCTATCTGTCTATCCATCTATATATCTGTCTGTCTGTCTGCCTATCTATCTATCTATCTCTGTCATCTGTCTATATGTCTGTCTGTCTGCCTATCTATCTATCTGTCATCTGTCTGTCTGTCTGTCTGTCTATCCATCTATCTATCTGTCTGCCTATCTATCTATCTGTCATCTGTCTGTCTGTCTATCTGTCTGTCTGCCTATCTATCTATCTATCATCTGTCTGTCTGCCTATCTATCTATGCCATCTGTCTGTCTGTCTGTCTATCTATCTATCTATCTATCTGTCATCTGTCTGTCTGTCTATCTGTCTGTCTGCCTATCTATCTATCTATCATCTGTCTGTCTGCCTATCTATCTATGCCATCTGTCTGTCTGTCTGTCTGTCTGTCTATCTATCTATCTATCTATCTGTCATCTGTCTGTCTGTCTATCTGTCTGCCTATCTATCTATCTATCATCTGTCTGCTATCTATCTATCTATCATCTGTCTGCCTATCTATCTATCTATCTGTCTGTCTGCCTATCTATCTATCTATCTGTCATCTGTCTGTCTATCTATCTATCTATCTATCTGTCTGTCTGTCTGTCTGTCTATAGTGAATATTTCTCAGAAGGAAGCTGAATTTATCCTTAAGCAAACAGTCACATCCTGGTACTAAAAAGGTTTGTGAAATAGTGGCATCTCTATTTAGTTACTCCCCCAGGTGTCACCCCAGGTGACTTGTCTCTCTCAAGCTTTTAATAATTGATCACTTCAGAGACACTGAATCAACCTCACATTTTATTTGTTCGGCAAACAGATCAAGATAAAGAATTGTATGCATAGTTCACAAAATCTATAGGAGAGAGTGTACGTCATATCTTTTCACAGTATTTGCTGTTTGAAGCATAATAGACATAAATCACCACTGTGATATAGGCACATATTTCTGTTCTGAATATTCAGCATCAATTAAATGAAAAAAAAAAAATCTCTAAGAAAAAGAACATGCTGATTAGATGCAAGACATCCCTACAAATGGGTTTGTACTAATGGGTTTGACACCTCAGGAGAAGGTCACACCAATTACTGTCAAGGTTAAAATGAACATTCACTTTATAGGCACTTAAGCAGATAGAACAGCCAATTTAAGGGCAGCTTATAATTGGGCACGTCAGATGAATTAACTGAGCCAAGAGACAAAGTTCAAGCACAGAGCGGGAGAGAGAGACCGATAGTCGCTTATCAAAGATGCCGGAGGTCCCAGAGGTCAGACCACATAGAACCGTAGTTAAACAAGCCCTAATGGCAACAAACATCACAGTATACATTTATAAAGTGCATTTGGAGGAACCGTGATGCTTTAAGAAGTATTTTTGTCTACATAATGCAAATTATATACAATTATTATAAAATAAAAGATGAAAAAGACGCACGTATCTCAGCACTTAAAAGCATTTGAGCTGACCTGCATTTACTTTATACTTTATAATTGATTGAAGGAAATGGGACCACAAGAGAACCAGGAAGTGATGTCATTTTGAAAATACATAGAAATAACCACTGGTACAGTGGCCTTAAATATTTGGACACACAAGCCACATTTTAAAATGTCATTGCATTATATGACAATATCAAACCAAGTGCATTTAGTTTAAAGAAATAAATTTTTCACTTAACACTTTTCAAGCCAAAAATTTCACAAAAAGATGTTTCAAATGATAGGTATACCCTTCAAAATAAAGATAAATAGTGTTGTGAGACTTTCTGGTTATCAAATGTTAGTGTAACTTGTCCATAGTTACCTGTGTTTACTCTGATAGGACACATGTGTGAACTTGAGAAGAACTGGCTTCATACATCCACTAAAAAACACCTGCAGTATTTGTTTGTACTGTATATGCCACACCATGAAATTCATATATTTTAAGTGTGACTTTAAGTGTCCAAATACTTTATGGGGCCACTGTATATAAAAGAGTGTTATTAATTGTGTTTGCTACCGCCGACCCTCCAACACCCTGAAGATAAAGGTACATTTATTTACAACGACCTGCTTTAATGGACTTTTAAAGACCGGTCATTGATCATTGTTGAGTCGCATCATCTTAAATGTGATGCTTTGCACTGATTATGCTGGAAAATTAATGTTTTTGAATATGGCTGAATAATGTATAGTAAAAATGTGCAGCACTGATTAACTGTTGAAGACCACTGGTTGAAATATTATTCATATGCGTGGAGCTGATCTGTCATTGGTTTTGGTGGGTTTCAGCTTCACAGTGGCAAATGGATTCGTGCCTCTGCAAAAACAGAAAGAAATTATGTTAAACAAAAGTATCTGCAAAATAGATCTCTTTTTTGGTCCAGAGGAAGCAAAAAGCAACATAATTAAAGGTTAATGGACTGAAATGAATGACTATAAAACTGCATTTTTACCGACCTTGGAAAAAGTTCTGGCCGAGACTGGCCGTGATCTTGTCTCTGTCGAAAATAAAATAAGAAAAGTCATTCAGTATTGATGATTATTTTAAAATGGTTTTATACTATTCTTACAGTTAGTATGCAAAAAAAAAAAAAAAAGGCACAGCAAAACCACACAAATGTAATGTTTTCTCCTAGAGACTAATCTTGTAATCAAGGGTCAAACTCAAACTAAATGCAACTTGAGGAACTACAGTATACTGAAACTAACCCATTGACTTTAATTTTGTGGCCCCAGGGGATTTAAGCCAATGTGTTACTTGCCATTTCTTTGTCATTATTTGTACAATTTACAAGCAAATTTATGAGTGAAAAGTAAATCCTACATCAAATTTTCTTTCAGTGCACGTTAAATTTGATATATAATGCAAAAGAATTATAATGTGAAAATCTCCAACTTATCGCAAGAGATTATTGAACAAAGAAAATGCGACATCGATGCGGAGGCCACGTGAGTCATTGCTACTATGCAGTACATTATCATGTATGTATTCACATATTGGACAAAATATTAAACTTACAATTTATAAACATCATATTAGTTTATAGTTCAGTTTCGTATATAATGAAAATGAAACAATATTCCAACAAAATATACAAAATGTTACTATATATGCTTTAACTGGTCATCAGTTAAGGTTTTTTCCTGTATCCTCAATCCTGTTAAGTCTTCTGTAAAATCCCTTTAATTAACAAAAGCCAGTTTCTGAATGACATCATCTTCTAGGACATGACATCATTTTGGAGGGAAATGGACAGCATACATGTTGGTGTGTAGGCCTATTAGCAATGAATTTGATAAATTCTGTGGTATAAATTGGTTGGTTTCACACTAAAATGCTCTATCCTGTTTGATCAAATTAATCAAATCAGCATGATGATAGTATCGACATGGATGCTCTCATGTAAGACAGCTCACTCCCTCACTGAGCAATGGCTAACCGTAGCTCTTTATTTCCATCCTGTTAAGGATCTAGATAGATAGATCTAGAAACAGCAAACCACAACAAAAAGCAAGAGTCATATATAATTGTGGCTCTTTGCATCATTTGTGGTATAGCAGAGAATCGCATCAAAGCATGCACACACGCGTATACACACACACACAGAGAGACAGACCGTCAGCAGAAAGAGCTGCCCCCCTGCAGCCACCAGAACGAAGGATGTGGTGTCATGGAGAACAGAACTTCACCACAGTGCCCCTGCTGGCCACAGTAGGAACTGACACTTAAAATTCAACGTCAGCCTGCTCTCATCTTATCTACACATTTACATTAGCTTACAGTCAGGAATCTCTCCAGGGATTTAAAATATTCTGAACATCAGCAGATCTTCAAAAAACCCACAAACCACATAAGAATGTAAAGCACACTCAAAGGATTCCTACATTACAGTCACTGCATCTTAATTTTTATTTGGCATGTAATATTAATGTCTATTTGATGGGGGAAAAAAACAGAATGTGATAATTTAAATTATAAAAGTCAAAATAAATCAAACTTCAACCTGTTTACTTTGTTAATACTTGCTATAAATGTGAATGATTCTTCAGTGCACATTATTCCAAAGACAAAATTGTTTGCCTTCATAATCTTTTATCAAAATGAAATAATTTTTCCTTTTCTGCTGAAATCACCAATATCTTCAACAACCTGCCATATAGATATTTTTCACAGTCTAACACAATGCTGATGGATAAAATCCAGCCATTTTTATATAATTAAATAATAATAATTTTAATTTTTAAATTAGAAATATTTTCCCTTCAATTTTTATGTTGCTGTTAATGTTGTTGTTACCCTGTTTTCTGAAGGGGTGGGAGTCACGGGTCTGGAATTGCTAGATCTGGTTGATGGAGGTGGCGGCGGCGGCGGAGGTGCAGGCTGAGATATTTGTTGGCTGCTGCTCACGGTTTGGTCGAGGAGGTTACTCATACTGCTGCTGCTTCTAAAAAAACTGCTACTGAACAGAGAAAAATGTTCAAAGTTCATGCAATTGAAGAAATGAGAAATGTGCAGTATCGGCTTACCTGGAAACAGGTGGCCCAGGTGGTTCATCCATGGGGCCCACATAAGCAGCAGGGAACCAGCCTTGCCTAAACAATGCATATCGAATGAACAGGAAACAAAATCAGGTGGTCTGTTTGAGCATCAGATGTTGTTAGTGTGCTACTGAGGAGAATAAAGCAACTCTCTGTTTCATAAATGGACATTCGTGGAGTTTGAACACCATTAAAAGACGTTTGAGTCTTGAAAAAATCATTCCCTTTAGCAGGTAACCAGTTCACAGAACCGAACTGAATCAAACTTTAGTTTCGGGTTGATGACATAAGACACACATCTGAAGTAGCATGAGCGCTTCCTGTACAGCACCGAATGAGCCGATAACCATGACAGGTTATTGAACCAAAGAACTGGTTTGAAATGAACAAATCGAACATACAGGCAGAGTTGAAAGTCAGCTTTTTCAGTCATGTTCGACAAGGGGCGCCACTGGGGTTTCTGGACCCCCTGGCTAACTTCTCCCCTGGGGTTCAGAGTGCAGAATTCCTCCCCCCTGTCTGACCAGGGGAAAGACTCAAAAAGAACCAAATGAGCTGGTTTTAACTGTCAAAGTTTTTTAAAGTTATCCTCTGACTGTCAGTCCAAATCCGATTTTCGTGATATCTGATTGGAATCTGATCAGATTTAGCAAGATTATTGCAAACCCCTCCATGTTGCTGTTGATGTTGTTTTTGGCGTATGCCTACCAATGCAACGTCATTGCCCTAGAAACCAATGCATGTTTTCCAGCGGGACACACAAATCAGATCTGAACAGTTTTGAAACACAGCGTGGATAGTCAATAAATTTAGATCCGATTCCAATCGGATACAGAAATAATCAGATTTAGCCTTAGAACCAGTTCATTCTGTTCTTTTTTATATGTCTTTTATATTCATTCTGTTTCTTTTTATAGTTCGTCTGCTCTATTTGTTCATTTTGAAGTGGTTCTTCTGGACACATCTGGACATGCTTATTGGCTCATTCAGTGCTGAGCAAGCAGTGTGCATGGTACTTGGGATGTGCGTCATTCATCATCAACCCGGCACTAAAATTTGATTCAGATCTATTGTGTGAAAATTTAATTTAAATGTAATGCTCGGCCAGACCAGCTCAAGAATCAAACTGCACTAATCAGAAGTCTGGATTAAGGTGTTAACTGCTCTCACCGTCCAGAGCTATCCGAGCGGCCAAACAGCCAGCCGTTCCTAGGCTCTTTAACGAGCAGTGTGATGGTTTCTCCCCGAGAGAACGGCAGAAGGGTGGAGTTGGCATTGGGAGGGTGAGGCACCAGCGCTCGCATCACTCTGCCACCAGCCATTCCTGAGACGGAGTTGGAACGACTGGGCTGTGGAGAGGGGCCTGCAAAGAAGGGGTGAAATTTTGTCATATATTCAGGAAAAAACAAAACAATAGTGCATAATGTTCTTCAGACATTTCTTCTGATGTCTAAAATAAGGTCTCCACACCTCTAGAGGGAACCGTTCCCAGCGGCTGCTCTGCCCAGCGTTTAACATCAAGCTGACAGAAAGACATGGAAACATGAGGTTCAACATCAACATCTATGAACAGCATCACCATTTAGCACCACTTTATAGTATCATGTGATTCTTTTTTAATATGATTATACTGTATCTCACAATGCTGTCCTCCAGTCGTGAAGGAGTGCGTGGACCGGATTCTCTTGTGTGATTCACCAGATCTTTCCACCCCTCTGCTCTGTTTTGCAGACTGGCCCCTGTCTGTGGGAGGAAAAAAAAGATCAACTTTAATCAGACTGAGCACTCTGCATGAACAAAATCCAGTTCCAAGGAATTTTTAAAAGGCAGAAAAAATCACATTCTAGAATGTAGCATAAAGCTGCCCAAAGATTTTGCAGTTTTTTTTAAAGCCCACTCAAAAACTAACTACATAAACAGGGTTTTTTCACCTTTCAAAATTGAGATGTAAAGATTTTACAATACATTTCAAATCATTTTGACAAGTTCTCCCTAATAATATTTACATATCACCTTGGTTACAACCCAAAGCAGCACATTAAGCAGCTAGTTAATTACAGACACTAATAAAAAATAATGATATTAACCTTGTTCATGAGATATGCAACAGACTGGGTTAATCCACAGTGTTTCTCCGCCAGGAATCGATATCTTCTTTCTTCCTCTTTTAATGCCTCTTTCTGACACTCTCTGAGAAAGTGCACATACTCACTGCCATCCTACACAAACATTACCATCAACATCATCATCAGCATTTTTTTTTTTTAATTGTGTAGCCATTACCACAATCATGAATAACAATGATGCCTTATAGCAAACAAGCTTATTTATTTCATTTTTTTTATCCTGAAAAAAAAAAAAAGTTTCCACAAAAAAGTATAATGCAGAAAAACTATTTTCAACATTCATAATAATAAGAATTGTTTCTTGATCATCAAATTATCATATTAGAATGATTTCTGAAGGATCATGTGACACTGAAGACTGGAGTAATGATACTGAAAATACAGCTTTACAGTTTTGACTGTATTTTTGATCAAACATATGCAGCCTTAGTGAGCATGAGACACTTCTTTCAAAAAGATTTTAAAAATATTACCAGCCTCAAACTTCAAACTCTAAACTCTCTTAAAACTCTTCAAAGCTAAAACGATATATATTTGCTGTTCTCAATGTAATAGATTTACCCATCCATAAACATCAAAGTGAAATGTGGTTGTTCATTCTCCATTGCAATCAGCCATCTTAAGGGAGCTCGTAAGCCGCCTTCTTAATCATAAAATGAGAAATGATATCTACCCCTGGTTTCACAGACAAGGCTTAAGCAGTTTAGCTTGGAGTGAGAATTATGGAAGGGGGGAGGGGGTGTGTGTAAAACAAAAACACAAACACCTTGCATCACAATAAACAAGTGTATTGTGTTTGTCAAAACATTTGGTAACTAAACAGAATTTCATTAATTTTAGTGACAACATGTTACAGTGTTTATATGGTACAATAACTGGTAGCCTACGTTTTTTATTAGTGCTTGACAAAAAAATTAACGATTTCAATTCATAAACTTGTGATACGATTCCAAGGTACAGAAGCTATATGTTAATTATTCTTAAGAAAAAATTCTCTCAACTAATGCTGTAAACATACAGGGAGCCCTGTTAGCTGGTATTATTAATAAAGATTCACAATAAATAGTTATCATGGATATGTAAATCTGCTTTGTATGCACAAATACTACGTTTCACAATGCCGCCTAAACATCTTTAGTGATCGAATCACTCTTGCAATTCTTGATGTCATACGCCAAACGGTCTGCGCAACACATCGGCTTTTTTAACCTGGCGTGAGATTTACTTGGGCAGCGTGAGAGCCAAATGTGTGAGAGTTGGCAACCCTGGCTTAAGCCTAGTGCTGGACTAAAATGCATGTTTGAGCTGTTTTAACTGAAAGCAATGACATTGTTTTGTCTTAAAATGCACACCAGTAATGTTTTTTTCTAAGGCACGTTTATAAAAGCTACTTAATTGTCCTTATAAAACTAAAGCCTAATCCTGGCTTAATCTAAGCCCCTTCATGTGGCATTTGGGAAGAGTCACACACCGCTCTCACCTGTGGGACCCCTCGCCTCATCTGTCTCTCCAGTGCTGTTGCTTGGTTTCTAACCTCCATCTCATAGCGCCTCCTGCTGTTCTGGAGGAGAAAGTGAACCAACAACATATTTATCATTTTAGTTTCAACTTTCAGATTCATTTAATCGGCTAATGTTCCATGTTTTGACTTTTGAGATGGTTGAAGGAAGGAATCCTTTAAGTAAATATTAGTTCTGCTCTAAGATTTAGCTGCCGTTATAATTTTAAGAACAAGCTGGTGTTTATGCAGGTTTTGTTTTCTTAAAATGCACATTTTCTTGTTTGCATTTGCAATATATACTGAATAAAAACTCACCAATATGTAATCTTTATCTAGTCTGACATTGTTGTTCATCTCTTGAAGGACCTCGGAGTGGAACCAGCGGAACTGAATCAATCAGACACTCAATAAACATGGGATTGGATGTACAGACAATCTAACAAGCATTAAGTAAACAAAGTGAGAGATATCGAAAGATCTGTAACACACCACTCCCTCCAGCTCATTGGTGAGTCTCCTCTGACTGTCTGAGATCTGTACCAACACATCACCTGCAAAACAAACACACACATACATTTTTATTTATGATCTTATTACAGTCATTGCACTGTATCGTCTGGTTGAGTGTGCTAAAGTATAGGTGTTACCCTGTAAAGGTTGCACTGCCAAGCTGACGTTATGTCATCATTTATTATTTAACGTCACAGAGGAGGTGCAGTTATCTGATATTGACTACAAAACTGACACAAACACACGCACTGTCACACCATCTCTCTGTGGCCATAAAATATGATTCATTACAACAAAAGCACCATTGAAATTTAATGAAATTTTGTCCATTAAACCACAACAGGGTGATAGATGTCAGCCATGAATAAACACACACACACACACACACACACACATTTTCTTTCTCTCTCTCTCATGTGCATAAGAGAGTTCTGGGGAAGAACAGAGTGCATTTACTAGAGCAAAGTACAATATGAGTGTTTGAAGGACACTGGCTCCCTCCCAATTTATCACCCTCAATAAACACACAAAACTCTCGGTCTCTCGCTCTCCCGCTCTTGCCCTGTGATGGAAAGTACCTATTCATCAGGGGGAAAAAATTAACTGTGTATCGAAAATCTCTGACTTTGACAGAAACGTGTCCTGCTGTAATTTAAAAGCAAAAGAATGTGAAAGAAAATGAAATGATAAGAGAAAAATAAAAGCTTACCCAGCAAACGCGATGACATACTCTGCATGGCCTGTTCACCCATCATAGACAGAGCATTGAAATAGGCCTCACTTGTGACGGCAAGGGCTGTAGATATGCACACAGATTTAATTCATTTACCACTGTAAGACTGATTTTAACTTCTTGTTTTCACGGTAATAATATCTGAACATCCTTTAAACAAGATGAATTTACCTAAGACAAAATATTAAATACATTTAAATTCATTAGATTATGTTATTAAAGTACTAGTTCACACACAAACGCACTAATTCTACCATTGTTACTCTTTTTAGCTCATTTAGCCCCTCTTTCCCTTTCACTGTATTGCTCAAATCTCATTCTGAATATGTGCATTTGCCACTTTAAATTTGCTCCTTTTGTGATGGTTAACAAACCAATGATGGCTGGCTTCATTGACAACAAATCTGATGTGATATATTTGAAAATTCAACTGTAGTCTAAATATATTTTGAAAATATTTGAATATTATTAAGTTTGCCTAATCATATATTTTGTCTTTTTCCATTTGTTAAGCACTTTGAATCAACCTTTTAAGACTTGTTAGACAGAATATATCATACTGTAAGTGCATTTTGCCTTGTTTCATTGGCAGGTTTGTTAAACATAGTTCAATCATGGCAACTCTCAGAATAGTTATTGTGGGTGTTTTCAAACTGGTGGGTGTTTATAAATCAATCACCCAACCCCACCCTTAAACCCTACCCACACTCTGACGTGGGCAAATCAGGTAATGCTTTAAAAAACGCCCCTGTTTAAGGACCTGCACTTGTGTAAAGGGTCTATCATTAGTGTTGGGGAAAGTTACTTTTAAAAGTAATGCATTACAATATTGAGTTACTCCCTAAAAACGTAACTAATTGCGTTACATTACTTTTGCATTACTTTTTCAAACCTGAGCTGGGCTCGCTTGTTTGTTTTTTAATAACAACAAAAAAAGTTATATTTTTGGCAAATGTTAAAGGGTTAGTTCACCCAAAAATGAAAATTCTGTCATTAAGTACTCACCCTCATGTCATCCAAAACCTGTAAGACCTTCGTTTGTCTTCTCCACACAAATTAAAGATATTTTTGATGAAATCCGAGGGTATCTGATCCACACATAGGCAGCAATGAAATTTGCACCTTATGAGGTCCAGAAAGGTATTAAAGACATCGATGCAATAGTCAACGTAACTACAGTGGTTTAACCTTAATATTATGAAGCGACGAGAACTTTTTGTGCGTGAAAACAAAACAACAAATAATGACTCTCGTCTGTCCCCTGTCATACTGCTATGCTATTTTCATTGCAGAGCTTCAGTGTTTGCGTCCAAACAGCAGCTCAGTATTGGCCGGATCTGGTCACGTGAGCAGCACGACGCATGCATGCGAGCCGGCCAGTCCTGAGCCACTGAAGCTCTGCAGCAAAAATAGCATAGCAGTATGACAGGGGACAGACAAATTTGTTGAATAAAGTGGTAATGTTTGTTTTGTTTTTGCGCACAAAAAGTATTCTCGTCGCTTCATAAAATGAAGGTTGAACCACTGTAGTCACATTGTCTTTAATAACTTTCTGGACCTCAAAAGGTGCAATAACGTTGCTACATATGTGTGGATCAGTAACCCTCGAATTTCATCAAAAATATCTTAATTTGTGATCTGAAGATGAGTGAAGGTTTTAAGGGTTTGGGACAACATGAGCGTGAGAACTTAATGACAGAAATTAAATTTTTGCGTGAAATAACCCTTTAAGGCACTTTCACACCAAAAGTGACATGAATAAGTCTCAGGCTGAAGGAAATGCGTATTTACGCCTGTACAGTAGAGGGTGCAGCTCAAACAAACCTTTCAGCTGTGCTGATTCAAGAAGAATTGGACACAGGAGAAGGAAGTTCAACATTCTTATTTCTAAATATAATCTAAAGTGATTTTTGCTTATTAATATGGTTGAATTAGATCATTGAAGTTCAGCAGCAAAGACATTGGTTCATAAAGTAAGATTAAATACATATATATTTGTATTATTTAACATATTTAATTATTACAGGTTTTAGTAAAATTCTGAGATTGCATTTTACTGTTTTTAGTAATTTTGAGGAGTACAGAATGTTTTTGTGCAAGTGTGATGAATAAATGTTCACATTTAGTCTAGAGCTACAATAACCATCATGTTCACACATAACTCCTCTGCACTTGCATTACTTACTTGAAAAAGTAACTTAGATATTTTGTTGTAAACTGAGAAATTAATGTGTTACTTTACTAGCTACTTGAAAAAGTAATCTGATTACGTAACTCAAGTTACTTGTAATGCGTTACCTCCAACACTGCCTCTGCCACTGACCTCTGGAGTTTCATGACTGAACAAGATATATCACACTAAAATTATGATTTTATTCTTGTTTTCTAATTTTAATTATTTTCTTTCTTTGGGCTGAAGTTAAGTAACTTACAAAGTAAAATATTGATCGTCTAATCACCAAAACACTATAAAAAAATAAATAAAATATTTTTATTGGTTCTTTAATCTTTTGGAAGATGATTATCAAACAATCAGAATGTTTTCCACAGTAACAGCCACTATCAAAACGACTGATGTACATATGTCCAGTTTGCATAGTGAATCAACCCTGCGTTAGTGAAACTCATAAAATAGACAGTCATTAAACAATGATGTTAAATGAGCCAATGACATTGCAGCAATGCTGACTTATTATCATCAATGACAACCAACAGGCCAAAGTTCAACCACTCCACTTTCCTTCTTCCCCCTTTCATCTTTTTCAGTCTTACCATCTACCTCATTCATTCTTTCTCAAGTTCACTTGCCTTGGAAAGCCTGAATATAGCTGTTTCCCAGTGCCACCAGTCTCTGCAAGCTTGGGTTGAACTGCTCCATTATGCTCTGAGCAGATAGACAAACAGTGTAAGAATGATACAGTCCGATAACAGATCAGAAATGTTGTGACTATATGTTACAACGCACAAATCTGTCACCTTGGTTGCAGATTGCTATTTGTCACAACAAAGTTTCTATATATATATATATATATATATATATATATATATATATATATATATATATATATATTATTGAACTTAATATGAGCAAATTGACAAAATTCTATGCTTCATGCTAAATATTTATAGATTTATGTGTTTTTTAATTATTGTTATAAAAATAAAATGTAAAAAAAACATATGGGAAACATTTCTGGACAATATACCTTTTTATATAAATGTCAAAATTTGTACTACGTAGTTAACAGACATGTGATTGTGTATAATTCAGACTCAAGAGTGAGAGACTTCATACTCACCGTATAAATGCCCAGAGTGGTGCGGTGCAGTTGATCACTGTTTTGTCCTGACATCTTGATCTGTCACCGTAGCACAGCAAACAAATAAACAACTTCCAGTGAATAAACAACAAACAACCAGACTGACCCACTGCTGTCTCCACCTTGTTTCCTGTGTCCTCTCTTGTCTTGTCCTGTCCTGTTTGTGAGTGAGTTTGTGTGTGAGAGAGAGAGAGGGAAACGGTGAGCTATTGTCACCCGTGTGGCCTGTGAATTATTGATCAGTCCAGAGTAATAAAAGTGTAACTGGGGTTAGACACCTGCCGTAAACACTGCATACCACAGATAGCAGACAGGAGTGCTGTTGGATTGTCTATATTTTAGCATTTTTCTCAGTGCTGCAGACACTTTTATCTAAAGCGACTTGGATTGCATTCAAGCTATATATTATGTTGTCATTATAATGAAATAAATTCATTATTTTCATTTGCGACAGCCCCCAAAAGTGTTTTATACAAACTTGCTTGTGCTTGGAAAACAACTATATTCTTTAGCATCACTAGTTTCCTTCTTTATCCCTTAAGCATAATCATAATAATAATATATTAAATTTAACATACACTACCAGTCAAAAGTTTGGACACGGTAAGATTTTTAATGTTTTTTAAAGAAGTTTTGTCTGCTCACCAAGGCTGCATTTATTTAATTAAAAATACAGTAAAAACAGTAATATTGTGAAACATTATTACAATTTAAAATAACTGTTTTCTGTTTGAATATATTTTATAAAGAAACATTTATAAAATATATTCAAAACAAAACATTTATGATTATTATCAATGTTGAAAACTTTTTTTTCAGGATTCTTTGATGAATAGAAAGTTCAAAATAACAGCATTTATCTGAAATACAAAGCTTTTGTAACATTATACACTACCGTTCAAAAGTTTGGGGTCAGTAAACATTTTTATTTTTATTTTTTTGAAAAGAAATTAAAGAAATGAATATTTTAATTCAGCAGCATTAAATCGATCAAAAGTGACAGTAAAGACATTTATAATGTTACAAAAGATTATATTTCAAATAAATGCTGTTCTTTTGAACTTTCTATTCATCAAAGAATCCTGAAAAAAAAATATTGTACACAATAAATGTTTCTTGAGCATAAATCATCATATTAGAATGATTTCTGAAGGATCATGTGACACTGAAGACTGGAGTAATGATGCTGAAAATTCAGCTTTGATCACAGGAATAAATTATTTTATAAAATATATTCAAACAGAAAACAGTTATTTTAAATTGTAATAATATTTCACAATATTACTGTTTTTACTGTATTTTTAATTAAATAAATGCAGCCTTGGTGAGCAGACGAAACTTCTTTAAAAAACATTAAAAATCTTACTGTGTCCAAACTTTTGACCGGTAGTGTATATATATATATAATTTATTATATAATTTTTTTATTATCATAATTAGTAGTGTCCTTATTGATGATGAAAGTTTAATATGATAAAATAAAAGTAAACTATACATATAAAGTATTAATATTTTGTAGGATAGATAGATGATGATAGATAGATAGATAGATAGATAGATAGATAAGCATTATTAGTTGTATTAGCATTAATAGTAATAATACCCATGTCAACAGAACCATTGTTCTTCCTTTTCTATTTCCCCCCGCCAGTTTCAGTGAACTCGATCAGTGTACCCTCCTTGTATGGGCCGCACTGTCAGAGGCGCGCGGGCGCGTGTGTGTTTTGTGTTTGGTTCACTCCTCCACGGCGCAGGATCTTTCCATCGCTTCCGCGGAAGAACCCGTCTCTGCTGTCCCACTAAAGATGGAGCTATCTGCGGCAGGCGACCGTGTGTTTGCCGCTGAGGCCATCCTGAAGCGCCGCGTCCGTAAGGTCAGTCTGTTTATTAAAACTCATTTTATTTCCTTTCACTGCGGCCTACAGACGCACTAAACTTCAGCCCTGCAGACCGAGTGCAGTGCACTGAACTGCATTAGAGCACCATGCTTTTTATGCAATCATTAAAACCGCTCGAGTTAAGCGTATTTACGCTCATTTGTGTATGCATTCATACACAACTATTTGGACTGAGTTGCTTAATTTTGAGCTCAGGGTACTGTGTATGTTTGTTTAGTTTGGAGTGGCGCCAGTTGGAGCTGGTGCTGTTAGCGCGTTAGCTTTTTTTGTGTCTACTCGGAGTGCAAATTTTTGACAAAGGCCGGTTCGTCTGACACCCCAGCGACACTGCAGGCGTGCGGAATGATGTGACGCGACGCTGCAAAACTAGAACGCTAGCGCTGTAGCCTAAACAACGGGGCTGTTTACATTGCGCTGAAATCAATCAAACACTATACATTTGTACAATTTCGGTCATTTATAATGGAATATTTGCGTTCTGTAACGGTGGCGTCGCGTCGCGTCGCGTAGCAACCACTAGTTTTTACGTTCAAGTCTCTGTTTGTTTTTATTTTCTGTACAGCAGGTTAAATTTTGGTTGACAAATCACCAACATCTCCTGATAGCTAAAAATATAAACTAACTTTGAATATGGTGTTGCAATACCCATGTTAATACATTTGATGGAGTTCATTAATGAATGGGCATATTTTAATCGTGCATTTATGGGGTAATGAGAATTAAAAGAGTCATGCCCGACCCGTACGAAAATTAACCATGGTTTTACTACGAATAAAACAAAACCACGGTTATTCCATGGTAACCACAAATTAACCATGGTTTTGCTAAAAAAAACAAAAACAAAAAAAAAAAACTATGGTATTTTTGTGGTTATACAAATGGTAATCAATACGCCAAAAACACGTTTATTATAGTAAAAACATAGTTAATTGACTTTCTTCTATGGAACAAAAAAATGAGTAGTTTTTAAAAATCTTTGCTTTTCCATCTAATGGACGTGAATGTGAACTGGGGCTATCAAGTTCCATCAAATAAAGCATAAAAACATCTTAAAAGTGGTCCATATGACTATATCCAAAGACAACCTCGACTCGACTCTAAATAGGACAAGCATTTTTAATGATGGATTAATAAATATGGGCTACTTTTATAATTTACAGTGTTTTAAAAAATATGGAACATCATCTGTTTAGGACAAACTGAGTAAAGAGTCTTTAAAAGTATATTCTTATGGGTTCCACTTAAAAATAACAGAATGCGGGATTATAATGGCATGAAGGAGAGTAAATAATGACAGAATTATGTATTCCTTCAATGAAAGAAATCTTTCAGAAATGTTGGGAACTGATTTGTCTTTTCCATAGGGACGGATGGAGTACCTAGTGAAATGGAAAGGATGGGCAATAAAGTGAGTGAAGTGAAATATGATTCATTAAGCTTGTGTATATAAAAGAGGTGGTGGATGTTAAATGATCTGTATATTTTTCAGGTATAGCACATGGGAACCTGAGGAGAACATCTTAGATGAACGACTCGTTGCAGCGTTTGAACAAAAGTGAGTGTTATTGTTGTTAATGATTCTGCCCTGATTAACAGTTTGAAAGGAAATGGACAAGTTACGAAATGTTAGCTCATGCGATCATGAGCGTTAAATACGTTTGTGACCGTTGATGCCTTCTATTTGAAGTGGTCTCCTTGAGTCAAAGCTAGATGCATACCCACAGGAAACAGTCATCTCTATCCACATCACATAAATACTCATCACACATCTAAAGTAAAGCTTTTGAAGTCATGCTTTGTGCTCAGAGTTACTTTGTTGTTCATAAAGCTCAAACTGGCACAACCACTCAGTATATAAGCACAAACACTGACATAATCTCAAACAACTCATCTTTTTACTCAGAGAGCGAGAGCAAGAGATGTACGGACCTAAAAAGAGAGGCCCGAAACCTAAAACGCTGCTTCTAAAGGTATGTCAGCAATACCAACTAACATGGAAATAAATGTGTTTTGTGGTGTTCAAAGTCATTTAGTGAATTTGTTTTGGAAATATGCTTTTAAAATATTTCAAGGGTTGGTTCACCCCAAAAATGAGAATTGTCATCATTTACTTACTCTCATGTTCCAAACCATAAGACTTGTTCGTCTTCGAAATACAAATGAAAATATTTTTAATGAAACCTGAAAGATTTCTGTCCCTCCGTTGTAAGTCAAAACCAAGACTTTGACGCTTCAAAAGTTTCATAAAAACATTGTACAAGAATATATGTAAATCGAGCAGTTTAGTGTAAGTACTCACCCTCATGTCGTTCCACACCCATAAGACCTTCGTTCATCTTCGGAACACAAATTAAGATATTCTTGATCAAATCCGATGGCTCAGTGAGGCCTTCATAGACAGCAAGATAATTAACACTTTCAAACGCCCAGAAAAGGTACTACAACATATTTAAAACCGTTCATGTGACTACAGTGGTTCAACCTTAATGTTATGAAGCGACGAGAATACTTTTTGTGTGCCAAAAAAAACAAAATAACGACTTTTCAACAATATCTAGTGATGGGCGATTTCAAAACACTGCTTCGAATCTTTTGTTTCGAATTAGTGATTCGGAGCGCCAGAGTCACGTGATTTCAGCAGTTTGACGTGCGATTCGAATCACTGATTTGTAACAAAAGATTCAAAGCAGTGTTTTGAAATTGGCCATCACTATATGTTGTTGACAAGTCATTATTTTGTTTTTTTTTTGGCACACAAAAAGTATTCTTGTCGCTTTATAATATCAAGGTAGAACCACTGTAGTCACACGAACTGTTTTAAATATGTTTTAGTACCTTTCTGGGTGTTTGAAAGTGTAATAGGGCTGCATGATATATCGAAATCACGATGTGCGCTTTCACGATAGTCACATTGCATAGTCACAATGTGGGATGTCTAGTATAGGGATTACCATAGGGACACCACGGTTCAAAACGCATGTGATTCTCTGATTAATTGCAAAGTTTGACCATCATACAATTAAAGTTTATCATTTGAACGTGATTTAGGTCCTGTCAGTTTAAACATTCAGGAGATTTTAACCATTTGAGGACGCGAAAGAGACCTCAATTCTGAACGTGCCGCTGTTTTCTGTGCGCACATTCACACACACACAGAGAGCCTCACGTGAACACCGAATGCTGTTTTCTTCCGCATCTGTTTGTGCCTGAACAGACACATACATGCAAACAATTGCCAAAAGGCATGTAAAAGATCGACTATCCTCGTAAACACAATTGATTATGGCTTAGGTGAACGAAACAATTGAGAAAGAAAACCTGATGTGTAACAGTATTATGTATCCGCGCCGCGCATTCGGTCTTAAAGTGAAAGAAGCCCCTGCCGCTTTCTGTGTCATGAATGTTAATCAAATGACAAAAGACAAAGAGAAAAATCACTTTAGTAGTTTTAACACAGATTAATTATGTTTTATTTATACAGTGAGACTATGCAATGTTATTTTACATTTGCTTATCCAATTTCTGTACCTGAATACTGTTACTTACCTGGAAAATATAAAGCACTATTTATTTAATTTGTATCTTTGTTCTATTATATTTATCTATGCTTGTAATTTGTTTATTATTTTCTATGCTTATTCACTCACCTGAATCACTCCAATCATCCTAGAATGATTAATTCTTTCCAAATAGAGCTATTCAAGTCATCTAGTGATTTATTTTTAATATATTGCAATATATATTGCAGAAAAACAAAATATCACAATGTCAGTTTTTTCCAATATCGTGCAGCCCTAAAGTGTAAATTAACTTGCTGTCTATGGAGGCCTCACTGAGCCATCGGATTTTATCAAAATATCTTAATTTGTGTTCTGAAGATGAGCGAAGGTCTTACAGGTGTAGAACGACATGAGTGTGAGTAATTAATGACAGAATTTTCATTTTTGGGTGAACTAACTCTTTTAAAAGTGAATAATTTTCGACTTTTTCCCAATTATTTAGTCAAGAGCGCAGGCTGCAGAGTCTTCCCCAAGAGTCCCGGAGTTCAAGCATAGTCGTCCTCAGCCGCATTCCAAGCCTCCTCCACCCTCAGCTGCACCGTCCTACACCCCAACTGCCCCATCTAATGCTAAACTGCAGTCGGGTGCTGCTCAGCCCAAACTGAAAAAAGACATTCACCGCTGCCATCGCATGGCACGTCGCCCCTTGCCCCGCCTGGACCAAACAGTCGGTCCCTCTGGTCCTTTTTCGTCCCGCCCGACAGTCAGTCCGTTTTCGGAAACGGTCCGTATTCTCAATCGAAAAGTCAAACCCAGGGAAGTGAAGAAGGGACGGGTTATTCTGAACCTCAAAGTGGTTGACAAGGCTGGGAATGGTGGAGTTGCTAATAGTAGAAGGACACACATGCCTGCTGCCCAGCAGTCCCATTTTGGGCGGCAGAAAATTCCATCCCGGAATAGAGTGATTGGTAAAAACAGGCGGTTTGGAGAAGTGTCCTACCGAGGAATCCAGTCCCCAATTAGGAGTTCTGGGTTTCCAGTTTTCGGAAAACTCTTCGATTCTCACTCTCTGAACAATGCAGAGAACCAGACTCAAAGCGGAGAGAGTCGCAACAACACAAACAATCTCTCTTCCTCCAAAAGTTCAAAGGTCCTGGACGTGTCCAAAGGTCAGACTC
The DNA here is from genome assembly GCA_037950675.1 of Hypophthalmichthys molitrix. Lineage (NCBI taxonomy): Eukaryota > Metazoa > Chordata > Actinopteri > Cypriniformes > Xenocyprididae > Hypophthalmichthys > Hypophthalmichthys molitrix. Next base: position 18,612,468 of record CM075494.1, on the reverse strand, counting down.
TCAATGATGAACTGCCTCCGTCAAACTCGAGCTCAGAAGTTTCGGATGGCGAGCCACACTCTCCCCGACAAACCCAATCCCAGCATTCCTCATTGCCACCCAAGACCTCTGCAACCAACGCCCAAGATCCTGCCCTTCACAAAGTGGGCACTCAACCAGTGGCATCCAAAAACAGCTCGGGTCCTTCTGCTCTTCCATCCTCTCCTATGTTTTCCTCTTCCTCCTCAGCGTCGTCATCTTCAGAAGACAACGAACACATCCTAGACCTTTCCGTACCTCATGAAATGGACAGGCGATTGCGGAGACGGCATCCCTTCTCTGGCCGTCGGCCGCTCAAGGTCCCAGAGGTTCCCGTGTCGGAGGAGCCATCGGAGGAAGAGGAAGATTTGGACTGGCATCCTGACATGACATCCCGATGTGCCAATGTGGTCGTTACGGATATCACAGCTAACCTCCTCACCGTAACCATCAAGGAGTTCTGTCACCCACCGTCCGCTACCTCTCCTCCCTGCTACCCCAAAAATAAATCAGTTCAAAATGACACACAACAGCCAAAGCATCCCTCTAACAAAACATGAGTGCAGACACCACAGATACGGCCTCCTCTAGCCTTCAAAAAGGGATGTTAGGAGGTTTGTTAGTAGATTGTTTACAGTTTCATCTGCCTGATGCTCATGCGAGCCTTTGTTAAGAGATGTGGCCAAGCTGTCCACTCTACAACACTGTGCCATGACTTTTATAACCATGAAAGAATGTCTCGGGTGAAGGTTTTTTTGGATCACTGTGTTTAATCTGAATACATCGACCTTTTTCACCAATGAGAAAAGATTTACTCACCAATGGCTTCTTCCAAGCAATTTCCTTTATGGTATTTATTCCATATATCATAACTGTATGTGTGTATATACATCCATACATGCATGCTACCATTCAAAAGTTTGGGGTTTGTAAGATTTTTAAATGTTTTTAAAAGTCTCTTGTACAATATATAGTAAAAAAAAGTGATATTGAGAAATATTATTACAACGGTTTCCTATTTAAATATATTATAAAATGTAATTTATTCCTGTGATTTCAAAGCTGAATTTTCAGCATCATTGCTCCAGTCACATGATCCTTCAAAAGTCATTCTGATATAATGATTTGCTCAAGAAAATTTCTTATTATCAATACTGAAAACAGTTGCTGCTTAATATTATTGTAAAAACTGTGAAGAAACTTTTTTCAAGATTCTTTGATGAATAGAAAGATTAAAAGAACAGCATTTATTTGAAATGTATTTTTGTTACAACCTAAAAGTCACTTTTAATCAATTTAATGCATTCTTGCTGAATAAAAGTATTAATTTCTGTTACAAATCCTACTGATCCCAAACTTTTGAATGTTTTACACACAGTATTGTATCTTCAAACTCAAACTTAAGCATTTTCGATCATTTCTGTGAGTGAATGTATTATGTATAGCATCAAAAACATTGAAATGTACTGTAAACCGCAATTGAGGGCTCAATTTTAAGACCTTTTTAGTTATATATTATATTCTAAGGATATTTTCAGAGTCCAAAATGATCAAAATATGAATAAGAATTCACTTTGGAGAGTAAGTAACCAGTTGTCCGATAATTTGTTAGGAATAGCAACATAATACATATTTTAAGTGTAAGTGTAATGTAAGAACGGTAGTTATTCTTATATTGTCCTAATAACAACAATGAAAGTAGTGAGACCTTCCTGGCGTTAAAAAAAATGTCAAAACATTATTTTTTGTGCGATTACCTGCAGTAACAGTGGCGAATATTCAAGAGAAAAACAACTAAATATATTGTCATAGCAACAAAATAAAATTTCTTTGCTAGTATATTTCTTATATGAAAATATTTATGGCCATACAAGTTCCTCAATTCACCTGTCATTGTGGCACAAAGTTAATTTTGGACCCTGGTTATTTTTTATTTTTAGTTAGGCTTTGGCATGTGGCAGGATTCCTGACACGGGCACCTCCAGCTTTAAGGGTCCCCACAGCCAGTACCTTCATAATGAAGTAGAATAACAACCATCTATGCCAAACTTGTATGTTTTATCTCAGTGTTTATGCCTGACGAGTGTTTATAGTGCTGTCTTACCCACATTGCCTCTCACAGAGGCTCTCAGTAAACAGTTATACAGTTAGAAAAGCTCAGGCAAGAGAAGGAGGGAGAATGAAGAATAGGAAGTTTTGTTGTTGCTAAGCTGAAATGCAGAGATAATTGCCAGAGATTCAACTACAGATATCTGAGTCAGCAAGCCATGTGTTCCTTCGATGCTTTTCTAAATTTTTCCTCTTTAATTTAGCTCAGAATTTCAGAAAGGGAGCAGTACTTGTATTGAAATCTAGATGTTATTTGATGGACTCATTCAAGAAACCTTAACTATTATTTGATGACTAGTGTATTTATGTTAATGTTATTTTATTTCTGCCTTTTTAAAGACATTTGTTCAGCTATTTTGTTTCTCACTGAAGTGTTATTCTGTAGAAGAGACTCTAAATGCTCTAAGTACTGCAAAAAGCTTTGAGTTCAAATGAAGACAATAAGGTCATCTTTCACTCTCACTTCGAACGCTAGGACTCCCTTTAAGATCATTCAGCTCTCTAGTTATGATCAGGGATGGAAAAATCTCAACAGAGAGAGTGTGTAGTCTGTGACTATTTGCTTAGACTTTGGTGACGGGCATTCTGGGAAAAGCCAGCTTTTGATCTAGTCCTGACGTGGTTGGAACGGTCTCTACCTTCAAGTTAGGTTTTAATGAGAACCGAAGTTTAAACCTCCATGAGCTTCGGTCTTGATGCAAGCCAGTGTTCGTTTTTAAATACGAAAAGGCACAGGCGAAATACACTGCCTGAAGAAGTGGATGATGTCGTCATTGATATGGAAACTTTTGCAGTGGCCAAATACAATGTTTAGGGCCTTGTTTTGGGTCATAAAATGAGCTCATAATGCAGTTTCCCTTACGTTATTGTCGTGCCTTGTTCTTAATGTCCAACAAGCCTTTTTTATACCTTATTTAAAAGCTGAGACTTGATTGACTCGAAAGTGAATCACCGAAAGCGCCATTCTAGATTACCTTAATTAACCTAAATTTACATAATGTTGCTACATACAATTGCAGTTCTCCAATCTGGATTGTCTTTATTGTGGATTGATTTTTCGGTCTGTTTCAATAGAGCTTTTTGGTTTTGTTGCTTTTGAATATCCATTTGTCATCAGAGATCAAGCACTTAGTCCTTTTTTCTGCAGCTTTGTGGTTTGCTCCAACATTGTTGGTCCTAAATCTCTAATATTTTCTGCAAACACTGGATATTCTGACCCCTGTGGCCTCCCCTGTAATCCCACTTAACCAGCACTTCAAGACTTGTGCTTAGAGAGGGGATGAGAATCAAGATTTCCTCTCAAAATCCCCATCAGGATTGCTCTGAGTTCACGGCATCATTCTGTTTATCCCACTGAATCCTGACTCTCATAATTCCTCCACATGTGTTGACGGTTTATCTCAAACCTCCATGATGAGTTTGCTTTAAGGACACATTCTCTTGTTGACCTGTAAAGAAATTGATTTTTATTGTAATGGAGTTGTTTGTTCAGCCATATTGTTTGTTTAGCCATATATATATATTTTTCAAATGGCAAATTTGAGGAATTGCAAACTCCTCGGCACTTAGAATGCATGTTTTTATGTCTTATTTAAAAAGATTAAACGGTATTGCACTTGTGCCTTTGTGCAAAGGAAGACTTTTTGAATATGGAAATATTTTCAAAAGGATCATGCATAGCTTTTTTTTATGTGATTCTTTTGAAGGATGTTTAAATATATGGAATTGGCTTTAGTTCTGGTTTCATGTACTTCTGAATGAACATGTCTTTTCCATTTCTTTTATATACAAAACATTGTGTTTAACTTTTTATGTTGCCTTGACAAAGCCAGTACTATTATCCTGTACACACTTAGGTTAACTCCTAATAGGGCGTTCAAGCTACATCCACCAAACTCTCAGTACAGTCCTTCAGGCTGTTCTCACTTCTTTTCTAACTGATTGGGCTTCCTTTCCTGGATTTCCCAGGAAAGTTTCTCATTGTAATTCCTTAGCTTTCAAGCTATGTCAACCAGACATCTTAGAATCGGCTAGTAGTGGCCTAGCTACATAAGACTTAAAATGTTCAGGCTCAACTTTCTCCAGCTAGCATTCTTATTTACAAGTTCTTATTTACATTTGCTGTCTTGTGCAACCAGGTCTGTATCGTTAGCTGAGTTAGCAGTGTTAAGCACACAGAACATGTGCAAATCATTAATGCCCTGACTGTTTGAGAACAAGCCCTTAAACTGTGTTCAGGAGATCAGCTCCACACTGCTGCACTGTGTAACTTCTCAACCATTCTGTGGAGACATTTTTCTGGCTAGAGTAGTGATTTTGTGTGTGTGAGAGAGAGAGAGAGCGAGAGAAAGAAAGGGAATACATTCTTCTTTATCTGTATAATAAGTGCTGGAATTTGACACTCCATCTCATCTTATTCACATATTAAATGTAAATAATTTTTTGTTAACAATGTGGGAACCTTTTGGGGTCCCCCCTTTCAGTCTGAAACAACAGTCTGAAAGCTTGTTAGCCAATTTTATTTATTGATTTAATTCTTTGTTGTAAATATTAACTTTATGCTTGATTTGTATTCTGTAATGGCCATAGCAGAATTATAATTATTTTTCATTGCTTTGATTATGTATTGTGTACAGATTTGTAACTGAAGTGTTGAAAATGATGGTAATTTTTGTATTGTCTTTGAAGTAGAAGTGTAGCTAAGCTCACTGGCCCTGTTTTAATAAAGGAATTGCATTTGTGATTTTGCAAATGACGTGTTATGTGTAGTTTTTAATGTGATGGTATCGCATCCTATTCACTACGTAATTTTTCACTCATTTTTTCTGTATTTTGGATGCACTTTAAAAACCACTTGTGTCTCAGTAATGTCACCAGCATCAATGCGGTGTTCATTTGCGTATACTGATTGTCAATACAAACTAATGCAGTTAACAAGTGTATACCTCAGGGAAAAGATGTGGAAGGTAAACTTTGTGTGTGTGTGTGTGTGTGTGTGTGTGTGTGTGTGTGTGTGTGTGTGTGTGTGTGTGTGTGTGTGTTGTTTAGTTCTGCTTACCAGACATTGTTTCACTTCATTCAATGTCTTTATTTAGACTCTGTAAATTAATCTCATGTAATCAACACAGGTATAACATTTACATGTAATTTCACATTCATAATGGAAGGTGGGTAAAAAGAGACATTCCACAAATTCATATTGTACAAGTTAGTTCCTAAAATTTGATTGGCTGAGCACGGTTCCAAGCTATAACAGCGCTGAGATGTTTAAGTGTTTGAATTACTCCACTTGTTTGTGTTCACAGTGTTCCAGATTGTGTGTGGTTGCGAGTTCTGTCGCTCCGCTCCACTCGTATATGCTGTTACAGTCTGGCTTTCAGTCTGTGTTGCTGTGTTGCGGCTGGATGTTTTGGCTTCTTTTAGAACTACTTTCTTCGACGGAGTTGCTCAATATTAACTTCTTGTGAATTGAACTGTTGTATAAACTATTACAATCATGTGGTTGGTATGAATATCAGAATGGCATCCGTGACACTCATGCCTACAGACAAATCTCAGATTCAGAACAACAGCACTCTTGTGATATTGCTCAATGTTATTTTTTATTTGCATTTCTGATTTATATAAAAGTTAGCTTTTTTCATATTGTTTTTCATATGTTGTGTACATTCATTTATTGTAATTGACAGGTGAGATGATCAGTGGGGCCGAGTTTTTACCATCTTCGTTTAGTGATGGGCAAAAATATGGATAGAGTTTCTCAGTGAAGGTCTGGCCGGTGAAAGAGTAGATATGGGACTTTGATTCTACGTCATAAAAGGAGACCAGACCTTCCTCATAATCCACAAACACCCCCACCTTCTGGGGCTTCACTCTCGGAGAGAGTAAGAGCATGGACTCTGCAAGAGCATTGTATTCATTTCCATTGCGTAGCCATATAGTCCAGTATCCTTTCTGAGGTGTCAGTGTGATGTCCCCTTTCCTTATGACAGATTCTCTGGCCACTCCTAAATTCCATTCAGTCTTGTTCGTCACCTGCACCTCAAAATAAAATCTCCCTGAGGAGAATCCCTCCTTCCCTAGTACAAAGATGCAATAATCAAATCTCTCCGGGTTATCTGGGACATCTCGATTAGTGTCTCCATAGCTCACTTGTTTTCCATCATCAGTCAGGATGAGTTTAGGATGAGCTGTATCAGGGTCCAGAGTCACATCCACTGCAAGAGAGATCCAAGAATAAGAATCACATCTTCAGATTTTGATGTATTTAAAGTGTTTAGTGTAAAGTTAATTTTATGTATTTAAACCATTATTGTTTGTGAAAGTGAGAGATCTGTGCATATCACACATTGTACCTGCATATAAGTGCATCCTCTTAAACTCTATGGAGACAAATAATGATAAAAGATGATCAGTTCTACATGATTTTTTAAAAATATTTTAAGAAAAGAAATGGTGGAAAGAAAACATCCAAAAATACACTTTTAAGTGTATATTTTATAGCACTTTATCTATTTGCGTCTGTAGATTTCAATTACAGTAAATATCTTTAAAGGCCGTTTTCTTAAAATGAGTTTTTTCAGAAAAAGTCAGAAATCTCCACTTCAGCAGAACTTACATACACCAAACTTTACAGTTTTATTCATATCTATTTTCTGAGGGTTTTTACAGAGGGATTTGTTGATATATAATTTTCCTGATTTTATACAAAATTTTATTTCTAAGAAAAATGGTGAAAATTATTTTTTTTTCTAGCTGTTGAAAGTATTTTCTGATTTATGGAGTGATAAAATAGATATCCAAAATTCCCTCTGTAAAAACCTTTTCATTTAATATGTCAAAAAAATTAAACAAGAATTTTTAACTTGACTTCATTCAATATTCAGACTTTTGTTCTAGAAATGTATGCAAATTAGTACATATTTAATTAGATAATGCCTCATTTGCATATTTAAACAAAACATTTCAGAAAACTTGTAATACAAAAAATGTTTGCAATTCTTAATGTAATCAATCAGCTGGGGAAGTATGGTGATATCTATTAGTTTTTTTTTTTTTTTACCCTATTCACCTTGTGTCTTATTTGCAATATATATATATATAAATAATTTTTTTTTTTTTTTTTTTTGGTGGAATTTAGAAACACACACACACATTTATCCTGTATATACTAATACTTTTACGCTTACATTTGACCAAGTGATTATACTTTATAATTTTGTAACTGGGATTTGTGACATCCAGCTTGTTAAGTTTGATTACCCCCTTTATTTCCTTCACAGAATTACAGTGAAAAGAAAAAAAAAATGTATTTGCATTCCTTTTGCTCAAACAGTAGGGGATAGTGCTAACAAGAACTTATGGGTTCATCTCTGAGGGAATGCAAGAACTGATAATATTCAGTTACCGGTTTCATCTAGAGTCTGCTGCAGCTGAGTCAGAGCTGTCCTGAGGGTGTTCAGACTCACAGGAGTGTTAACATCGATATCAGGCCATTTCTTGATGTTGAATGGGCTACACAAGGATGGGTAAATCTACAAGAAGAGAAAGGAGAAAGCCCTTAACATCGGGAACAGAGTTGCCCTGTGATGTTTTTTACATTTCCATCGAACATAGAGACAGAAGATACTGACCTGTAGGAAATGAAGGTGATCCTCAGTGTGTGAGAGCTGCTCCAGCTCAGTGTTTCTCAACTTTAGCTCAGTGATCTCCTGCTGTAGCTCTAAAATGAGCCTTTCTTCCTGTTTCTCTGCTGCTTTCTGCTTCTGCTCCATCATCTCCAGCAGCTCAGCCTGACATCGCTCAAGAGAACGAATCATTGCCATAAAGAGCTCAATGCTCTCTTCTTTTTCTTTCTCTGTGTTTTGCTAATAAAAATAATAATAATAAAAAAAAAAGCAGATTCCATTTTTATTTGTACTTTAGCACCTTGCAAATGTCAGATTATTTAAACTCACTTTTCTGAGTTCTGCAGAGTGTTTGATGTCTTGAATCTTCTTCATTCTGTCCTGGATCATCTGCTGCACGTCTGTTTGTATCTTTGTCACTTGAGTCTATAGACACAGATAACACATATCTTATCACTCATAGATTTTCCATCAAGTTTTATTCTTATAAAATATTTTAATATTTGTTGTAACTCCTGCCTTTTTCTCCCCACTCTCCTCCTCCAGAGGAACAGTGTTGTGAGTCTTGTGGTCTCCATCAGTGCAGGACAGACACACACACATCTGATCATCTCTACAGAACAGCTCCAGAGGTCTCTCGTGCTTCTGGCATATATAGTCTTCCAGATTTTCTACAGCGTTTATCAATTTATGTTTTTTTAATCGTGGGACTCTCTGATGAGGCTCCAGGTGAGTCTCGCAGTAAGAGCTCTGACACATCAGGCAGGACTTCAGGGCATTCAGCTTTCTTTCATTACAAATGTCACAGAGAACTTCAGATTTTTTCAGACAAGACTTTTCTTTAAAGAGCTGTGTGACCTGCCTAAGCGCTGTGTTGATCTTGAGGTCAGGTCTTTTACTAAATGTTTCTTTACAGAACGGACAGCAGCAGGTCTCACTCTTGTCCCAGCACTGGTTCAGGCAGCTCTTACAGAAGTTATGTCCACACGGGATGGTGACCGGATCGGTGAACACATCCAGACACACAGAACACTGAAGCTCCTCGGTTAGAGGACCACTGGAGGAGGTCAGGCCTGAAAAGAAGACAAATAAAGACAAGATTGCCAGCATTTCTTGACACTATATTCTCACAAATCTGATCAGTCATTCACTTATTTACTCTGCTTCAGGGTTACTGACTTGTATCTAGCTCCATACTCTGTCTCCTGGCCACTCTATGTTTTGGTAATGTTGGTGAAGATTCTGCCATTGCTCCACTCTTCTTAGGTCTTTTCAGGAAGATGTCAAAACAGATTTTACAGTATGAATCATGACTGTAACAAGTGAGTTCAAAGAAAACAAATCAAGCACATTACCAAGGAACGAAAAAAAGCAGTTATAAATAAATGGTTTTGCTATTTTTACATTAATTGACATTAATTGTCATATCAGTTAATGTATTCATGTAAACTCTGTGAGCAAGAGAAAATAATACAGTTATATTTTTGGAAGAACATTTTTATGAAACACTGACATACAACATAGCTGCTAGATAGGTCTATCACCCAATACAAATATCCATATGTCTGCAGCTCATATACTTACTGTTTATGAAGTCTTTTAAAGACAAAATTACAGCATGCATCAAACTTTACTTTGCAACCAATAAGATATGTTTTAATAACAATCTGATACCATTTCACTGCAGTAAATAACCAATATTTGGTGCATGACAAATAATGATTTGATTTTGAATCTTGCTTGCTCAACTTAACTCAGGTAGGCCATACCGAACCAGTACTAAACTTCAAGAAGCATTAGAAACCAAATAAAAGTAATGTTAGAAATCTTCCTTTCATTACAGCATTATAAAACTCTCTTATACTTCTGTCACCTACCTGTGAGTGAATATCTATCTGTGTTCTATTTTAGAATGTCTATGAATGATCTTGTTTAAAGATTGTTGTCCATCGGATAGTTAAGTTTCACTTTCACTGGAAGCTCTCATTCCCCTGCAGTGATGTCATATTGCTCCTCCCATATTTTCTTATGAGCTCGGTGTGACTATCTGAATGCATAATAAGCTCAGTAGGTACAGGTGCTGGTCATATAATTAGAATATCATCAAAAAGTTGATTTTTTTCACTAATTCCATTCAAAAAGTGAAACTTGTATATTATATTCATTCATTACACACAGACTGATATATTTCAAATGTTTATTTCTTTTAATTTTGATGATTATAACTGACAACTAAGGAAAATCCCAAATTCAGTATCTCAGAAAATTAGAATATTGTGAAAAGGTTCAATATTGAAGACACCTGGTGCCACACTCTAATCAGCTAATTAACTCAATACACCTGCAAAGGCCTTTAAATGGTCTCTCAGTCTAGTTCTGTAGGCTACACAGTCATGGGGAAGACTGCTGACTTGACAGTTGTCCAAAAGATGACCATTGACACCTTGCACAAGGAGGGCAAGACACAAAAGGTCATTGCAAAAGAGGCTGGATGTTCACAGAGCTCTGTGTCCAAGCACATTAATAGAGAGGCGAAGGGAAGGAAAAGATGTGGTAGAAAAAAGTATACAAGCAATAGGGATAACCGCACCCTGGAGAGGATTGTGAAACAAAACCCATTCAAAAATGTGGGGGAGATTCACAAAGAGTGGACTGCAGCTGGAGTCAGTGCTTCAAGAACCACTACGCACAGACGTATGCAAGACATGGGTTTCAGCTGTCGCATTCCTTGTGTCAAGCCACTCTTGAACAACAGACAGCGTCAGAAGCGTCTCGCCTGGGCTAAAGACAAAAAGGACTGGACTGCTGCTGAGTGGTCCAAAGTTATGTTCTCTGATGAAAGTAAATTTTGCATTTCCTTTGGAAATCAGGGTCCCAGAGTCTGGAGGAAGAGAGGAGAGGCACACAATCCACGTTGCTTGAGGTCCAGTGTAAAGTTTCCACAGTCAGTGATGGTTTGGGGTGCCATGTCATCTGCTGGTGTTGGTCCACTGTGTTTTCTGAGGTCCAAGGTCAACGCAGCCGTATACCAGGAAGTTTTAGAGCACTTCATGCTTCCTGCTGCTGACCAACTTTATGGAGATGCAGATTTCATTTTCCAACAGGACTTGGCACCTGCACACAGTGCCAAAGCTACCAGTACCTGGTTTAAGGACCATGGTATCCCTGTTCTTAATTGGCCAGCAAACTCATCTGACCTTAACCCCATATAAAATCTGGTATTGTGAAGAGGAAGATGCGATATGCCAGACCCAACAATGCAGAAGAGCTGAAGGCCACTATCAGAGCAACCTGGGCTCTTATAACACCTGAGCAGTGCCACAGACTGATCGACTCCATGCCACGCCGCATTGCTGCAGTAATTCAGGCAAAAGGAGCCCCAACTAAGTATTGAGTGCTGTACATGCTCATACTTTTCATGTTCATACTTTTCAGTTGGCCAAGATTTCTAAAAATCCTTTCTTTGTATTGGTCTTAAGTAATATTCTAATTTTCTGAGATACTGAATTTGGGATTTTCCTTAGTTGTCAGTTATAATCATCAAAATTAAAAGAAATAAACATTTGAAATATATCAGTCTGTGTGTAATGAATGAATATAATATACAAGTTTCACTTTTTGAATGGAATTAGTGAAATTAATCAACTTTTTGATGATATTCTAATTATATGACCAGCACCTGTATATGCATAGCCCAGATTATAAAGTTGGTCATCGTTGTATTGGTGATACTGACTAGAAGGAATATGGACGATTAGGCCATAAATAAAATAAATTAATTGGTAGTATGGACATGAAATATTGATTTGAAATGAAATTATTTTATAATTTTACACAATATTTTTTAAAGCTTCCACTATAAGAAAAGAACCATTACTATAAGACTATAACATCACTATAAGAATTACAAACCAATCTGCCTAGCAACAAGACGAACAATGTGACAATATTACAGTAATATTAATAGTGGAGTTCTCTGAGGTAATTTTCACTACAATCGATAGGCTAACTGAGACTCAAGATCTCGGCAGTTGCGGTATGAAACGAGAGTGCAGCACTGGTTTCAGAAGAGTGGACTGATACCACGACGGATGGCGTGACCAATCAGATATTCCAGCGAGTTATAATAAAGTGGCCAGCTAAGTGGATTTATTTCTTATATCCTATATAATTACAGTATATTAGTAAAGACCGGGATTACGTTATGTTAATAGATCTTCTTTTTTTTTTTTTTTTTACTACTAATTCTGGCGAACCAAATATCTTCATTCAAATTCTTCATTCAATTCAAATATCTTCTTTTGTGTCAAGAAAGTCATTGGAACATTATTATGGTTTTATAACGTGCCTTAGAAGAAAAAAAAACATTACTGGTGAGCATCTTTAAACAAAACAATGGCACTGACATATTTTAAGCCTATGTTAGTGCAAGTTGCTTTCAGTTAAGACAGCTCAAATATGCATCGTCTGGGAGTAACCTGGCTTTAGTGTCAGTCCGTGATTTCCAGTGGGCTCTATAATGTTACTGACCACTAGAGGGCAGCACTAAAACACTTCAAAAAGGAACAACAACAAAGGGGGAAAGAGAAAAACAACAATGCCAAACCTGCCAAAATTTAAAATAAATAAATACATAAATAAATATACAAAGAAATGTAAAAATATATATATATATATATATATATATAAACAAAGAAAAGCAGTAAATAAATAAATAAATCATTATTCATACATTTATGTCCTTATCTGTATATTTTTATTTTTTCCACATTTATTTATTTTTTATTTTATTTTTTTATACATTTATTCATTTCAACTATTATTTATTTCCACATTTATTTATGTATTCCATATTTTTTCATTTCCACATTTATTCATTTTTACATTTCTTTATTTTTACATTTATGTATTTTTACATTTCTTTGTCTTTAGGGTAATAAGGAGGGCGTGGTTCACCTCAGACATAGCAATCGAGCTCACAGTAGGCGAGGGCGAAGCGTTGAGGCCACAGTGACACCTTGTGAAAGATTGATTGATCTAATTTTGGATATTTCCAGTTGATAACTTAGCCTAAGACATGTCATAATAAGACCACACCAAGAGAACCCATTATAATCAGTAATGCTGTGACTGTCACTTCTTGTATTTCGGGCACACCACAAGGTGTCACTGTGGCCTCAACGCTTCGCCCTCGCCTACTGTGAGCTCGATTGCTATGTCTGAGGTGAACCACGCCCTCCTCATTACCCTACGGACAAAGAAATGTAAAAATACATAAATGTGAAAATAAAGAAATGTAGAAATAAATAAATGTGGAAATGAACAAATATGGAAATAAATAAATGTGGAAATAAATAAAAGTCGAAATGAATAAATAAAATAAAATAAAAAGATAAATGAGGAAAAAATAAGAATATACATAAATAAGAAAATAAATGTAATAAATGTACGTCATATTAAAAAAATTATGTTTTTACATTTCTTTGTATGTTTATATTTATTTATTTTTAATTTTGGCAGTTCCCTAAAGAGGAAAAGGTATTCTCCTGGTATTTTAAATGGTTGAGAAAACTTATTTTGTGCATTGAGAATTAAGAAACATGAGTATAGCGAAGACATACTTGTTGAATCTGTTTTAGGCCATCTTACAAGGCCGTCTTTCAATTGGTTGTATTGTATAACCCGCTATGCTACTGAATGTTGTTTTAAAGGGTTAGTTCACCCAAAAATGAGCCGGCGTTCTGACACAGAACTTGGAAGTGCTGAACATAAAAAGCATATGAGGAAGACACAGAAGAGAAGATATTGTTGAATAATGTTATGTTTTTTTTTTTTTTTTTGTGCCCAAAAAATGTTCTTGTAGCTTTATAACATTAAGGTTGAACCACTTTAGTCACGTGAACTATTTTAACAGTGTCTGCATGCCTTTCTGGGTAATTACATGATAATTATGTTGCAGCCTATCGGAGGCTAGAAAGCTCACAGATTTCATTAAAAATATCTTAATTCGTGTTCTGAAGATGAACGAAGGTCTTATGGGTTTGGAACGACATGAGGGTCAGTAATTAATGACAGAAATTTCATAACTCTTTAATACTGTGAAATCCAGTTGTCTTCTCAAGTAGTTTTTCTAGCCAGGCAGTGTCCTTCTTTAGTCTTTCTTACACAGCACAAAAAGAGTGACACATTCCATTCTTAGACTGGTGTCCCACTTTAGTTTAGGTTTTTTTTTTTTTTTTTTAATGAAATCAAGAACAACCTACTATTCCCTCTCCTCTCTTTCTCTTCCCTCTGCTGCATGTTGCACATTTGCTTAAGTCACCATGAAATCAAAATTTACTTTTTTTTTGGAATATTGCAGTATTTATTATAAAATGATGTATCTGTCCACCTCATTTTAAAAAATCATGTGCCCTTGTAATCTTTAATCAAAATAACTTGCCTCCCTTTTCAAACGTCATCTCTTCTCTTCTCTGATGACATGTTTACTGGCGCAAGCGCAGGGCAACCTGTCACTCACATGACATCACAGCAATTGAAAACCACAACCATCCACAAGCCAATCAATTCCTGATAGACAAAATCAAGTCCCGCTACTCCCGCCCTTCATTCTTTCCTGTTCAAGGAGCCGTTTTACTCTGCTTCATGTTGACAACAACAACTGGCAACCACAAACTCCATTCAACACAATAAATCAAATTTAGGGCTGAACATAAGGCTGTAATTGTGACCAATAAATCTCGAGAATAGAATTTCAATCTCTTGACTTACTAGGAATTCACAAATAAAGTTTATAGATGATTATGGCTGATCTTTTAAGTGACAGAACAGGGAACGTGTGGTGGTGTGGGAGAAAACATTATTTTCCAAACATGAGAATTATGTTGGCAGCAAGAGGAGAGGGTGACCAGATCGTCTTTTCTGATTATGTAACGGCAGTAACAGGATGAATTCATCCACATATAGAAATTTCCTGTTCACTTTGATCCAATCCAACATCTGCAAACTCATTGGATGCAGCTTCATTATGCAATAACACCAACACAGTGCTATTTTAATCAAGGAGGTTTTAAAGTAAAAAATTGCTTTTTTTAAGCTACTCATCTCAGATGGATAAAAGAATCCTTAAATCTGACAGTCACTAAATACAAATCATTTCTAATACAAAGTGGTTGGAGAGTACGCAAAAACAGCTAAAGGGAAGTCACCATCCACCATTTCTTACTTAAAGTTTGAAATAACCTAAAGCCTCCAGAAAGATAAAAATCCTCACATAAAACATGATCATTAGGGATTATTTGATATAAATCTGTGTTAATCTTCTGGCTTTGGCCTGGATCTTTTTAGGCACGATTTTCTCATCCTCCTCACGCGTGGTGTATGAGTGTGAGTGTGTGTGTGTGTGTGGAGGTGGATTACACATTAAAGGGTGACCCCGTAGACTTGCTGTGAAATGATGAGGTCATGTTTATCCAGGACACTAATCTCCTCCTGTGCTCGTGATTTCATGCTTCACTGGGAACCATATGGGATGAGGGGGATTCCAAGGTTTCGACACTTACAGTACCTGTCTGGGATGCTCACAAATGAGGACAGGAAGAGGCATGCAAATATGTTGCCACAACTTGTTTTTATTATAAGAATAATTTTATTAGCCCATTGCTGTTAAATATCAGTATCAATTCATTTATATAAAACTTGCAAGCACATTTAATTCTTCTTTTTATTATTTTTCTCTATTTCAAACCACTTAAAGACTCCTTTCAAACTTTGTTTTGTGGATAACTTAAAGTCCCCCTGAAATCAAAATGTAAGTTTTTCAGCTTTTAGTATGAATATGTTAGTCTTAATGTTATGAATAAGCTGGTGTGTTCCAAAACAATGACAAAATTTGCATTTAGGAGATATAAGCATTCAAAACTTACAGTCTCTCACTTCTGCTATAATGGATCACAGATTTTCATGACATCACCGCAGACTTCAGCTTCTCGTCAGATCTTCTGTCCAATCAAATGCTCTCTTGGAATCTAAAGCGTCCCGCCCCCTACATTGAAATCGGCCACTTGTTCACACATTTATTTTCCACATGGTGAATGGCACATAGTGCACTGTATAGAGGATAGGGAACGGTACAGTGTAAATATGCTTTCCATTGAGGCGAATAAAGTCTGGTTTCATGTTAGTTTCATGTAAACCGCCGCAGTGTGTGCACAGTCTGCTCTGGTCCAGAGATACAATAGCACAGAGCGGATCAAATGCGCGGACACATTTGAATTCTGCACAGAATTAAATATTAAAAGCAATATTAGGAGATTAGGAGGAGAAACAGTTAGAGATTAGAAGAAACTGAAGTTTTACCCAGCTCAACAGCTTTGTTCGAGTTGTGACATACATGAAATGCTATTGGCTATTTTTAAAAAGAGGAGGGGCTGTTCTATATGTCCCACCCTGTCCTCCTGTTTCAGTTGAAATTACGTCAAAAGATTGAATAATGCTGCGCATTCCAATGCACTTGGCCTTGTGTGCCATCTATTTTTTGTTTTTTATTAACTTTTATGAAAGTTACAATGAAGTTTAAAAATCTGATATTGATGTACATTGAGAGCATGTTAGCTATCGGGGTTATGGGCAACAAACTTCAGTATTCTGTAAAACAGGTCGCAATGCTTCCGGTTCATGTCTTTTGTGTTCTTCGTTAAATAAAGGAGCGAGCAAAGATATACATAACCATGTCCATCGCATATGCAGATCTAAAAGTTTTTCATTTTTCTTCTTCTCACTAACATTTAAATATTTAAATCGAATAAAAAGCAGATTACCTTTAAAGCCATATATCGCCATCAGTTCGTACTGCTGTTAACACTTTGGCTGCTTCCAAAAATCGCATACTTCCCTACTATATAGTAGGTGAAAAACAGTATGAAGTATGTCTGAATTCATAAAAGAGTAGGCAAAAAGTCCCTGGATTGACCTACTTCTTCCAGCGATATTCTGAGGTGTGCATACGATGAACACTTTACTATCCCACGAGGCCACTGGAGAGGGTTTGTGCTGGTAGGTCACATGATAATAACAACATGCCGATTGTAGTACATCCTGTTTACATCATACTATATAGAACATACATGTTTAGCGGTCACAAAGTACTTACTTTTTAAAAATAAGTATCTACTCAAGAGAGTATATGCAATGAGACTTGTTTTCCTGTGATGTTCAGCATAAAGCCCATATAAAGCCCACATCGATGGCATCACTGTCATTTCTGAATTGATAGACCTTATTTCTTGCAAGTGTAAAATTCTTAATTTTAAAATATTAAAAAATAGATTTTACAACAGATATATTTGATGATAGATATATAATATTTCATTAATAAATAGAATTGTATATGTATATGGGATTAAAAACATGATATATATGCTATCATTTTTAATATGTAGGTTATTTAATATTGAAAGGTTGGTCATATTGAATATTATAAATATTTCAGACTCCTTATATTATGGATAAGAGTTAGTGACATGGTTAGACCCTATCTCGCATCCTGCATAGTTGATTTCCTAAGCACTACTACAGGTATTTTTTTCATATGAAATCTAGCTCACATTGGTCGAACATGAGGTTGGTGTTGTCTCCACCTCCCTCGCATGTGCAGCCCACCCCTGATGTGTAAGCTAAACCCCCACCTCTTGTTGTCCCCACGGTAATACCGAGATGGAGATATAGAGAGACGCGTCCTGCGGGTGGACACATTACAGAAGAAAAGCTGTTGATTTCGTGGGTTGAAGAATTTATTGATGAACTTTAAGGTCTGAATCTCCTCGTTATCTTTTGTTTCTTTTCATTACTGATTTTATAACCGCCAACCTGAAGTTCATCGTTGTCATTTTGGCCGCCGGGATGGTGGCGTTTATCGGAGCGGTCATCTGCATCATCGCCGCGGTCCACAGCGGATCTCCACCGGCATCCGCGGCCGCAGCGCAGCCCCTAGCCGACAACCAGTCACTGTCACCGGGCGCAACCGGGAAGGCGTTTTCCTCCGGGTCCGTCGCCCGAGCGGGACCGCTGGACGCTCTTCACGGTACTGATGCGACAAGTAGGGAACGAGGAGGACCGGAGGCGCCAACATTCTACGGTCTAACAGGACTAGGGACCGGAGGAAGCGAACAGCAGGTTACCTACAGCAGACTCATCTGCACCCCTGTCCCCGCTGGTGAGTGCAACCCGAAAAACTTTCAGCAACAAGCGGACGACCAGTCGTTATACGCGGGAGAGGATTGGGGGTACCTCCGCACCACCGCCGAGGAGCTCCGGCAGACCGTCCTACAGCAGAAAGATGAGATCCTCACGGACCAGAGAACCATACGAGAACTAACGGGAAAGCTTTCGGAATGCGAGAGTGGTTTGAAGGGACGGAAGGTCCCAGAACGGAGCACAGGACTTGGGGATGCGCGAAAAGAGAATAAGGAGCAACTCATGATGCGGGACGATGCGGGATCCTCAATGCGGACGGCTCATGCGGTGGAGGAGCTGGTGCATGCCATAACTCAAATGAAAGACCGCATTGAGAAACTGGAGGTAAGAAAACCGCAAGACCTTAATTAGGCTACATTTATTTATGTGACTGAGAATCAAGAGTTTTTATAGGTCGATAATAATCTAGGATGTTTGAGAGATGATGGGAAATGTAGCCTATTTAAAATTAAGTTTAAGAAACGTGTTGAGTTTTTAGAAATGTAGCAATCATGTTGGTTTCACATATTTTTGAAAAAAATAATATTTAAAAAAAAATAAAAAAATAGACTATACTTGGCTTAAAAAAATAGACTATTTGAGGTAAAATATCTGGGAAATTATATTTTTGAGTCATGAATAGGCTGTCAGTAATCGTGGCCTTTAAGTTCAAAATATTAGTTTTTAAAAACCTTTAATGATAAAAGTCACATGACAACAAAATGGCTTCTTAAATGTTTGTTACTCACACTGTCTTTGATTTGGCTGAAAAAAGTTTTCGAATATAGCCTAATTCATTATTAAATTTTTATTTAAAAAATTCAGTTTTCAATTTATTATTATTTTTTTTTTTTCAAATTTAAATAAGCATAAATATATCACATTTAATTTTAAATAAAAAAAATGTTCATTCGGAAAAAAAGTATTTTGAATAAATGAGCGTAGCCTATGTTATTGACCAGTACAATCTAAAAAATGCTGGGTTAAAAACAACCCAAGTTGGGTTAAATATGTACAAACATAGCGTTTGGGTTGTTTTAACCCAGCGGTTGTGTTTAATGTTTGTCCTCGTGCTGGGCAGTTTTATTGTTATTGTTGCTTATTTTAAACTATTGTTTAAAAATTAATTTATTGCTCACTTAAAATAAACCCCAAAAAAGGTTGGAAATTAAAAATCAGACACATAATTACTAAAGCTACCCAGCACGTTGGGCAAACATTTAACCCAACCGCTGGGTTAAAACATTTTCAACCCAACTTGGGTTGTTTTTAACCCAGTGTAGGCCTAAGCTATAAGATAAAGCTGGTGCTAGATGGCTACTGTCTGCCCTGTTGATAAACGTGATTAGTAGCCTATATAGCAGCCTTATTTTGGTGTTTTGAACACGTAAGTGTAGGTGCTGCAGTGTGCTTGTAAAGTTTATCCTTCTGTGAGTCCTGATTGCGTTTCAGCTCACGTAGCCTACCATCGCGCGCCTGTGCCGTGATTTATCGCTGTGCGCCAAGACGCGCGTGCCTGATTGGGTTTTTCGAAGGAAATATGGGCTACGTGAGCAGATTTCATGGTTTACCAGCCGATGGGAACAACAAATTACATTACTACCACATTTAGCGCATCTGATTAACCTCGATCTAACCCAAATCTATCAGTCTGAAAAACTAGTACTAGAAGGAGCATAACGGCAGTAACTAGCCTATATTTTAAGAAAAAGAAATGGTAAACAGTAGTTATACTCCAGAATGTATGTTTGAGAATAAAGGATATATTTAGCCTGAGCCAATCAGTGACTTACAGCATGTGTGACAGCAGGGGAGAGATGAGAAACATGACACACTCCACTGGAAGCATATTATGGACTCCTGCAGCTGTGAATGGCAGCTCTGCAAGCTGGTGCAGATGCCTAAAATTATCCCATACTTACAGAATAGAATAGAATTTGTTATTGCCATGCAAGTAAGGAAGCATTACGTCCAGCCTCTCTCATACTTGCTAGAAGTGCAATATTTGCTCTGAAAAATGATTCTGTTTAATTAATCAATTAAATAACATGATGAATTCTTAAATCTTAAATTTAGACAAGGTTTGATTTGATCAGAATATAAGATGCATAACCGTTTACACTTGAATATAGGTTAATAATTGTATTTTGAGTAATAAGTGTACGTTGTGAGTAATTATATTGGTTGTTAAATGCATTCACTTTTCATTGTTAGATTGATTGCATTCATGCATTGTTGATGAATGAGGTTCTTACATCATGACACACAGGAAAAATCTCTCTTGTTTACAGTCTGAAATGGCACCACCAGCGTTCAATCACACCGACACAAGCTCACGGAAAGAAGCAGGTACTGCCTCTAGCGCTGCCCGTACACCAGTGGCAGCTGCACAGAGACGAGTGGAGGACCTGGAAGGAGAACTGAAGAGAAAGATAAAACTGCTGGAGGAAGAGAGGAAAGCTCTGCGCAAAGAGACACAGAAACATCAGGAGCATATTGATTATGGACTGGACACTGTACACCAGCGGATAAGCAGCCTGGAGAAAGGTGAGGCAGAGGTTGGATTTACTGCCGGAAGAAATATCGATTTTACCAAAGTCTTCTCACAGAGATAGTTCAATCAAAAATGAAACTTGTGTCATCATTCACTCACCCTCATGTTTTGTTCCATGACTTTCTTTCTCCTGGGGAACATACAAGAAGATATTATCATATCTTAAGATAATGTCTCTTTTTTTGGCAATACAGTGGAAGTCATTGGGCTCCAATGTTGTTTGGCTCCCAGCGTTCAACAAAATTTCTACTATATAGTTTCAGAACAACATGAGACTGAGTAAATGATGAGAGAATGTTCTTCTTTTTCTTTTTCTTTTTTTTTTTTTTGGGAGGACTCAGTTTCTGTAAAACATTTAGAGCATTCAAATCGATATAGTGATAGTGAAATTGACAGATGCTGTCTTGTGTTGGCCCTGGAACATGCCTTTAAACTCTTATCCAGTGTTGTCTTCTCTTGGCTTTTAATTTAACTCACTCTTTGTCATTCATTCTCTGTCTCTCTTTCGTTGTATTTCTCAATTTTTTTCCACAGGTCTCTCTGAGAACAAGTTTCCAGAGGGTTACAGGCTCTCATTCCCTGTACGGAGTACTTCCATGTATGCTATCATAAAGCAGGAAATCCCCGTCCTCCACACTTTGACTGTCTGCATGTGGCTCAAACCTGCAAAGAGCATCTTGGGAACAACAGTTTCTTATGCTGTTTCTGACCAGAGCCATGAGTTTGTGCTTCAGCAGTTGGTTCATGGGCCCATTGAGCTCATCATTAATAATGAGGTAGTGCATCACAATATGATATTTGACATGTGGGGATGGGAAGTGAAAAGAATTTAACAATTCTGATTCTGATTTGGGTTCCTTAAACAACTTGTTTAATGCTTTTACAATCTTTTTATAAATGCAATCCATTAAAGGGTTAGTTCACCCAAAAATGAAAATTCTGTCATTTATTACTCACCCTCATGCCATTCCACACCCGTAAGACCTTCATCAATCTTCGGAACACAAATTAAGATATTTTTGATAAAATCTAATGGCTCAGTAAGGCCTGCATTGCCAGCAAGACAATTAACACTTTCAAAGGCCCAGAAAGCTACTAAAGACATATTTAAAACAGTTTATGTGACTACAGTGGTTCAACCTTAATATTATAAAGTGACAAGAATACTTTTTGTGTGCCAAAAAAACAAAATAACGACTTTATTCAACAATATCTAGTGATGGGCGATTTCAAAACACTTCTTCATGAAGCTTCGAAGCTTTACGAATCTTTTGTTTCAAATCAGTGGTTTGAAAAAGTCAAGTCACGTGAACCAGTGAAATTTCGAAATGTTTCGAAACACTTATAATGTAACGAAGCCTCGTTTACTGAAATCACCTGACTTTGGCAGTTTGAAACACGCTCCGAATCACTGATTTGAAAGCTTCGAAGCTTCATGAAGCAGTGTTTTGAAATCGCCCATAACTAGATATTGTTGAATAATTGTTGATTTTTTTTTTGGTGCAATTATCTTGCTGGCAATGGAGGCAAAACAGGTGAGGAATGACATGAGGGTGAGTAATTAATGACAGAATTTTCATTTTTGGGTGAACTAACCCTTTAACTGGCTTTATACTATAAACATCAATGTGGTAAACATCAAACAAACACAATATGGTAGCATATTTCATTCACTTATTTTATCATTATAAAATACTGTTTTCAAAACTGATAAAAGTATTTCAGATTGAAGTCTCACAGTTAAGCTGTATGTTCGATACTAAAAAGTATCAACTATTCGTTCAGGAATTGCACTTCAGTTGTTGCATTGTTTGTGGTTGATTCACAAACAATGCAACTTTGTATTTTGTATACGGTGTGTACCATCTGCTTCAGCGAAAGAATTTGCGTGCCTGAACAATCAACAGAACCGAATGTCATTCGCCAAACTCTCAGTTCCCAACCATACAAATGTACCTGACAGGAAAAAATCTGTTTTAAAAGTGTGAATGTCAGACGCATGTTTACATAAAAAAAACAAAAAACCAATGAAAAAGCAGTTCAGTGGAATGCAGAAATGTTCTGTGTAAATGGCCCCTTATGCCGGGTTCAGACTACACAATATTTTTGTCGGTTACACTAGTCACTGTGTCAGATTATGCGATTTTGACTCCTAAATACTTGTTTTGTCGTGGACAAGAAACATGTCAGACTCTTAACGACGTGTGATGTCATCGAGAAGATGGAACTAGCGACTGACTTCACAAGAGTGTAAACAAACAACGGTTGTAGTAGCCTAATGCTAATTCCAGTACTCTCCGGGCTGCTGAATTGTCTCCGCCCTTTTTTCACTCTGTTGTGGTAGTCCCTCGAGAAAATTTCATATAGGTTTGAGTATTGTTGCCAAAGCTCTACGAACCTTTCCTCTATTGCATAATTCCACTTAGCAACACCAATATAATCGTCTCTCTTTGTTTCATCATATTTGAAAGCTGTGTAGGGAAGAGCTTCTGTGCTCCTCAATGTCACAGATGTGACTGAACAAAAAAATTAAACATAATGTGTCTTTCTGTCGGGATCTCGTGAAGCCACAGATGAAACGATTGATTCGTGTCCTGACGCCCATTGTCATTTACGAATCCCCAGGACGCCCTACGAATCATGCCAAAATTGGGCTGATATTGTGTAGTCTGAACCCGGCATTACACAGCAGATGTAACTATATTATATTTAGATAATCTCACCAGAAATGCTGTGTACACCACTGATACCTGATCACTGACTCAAATCTATAATGGATTCAAAAACGTAATTACTCGAATCTACAATGAGATAATTCCAGTGAGAGTCATTGTCATCCAATGACTGGAAATGATCAGACCCATATTATTTAGTTTTAACACTAAATCACTAAGAATTATAACTATAAAGATAACCATAACAATAACTATATCAGTCCACACCAACCAACAATAACGTTCCATTTATTCGAAGTGTGCTGCAGTTATGCCGCCTGCCTCTTTAAATGCTTAAGCTCTTTAAAGTGGAGTGGGTTCTGATTGGTTGATTCTAATGGAATGAGTATTAGAACTTTGTAGTTATCGTCCTTAGAGTGAACAGCCCTTAAAGGGAGAGTAGAATTTTAGGATATTTTCTATTAGGATTTTTAAGGGATGTTTTTGGTAAAAGATGAACACATGCTTAGATTGACCTCTGACTGCTCTATCTGAATGTTAAAGCAATTGAATTTTTTTGCCCTGTGTTCAGCAGTGTGTTTTTTAGAGCTGTAATAGTGGACAGTAAGATAATCTCTCAGGCTTTCAGGCTGGTCTCAATTATCCAAGCACATGGACCACAGGATCAGTCTTTGGATTGTAATTTGGATTTTGTTTTTGGATTCTCCATCCTTTAGGTGGCGCAGTTACCTCTCAACTTAACAGTGGGCAGATGGCAGCATATGTGTGTGAGCTGGAACCGTAGAGCTGGAGCGTGGCATGCCTACCTAGGGGGCAAGCTAAAGAGTGAAGGAAGTGACCTGGCAACCCGTCACAGCATCCGACGGGGAGGAACTCTCATACTTGGCCAAGAACAGGTACGTCAGACTTTGGCTATTGTAACTGGTTGCCAGACGGTGGTAGGTCAAGATGAGAAGCATTTGGTATTCACACAGCATGTAAAAGTCACCATGAACACAATGTTTGTTTATCCTTTCCTTTACCTTTTCCTGCCCTCTTCATCCCTCTTTCGTTAAACTCCAGCATACTTATCCTTACATTAGACCCAGTAGGGCTTAAAGTCATCCTCAGGTCCATTTAGCAAGTGAATTTTCTGGGAATTCTCTGAGCTGATACAAACTGGGCGGTTCTAGTATCACTGGCTATTCAGAGCTTATCTAATACATTTGTGGATGTGTCTGGGACCATTTTTTGATATAATATTGGAATACAAGACACCTTAAAAGACATTTAAATGGTTTATTACATTTTTATGAGGCAAATCTTTTAATATCACTGGCGATAAAACTAAAACGGTCCCACTATCAGTCTCAGAAATGGACAAATGTCAAGTTTAAATGCCATTTTGGATTAGATTTTACTCTAATAACACTAATATTTTTTTGTCAAGTGCTGTTTCTTAAGTTTGTTTACACACAAAAATGGTGTTTTCCGAGATAATCAATATCTGGATAGAACAAAATTCCAACAACAAAGTCATCAGCTTTCTCTTATTTCTTATTTTGTCTTTTAAAAATAAGCGTATTTAAATAGGTGTTCATGTAAAGCATTTATGTATTTTTTGTTATGTATAGAGCTAGAGTTGCCACTCAAAAATATTTTAATTGAGTTTTACTAAAAACATTCATTTTAATATGATTTTTTTTTTAAACAACAAACATTTCTGAATATGATTTCCTGTTTCCTGCAGAGCTCAGTGGGTGGTCTTCGTTTCGAGGCGTCGCGGGCTATGGTGGGAGAGCTGTCTCAGTTTAATATGTGGGACCGGCTGCTTTCACACACAGAGCTCTCTGCTCTTGCCCACTGCAGCACAGGGATGCTGGGTAATGTAGTCCCCTGGACCAGCCGTGAGGTAGAGGTTTTCGGAGGCGTCACCAAGCAACCGGCTGAACATTGCGAGCATCGCACCAGCGTCACACAGTAATAATCTCCTGAGGGGTTGTTTAAAGGGTCAGAGAATCAAAGACGGGGTTTCAGAATTGGAAAAGATTCATCAGAAAACCACGCCACCATCAGATGTGTATGTTGATTTCAAGGCAACGTTTTCAGTGGTGTTTGCTGAAACAAGACTCACTATCATTACAGCTCAGGGGTAGTGATTTGAACAAACCCCTAACTCTATGTGTTAAATTTCAGCGCATAGCTCGTCCCACACCATCTGTGCTACAAACAAGAATGATACCTCAAATTGTGTGACTAGTTGAGGAAAAATGTGCGCTCATTTTTCTAAGCAAGCCAAGAAATTTTCACTTGGTGGATCATAAAATGGGTACAAATATCCAATAGACTTAAGGTGATGATACACAGAGCAACTTTTTGAGCATGTTTGCTGAGTGATGCTGCTTGCGCACTTTCCCATTGAGAGTGGGCAACAAATTTCAGTCTAAAGTATCCAATGGGAAAGTGCCCAAGCAACATCACTTTAAAGGGTTAGTTCACCCAAAAATGAAAGTAATGTCATTTATTACTCACCTTTGTTTATCTTCGGAACACAAATTAAGATATTTTTGATAAAATCCGATGGCTCAGTGAGGCCTCTATTCCCAGCAAGATAATTTACACTTTCAGTGCCCAGAAAGATACTAAAAACATATATAAAACAGTTAATTTGACTACAGTGGTTCTACCTTAATATTATAAAGTGACGTGTCAAACTGCCAAACTGATTCGAAACAAAAGATTCGAAGCAGTGTTTTGAAATCGCCCATCACTAGATATTGTTGAAAAGTCATTATTTTGTTTTTTTTGGAGCACAAAAAGTATTCTCGTCGCTTTATAATATTAAGGTTGAACCACTGTATTCACATGATCTTATATCTTATATCTAACAAAAATATCTTAATTTGTGTTCTGAAGATGAACGAAGGTATTACGGGTGTGGAATGACATGAGGGTGAGTAATAAATGACATAATTTTCATTTTTGGGTGAACTAACCCTTTAAGTTGCAGTCACATTTACTGTTGTTTGGTGAATTTTCACGAGCGAAATACAGTAATTTCAATAGGAATCCACATGATCTGGAATGTCAGGTGAGGGCGAAAGTTTTCCCAATGCAGATTTCGCAACAAGTTCAAATTGGTCATGTGGATTCGCCATGTTGAGCAACAGAAAGCTTCTTGATTTGAAAGTGACTTGTGAGATATTCTTTATACATCGCTATACTATTGACAAAAGACTCTTTTGTCAGCGAAATTTGGATTCCAGCTCAATTTCGGCAAAATTTTGCTAATGTGACCATAGATAAGCCTTATCTAGGGACCAGAATATCATATCCAATATCATAGGCTCTTTACCATCTATCAATGTTCTAGCAATCACCTTAGCAATATACTAAAGACAATTCCAAACACCTTAGCAACAGCATAGCAATGCCCTGGCAACAACCAATGACACCGTAGCATCATGGGGGCGAGTTTTGCATGAGAAAGTATCACTCGTTTTAAATTATTCATACTAGTTACACCTTGTTGAACATCTGAGTGGCAAACATCATTTGATGTGGGATCTTCAGTCTCAATGCTTGATGAAAGGATTTATTTTTTACCACAGTTCAAAGCAAATGTTTGCATACTCTTTCAGATTTGTTGTTATTTATACAGTGTAGCCTATTTGACTGAAATTAGTTTTGACACACACACACACACTCGAACAGCTGGGAATTTGTTTGCTTTTAGTCTGCAGTTTTTTATACTAGTTTTTTTTTCTATTCAAGTTTTTTTTTAGATGTTTTTGAATCACACTGTTTCTATGGTGATCACTCCGACAGACTTGAATCCTATTGGTCAGACCAGTCCTGGTTGAATTCTCCTCCATTAAAAACCCTTTAACATCATCAGAATCACATCAAATTAGAATGAACGACAGAAAAAGGAGCAGTTGAAGAAGGCATTTGGCCAGACGAATACTTCAGCAATATTTCAACAAATAGCTATTAACCTTTAAAGCCATGGTTTTGAAACCCTTTATAATATGGCACCTGTAATGACATGCTTTCTGAGAACTGTTTTCAGTGTTCCTGTTAAACGTAATCTGCAAATATCTACAGACAAACAAATATCTTCTCATGCTGAGAAATTAGCATGTATAGCCTATATAGATTTATACAAAAATCTACTCAACAGAATTATATTTGTAAAATAAGCAACAAACATTCCATATGATGAATGTATAATATTTACACCATTATATGTGTATCCCGCCATCTATCTCTCTCTTCATAACTGTGACTGAACAAACATCTCTTGATAAAGAGCTTATGTAAATTACATCGCACATATGGTATGCTTTATGTGGATTATACTCAATGTATTG
This sequence comes from Hypophthalmichthys molitrix, assembly GCA_037950675.1. Lineage (NCBI taxonomy): Eukaryota > Metazoa > Chordata > Actinopteri > Cypriniformes > Xenocyprididae > Hypophthalmichthys > Hypophthalmichthys molitrix. Next base: position 18,584,900 of record CM075494.1, on the reverse strand, counting down.
TTTATATGTAAAATGCAGCAGGCTGAAAAATGCCTGTTTTGTGGCCTTGTCAAACACAAGAATGCTGTCCCAAATGTGCATTCATATATACTGACACACAGAACTGGTTTCATTTTGTGTATGTTGCAAACAGTTGTTTTATAGGCATGTGGTTTGAGATTTCGTGGCCATACAATTGAACTGCACAAGATCGTCATAATGGTTGGGAATTGTGTTTTTAAAAGTGTTTCAGAACTAAATATATTTTCTTTCTGATGTATACTGTACTTGCTGTTGTTAGTGCAATGCCTGTTTGTTTGCATTTCAGTGGTCATTTTGTGATGTTCAGTTCTTTCAATGTACATGAACAAGCTTTAAATTGTATTCAGAAAGATTGGTTTACAAATGATTGTTTAATACTGTTACCTTTTCTGGAATATATTTGTTTTTGAATGAAGAAATATCTTGGAAGTTGGATGTAAAGTTCTCATTTTTCTACACATTTTTCAAATCTTTCTTCTATCCTCTAATGTTCATTTCTTGAATTCTGTCAGTGTCTTTGTCTGTGTTGAAATGGAGATCAAATGCTTTAATATCTAATATGACAATGAGAATTAAAATATATAGCACAATAACAACAGTGTTCTCTCTCATTTCTCTCTCTCTGGGTGTTGTTTTTGTTCATTATTTTTATTAAAGCAGGGGATGCACAAATATCCGTGATGTGAAAGAATGTAAAATGATTTTGAAAGGCTGTGCACTATTTATGTTTATTATCTTTTTGTTTATTAGTCCCATTTATCCTTGTACATACTGACTGAATGTGATTGTACACAAGCATATGATCACCAGATTGCATGTCTTTTTGTGTACAGTCTAGATTTGTTATCTCCATCCAAATCCAATATTTATTTTGGAGAAAACCAATTTAATTTTGTATGATTGAGACAGCTAGATCTAAGTTTAAGCTAAAAAGAACAGGTCAGTGTTCCATTGCTGTAAACAGCATAGTTGCTGTTGGACCAAATATATATATATTCATTCATCAGTATGTACATTTGTGTTGATATTTAACCATTTCCACTCTTTTTCTGTATGTATTGTCTCTTGCAGTCCTCTACTGTATTCATTGTATGAGTGGATTAAGCAACAAATCTTGCATCATCTGTGCCCCGCCAGTAAATTCAACTGACCCAGCTCTCGAGTATGTGTGCATCTGTCTCCTTTTTATTTTCTCTATCTCAGAATATAAAAAGAATCCCAGCATGCTTTAACTAATTCCACCTCTGTGCCTGAGAAGCACAGACCAATAAGCCTATCTCTGGATGTGTTTTTAAAAGGCATCTTTTTTAAAAGGCAATTAAGCATATTTTCATTTTGATCTAATTTTTTTCCTCTTTTCTCCACATTGTTCTTCAATCATTCTTCGAATTTAGGATAAATGAAGATTGAGATTTGTTTCTTTGTAAAATCCTTGTGAATCCTCTTCAAACTTAGAAATCAGTTAAGATGCCTTTTCCCATGCCAAGAATGTTCAGATAAAACATTCTTTATTAGCATTGATGGTTCCATGGAGAACCTTAAACATCCATGGAACCTTTCCATTTAGGTTCTTTATAGTTGAAAAAGGCTCTTATGATTATAAAAATGTTCTTCACACTAAGAAGCAAATGGTTCCTTTAAAAAGGCTACTTTTCACTCAAATGTTCTTTGGGGAACCAAATATCTTCTGTGGCATTGTTGAGAAAACAGCCTTTCAGAACTTTTATTTTTAAGAGTGTAAGCCATGTTCATGTGATTGACTTTTAATCTGATATTATCCTATTGTGTTTAGCTGGGAATCTCCAACTCTGTTTGCTGATTTGAGGTTTATACAACTCTAAAAATGCCAACCAAGTATAAGGTGCAGAAAAGTAATGCAGTAAAAAGTACTAAAACTGACAACAGAGTACCCTGTGGAGATGTGAATGATGCTTGGGAAGGATGTGTAGGAGGTTTTTAACCTCTAGTCTCTGTTATGAAATACTGTTATCTGTGTTGGCGGTGTGGGCGCTGATGGCAGCCCGCTCAATAACATCTGCACGTGGAACAAAAAATAGTCAAAGACGCGTGAGCCATTTTCAACTATCCTGATCAGAACTTTAATATGCCAGAGCACTGATGTGGATGGCCTACATTGCCTATAGTAGTTTCCTTAATCTCCAAAATGTCATAATTCCCACTGGGATTACCTCTCTGCCCTCTCTTTCTCAGACAATTCATGAGTGAAAGGCTTTAATGCCATTATAATCTAAAAACAAAAGGTTTACTGCCAGATTTGTGTGGCACACCAACCGGCTGACCTTATTTTAACACAGAAACACACCTTCAAGTTTTTTTTGCTACTGAAATTTTTGTATCATCACTAACAAAAAATTACTGTATTCTTGGATATGCCTTGGAGTACCATGGAAATGATAAAAAGGGGGTGGGGGGGAGATAATGGTACTGTTTACAAAGAAAGAAAGAAAGAAAGAAAGAAAAAGTAGTCGGTGGCGGAAATAAACAGGTCACGTGGGTCGGAGGTTGCCGAGGCCGGTGTGTATCCATGACAACACTAGTGGAGCAAAGTGTCTGTATACAGCGCGACAGAACGGTAGGTAATTGAACTGTGGCGATATAAAATTAACTATTTCCGAGCTTTAAATGATTTACATGCTTATATTTCTCCATTGCTTTCAACCATTTATCAGTCGTAGCGTTTTAAGGGATGGAGTCGAGCTAGCAAGCTAACATTAGCTCAGGGATGCTAAAAACAAACGCTTACTCGACACGTGTTATCTATTTTTTCTAACTTTTACATAATGATGCACTAAAGACTGAAAACATCTGTGATTTTGCATGGCTTATTTTTTATTTTATTTGGATTGCTATGATATATTTAATGTTGGTTTTGTAGGACTGGTTCAGTTTGCAAGTTGTCTCGTGCATTGTCACTATTCTTTCTAATAATTAATTTTAAACAGATTGGAAAGATAAACAGTGTTTATCTTTCAAAATCTGGCTATTTTTAATATTCTGAATAATAGTTGTCTGTGACTGTTTTGTAGTGTGAAGGTATTTGTGCAATGCCTTTACAATAATCGATGATATATGACATTAAAACACTTGATAAAAAGCGTTATGCGTTATGATGTTATGGTGTAGTTGACTAATGACATGGACTTTAACTTTCTTTTTCAACATCAAGATTTTAGATTAAAATGCATACATTTGTATTAGAAAAAGTGTAGAACTGGTCAACAAGTCCTTCAAAATTTTAAATGAAAGTCACCATGAAATCAAAATTTACAAGTTTTTTTTTTTTTTTTTTAATGGAATATTGCAGTATTTATAATAAATCCGATGACGTGTTTACTGGTCCGACAACCTGTCACTCGCATGAGATCACAGCAACTTATTTTTTTAATGCTCATTAATGCTGATAATCTGGTTTTATTATGTGGAGGCATCACACTTAAGGACAGAAGTAGTTACATATAAACATTACAAATTGAGTTAATAGGAGGACATTAAACACCCCCTTTTCCTAACACAGCTTTAAAGCTATAAAATGTCTAATTTACTCGATGTTGGTTTTTAAAAATCATTATCAAAGATCCCCAAGAGGTATAATTTTATAAGTTATATAACTCGTCTTTTTGGAAAGCAGACCCCAACTAGGAAATGGCAATATATTTAAACATACTAGTATTACTATCCTCATTGTTCTTTTTGATAAATTTAAATATTTGATAAGGACAGTCAAGAGAATGTTCACATTTTGGCACAAAACACACAAACACAAAATTAATTTAATTTGATAATTTTGCTTACAAACTAATGTCTTCTTCATTCTCCCTCCAAATGCTGAAAATATAAGATTTATGACCTACTGCGCTTAATGGGTGAGAGATTTGACCTAATGTTCTGTTTCTGTTTCCTTTTCATCAGACAGGACTAATCCCTCTGTCTCTCTTTCTCTCTTTTAAGTAAAGAAAAGGATGGCAGAAACTGGTGATGGTAAAAAAGAGGATGCCGACTACAAAAGACTCCAAAGCTTTCCGCTCATCAGGGTGGGTGCAGCTCGACTGCTGCTGTGACCTAGATAGAAAGAACCAGTTATTGATGTGTCTGTGTTTGTCTGTATTAGGGTTATCACTCAAACTGCTCCATTTTCCATCCTTTTTTAGAAAAATTAGATGTTAAACATCTTAATCCATCATGTATATGTTATGCATTTTCTCACACGTAATATTAGTACTGCTAGACTTTTTAGACTTTTTACAATCTCAGTATTTTGTTAATTCTTTTTTGAGTCGTTATGTTTAAAGGGATAGTTCACCCAAAAATTATACTGTGATTCACCCTCAAGCCATCTTAGGTGTATATGACTATCTTCTTTCAGGCGAACACAATCGGAGATATATTTAAAAATATCCAAGCTTTATAATGGTAGTGAATGGGGGGGCCACATTTTGAAGTAAAAATAAAATGAATGCATCCATAATAAAAGTAATCCATACGGCTCCAGGGGGTTAATAAAGGTCTTTTGAAAAGCGAATCAATTCTTTAGTAAGAAAAAATATCCATATTTAAAACTTTATCAATTCAAATAACTAGCTTCCGGTGGACGACCGTACGCATACTGTGCAAGTCGACTTGCGCCAAATGAGTAATCTTCTGACGCGATGTATGACGCAGGATGTAGGAGTATCGTAAGCTTAGACACCTCTCACCGTTCAAACAAACAGGGATCCTCTTCTCTTATATCGAAATCCTCTGACATTTCTCTTTAAAATTTCTCATTTCAGACTTCTACTTCGTGACCGGTGTTTTGTTTTGCTCGATCCTCTGCACCTCCGTGTTCGTCATTGCGTCGCATCAGAGGTTGCTCTTCCACCACAAATTGATGCGTACGGCTTCTGTCGGAAGCTAGTTATTAAAGTTACTAAAGTTTTAAATAAGGATATTTTTCTCAGAAAAACCCATCACTTCAAAAGGCCTTTATTAACCCACTGGAGCCGTATGGATTACTTTTATTATGGATGGATGCATTATTTTTGTCTTCAAAACTCGGCCCCCCATTCACTACCATTATAAAGCTTGGAGGACTAAGGATATTTTTAAATATATCTCTGATTGTGTTCATCTGAAAGTCACATACACCTAGGATGGCTTGAGGGTGAGTAAAGCTTTGGATAATTTTCATTTTTAGGTGAACCATCCCTTTAATACATATCAGTACAAACATTAATACATATGACTTTAAGTTCTTGTGTTTAATAATAATTTATAATAACTTTTTTCTGTACACTACTGTCTAAAAGTTTGGGGTCGGCAAGTTTTTTTTTTTTTTTTGAAAGAAGTCTCTCATGCTCACCAAGGCTGCATTTATTTGATCAAAAATGCAGTAAAACAGTAATATTGTGAAATATTATTACAATAAAAAAAAAAAATTAAACTAACTGTTTTCTATTTAAATATATTTTCAAATGTAAATTATTCCTGTGATATCAAAGCTGAATTTTCAGCATCATTACTTCAGTCCTCAGTGTCACGTGATCCTTCAGAAATCATTTTAATATGATTTAATGCACAAGAAACAATTCTTATTATTATCAACAGTTGTGCTGCTTAATATTTTTTTGTAACAATGTGAAAGTATTTACTGTCACTTTTGATCTATTTAACGTGTGCTCGCTGAATAAAAGTAAAAAAAAGATATATATATATATATATATATATATATATATATATATATACCGACCTTAAACGTTTGAACTGCAATGTATACTTCATATTACTTTATATATTATTCTTTATACTTCATATATTTATATTTTGATGCTCAAGCCATATATTTTAATATAATGTAGTGACCTCAAAAAATAATCTTGTTACACTTATAAGAGCTTGACTAGAACATGTTCTGTTGGTCTTGTCTGCAGCACACAGATATGCCAGAGGAGATGCGTGTGGAGACCATGGAGCTCTGCGTCACAGCCTGTGAGAAATTTGCATCCAACAATGAGGTCAGTCATGTTTGCGTGTTTTAGTGTTATTAAGCGCAGGCTTTCAGATAAATGTGTTCCCCAGGTCACACAGGTAGGGTTGGGCTCTGTGTTTCCGTCTAGTACTGAGTCAGGACGTTTCACACACTCGCAGTCTGGCCATCTGGACTGCTCTACTAGCCTACATGCTTTCATCTCGCTTTCTTTCTCGTTGGTTCGCTCTATTTTCAGAGTGCTGCCAAAATGATCAAGGAGTCCATGGATAAGAAGTTTGGCAGTTCGTGGCATGTGGTGATCGGTGAGGGGTTTGGGTTCGAGGTGACCCATGAAGTCAAGAACCTGCTCTACATGTTCTTCGGGGGAAGTCTGGCTGTGTGCGTTTGGAAATGCTCCTGATGTCGCTTCCCACACAATTGCCACTATGAGATATTTATACTCACGGACCCGTCTTAACTATGCAACCCTATTTGACTTGACACGTGTGTGTGCCCAAATGTGAGAAATTGTATATGAGGAGAAAAAAGGATACAGATTCCTTTGCACTTCTCCAGGTGACTCTTTTTCTGTCTTAATGTATAGGCTTCAATTTTAAGCTTAACACACAGATTTTAATAAGTTCAATTAACTTTTTTAGCATTTTTATTAAACTTGAGGAGTTTATTGCAACTGACTGCAGGACCAAGACACTTTTCCTGTTTACTTGCTTAAATCATATTCCTGGTCTTATCATGAGCATTTCACCATAGCACGTTATTCCAAAGAAAACTTTTGTATTTGTAATATTTCATCAAATATTTATGAACTTGGCCCTCCTCACAAAAGACTTTCCTTTTCAGCTGATGCCACCAATCCATCTTATTTTTAAAGGGTTAGTTCACCCAAAAATGAAAATTCTGTCATTAATAACTCACCCTCATGTCGTTCCAAACCTGTAAGACCTTCATTCATCTTCAGAACACAAATTAAGATATTTTTCATAAAATCTGATGGCTCAGTGAGGCCAAGATAATTAACACTTTCAGATGCCCAGAAAGCTACTAAAGATGTATTTAAAACAGTTAATGTGATTATAGTGGTTCAACCTTAATGTTATGAAGTGATGAGAATACTTTTTGTGCGCCAAAAAAACAACTACAAAATTACAAACAAAATTAACAACTTTATTCAACAATATCTAGTGATGGGCGATTTCAAAACACTGCTTCATGAAGCTTTACGGATCTTTTGTTTCGAATCGGTGGTTCGGAGCGTGGATCAAACTGCAAAAGTTACCCCCCCCAGTGTTGAACCATTGAAATTTCGAAACACTTATGACATAACGAAGCCTTGTTTACTGAAATCACGTGACTTAGGCAGTTTGATACACGCTCCGAACCACTGATTCGAAACAAAAGATTCATAAAGCTTTGAAGCTTCATGAAGCAGTGTTTTGAAATCACCCATCACTAGATATTGTTGAAAAGTCTTTTTTTTTTTTTTTGGCGCTCAAAAAATATTCTCGTCGCTTCATAATATTAAGGTTGTACCGCTGCAGTCACATGAACTGTGAAATATGTCTTCAGTAGCTTTCTGGGCATCTGAAAGTGTTAATGATCTTGCTGTCAATGCAGGCCTCACTAAGCCATCGGATTTCATCAAAAATATCTTAATTTGTGTTCTGAAGATGAACGAAGGTCTTACAGGTGTGGAATGACATGAGGGTGACTAATTAATGACAGAATTTTCATTTTTTGGTGAACTAACCCTTTAAATCCCTCCAGGTCAACCGCCTGTCATCGTTCTGGTATGTAGTTCCACTTTTCATGGACAGTCAGTTCCCAGTGGATATGTTTTTTTTTTTTTTTCTTATTGAATATAATTTTAAATTCAGAAATACATTGTATTACAGAATCAGTTAGGTTGCGAACTTCATGTCGAACTCTTAAGTGGTATATGTTATTCCAAACAAAATCTGCCTTTTACATCCATCATCAACTTTCCTTTTCTGTTGACATCATGTAGGCTGTGCATGCTGTTGAATAATGTTTACCAAGAGCCAAATTTCTATTAGTCATTTTTTGGTCTGTCTCATTAACTCATTCATCCCGTTATGTAACACTCACCTACCAATCAAGTCCTGCTCTTGATGATGAGTATCCTATTTCACTCGGAAATACAATACCATTCAAAAGTTGTCCAAAGTTGCATTTATTTGATCAAAAGTACAGTGAAAAACACTAATATTGTAAAATATTATTACAAAATATTTTCTATTTTAATAGATTTTAAAATGCAATTTATTCCTGTGATGCAAAGCTGTATTTTCAGCATCATTACTCCAGTCTTCAGTGTCACATGATCCTTCAGAAATCATTCTAAGATACTTCCATCCCAATATCTGTTTTCAGTGCATTTGTGACTGAACATACACTGATGTCCTCTGTAACAAATGAGGTGTCAGTCTGCATTTCTGTCTCTTTGAGGCTCGGAATACTCAGTTGTATTTGTCTGGCAGGTTGTCGTAGGAGTGTGTTTGCTGTGCGAGGCTGTTCAGAGCAGAATGTGTGTCGCCGCACTCCATTTCAAGTGTGATTTTAAAAATGCATTCTCTCTCTGTCTCTCTCGGTCTCTTTCTTTCTGTTTCCTGTCCAGCAGTGTCTCTCTCAGTGGGCTGCTCTGCCACCTGTTTCAGATTCCTCTTTCTTTTTCACTGCTGCTTTTTTCTTATCCTTTCATTCTCACCCCAGGAATCTTGTGCCCTGTCATTTTTCTCTCTTATGTAACCAGCATTTGTAGAGCATGAATACTTGAATGTGATATAAGGTTTTCAGATTTTTTTAAACTTGACTTCTTAAGGTTTCTGTAGTCGTGCAATAATACAATTAATATTCTTTTTGTACCACTTTACAGCCTGTAATTTCACAAATGTCATAATTTGTAATTTTTTACGACCTAAATCTTGTTTTTAATAGTTTTTAGCCCTATCAGGGTGGTACATTTTACCAGGTACATTATGTCATTACAGAAATGTGCTTTTTTTTTTGCTGTTGATTACAAGTGTGTAGTTTCTGTATCACTAGTGTCACCAAACAAAATGCAAAAATGCAAAATGACTTTTATCACAGAGGAGGCATGCAGTTATGTTACAGACATCATTCTGAGAAACAACTATAATGCAAGTAATGGTGCTTTTGATTTCAGCTTTAGTAAAATGCTGCAAGATTTTATCAGAATGTTCCATCCTAAAGTTCCTGCAATGTTTAAATGCAGTAGTCTCCCCTAAAAACCTTTAATGACTTTATTCTGATTTTTTTTTCAATGTTTCATTATTTTTAATGTCAACACTGTGCAATAATTGCTGTTTTAGATAAATAAACATCCAAAAAGACATGCGAGTTGTGGTAGATTTCTCCTATACACCTCCAATTATCCTCAGGTGATTCCCAATCTGACTACATCGGTAAACCTTGACACCTAAGAATAACTACTCTGACTGCATTAGAAAAACAGATGCCTAATAATATTCTGATTGCATAAGACACCCAAGACTATGGCTACACTGACTGCATCTGTTACCATGGATCCCTAAGAGTCTTACTCTGAGTCGGACGCTGTCTCGCCCCCTATGAACGCTATGACTTGGGAATAAGGTCTCTAGTGTTCCACTGACCTGCTGTAGACCCACATCAATAACCAGACAGACTCTAGACAATGCTTTGAATATACTTTAATCATGGCTGGGAGGTAAAATTGAGTTTAAATATCCATTGACTGATTATTGAGTGCTGGGACAAAATTGAAAACTGAAGAATTTTAAGTTGATTATATAAAGGAATTGTTTTGGATTAATAAGAGGTTTAGTATTCACCTATGTTTGTGTGTGTCTCCTACATTTTTCCCAAAAAATGTGTTTTCCTGTGTGACCTTTAGGATGAAGAGTGACTCTGATTTTGCATGATTTTAGATGTTTTCATAAATATTGGCTGTTAAAGTCACCAAGGAATCAACACTGACCATTTTTTATGGAATATTGCAGTATTTATTAAATGATTTATCTATGCACATCATTTAATTAAGTGTATGTGCCCTCATAATCTTTAATCAAAATAACTTCCCCTCCCTCTTGCTGCATCTTCTCTTCTCTGATATGTTTACTGACGTGAGGACGGGGCAACCTGTCACTCACATGACACAACCGCAATAGCAAACCACAACCATCCAATCAATTCCACAAAATCAAAATCAAATTTTTTCTTGTTTGAGAAGCTGTTTCACTCATATATACATCACAATAAGGAAGAAAGCATCTTCCTTTTCATGCAGACTTTTACAAAAAAGTTAAATAGTGGTAAACCCTAATGTATGTTTTAAAACAAACCTCTTCTATTATTAAATTGCGATAATGTTTCTGTAGGAGATACATATTTAATATAAATTTTAATCATTATAAATTTTAATCAAGTTATGGAACATATTTTCTATTGTTTTTCTATGTAAACACATGCAGTAGACAGACATGTTTGACCGTTACACTTTTATGTTTTTTACAGCGCCTTGTGCTTGATACGGTTTTCTAAAAACACGGCGCTCAAGTTAAAATATGTTCAACTTTTAAAAAACCCGTCTAAAAAATTTTCCCCCCATTCCACTACCCGCATCTTGTGTTTTTGCTATGGTTCTGTCTGAACCGGCCCTAATACTTCTTTTCAGTCCACAACTTTGCGTTATGTGTGAAGTCAGACACTTGCAGTTTAATGGGATTTCCCATGTGTTTTAATTTTTTAATTCAAGTATCTTCTACTTGTTTCATAAAGGCTTAATATATCTAAAAGCTCCTCCTAAAGTCCATGTCCTCTTCTGTCCACCTCATCATGCTCTTATTTGTTTCTCCATGAGTTCTTGTCCAAACATGCTGTTTCCTCTCTTATACTGCATCATCTCCCAGTCTTTTCTCTTTCTGTTCTCTTCTCCTCCCTCTCTGTATTACAGATAAACTGAGCTCAGATCAGTTGGCGGGGTGGTGCTGTGTGCCTCTGGCTCACGCTCCACATTAACAGCTTGGCTCTCTCTGGGGGACTGCAGGATCTGCCTGACATTTTGCTGACCAGGAACATACCGCAGAGAAACTCGACGGGAAGAAGAATGCTAGCCAAAGATCAGATTGAAACAAGATCATTAGATAGAAGGAATGCATCACTCCTGAGATTTCATATACGATAAAATATGCACCAAAACCCAAGAGGGTGAAGATGGAAGAGAAAAGACTTTATATGAATTTGTCATTTGCTGCAGAACCCTCCTGGAAAAGAAAAGACAGAGAGACTAGATTGAACAGAGAGATGAGTGATTGATGAAAGAGAGAGCAGCAGTTGGGGAAGATCATCACAGTGATTTGTAGATCATGAATGTTCAGATGAAGCAGAAGAGGGATTACACTGATTACATAACTCTGTGTATGTGTGTGTGCTGAAAGAGAAATGAAGAAGTGAACGAGACATGAGAACAGCATCAGCGAGGGGATGAGAATGGGTTTGAGGGATGAATACAAATCAATTTTCTTTTTTCCTTTGATTTCTCTCCTTTTTTACAACATATTTCCAGATCTAGGTGCTGATTGGCCAGTGCCTTGTATGTTTACATGCACTTTTATGATCAAGCTACAGCATGTTTTTGTTTTTAGTTGAATTTGAATATTTTGTCAGAAGTAACAGCTGAAGTGTGTTATTCCTAACAATGACATTTACAGCTGTAATTTTATTCACAGTATAGCATGGCTTCACAGACATTATACAGGACAGTGGTATCTGTCAACCTTTTTAGCAGAATGAGTTTCTTTTCCTTTTCTTCATAGTGATTTGAGATCATTCTTTGTAACACTTTACTTAAAGCCTTATGCATTATAAAGTTATTCATAATGTACATTATAATGCATTATATTAGGGGTGTCCAAACTCGGTCCTGAAGGGCCACTGTCCTGCTTTACCTCTAACTTGCCTCAACACACCTACCTGGAAGTTTCTAGTATATGCTTAGTAATACATTGATTAGCTGGTTCAGGTGTGTTTAATTGGGGTAGGGGTTAAACTCTGCAGGACAGTGAGCCTCCAGGAGCAGGAATGGACACCACTGCATTATATATTTTCATAAATAATTGTAAATAAAGTTAAAATGCATTATAATGGCAGATTCTTTGTAAAACATTGGCTTTTATATATATATATATATATATATATATATATATATATATGCGCATCTCGATTCATTGATCGATGCTGAGATTTTCTGAATGCATCACAATTCTCTTTCGAATTGATTCTGAGCTTAGTTTTTAACAGCAGATGGCACTCTAGGCTAGTTTTTAACCGCACGCTCAAATGCTCATGAAGAAGAGCGCTTGTGCGTTCTGCTGATTCTGAGAATGTACTTGCACTTCAGAATGCTTTTATGACGTGAGATTAATGTAAACAGCCTACTGCAAGCACCCTTGTAATTTACTTCAACCATTTCTAATTTTATGAATGATTATTTTATAGAAGGTTCAACTGGAAGCAAGCAGAGTATGGCTGTTTCTAAAGCCCGCAGTGCCATCTGCTGTTGAAAACTAAGCTCAGAATCGATCAAGAATTATTTCTCGATTCGTGATGCACTGATTTATTGTCGCAGTCCTTCACTGTAAAAAAGAATTGTTGGTTTAACTTAAAAAAGTAAGTTACCTGCTTGCCCTAATTTTTAGTTCATTGAAATTAAACATTTGAGTTAATACAATGAAGGCGATTGGTTTAATCAAAAGAAACTCAAAATATTATGTTATCTGAACCACGTTAATTATCTAAGTTGATTTGACAAAAGAAACAAATCATGAAAATAATTGTGATAACAAATCATGAAAATATTTTTTACAGTGTACTTTATTGTGTTGTGATTTAGGGTTAACGGAAATGTCAGTAAAATTACTGGATAATGTCCGGGTAATGAGCTGCCAGTACTTTTTCTGCAATTTTACAGATATATATATATATATATATATATATATATATATATATATATATATATATATATATATATACACATACACACACACACACACACACACACACACTTTGGTCAAAATAATATGATTTAAATGTTAAGCTGAATTTTCAGCATCACTACTCCAGTCTTCAGTGTCACATGATCCTTCAGAAATTATTCTAAAATGCTGATTTGCTGCTCAAGAAACACAAATCTATGGCTTAAGTGTATACTTTCTGCTCCATTAGTAGCACCAAATTGAACTGCAAAAATGACTTTAACAGGTCTCCCATACACTCCCTGTCTGCCAGTTGGTCTTATTGCTTAATTATATAACTGTTGACGATAGTTGTGACTCTTCTTATAATCTCTCATCTCTCTCGCTCTCTTTGTTTCTCACTCTGGCCTGAATGAAATATTAATTGCTTGGCAGTGTGAGTGAGTAGAGTGTCTCAAACATGTTCCCTCCTTCATGTGTGGAGATATGTCACTCACACAGTGTTTTTATTTGTGAGTGTTGAGCTTTCATCCATAAATTTCTTATTCAGACAGGAATTAGAAGACTGCTGGATGTCTCAAATAGTGCAACACTCAAAGCTTCATCACCCTCCATCCTACAGACTGTAGCAGTTCCCTCTGAATTCCAAATAACAGACAAGCAGTCCATGTGGAAGCTGAAAAGATGGAATAAGAGGTATGGAGTTAGCAAATTCACAGACGAGAAGAATTAGGTAGGTGTTGCACAAGAAAAAGAAAAGGGGATGAATATTTAATAATTTGTCCTTGAGTTTGATGTCTAGCCTCTTGACACATACAGTATTAATAAACAGGATGGCAGGATGCTCTTGTGTATTTATGAGTGAAACAGCAGGCTGTTTTCTTGAATGCTGAGAAGGATCGTAAAGTGTGACGCTTTGTAGAATTGAGGTAAATAATATGCAAAAAAATGGGTTTAGAGAACAGATAAATCTGGAAATGCATCACATTTCAGTTATTTTTAACAAGACATTTAGTTTCTTATTTATTTGCATACATGCATAATGAACACTGGCAATGTTTGCAATGGAATGACATACTAATTTTCTGGATTTTGGTGCAATATATACTGAATAACGTGATATTAAAAAAATTTTATACAAAATTATAAACATTTAAAACAGTAATATGCATCATTGTGATAACATAATGTCATTATATTGCATTCATTGTAATAACTGAAAACAGTTATTATAACCAGACCAGACATCGCGTCAGTTATACTTTTTGTTGAATAGGGAAGGCGTAGGATGTAGTTTAAGCATTTTGAACTGCGAGAGGCGTTACACTTTCTTCCTAAGTTGAATGCGGAAGGCGGTCTGGCGAAAGCTAGATATTTTACTTTATAACTTGTTAAATATGGGTGTTTTTCTTAAACAAACGCATCACTTCAGAAGGCCTTTATTAACCCCCAGAGCTGTGTGGAGTACGTTTATGATGGATGGATGTAAATGGAGGCACTTTCTTGAGCTTCATACTCGTTGGTCCTGTTCACTGCCATTATAAAGCTTGGATGTGTCAGGATATTTATTATATAACTCCAACTGTGTTCATCAGAAAGAAGATAGTCATATACACCTAGGATGGCTTGAGGGTGAGTAAAGCTTGGGGTAATTTTAATCACAAATCAGTGGTCAGCATTAGCAAGAATTTCACAAATACTATAGTAGATAAAGTAACTTAGCCTTCCCCAACTTGTAGACAGCTTTTTATAGGAAGAAGAGCTGTTCCACTGAATGTTGATGAGTATTTCAAAATTCATGAGTATTTAAAAATGTCTCCCATGCAGTTTGAGTTTAATGTGAGACCAAATATTCATTAGGGTTCAAATCTGGACTCTTATCAGGCCAAAACATGAGCCTGATGGACTTGACCTCAAGCCACTTCTTGGTTGTCTTCACAGTTTGAGCAGGAACTTTGTCTTGTTGAAAAATAACATCTGATCATCCCGCTTTAGATAACAACTTTTTATTTGTGGGAAGCAAGCCATTCTGCAATATTCTTCTGCAGTCCAAAGCATTAAATTCTTTTTCACTGTTTTATTATTTTACTACATAACCTAACCATTTTTTAAATAGTTTCAGTTAACAAATAACCTTGATTCTGTCACAAACTGTCATTTTTTTATTTTCATTTTCATGGACTTTTAGTTTGCTTGTCATTATTTCTTATTATTTCAATAATAAGCTACTTCATTCTAAACATAGGCTACTGTCCATTTTGATCAATATAGTAGGTTATCCAGCTATTTCATGCTTACAGAAAATGTTCATACTATTATGCAGAAATCTTAATAGTCTGTTTCAAACAGAGCCTCACTTTTTTCATACTTTTAGTGTGCACTATATTAATTAGTAACATCTTGGTAATCTGGTTTGTTTGCGCTTTAGGGTACTTGCGCATCTGTTGTGCAAGTGGAGTTGAGTTGTGTATGTGGAGACGCAAAAGCCACACATAAATGATTTTACACTAGGGATCAGCCTCTCTGCATACGGCAGTGAGCCTCTGAATTAATGATGCGATGAATCGTATCTGCGGCGGTGCTCCATACTTTGGGGATAAAAGCATGTCAAATCTACTTCTGCCATTTGGCCGGTGCTTTAAGGGCTGATTTCCCAGGTCTCTTCTTTTACAGCTGCTGTATGTTATGTAAAGGATCTTTTAAGATAAGTAGCGGTCTGGCTTTAAGGCTGGTGCCGTTCTGCGTATGGCAATCTGATCATGTGCGTATGTTTTCTTAATTCCAGGATTTCTGACGTCATGCATTTGATGCAGTCATGTTTCTTTGAGAGGGTGCCTGATGTCTCCGCTTTGGCTCTTATGTGTTTTCATTACACTCTGAGAAGAAATTAATATTTGCATTTTAAAGGGATGCTAGCTCACTCAGTATGAAAATTCTGTCATCCGTTACTCACCATCATTTCTTTCTAGACACATATGACTTTCTTGCACGAGTTGTGCACTGTAGCCTACCCCACGCCTTCTAAAATCATTTGATAGCTTTGTGTGAAGAACAGACTGAAATGTAGCCTAAGTCATTATTTAATCAATCAATCAATCAGTTTTTAAATGGTTTGGAAAGAAGTGTCTTATGCTCACCAAGGCTGCATTTACAACCCAAATTCTGAAAATGTTGATACGTTTTTTAAATTTGAATAAAATGAAAACTGAAAGACTTTCAAATCACATGAGCCAATATTTTATTCACAATAGAACATTGATAACATAAATGTTTAAAATGAGAAATTTTACACTTTAATCCACTAAATGAGCTCATATCAAATTTGATGCCTGCTACAGGTCTCAAAAAAGTTGGCAGGGGGGCAACAAATGGCTGAAAAAGCAAGACATTTTGAAAAGATTTAGCTGGGAGAAAATTTAGCAACTAATTAAGTTAATTGATATCAGGTCTGTAATGTGATTAACTATAAAAGGGAAGTCTTAGAGAGGCAGAGTCTCTCAGAAGTAAAGATGGGCAGAGGCTCTCCAATCTGTGAAAGAGAGCGTAAAAAGATTGTGGAATACTTTAAAAACAATGTTCCTCAATGACAAATTGCAAAGGCTTTGCAAATCTCGTCATCTACAGTGCTTAACATCATCAAAAGATTCAGAGAAACTGGAGAAATCTCTGTGTGCAAGGGACAAGGCCGAAGACCTTTATTGGATGCCTGTGGTCTTTAGGCCCTCAGATGACACTGCATCACTCATCAGCATGATTGTGTCAATGACATTACTAAATGGGCCCAGGAGTACTTCCAGAAACCACTGTCGGTAAACACAATCTGCCGTGCCATCTGCAGATGCCAACTAAAACTCTATCATGCAAAAAGGAAGCCATATATGAACATGGTCCAGAAGCGCTGTCGTGTTCTGTGGGCCAAGACTCATTTAAAATGGACTGCTTCAAGGTGGAAAAGTGTTCTATGGTCAGACGAGTCCAAATTTGACATTCTTGTTGAAAATGGATGCCATGTCCTCTGGGCTAAAGAGGAGGGAGACCTTCCAGCGTGTCATCAGCATTCAGTTCAAAAGCCAGCATCTCTGATGGTATGGGGTGCAAAAGTGCATACGGTATGGGCAGCTTGCATGTTTTGGAAGGCACTATGAATGCTGAAAGGTATATAAAGGTTTTAGAGCAACAAATGCTCCCCTCCAGATGACGTCTATTTCAGGGAAGGCCTTATGTATTTTAGCAGGACAATGCAAAACCACATACTGCAGCTATTACAACAGCATGTCTTCGTCGTAGAAGAGTCCGGGTGCTGAATTGGCCTGCCTGCAGTCCAGATCTTTCACTTATAGAGAAAAATACGTCAGAGACGACCACAAACTCTTCAGCAGCTGGAAAACTATATCAGGCAAGAATGTGACCAGATTCCAACACCAAAACTCCAGAAACTCAAAACCTCAAAGCCCAGACGTTTTCAAACCGTTTTGAAAAGAAGAGGAGATGCTACACCATGGTAAACATGCCCCCGTCCCAACTATTTTGAGACCTGTAACAGGCATCAAATTTGAAATGAGCTCATTTTGTGCAAAAAAAATTTTTTTTTTTTAAATTTCTCAGTTTAAACATTTGTTGTGTTATCTTTGTTCTATTGTGAATAAAATATTGGCTCATGTGATTTGAAAGTCTTTTAGTTTTCATTTTATTCAAATTAAAGAAAGAAACATTTCTTGAACATCAAATACATTTCACAGCACTTGCATATTGTTGCCCTATTGTTGGTTTGGTTGCTTCTATTGTTCTCCTCATTTGTAAGTGGCTTTGGATAAAAGTGTCTGCTAAATTATTAAATGTAAATGTAAAAACAATTCTAACAGATCATAATTCTACATGACAAATAGACTAGTCAATGATCTAGTTAGAAGTTAGGTCACCTTTTAAAAGCAACCTTAATTCTCTTCATTTGAAACCACAAATAACTTTATCACTGCATCAATTGGAAGAGAATTATTGTAATATAAATAAAGTTCCAAGTGTCTAACCAAATGGAACACTGATCATCATAATGATGACTTCAAGCAAAACCGTTTTAGGAAATCAACATCAAGTTGTGACGTCAACTTTTGTGATGTTCTCTTAAAATTTTCAGTTGTATTGACAATTCAAAATTCAAGATAATTTTGGAAAATGAGTGAATGCAACTAAGGAGAAAGATAACTGCAGAAGAGGAAAAGTCTATTAGGAACTGCCCCATCACAAAAAAAAAAAAAAAAAAAAACATTTTTGCTTGATAAAATGGTACTCAAACCAATCAATTAATTTTAACTTGTGTTTCCTGAGTATCAAAGTCATAGTATGTGAATAGTACAGATTACTAGATTTTTACACTTTAGACATTGGGTAAAATTAACTAAAAACTGTTAAATTTTACAGTGATAAACACCAAAATAGATAGAAAAACGCAGCACCTGCCAGCATGCAAGGTTTTGTTCACAGCTGCGTATACATAATTCAAGGTGTTTGTTTGCACATTTTATGACATTTATTATTGAGCCCACATACATCTGTCAGATCTGTCTTCAGACACTGTCTGATGTGTTGTGTCAAAAGTGGCAAATTACCAATTTCTTGAATTTTAAACTAGTGTCAGGGTGATTTTTAGTAGATGTATGAAGTCCTCTACCACAGATGCAGTTTGTGATGAATTTTAAGCCTTTATTCACTTTAGAATCAAATCAAAACATTTATCAATGCATGCAAACAAAGCCTAGGCTTAGATTTTTATCTGTTCTTGTCACCTCAGAAAACTTATATGATGTCCTCTTTGGAGCTTGAAAATTTTGGGGTCCCATTGACTTTCAGAATATATTGACAAAAGCAGTTATATCAATATTTTTTTCATTTTTTTTTTTTTTTTTTCTTCTTTTGTGTTCCACAAGAAAGAAAGGCATACAGGATTGGAATGACATGAGGGTGATCACAGTCTTGGGTAAACTTTATCTGAGATACTCAGACCAAGATTCTCCAAATGGAGACATGAACTATTGGAATTTGCATTAAAAATGATCCCAGACAAAGAGCTTTACAGCTTATTGTGGGACAGAAAGTAATTTTTATTAAAGTCTTACGTCCTCTACAGGCAAAATATCCCTTTTAACTCTTTATTATAATTTAGTCTACTTATTGGGATTTGACAATTGTACCAATCTTTCTGAGACATTTCAAATGTGAAAAATCCCACAGAACATTGTATTTTCCATTTAACTATTCTGAGTTAAAGCTGAAGGGAGTGGGAAAGGACACATCTTCACATCTGTGGAGACAAATGTTTTCATGCTGACGTGTGTTGTTGTTTCATGTGAGTTCAAAGTTCCTGAGGCAATTTCAGTTTAACGGAAAGTATTTTGAGCTTCTTTATAATTGCACTCGTTTGCATAGAATTCTTCTTTGGTGTTAGAAGAAAGAACTCAAGCAGGTTTGGAAAGACACGAGGATGAGTAACTACCCCTTCACCACACATAACCACACACTGTTCCAGGGAGACTGACAGTGACTCAGATGTGCCACTTTTCTCTGCTTCATTTTCATTTTTAATATTTTAGTTTGTCATTCTCCAAAACAGCCATTCTGGGTTCAATGAAAAGAGATGAACAAGTAACACAAAGGTTGTGTGTTGTTAAAAGGAAATCTTGACTTCCTGGGATGCAGGGGATTGCCTACAAAATACTGTAGGTATAATTTTGTATAGAAACTTTCAGATGAAATCACCTGTGGAAATACAGTGATGGTTTTTCAAGCACTACAGGATGGGATTTTTGTGACTTGTGTATTTTACGGCTCTTGTTATTAAATCGTGATGTTAAAGGGATAGTTCACCCAAAAATGAAAATTTGATGTTTATCTGCTTACCCCCAGGGCATCCAAGATGTAGGTGACTTTGTTTCTTCAGTAGAAAACAAATGAGGATTTTTAACTCCAACCGTTGCAGTCTGTCAGTCGTATAATGCATGTCAATGGGAACACAATCTATGAGAGTAAAAAAAACATGCACAGACAAATCCAAATTAAACCCTGCGGCTCGTGACGACACATTGATGTCCTAAGACACGAAACGATCGGTTTGTGCGAGAAACCGAACAGTATTTATCATTTTTTATCTCTAATACACCACTATGTCCAACTGCCTTGAGCATCCGGTGTGTGAGGTCTGAAAACGCGCTCTGATGCTGAAATTGATCTCTCGTGCAAATACATCAATGACTCTTATAGATTGTGTTCCCATTGACATGCATTATATGACTGACAGACTGCAACGGTTAGAGTTAAAAATCCTCATTTGTGTTCTACTAAAGAAACAGTCACCTACATCTCGGATGCCCTGAGGGTAAGCAGATAAACATCAAATTTTCATTTTTGGGTGAACTAAGCCTTTAATATAGGCTACCGACCTATTTGAGCTATTAAAACGTGTTGTTGTAAAATGTACTGATAATAACACACGTAGTAGGTACAGGTGAGGGACACATGATGACTTAAAAGTTAGCAAAAAAATAACTTCTACAGCAACATTACAGAGTTAAACACCATAGAGGTAATGACGCCAAAATAATGCAGTAAACATACATAATATGCAACATAAACACTTCAATGTAGCCTATACAACTGATAACAATAATAAGAGAAACTAACTAGGAGTTCGCTTATTTCTATAGGCCTACATTTTTCAAGCTTTATTTACCAATAACTCACTGTGTATTTGGAAACATTTTTATCCTTGATAATGCGCGCCCTCTGGTGGACAAAAACAAGTTACTATCAGCACAGATGCCTCTAAAACTAAAACTGTTAGGAAGAAGTTCAGTTAGACGATTAATAATGTACATCTTGTGATAAAGTCACAATTAGGTGTGAGATTTACATGTACACGATGATGTTGAATCATCTAGGCTACGGTAAAGGATAATCACAGCTATTTGAGAGCTTTTATCATTAATTTGCAGGTGACCCATTCAGTGCAGGAAGCCTCAGGCAAGATTCTGGTTCTCGTGCGCATTGCTTCGAGCCCCTCCTTACTATTGAACTATTGTCAATAGTATCACAGGTAGGGTCGTTTAAATATTTTAATCACATTATCCAGACTAGTTCGATCATATCTCTAGGATAATGTGTGCGATATGCCTAATTCTCGAACACTTTAGGGCTGCGTTTCCCAAAAACATCGTGAGCCAAGTTGATGGTAGAGACCATTGTTGCCATGGTTCTACGATCTACTTAAGCTTACGACGCTTTTGGGAAACACTACGCAGCCCTGGTCTGGAGTGATGTCTGATTCGTGAACGAGTCGTTCTTTTGAATCGAAACAAAGAATTTGAGGATATGACTGAAGGGGCAAAAACGTTTAATGAAAAATTACCTTAATAACCTATAGCAGAAATGTTATAAATAAAATGCACTGGAAATTTTTATTACAGTTAGTATATCAACAGATATGGTTGATAAAACCATGTTTAGTTTTAATAAGATTTCCTAAAACGTGCAAAAACTTTTTTTTCATCCAAGTGAAAATTAATTTTATCGTTCGCATATGTAGTTAACAGAGCTGTGACGCATGAAATTATATGAACAATCTTATTAATAAACCTCGGAAACCAAATATACCCGCCTTGGCGTTGTTTTATGAACAAAAGATTCTGTTCGAAAGAACCGCTTATTTGAATTGTGTCGGACGTCCATTCTTACGTTTTGAACTTTAAACGGGTTAACATTCGCTTTCCCTACATCACTTCCGCATACTGTAAGGTTTATGAGCCAGATTGTCCCATACAGGCGGGAGATTTGGAAACAACTGTTTCTGTTTCTGACCTGCTCGTGTTAAGTACAGAAATATACAAATCCCATCCTGACAGCTCTGCCGTCGACAGGTACGCAAGTGTCAAATATGCAAATATGCGTTTTATGCCAGCAAAAATCTGTATACAACATTTCTGGCCTATTCTATTGGAGAAGTGTGAGACATTGCTTCGTAATTATGTATTTGATAAAGAACTGTATCTGTTGTGTTGCTGTATTATTTTGCATGCTGTTGTAAAGTTGCTAAAAACACTTTATGTCGCACTGTAGATCTGTGAATTAATGGGAGTCAGCGGCCAAATGGACCCGTTGGACTTTCTAACGAATGAGCAGTTGCTACTTTTTCTTCGCCGTAAGAAGACAGAGATTTCGTGCATAGAACAACCGCACGCATTTCTCACTCAGCTGCGCGACCACGACCTGTTGACGGAGAAACTCTATGAGGCAGGAACACGCCCACCCTACATACACTCTTTCTCTAACACACCCGTGCATTAAACGCTAGAAGTGTCTCTTTTATAGTCATTCATGTTATTGCTAGCACTAGCAAAACGCTACAGTACCATGGTTTTATGGACATGATAATTTTTGGTCATGTATGGCAATAGCATGCTTTTTGGACATGGCACAATAATAGTGCTGTTTCTGGACATAAAACCATAATACCATGTTTTAAAGGCATGTACTATGGCAGTGCCTTGTTTTGGTAATTGTACCATAATAATACTATGTTTTTGCACATAAAAGTTACTATAATGGTACTTTTTAGTAGTTTTTTACTGTTTAAAAGTGTCAGTAAGGTTTTTTTTTTTTTTTAAGAAATTGATAATTGAATTCAGCATAGAGCCATTAAATTGATCAAAAGTGACTGTAAAAATATTTATAATGTTACAATTTTGTATTGTATCACAGATTCCACAAAAATGACAATCTTCAATAATGATAGCTAATAATATTAAAGGGATAGTTCACCCAAAAATGACAATTCTGTCATTTACTCACCCTCAAGTTGTTCCAAACCTGTATAGATTTCTTTCTTCTGTTGAACACAAAAGAAGATATTTTGAAGAAAGTTTGTAACCAGGCTGCTTTGGGGCACCATTGACTTCCATAGTAGGAAAAAAAATATTATGGAAGTCAATGGTGCCCCAGAACTATTCAGTTTCCCATACTCTTCAAAATATCTTCCTTTGTGTTCAGCAGAAGAAAGAAATGTATGCAGGTTTGGAACAACTTGAGGGCGAGCAAATAATGATAGAATTTTCATTTTTGGGTGAACTATCCTTTTAAGCATCAAATCAGCATATCAAAATGATTTCTGAAGGATCATGTGACACTGAAGACTGGAGTAATGATGCTAAAATTCAGCTTTGCCATCACAGGAATAAATTACATTTTAAAATATATTAAAATAGAAAACTTTGAAATATTTCACAATATTTACTGTATTTTTGATCAAATAAATGCAGCCTTGGTGAGCATGAGACTTCTTTAAAAAAATCTTACTGACCCCAAACTTTAGAACTGTAATGAATATCAGAGTACCATGGTATTATCATCTGTTACCGTCACTTTACAGTGGTACATCCACTGTAATTTGTTGAAAGCTGTTGTAAAAACACACTGCAGATTTACCTAATTCATTTCATTATTGTGCATATGTTATTTTAAGCACTGTGACATCTGACCATACTTCTATTTTCCTTTATGTCTTTCTCTCACTCTCTTGTCTGCAGAAGGTGAAAGGGATGCGCACTCGTGAGCAGAAGCAGAAGGGCGTCTATGGTGTTCTGGACCGGCTGGAGAAAGAGAAACCCCAGTGTGTGCATCAGTTCTGGCGCTGTGTGTTCAAACATCATATCCTGCAGCTGTACCCGACGCTACAACTGCTCAGAAACAGCCTGCTGGACGGTCAGGGGTTTTCACTATTATCAGCTTAGAGCTTAGACCTAGAGGCTCATTTATTAATATTTTGATATTTAATTTTATATTTTCCATTTTACTTACATTTTTAGTCATTTTTTTTGTGCTTTTTTTAAATGTCTATATACAGTAGTTTTTATACATTTGTATTTTAGTTTTAGTTATTTTAGTACATAAAATTAAACTAAATTAAAATGATAAATGTTGGCTTGGCAGCACAAAAGCAAACTAGCTTTTTTTATGGTTTTAGTTTCAGTTTTAGTATCTTTTTATTCTCAGGCACCTTCGAATTCTATGAGAATTGTCCAGATGTTGAGACACAGACGGAGAAGAGTGAAGGAAAGGAGGAGAAGGGAAAGAAGAAGAAAAACACTAGAAAGAGAACTAAAGATGATAGAAGTGGTGAGGATAGTGATGATCCAGGTCCTTCCACACCCATTCGGAAGAAAACAGCCAAGAAACCCTCATTCTGTGAGTCCAAGTCCAAGTCACTCTGTTCTGTTCATTGGTGCTTGGTGTTTAAAAGATTAGTTCACTTTCAGATGATAATTAGCCCAAGTTTTACACACCCTCAAGCCATCCTAGGTGTATATGACTTTCTTCTTTCTGATGAACACAGTCGAAGAAATATTAATAAATATCCTGACGCATCAGAGCTTTATAATGGCAGTGAGTGGGACCCACGAGTATGAGCTGAAGAAAGTGTCTCCATCCACATCCATCCATCATAAACATACTCCACACGGCTCCGTGGGGTTAATAAAGGCCTTCTGAAGTGAAGCGATGCATTTGTGTAAAAAAAAATATCCATATTTAACAAGTTATGAAATAAAATATCTAGCTTCTGCCAGACCGCCTTCCATATTTAACTAACGGAAAAAAACGAAACTGCCGTTGCGTCAGTTACACATAGGGAAGGTGTAGGACATAGCGTAAGCTTTGTGAACTGCGAGAGTTTTACACTTTCTTCGTAAGTTGAATACGGAAGGCAGTCTGGTGGAAGCTAGATATTTTACTTCATAACTTGTTTAAATATGGATATTTTTTACACAAATGCATCGATTCGCTTCAGAAGGCCTTTATTAACCCCCCAGAGCCATGTGGAGTACGTTTATGATGGATGGATGCACTTTCTTCAGCTTTATACTCATTGGTCCCATTCACTGCCATTATAAAGCTCGGATGTGTCAGGATATTTATTAGTATTTCTCCGATTATGTTCATCAGAAAGAAGAAAGTCATATACACCTAGGATGGCCTGAGGGTGAGTAAAGCTTGAGCTAATTTTCATTTGAAAGTGAACTAATCCTTTAATGCCTGTATGATCTGTGTCTTTTTCACTCCTTTTCTCAGCAACTCCTGTAAAGAAAGGAGAAAAAGCGGAGATGTGGATGTGGCCTATTTATAAAACTCAGCTACCTGTAAACTGTGGGGATAAAGAGGGCACTCTCTATCGGGACAAACTGCCTAAAGGTTCACCATCTTCAATTTTTTGCTATAATATTACAGTATGCATTTATCATACTTTTCATGGGTCTGGATGCATGCTATCTTTCTCTCCTGTAGGAGAGAAGTGCATTTTGTCCCAAGGACAGTGGTTCACCCCATCTGGTTTTGAGAAGTTTGGGGGAAAGGAAAGGTGCAAAAACTGGAAAGTCAGCATCCGCTGCAGAAACACAACGCTTAAGAAACTCATAGAGGTAAATAATGCAGACAGAAAATGTGTTTTATTGTCTAAACCATTAACATTTTCAATAGTGTTTCCGTTTACATTTATATTTATTCATTTATTATACGTTTCACCATAAGTTGTCGTATGGGAAACACACCCCTGGTAATTAAAACAGACCGGCATATTTAAGCCAATATATAATAGCAAAATGATCATGGGAACCCATATTATTTCTAGTTTGTCCTATATAAATAAATTGTTTATTAGCATTTCTTTATTGTTTTATTTTTACATTATATTAAATTTTCTTTCATATATAGTATTAATATAATTTAAGATATAAACATTTTTGGTTGTTATATTTATTAGCTAATATTTCCATGTTTATGCATCCCACAATATACAGTATATATGAATATAAATATACATGCACAAATTAACTTTTTAGCAGTGTTTTTTTCTATTACTTCATCCATACACCCACCATTGGTTTGAAGGATTTTTTTCTGAAGGTGCAATCACAAAATATCATTGTTCAGCAAATTTTTGCTGGCAAAAATCCAGCCATTTCAAGAGGAATCCACACAATTGGGAATCTCACGTGAGGGTGAAAGATTTCCATACGCAGATTTCTCATTGTGTTCAAGATGGTTACGTGAATTCACCGTGTTGACATCGCTACACTAGTAATGGACAGTAAACATTTTTTGCCCTGCGAAATTTTGTTAATGTGACCTCACCTTTAGTGTGAAGGAAAATGCACCTTTTCCTCTTTGAAATAATATTAGGTTGTAAAACTGTAGCAACTTATAGCCTATACTAGGCATGTGCTTCTAATACAAAGCAACAGAAGTACAGTATCTAAGTTTAAAACTGTAATGTAATACTGTTTAATACTGTATGTAGCTACATTAAATACAGCAGACCCCTCAGATAAATGTGTGATCTGACATCACTTCCCTTCTCATTCTTTCAGGAGAACCATCTTCAGTGTCCACCGATGGAGAGGAGAAAGAGGAAATGTGCCCCAAAAGTACTTCATCTCTCTCTGTATGATGTCAGGTTTTGTTTTTTCTTTGACATTCATTAAGTGACTATGTTCCTTCCTGCAGAGCATGAAAGAGCTGTTTCCTGTCATCTCAGCCGAGAGCTCCAGTACAGGTGAGCACCGATCATCCACACTCATTCACACGCTCTCTGCTGTCTGTCTGAATGCAGCGTTGTGTTTTATTCCTCAAGACTCAGAAACCAGCATCACTTCGGATGAGGAAAGTGATGCTGTAGATTTCGAGGAACAGAGAGGGAGAGGAGGAGGAACAGAGTTTAGAGGGAGGGTTGAGGTTGAGGAGGAGGAAGAGGAAGAAGAGATGACAGATCTGTCAGTTTTCCAGGCTCCCTCTTTACCAGTCACCTGTGTTTCACTTACTGGAACTCTATACAAAGTCAGGTTTGCATCAGGTACGTTACAGCACTGTGTGTGTACTGCAGCAGTCTGTGCAGAACTCAGTATGCAGTTTGTTTTGTCTGTATCAAAGGTTTAAGTTGGAAGTGTTTATGTTTACTTCATGTTGCAGGGAGTCGTGGGAAGTGTATACGGACTGATGAAAGCTGGTTCACGCTAGAGGAATTTGTGAAGCAGGAACCAACTCTCACTGATGGACACTGGAAAAAAGATATACTGTGCCATGGAAAAACTCTCAACTTTTTACTCAAGGTATCAAACTGGATAGAACATTGAATGATACAAAAGAGAAAAATCATGATTATTTATGTATTTTTTTGTTTATTACTGTCATTTTTAGAAAGAGATCCTGCGCATCCATTCTCTTCTGTGTGAATGTGTGATATGCAGTCATCAACCAGAAGACCTGGTAAGAAATCTCCAAAACTGACATGTCTGTACATAATCAGTCATCATAAAAATAATTAATGACATTAACATGGGGCCTGTTTACACCTGGTCACTTCATGCATTTTTACTGATCAGATAGCTATCTGATTTTTTATAAAACTTTCCCTTTACACTTGGCCACATAAATGTGTCTCCACAAAACTAATATAAATCCGAGCTTCAATTCCTGTGCTATATGCAAATTTAACATCAACTTACATTTTAGTTCACGTCAACGAAAGCAACAGATATGAGCTGCGTTTAATCATCAGCTAATTTCAAGATCAAAGACCGCAATAGGAGAAAGAGCGGCATCAGCACTGATAAGACGTTTACATTTATTCATTTTGCAGACGCTTTTATCCAAAGCGACTTACAAGTGAGGAATACAGCAAGCGATTCATCGTGAAGAGGCAAATAAACACAAGAAGTGCGCACAATACAACGTTTCGACATAAGCTAAAACAGGGAGGGATTAAAGGAAGTGAAAGCATGGTTTTTTTTTTCTTTTTTATGACGAGGTTAAGTGCTCATGAAAGAGATGAGTTTTCAGCTGTCCTTTGAATGTTGCCAGGGATTCTGCATTCTGGATGAAGGCGGGGAGATCATTAGGGCTGCCCCTGACTAAAGATTTGTCTAGTCGACTAGTAGTCGTTCATGTCAGCCAGTAGTCGACTAATCGCACGTTTATGTTAATTTAATTACTTAAATATACTGAGGGGTGGAATATATGCCTCGTGCTCAAGCGCACGCATAAAGCTTGCCGCAGAGCACTGGCAAAAGTAATGATTATGAATGTGTTGGAAAAAAAAGTTTATATAGCCAAAGTTTATTATTATAAAATAACATTTTAATTGTTTATTAATAAACTAGTGCTTTCTTAGTGTTGGCTGCAAAGATAAAGTTGACGACACTGACTCGTCATCTCTGCAGTAATGCACATATTAGAGAGAAATGCACTTTTCATATGGATTACATTATCAGTATTTGTTTTCGATTTAAATTTGTTCATTTAAAAGTAGACATTTCAAGCTTTCTATAGATATATTTCCCATGTATGTAAGGCAAGTAGCCTATATGCTGAGTTTCAGTTCATTTATGTAATGAGCTGCTGTTCAGGGAGACTAAAGGCATCTTTACACAGAAAGAGCGGCACAGAAACCAATTCTGAAGGTTTACACAGACTGTTTAATGCTTCTCTGAAGCGGCATAAATGCATTTACACAGGAATTAAAATCGCGGGAAACAATGCTTTGAACATAAGTATTTTAAAACTAACAGTTTTAACAAAATTAATTTAAAAATAATTAAATAATAAACAATGAAATAAAACTCAAAATAAAAAAAATACAAAATTTTAAATTAATTTCCTCTGCGTGCTCTCACTCTTTGATGTTTGTCATAATTCTGTGGTACTGATAGCTATTTTCTATTTCTTAATAAAAATTGTTACAGTTGGAACAAATGCTACAAAGAAATTATTCATTATTACACCGGGTAGATCACTACAGGATTAAAAGAGGTTGAAATTTTTTTATTTTTTTTCAAAGAGCCAGAAACAACAAATGATGCTAGCATTTGCCTGTCAGGCAGGACAGCAGATGTCACCAGACCGTCGTGTGTGGGTGAAATATCGTCCTCAAGGAGATGATTTTTGGAATATAATATAACAATGCACCAGGCATAAACCTTCATTCCAGTGATGTTCTTTTGAGCTGTTTTGTATTTTGTCCCATTTCTTGTTCTGCAGTTTTTTTTTTATTATTATTTTCAAATCTCCCTCTTGCTCATTCTCTCTCTTCGACCGTCATACGCCCCCTAATGCTGATTGGTTAGACATATGTTGTTGGTATCAGCCCGACTAACTTCCAAACAGTGTATTTGAAATACTACTGAGTCCACCTTTAACATTAGCACGAGCGGCCATGTAAAGTTGCTACTACTTACATGTTTCAAATGATAAGCCATATTTGAGGTCGATGGATAGGCAAATGTTTGGATTTCCTGCCAGACATACTGTAATACCACAAGGAACCGCCGTTAACAATCTGTCCCTCACGAACTGCACGACTACGCTATTAAAGTCTTGGTCGACTAAACCTCTTCCAGTCGACTAACGTTTAGCTTAGTTTTCTTTATCCAAAATTACATTTTTTTTTTTCTTTCACTTTTGGGATAAAAAATGACATATCAGCAATTGCCTTTGAGCTTACTTCTGTGGTAATGCACATGCTATATCATGTTGTGTCGTCCAATAACTAGATGGCACAGAACAATGACGATGTTTGTTACGTGTGTCACTCTGGGGGAGATCTTGTGTGTTGTGACGAATGTCCACGAGCTTTTCATTCACACTGTCATCTACCAGCTGTGGACGGAGACTCACCTGGGTGAGAGAGAGAGAAACAACAAATATAATCATTAAATCAGCAAGTATGTGTGTTGTACATTCATCCGTCTGTATGTGTGTGTGTTTGTTTGTAGGGAATGGATTTGTACCTTTTGCGTGTT
Source organism: Hypophthalmichthys molitrix (assembly GCA_037950675.1). Lineage (NCBI taxonomy): Eukaryota > Metazoa > Chordata > Actinopteri > Cypriniformes > Xenocyprididae > Hypophthalmichthys > Hypophthalmichthys molitrix. The sequence continues at coordinate 18,555,069 of CM075494.1, read as the reverse complement.
AAGAACCAGTCAGGAATGGCGTGACTCCAGTAGCATGACTGAACAAGAAGCTTTCAACGCCCCAGTATCGCAATACAGACTGGTAAACAAACAAACTTGGCACCTTAATATAGAAGATAACCACAAATATTTAAACTGCCTAGACTGCTCACTAGGTTTAGAAACAGAACAAATATTTATGGGCCTAATTTTTTGTGTGTTGTTTGTCTTGTTTAGCACTGCCACTATCTCCTGTTATGTGTGTACAAGGAAGACATCAAGAGGGTGTTTGTAGAGGATCCACGCAAAACAGTAAGAGTGTCTCCTTATGTCAACCTGCACTCTTTAACAAACACTTAAAAATTTATTTTCTTCTCTTGCCTTAAATTAATTTAATTAAATGTAATTATTATTTGATTCTAAATAGAATAATAGGGAATTCAGGTTGATGAAATTTAAATTTAAAATGAATAAATAAAAGATTAACCAGATTTGTTTTTACTTCCAGGTGTCCAGATACTCTCAGTTCATTTCTCAGCCAATGTGGCTGGACAGAATAAAGCTAAAGTTGGAAAGTGACGAGTATCAGACGGTTGAAGCGTTTGTCTCTGACTTTCAGCTCATTTTTAGCAATTGCAGCACATTCAATAGGGTAAGATTCACTGAAACACACAGGACATAATTATTAAAGCACCAAAAAACAACAAAAAAACAAACAAACAGTCAAACGCTCATTAAAATATAGTTGTTCTGCAATGTCTCATATATGGACATAAATCTTGGACATTATTGATGATTTTAGTTTGATTAACATGATGCATGAAGAGAGGATGCTTGTTTTTGTTGTTGTTGTTTTTTGACTGTGTTTTGACATTTGTTTTATATTTTGTTCTCTTTTGCTCTCTAAAGGACAATGAGTTTGGGCAAATGGGTGCCAGACTGAAGGAAATGTTTGAGAAGGAGTTCCAGAAAATCTTCACTATCCAATAACAGCTTGATCTGTGTAGCTATGAATATGCATTAAATCTCATTATAATGTATGTAAAATGTATAATATTTCTTATACCGCAGCCCTTCTTAGGACAAGCGGGATATAAATTGGATGGATGGAAAATTTACTATATGACTGCACATCTACTTTTTTTTTTTAGTAATGCCATCTTTTCATTGCAGCGAGGTATTATGTCATTCATATCATGGGCAACGGATGGGAGTTTAATTATGTCAGTACAAAAGATCTGCTACTATTAGCTTTTTCTCTTTCTCCTTAAGCTGAGTGCACACTGCGATTTATAATAGTCCTTTACGATTGTTGCTTGTCAGACTGTACGAACATTATCCTCATGTCACACTGTGGGATCTCAGCTGTCATTTATGTCAGACTGTACGAGGACACGTTAAAAACGGACGCGCGCTTGAAAACTTGTTCGGAGATTTACATCATCAACCCACACACATTCTGTGACAGTGAGCTGCATTACACACGGGACTGAAATGGTGGCTAACAAAGACATCTCTAGCATTAATTTTGATCACGGCTTATCTTGAAAAATGAAGACAATTTGACGTTTGTCGTAGATGTCACACAGCAGGACTATGTGCCAAATCTTCTGACACTGCCAGAATTTCGTCGGAGGTAAAATTTGATCGCAGCGGTCATTAATCGGCTGTCTGTGATCATGTCAAACTAGCGATTAAAGACTACAGATTTTTGCCTAGGATTATAGGAATCATTTAGGATTCTCAAAATTTGTCTCAGACAACCAAATCGTGGCCAAAATCGCACAGTGTGCACCCGCCTTTATACAGACCTTATTCACTGTCGGTGACCATGTTAGGTAAAAGTGTGCCAATTCTGTAATTGCAAAAATAATGATCAGCAGGTTCTTGATTAAGTGAAAGTGATATATGTACATTTCAGCATTATGTGTGATTTTAATCATTTGCTGTTTTTTTTTTTTTTATAAATAAAAAAATGTCTTTATGTAAAAAGTTGGAGAATATTTTTTCATGTTTAGAAAGTCTTAACAAATTCTTACTTTATAAGTTAATGTAAAAAACATGTTGTCATTGATCATATACACTACCAGTCAAAAGTTTGGACACAGTAAGATTTTTAATGTTTTTAAAAGAAGTTTCATCTGCTCACCAAGGCTGCATTTATTTAATTAAAAATACAGTAAAAACAGTAATAATGTGAAATATTATTACAATTTTAAATAACTGTTTTCTGTTTGAATATATTTTAGAAAGTAATTTATTCCTGCGATCAAAGCTGAATTTTCAGCATCATTACTCCAGTCTTCAGTGTCACATGATCCTTCAGAAATCATTCTAATATGATGATCTGCTGCTCAAGAAACATTTATGATTATTATCAATGTTGAAAACAGTTGTGTATTTTTTTTTTCAGGATTCCTTGATGAATAGAAAGTTCAAAAGAACAGCATTTATCTGAAATACAAAGCTTTTGTAACATTATACACTACCGTTCAAAAGTTTGGGGTCAGTAAGAATTTTTATTTTTTTTGAAAAGAAATGAAAGAAATTAATACTTTTATTCAGCAAGGATGCATTAAATTGATCAAAAGTGACAGTAAAGACATTTACAAAAGATTATATTTCAATTAAATGCTGTTCTTTTGAACTTTCTATTCATCAAAGAATCCTGAAAAAAAAATATTGTACACAAATATTTTGTACAATTGTACACAATATATGTTTCTTGAGCAGCAGATCAGCATATTAGAATGATTTCTGAAGGGTCATGTGACTCTGAAGACTGGAGTAATGATGCTTAAAATTCAGCTTTGATCACAGGAAAAAATTACTTTATAAAATATATTAAAACAGAAAACAGTTATTTTAAATTGTAATAATATTTCACAATATTACTGTTTTTACTGTATTTTTAATTAAATAAATGCAGCCTTGGTGAGCAGACGAAACTTTTTTTAAAAACATAAAAAATCTAACCGTGTCCAAACTTTTGACTGGTAGTGTAATTTTTTACAGTGTAGGGTAAAATTCACTGAAATACAGAGAATTACTAAAGCACCAAAAAATAAACAAACATAAAAAGTACAAACACTGTCCACAGAATTCATCAAAATGTATATTATGTATAGGTTTCGCTATACCCTTTTACTGTGCCCGATACCTAAAAAAAATTATGTCTAATGAGGTAGAAAATAGGTTTTCCTATTTATTAAACATTACATTTACATTATATAAATTCAGTGCAGGGTAGTAACTGATTACATGTAATCTGGATTACGTAATCAGATTATAAAAATTTAGTACTTGTAATTAGATTATATTGATTTTTAGAATGCTCATAATCAGATTACAGTTACTTTTTATGGATTACATATTATTCACAATGGCAGTAAATTCTTCTTTTTACTTTTTTATACTTTCCATTCTTGTCAGAGCAGTAGCCTTGTGGGCAGCGCTGTGATATATGCCGCAGCTGTGTAAAATGCTACTATTTTGTACTATTATAATGTACTATTTTAATAAGTAAAATAGCCTACCCTTACTTTGTTTTGGGTACCGGCACTTCTCACAAGTTGCCGGTACTCTGAGTGCCCACACCGAAACATAGAATCATCAGACTGTTAATTAATTGTATACATCACGTGTTCTGAGCTTTTATAAGCTGTACGAACTGAACGGATCAATTGTCTGCTCAATATGACTTGTTTTTGTTTAAGAATGTTGCATTTTCTATGAATATTTGATTACTGTACTGTATTTTTTTTTTTTTTATACATTTGCATAGGCTAATCATCTGCTAGCTACAGCCATGGTAGGTCTCTGGCTAAATACTGACACCTAGTGGTCAAAAGCAATAGCAAAAGTAATAGGTCAGTATTATTAAAATTGCAGACAAAGATTTTGGATAGCTAGGTTGGTTTGTATGTTTGGTGCGGAATGGCTGCGGTAGGGGGCCCAACCTCATATTCTAGGACCCAAAATTGCTAGCGGCGCCCTGCATCCTCTTCAGTAATACAAGCCCCCCTCCCCGTGCTTCTCCTCCCACTCCCAGCCTGGATTCCTCTCGTGTGCAGCAGTCAGACGATCCTTCAAATACTCCGCTGTAGCTGTGGAGTTTGAGGTAAATATCAAGCTAATGCTTGCTGCTGTATTAATGAGTTGTATTTTAATTTGTGTTTTGTTGAAAAGGGCATCCCGTTTTCCAAGTTCCATTTACTTGGCTATAATGATATCTTACGTTAAAAGAACGTTTTCTGATCTCTTCCAATATAAGTATCGTTTGTAGATTTTGCAACAAAATCAAGAAAGCACAAATATTACCCATTTGTAAGTGAATATTTCAGTGTTTTTTTTTTCATTATACTTTTTCCCAAAACAAACAGTCAAAGATGCTATCTGTTTCTATGTTAGGGGTCGTTCACACTGAACGTATTTGCATTTCTCTGCGCTGCTTTTCCGTTGTTTTTCCACGTAAGCACGTGCTAGACGGGCGTCTCGCGTCTTTTGCAGCGTTTGGCTCAAGACACGTGTTGTAACATCGCGGCGCACAGGTTTAAAAGTTGTTCAGCTTTGAAAAAAACGCGCCTCGAGAAATTCCAAGGTAGTGTGATCAGACATTTCCGGTTTTGTGCCCTGGCCTGTCCGCGACTGGAACTCTGGTTACCAGAGCAATCATATGGTAATAATTTTCACCAACAGAGGGGGCTGAAGTCCACACCGATTACCTGGTCGCGTCGTTCTGTGCTGTGTTCGAAATGCCCACTATTCACTAACTCTGTCATGAAAACTAGCATGTATAAACCTTAATTAAACAATTTAATAATCAGGCAAAACTGAATTTATACGTGTAGCCACACTGGGAAGTGGATGGATGGATGATTCAGCTGCGGGCGCCATCTTCTGGTCAGACGCGGGAATTCATTCGGCGCGCGGCGCGCCTCTCATATTGCATTGTGGGTATTCTCCAGCCATTGATAAGTGTACATTGGTTGTACACTCGTTATTGCGGTGCTTTATGAGATTGAACGAGTGCACTTGGTAACATCCACTATGGTTTCAGACACCACTACAAATGTCTCCTCAAATAGTGCCTTGTTTAAAAGGATAGTTCACCCAAAATGAAAATTTGATGTTTATCTGCTTACCCCCAGGGCATCCAAGATGTACTTTGTTTCTACTGAAGAAACAAAGTCACCTACATCTTGGATGCCCTGGGGTTAAGCAGATAAACATCAAATTTTCATTTTGGGGTGAACTATCCCTTTAAGGCTATAGGGTGCGATTTCGGACACAGTCCTCGATTTTGCACACAAGTTTTAAAGTGTTAGTTTAAATGTAGTAACACACATTTGTGAATGTGACATATACAGGTGCTGGTCATATAATTAGAATATCATCAAAAAGTTGATTTATTTCACTAATTCCATTCAAAAAGTGAAACTTGTATGTTATATTCATTCATTACACACAGACTGATACATTTCAAATGTTTATTTCTTTTAACTTTGATGATTATAACTGACAACTGAGGAAAATCCCAAATTCAGTATCTCAGAAAATTAGAATATTACTTAAGACCAATACAAAGAAAGGATTTTTGAAAAGTATGAGCATGTACAGCACTCAATACTTAGTTGGGGCTCCCTTTGCCTGAATTACTGCAGCAATGCGGCGTGGCATGGAGTCGATCAGTCTGTGGCACTGCTCAGGTGTTATAAGAGCCCAGGTTGCTCTGATAGTGGCCTTCAGCTCTTCTGCATTGTTGGGTCTGGCATATCACATCTTCCTCTTCACAATACCCCATCGATTTTCTATGGGGTTAAGGTCAGGCGAGTTTGCTGGCCAATTAAGAACAGGGATACCATGGTCCTTAAACCAGGTACTGGTAGCTTTGGCACTGTGTGCAGGTGCCAAGTCCTGTTGGAAAATGAAATCTGCATCTCCATAAAGTTGGTCAGCAGCAGGAAGCATGAAGTGCTCTAAAACTTCCTGGTATACGGCTGCGTTTACCTTGGACCTCAGAAAACACAGTGGACCAACACAAGCAGATGACACGGCACCCCAAACCATCACTGACTGTGGAAACTTTACACTGGACCTCAAGCAACGTGGATTGTGTGCCTCTCCTCTCTTCATCCAGACTCTGGGACCCTGATTTCCAAAGGAAATGCAAAATTTACTTTCATCAGAGAACATAACTTTGGACCACTCAGCAGCAGTCCAGTCCTTTTTGTTTTCAGCCCAGGCGAGACGCTTCTGACACTGTCTGTTGTTCAAGAGTGGCTTGACACAAGGAATGCGACAGCTGAAACCCATGTCTTGCATACGTCTGTGCGTAGTGGTTCTTGAAGCACTGACTCCAGCTGCAGTCCACTCTTTGTGAATCTCCCCCACATTTTTGAATGGGTTTTGTTTCACAATCCTCTCCAGGGTGCGGTTATCCCTATTGCTTGTACACTTTTTTTCTACCACATCTTTTCCTTCCCTTCGCCTCTCTATTAATGTACTTGGACACAGAGCTCTGTGAACAGCCAGCCTCTTTTGCAATGACCTTTTGTGTCTTGCCCTCCTTGTGCAAGGTGTCAGTGGTCATCTTTTGGACAACTGTCAAGTCAGCAGTCTTCCCCATGATTGTGTAGCCTACAGAACTAGACTGAGAGACCATTTAAAGGCCTTTGCAGGTGTTTTGAGTTAATTAGCTGATTAGAGTGTGGCACCAGGTGTCTTCAATATTGAACCTTTTCACAATATTCTAATTTTCTGAGATACTGAATTTGGGATTTCCCTTAGTTGTCAGTTATAATCATCAAAATTAAAAAAAATAAACATTTGAAATATATCAGTCTGTGTGTAATGAATGAATATAATATACAAGCTTCACTTTTTGAATGGAATTAGTGAAATAAATCAACTTTTTGATGATATTCTAATTATATGACCAGCACCTGTAGATGGGTAATTGTGCACACAATAATTAGCACCAGGCTCACTCATTGGCTGTTGTGTGTGGGTTGTGAAATCCATTTGAATCAAATGAAATTGACTTAGAAAAGACGTCAATGAATGCACACGTGTCACCTGATCCACAAATGCACATCTTTGTTGCATGCACAAATTATGATACAGTAAAGAAAACATTTGTATTCACAAAAAAGTCTCTTATTTGTACAAAATGCTGCACATTAATTTAAAGGGTTAGTTCACCCAAAAATGAAAATTCTGTCATTAATTACTCACCCTCATGTCGTCCCAAACCCGTAAGACCTTCGGAACACAAATTAAGATATTTTTGATGAAATCTGAGAGGTTTCTGTTCACCAAAAGAAAGCAATGTAATTACCACTTTCAAGGTCCAGAAAAGTAGTAAAGACATTGTTAAAATAGTCAACGTGACTTCAGTGGTTCAACCTTAATGTTATGAAACGACGAGAATACTTTGTCTGAAAAAACTAAACAAAAATAACAACTTTATTCAACAATTTCTTCTCTCCCCTGTCATTCTCCTATGCTATTTACTTTGTATACAGTGCAGGCTTCCAGGTTCTGTGACGGAACGCTGGCTCATTATTGGCCAACGCTGTACACATGAGCAGCACAACGCATGTGTGTGATGCTGACACAGGAGTCGGCCAACAATGAGCTGGCGTTCTGTTGCACAACCCGGAAGCCTGCACTGTCTGTACATCGTAAACAGTAGAATGACAGGGAGAGAAGAAATTGTTGAATATAGTTGTTAGGTTTTGAAACCCATGGCTTAATGTGTAAACCCATGGCTTTTCCAGGTCACATTCATAATAAGGCTATCATTATATTCGGGTATATATTCAAGACCGTGATGTTAGCAGCAGATCCTGTAAGTCCTGTAAGTAGCAGAGGTGGGGCCTCCATAGATCGGACTTGTTTGCTCAGCACATCCCACAGATGCTCGATTGGATTGAGACCACTGTTCTTTCCTTGGACCACTTTTGATAGATACTGACCACTGCAGACCGGGAACACCCCCACAAGAGCTAGTGATGTGATATTTGAACCGAGGCTTCGGAGCTTGTGCCGAGCATAAATGGGCGTCCCAGATGAAGCCTCGATTCGAGGCTTGTGTTGGTAATGTAGAAATCACGTGACCAATGTCAAACGAAACCTCACTTTCTGTCCAATCATGTGCACGATTCACTTTGTATGTCGGAAAGTTCAAACCCCCAGATCTTAATTTATGAGTAGGTTTTCATTCAGACTTATTCAATTACATTTTGTAAATACCCAGTCATACAAGTAATATGAAGAATACAAAATATTTTTCTGGAAAATAAAATATTTGCCATATGCAATTCATATAGGCTATGTATACATTATTCTTCTATTACATCATATTGATATTCATACTGACATTAAATGCCACAGTTGGATCGGATCATTTTTCGGATCAGCACAAAAAAAAAAAGGGGGGTTGGGGGTAACTTTGCATTTATTAGCCCACTTTAACTACTCCAATACCACAGCAGAAACTACTAGCCTAACCAATACATTATTAAAGGCAAATGAACAGACTGTAAAAAGAACAAATACTGTACACCAATTACAAGCATAGATGAATACAACAAAGTTACAAATAAAGAATAAGGTCTAACTAGTATTAATTTTCGTGTACAGACATGTAATAATTAAATGTAAAATGACACTGTTCACTGTATAAATGTAATATAGATTAATCTTTGTTAACGCTGTGTTTTGTTGTTTGATTTACATGACAGACAACAGCAGGTATTTATAGATTTCTGTCACTTTAAGAGTAAGACCCCATGCATGCACACATCCAATAGATATACATCCAAATTCTCACCTCATTCACTTAAGACATAACCGAATGTGTTTATGAGAATACTTGCTGCGAGGGATATCTTGACTGACATAATGCGTGTATGTGTCCATCCAAGTGCATTGAGGACGCGAAAGAGAAATCAATTTGGAGTTCGCGAGCTGTCTGAAATGTGCTGCTCTCTATGTAGCAATACAAAACAAGTGCAAATGATAACCTTTCACTCTATTGAACTTGCAATTGATCCGCGAATCACATGCGTGCCAAACCATGGGGCTTGGTCCGTACGGATCACGGATCAACAACGATCCGTTTAACCACCAAGCACCACTGGGTGGATAGTATCTGAGTTTAGCTGATCACTGCGGCGGAGTCGCCCTCCAACTCAGATGAGCTGAAACGTAGGGTCATATTCAGGTGCAAGGGTGATGAAACGGCTCAGTGACGGTATTGGTCTACCCGCTGCTAGGTAGTCAAAGTCTTCAGGGAAACTATCTTGCTGAGACTTTCTAAGGATAGCTGATTCTGCATATTTATAATCCTCAGCTGTTGGATTTCCCTGTTCTCCAGCCGCCCCGTGGCGTAGATGTACAACAGCCTCAGTTAGATCTTTAAAATTGTTGTACTGATTTGGATCTGGAAAGGAGTCCTCTGAGGTGGCGATACTTGCTTTGTAAGGCTTTAATGGGGTAGGTATGTTCTGCCAGTCCTAGCTGATCTGCTGAGAATGCTTGGTTGATCTTGAAGACCTTTTGTGGTCAAGCAGGAGAAATTGAGAAGGAAACTGAATTACCATGTATGACCTTCATGTCCTGTCGAACTGTTCTTAATACCAGGTTCTCTGTCTTTCCACGGAGATTCAGTTTCTGAGCAGCAGCCTGAAGAAGGATTGTTCGCTCTGAGCCATCATCTAGAATGGCGAAGGTCTCTAAAGCATGCTCTCCATTACGTAGGATCACTTTGGTAACTTTCAGCAATACCTGACTGCAGCTTGCTTGTCTATCCAAGTACAGAACCTCATTGGTGGGACTGGCAAGGGAAGGGTTTTCTCTGATTGGTCTATCATTGAGCTCGTGGAGTGCCTCAAGATGTCTGTCCTTATAGATTTTGCAGGTTGTTTGTAGATGGCACTGTGCTTCTTGGTGGGTGCAACCACAACACAAACATTTCTTGTTTGTTTTTACCCAGTTGCTCTTCTGTTCTTTAGTACGCTGACTAAAGTTATGGCACTGATTCAAGTAATGTTGGGTGTTGGAACAATAGGGAAGTACGCCTTTACCTTGTCCTGAGGTCTAGTAGCACCTGGACCAGACACTTCTGTCTGTGGATTGGTGGGGGAAGGCTCTGAACTGTGAAATATGGATAATGTCTTACTAGACTTGACATCTTTACGCCTGTCCTTCCTTTGGTCAGAGCGTTCCCTTCTTTCTCCAATAAACTCAAAGCCAAACTCGCAGGTCATGAGGTAACTTGGACAGTAGACTAGTAACATGTGAGCCACACTGTAGTTCGACATTACCACTTTCACCTAGTTGATCTAGCATGCCCACGAGCACTCTAACCTTGAGTGCAAACTTCTTGAATCCAGTTGTATCATGACTGCGGATACTATAGCCTTCCATGAGATCAGCAATATGGAGCAGAGCTAACTGATGGTGTCTGAATAAGGTCTCTTTGAATTTGTATAAGAGTCTGCTATCAGAAGGGCATCCTCAAACTTGAGATAATCTAGGAGGATCTGATATTTAAATCTCTCCGTCGCATCTTCAGGCAGAATATTATCCAGGGAGATCTTCAATCTTGCAAACTCACATGGGTCCCCCTTTGTAAAATCAGGGATTGTGGGCTTAGGGCCTCAATATACTTTCTCTCGCTGAGGGTTTTGAGGATCCTTACCAATCTCCTTTCGATATTGCATACTGACATGAGGAGGTATTTGGGGATATCTGGTCTGTTTATAAGTATCATGTGCCCTCTGCTGGTCAGATGCCACTACTGACTCTCCATCTGGTTCAAGGTACTCAGGAGTCGTTGCACATGAAGGCAGGTGTGATGTCCTGCCTAGTCTACGCAAACATGCAGTTAATTCCTCCATTAAGTCTGGGACAGCTGCCGTTGGAGGTGAAGGTAGCGGTTTATTTACTGCAGTTTGAGGAAGTGGGACATCATCAACCACTGGTGGAGGTGGGGGAGGCCAGTCTTCTTCATATGATATGGGGGCTCTACTAACATCCCTTGGAGGCTGAAATTGATACCTGCAGGTTGATGCTCTGAATTTGACAGACTGGCTTGAGGTAGCTGCCATGTCTGAGAAGGGGCTCTATCATTTGATGGTGGTATTGACCTTTGGTTCATTTGTCGTTGCATGTTTAAGACTGTAGATTGTAGTTTCTGATTCTCAGTCCCGAGCTGTTGAATGGCCCCCAATATGTCTGAGGATACATCTCCTGATATACTGTAGTGAGGTACAGGTGTGCTCTCACATATCTCAGAATGAGTAAAGTGTCTCTGCCAGTTGAAGGATCAAAGAATTTATGATGAGTGAGGGGAGTCATCTCGGCTACCCTCTCATGGCGGTGGTAAGGCTCCTGTATCTTTGTGGGGGGAGGCATGGTTTGAAAGGCTGGTGAAGTTTGATCATAGTGCGGGAGAGAAACATCATAATCTTCCAACCAGACTGGTGGCCGCACTCGCCGTTTTGGACGTACATCAGAGGGCCTTCCTTTTCTACTTATCTGGTCAGAGGACATCTTTCATAATTCCACAGCAATTGCACCTCCGACTCGAAGGACCATTTATTCTGGAGTACTTAATTTGGCTGGTTGTAATTGGTTGCAATCACTATGGCACATCCAGTTAGAATGCAATAAGGACTCTGATGTTTCTTCTTCAACATTTATTATCCACTATGGATAGGTATGAGTATGTGGTTCTGAAAGTATACAAACAAAAATAGTAAATAACAGTACACAAGAATAATAGTAAGCATGATAACAATAAACAAATAATGTTACATCCATAATAATAAGCCGTTACACATGCAATAAATATCTAGGATTAACTATATAATTGTCATGTAGGCTTATGTATCGTCATGTAAGGATCTTGCTCTGAGCGGGGCTCGAACTCGCAGCCGCATCGTCATTAGCGCCATTCCGGCTGCCTTATGTAAACAACATGACGCAGCATTTACAACATGAATCCTAACGCATTTATCTGTACAACTAAGCATACAACACATACAAGTGCAATTATGATAGACATGTAAACAGGTGTTGGAAACAATTATATCACAGAGGTATACTCATTATTCATACAATAATTGTCTATCCATGATCACGTTGGAAAAGGATCTATGAAATTAATACTTTCAGTTCGCGGTAAAATTTCCTCTTTTCAAAACAGTTTAAAGACGTCTGGGCATCGAGGTTTTGGTTTTGGAATTTGGTCCCATTCTTGCCTGATATAGGTTTCCAGCTGCTGAAGAGTTTGTGGTTGTCTTTGACATATTTTTCATTTAATGTTGCTCTAAAACCTTTATATACCTTTCAGCTTTCATAGTGCCTTCCAAAACATGCAAGCTGCCCATACTGTATGCACTTACTGTATGTATCCCCATTCCATCAGAGATGCTGGGTAATGCTGATAACATGCTGGAAGGTCTCCCTCCTCTTTAGCCCGGAGGACACAGCGTCCGTGATTCCCAACAAGAATGTCAAATTTGGACTCGTCTGACCATAGAACACTTTTCCACTTTGAAACAGTCCAATGAGCCTTTGCCCACAGGACAAGACAGCGCTTCTGGCCCATGTTCACATATGGCTTCCTTTTTGCATGATAGAGCTTTAGTTGCCATCTGCAGATGGCACGGCGGATTGTGTTTACCGACAGTGGTTTCTGGAAGTATTCCTGGGCCCATTTAGTAGCCATTGACGCAATCATGCCGATGAGTGATGCAGTGTTGTCTGAGAGCCCAAAGACCACAGGCATCCAATAAAGGACTTCAGCCTTGCCTCTTACGCATAGAGATTTCTCCAGTTTCTCTGAATCTTTTGATTGTTATGCACTGTACAATTGTTATGCACTGTACAACTGTATGTTATGCAAATACAGTTCGGGTTGTATTTCACCAACAAAAGTAGTTCCAAAAAAGCCATAGCAGAATTGTTGTGCGTCTCTGAGGAGCACACAGCAGTGTTTCGCTACTGAATGAATCAGTGTTTTTAACTAATCGGATTTAGTGATCCATTCAAAAAGACAGTCTCACTTGCTTCATTCCTGAACGAATCAGCCAATTGAATGAATTGGCTGAATGAATATGCAATCAATATCAATAGGCAGACTCTAAAAAAATACATTTATAAGAACTTATGACATTTACATTACATTTAGCAGACGCTTTTCTCCAGAGCGACTTACAAATGAGAACAATAGAAGCAATCAGATAAACATGAGTGCAACAGTATGCAAGTGCCATGTCAAGTCCCAGTTATTCCAGCAAAGTGCTTGTAGTAAGGATTTTTTTTTTTTTTTTTTTTTTTTTTTTTTTAAATAAATAGAGAGAGAGAATAGAAATAGAAAAAGTAAGTGCTAATATTACTGGGTCAAGTGTTAAATTAAACGTTATGTTTATGTATTTATTTTGAAGCTCTTCATATAAAGCATTCTTGTGTTTAGGACAACTCCTTTCACTACTGTAAAGTGACTGGCAGATGTTATCTGTACACAGTGCACAGATGCGATTAATCGATAATCAGATTTGTTGTCCATTATTTTCCAAAATGATCAGTACTTAATACTAATCAGTACTTGATACAGTTGAGATGATTCTTAAAGAAATGGTGGGCCAGTTTTCTCTCCTCTTCAAGTTTCCCTTGAGTCCGGTATGAGTCATATTGGTTCTGTTCCAGATGTGTCTGGTGACCGATAGAAAGACCCTTGCATGATACAACCAGCAGTTTTCCAAGGGCATCAATGAAGAACTCTGGAATAAAAAAAAATGCATGTAATTAAAAAAAGATCGATGGAGATGAGAAGAACAGGAAGAATTAAATGTGCTAGGAATCAATCAATGAAGATGTTTTACTAAGGTAAAATTTGGTATGCTTACCGGTGTGTCCAACTCTTTTAAGGAATGGATCAAAGCCAATTCTTCGTACCGCTTCAGTCCTCCCCAAGAAAAAATTTGTGACACCATCCACAAAAAAACATCCTTTATAACCTGAAAGTGACTGATGAAACCCTCCTTTAATACGCCTTAGACAGCCACCTTCTTTTTCGGTTCCCTCATCATACTCAAGAATGAAATGGAACTGGTCACCTGAGACCTCACCACCAACCTCACCAGATAAAAAGAGCTTGTTTAACAATGCTGTATTGCTCCAAGACTCCCCTCCCCTCTAAAGAATATCCTTTCACACTTACAACATCTAGATCTGGAATTGCTTCCATAATCTCCACAAAACTCTCGATCCGTGTCTCCTTCAAGAACACAAAGTCATCATCGACCCACAGGAAGTATTTAGTTGTGAGTTGGGATAGAGCCAGATTTCTGCCTGCAAACCAGCCCTAAGGATCCAAATAATTATCAGCAGTGATTAGTTTTCTGGTAATCTACACTTGTGTGACATACAGCATTAGATCAGCTGAAGTGGTGGGGCAGTGTGTACCTGTGCAGGAGGCATGATGTAGTGCTCGATGTTATTTCCAGACACATCCTCAGGCTTCAGACTGTCATCTGCAACAATGATCTTGATATTTGGGTAAAACTTCCGGATACTCTGGATGAGGACTTTCAGCTCCTTATACCTCAGAAATGTCTTGGTAATTACGGTCACTTGCGAGTTGATATCTGAATGGCACGAGAGAGAAATAGGTGCATTTCATTAGCAGGTTTTACAAACTTTATAGATGTTTAGGTATATTTGTTATAACAAGGATATCTGATGCCATGGTAGCATGCTGTTTTGTAGTGTTTTAATTAGTGTGTTGTGGTCTTACCTTTTCCTGGGTCATAAAGAACAGGAACTATTGGTCTCCTAATCATGATGGGAAACATGGCCTCATGGTCCTCAAAAGAGAAATGAACTAAGGAAAGAAGACATTTATTGTAATTTGGCCACATTCACACAGCAACCAAATGTAATTATTGATTACTTAATAAGAAACTATCTAGTTCTATCTATTAGTTAATCTGGTTTCCATATTAGTTAATGGTAGTAGCTGAAGTGTTGATGTAGTACTACTCATTTGTCCTGCATTATTTCCTGCATAGTTATCTATTAATGACAGACCATAACTCTAAAGTGTTACCATTAATCCCCTTATAATCACTGTGTGCTTGAGCACACACTTTACATACTGTAAGAGTCTCTCCTGTACATACCCATGTCAAATGTTTTAATGTGATAGATGGTACTGGTGTAGGTCACTCTGGACAGCAGATCATTGAGTTGTGTGAGGTTGCTGGATGAGATGTTTAGTTCACTCTGACCCTGTCCATCCACCTGCTGTTCATCCAGAACATCCTCCACTGAGAGCACTCCACTCTTCACACTCAAAGACACCTGCAGACAACAGTGTGTTTAAAGGATTAGTTCACTTCAGAATTAAAATTTCCTGATAATTTACTCACCCCCATGTCACCCAAGATGTTCATGTCTTTCTTTCTTCAGTCGAAAAAGAAATTAAGGTTTTTGAGGAAAACATTCCAGGATTTTTCTCCTTATAGTGGACTTCAATGTCTACCAATTGGTTGAAGGTCCAAACTGCAGTTTCAGTGCAGCTTCAGAGGACTCTACACAATCCCAGGCGAGGAATAAGGGTCATATCTAGCGAAACAGTGTAAAAAAACAAAAAAACAAAAGTATATAATTTTTAACCACAAATGTTCATCTTGCACTGGTCTGCGATGCGCCACGCATTACGTAATCATGTTGGAAAGGTCATGTGTGATGTATGCGGAAGTACTGCGGTAGGGCAGTAATCCATGTAATTTTCTCCTCCAACTTCAAAATCATGACAGCCACATTTATACATGATGAAGCTACATTTTAACTGCAATTTGGACCTTCAACCCGTTGGTAGCAGGTTAAGTCCACTGTATTGAGAAAAATCCTGGAACGTTTTCCTCAAAAAAATAGCATTTAATGGTGAAAACAGGATTCTAAAGTGCATGCATACTGAATGAATACCTCATACTAGGCTTTTTAAAATTTTACTTATGAAAAAAAAAGGAAAAAAAAAAAACAGGGCATTGTTTGATCAAGGTTAAACTAACCTTGTACACCTCCCTCTTGTTTGTTGATACCCTTCTTTTTTGTGTTTGAAGAGCGAGACCTGAAATTATGATAGAAAAACAATTCACTTAATAAATCAAAGAAAAAAAAATGCTTCTGTAGCATTTTTAAAGGTATATTAAGTTACTGCTAAGCAACATGTTTGGTGAGGTTGTGCCCAGTAAAAAAAACATTCCTAAACAGGATTCAGTTAACAGAAAAAATATACCTCGTATCAAACTTTTCTGCAGAGGAGCTACCCTGAAACCAGTAGGATACTGGAGTGGGCAGTTGGCTTTGGCAATAAAAATTGTGTTTGTCTTCATCCTAAGAAAAACACAAGAATACCACTATAAAGAGTTTATGTACCAAAATACCATGGAAGTCAATGGATATCGTCAACTGTCTGGTTACGACATTCTACAAAACATCTTTTGTGTTCAAAAGAAGAAAGAAACTCATACAGGTTTGAAACCACTTGAGGGTGAGTAAATGATGACAGAATTTTAAAGGGATGCACCGATATACAAATTTTGGCTAATACCAATCACTGATAATTCTGATATATTGGCCGAAAAATCTAAATCCAAATTTTTATATGATTTTTGAGAGCCTAATTACAAAAACAAAAGTCTCACCATTAAAAGCCATGTCCCAAGCACTTCAACAAAAATCAAACAATACAGTACAGTATCCTAGTTTGAACCAGTTTGTTTTAAAAATTAATTTTCACACACCTATGACCTACTTTCTTTATCAAAACTATTAAAAATCTATTAAATTCACTCATACTGTCAAAAATTACTAAAACGCCATTCGAATTTGACAAATAATCAATTTACTTGTCCCTAATAATCAACACAATGCAGGGGGAACTGTAATATGAACTGCAGCAGTGCTAAACTGCTCACAGCATCATATAATTAACAACACAAACTATCAATGTATGAATCAAACTCACAAGACTGCCGACAGTTTCTTTTCCACTCATCATTTTATTATATCCATGTATGTATACAGTCAAAACATATAAAACAGTGAAATCGCTCCGGAACTATGTCCTGTCTGTCTTGCCTGCACTCGAGACGGTGATGTGAGCTCCAGAGAGCCTTCACTCCTATTGGTTGTCGCTCGCGAAATTCGCTCCTTATTTGCATAAAGTTGACATTTCTGAACTTTTGTCGCGTGTTTCCCGACGCTTGACACGCCTACGGTCACTGTTGCTCTTGTTGCCGGAAGTCGCCAGCTCTCCATTAAAATGAATGGTATCCTGTCGCTTTGTCGAAACAATACTTTGAACATAACTATTTTAAAAGTACAGTTTTAATAAAATGAATTTAAAAATAATGAAATAGCCTAATAAACAATGAAATAAAACTCGAAATAAAAAAAATTACGAAATTAAATTAATTTCCTCTGCCTGCTATAGCTATCTCACACGTTTATGTTTGTCATAATTCTGTGGTACTGATAGTTATTTTCTATTTCTTAAAAAAAAATTGTTACAGTTGGAACAAATGCTACAAATAAATTATTCACTCTTACACCGGGTAGATCACTACAGGATTAAAAGAGGTCAAACATTTTTTTTTTTTTTTTTTTTTTTTTTTCAAAGAGCCAGAAACAACAAATGATGCTAGCGTTTGCCTGTCAGGCAGGACAGCAGATGTCACCAGACCGTCGTGTGTGGGTGAAATATCGTCCTCAAGGAGATGATTTTTGGAATATAATATAACAATGCACAATCACAGTGATGCCGATTGTGTTAAGCATTTACCTTATCTGAGAGAAATGTGGCAGCGCGTTGATCTGACAGTCTCTTCATAGGAAGATTACAAATGGCGAAAGCCAATTGATGACACACAACGATTCTCTGCTGTTTGGTTTGCTTCGCGATGTGAGTACAGGACTCTTTTACTTCACTGCCCCTTGTTGGTAGACATTTTTTTAATTTGCCCTATATGTTTCGTCTCCTGCTTCTTGAATCTCGCGCCACCTGGGCTGACTGGAATGCTTTTGGTTGTCATGACAGTGACGTAGTTTAGCGCGGCTATATTTCGCGTTCATTTACACTGAACCAGAACAGTATCAGAGTCGTCTTTGATACTAGGGCCTGAGGTGGGTCAGACCCGGCGTATTTTAGGTCTTCTTTAATGCGGTATTGCGTCTTTACACTGAACTCTGAGCAGACACAGACCCGCTCTAGAGCAGGTATAAATCGACTGTGTAAAGATGCCTTTACTTAATATTTGCAATCTGGCAACCATGCACACGCGAACAAAATTCTGAGTTTTGCCGTTCATTTAAGCACAAAGTTCATTGAGCATGTATTTCTAGCAGGTAAAATGCCGTAAATACTCGACATTCAGTCAGATTGTCTCATCTCTATCTTATTGGGTCAATAATGATAACATTCAAAAAATGATCATATTTCGACCGATAACGGTATGGTTGCCAATATAACGTGCATCCCTAGAATTTTAATATTTGGGTGAACTATCCCTTGACATGGTGGTGCTGTTTTACAGGACTGTGGGTGAGATATAGAGCAGTGATTCCCAAACCTGTCCTGGAGGACCCCCAGCCCTGCACATTTTGTTTGTCTCCCTATTTCTGACACACCCATTTCAGGTCTTGCTGTCTCTACTAATGAGCACATGAGTTGAATCAAGTGTGATTGATGAGGGAGACATACAAAAAGCACAGGGCCGGGGGTTCTCCAGGACAGGTTTGGGAACCACTGATATAGAAAATTGCAGTTCAACCTGAGTTGGTGTTGAATGAATTCCTTTGCTCTTCGTTCAAGGACATCATCTAGTTCATCTTTTGGAACAAATTGCTCGGTGAGTTCACAAGAAACATTTGGTGTGGGCGAAGGTCCAAAGCTCCGGTGTTTGGTGTTCAGTGTTGTACTATACACATGACAAAAAGATCCCAAGTTAGGTAGACATCTAAACTGGAGCTACTTAATATTAACTAGGAAAATTTTATTGAAAATTTGCTTTGAGAATGTGTTTTGCTCAGGACTGGCACTGTTGAACAGAATAAAGTCAACAGATGTAGTCACTTTGCTAGATTTGTTGACTTTGACCACATTTATGTCCCAGGGTTTTGTTTTTTGTGCATAATTTCCAATCAAACTGCCATTTCATAAAATGCAAATAGTGTGAATATAATATTTAATTGTATTTAGTATACATAAAATGCAATGAATTTAATAAGATTAAATGATGCTTAATAATGCTATGAAATGAGTGCGGTTTGGCCATTTTATTTCAAAAACAAAAAATTTGAGATGTGGTGGAAATGTTATAATATTCATGACTTAAAGAAAAAGAATGACAAAATAGACAATAGTAGTGCATGTGCAGTACAGGCAAATCAAATAAAAGTGAGATTGTGAAAACTAGTTATGT
Organism: Hypophthalmichthys molitrix; assembly: GCA_037950675.1. Lineage (NCBI taxonomy): Eukaryota > Metazoa > Chordata > Actinopteri > Cypriniformes > Xenocyprididae > Hypophthalmichthys > Hypophthalmichthys molitrix. The sequence goes on along the minus strand of CM075494.1, from coordinate 18,535,585 downwards.
TTTAAGGGAGTTTGTTCACATGGCCAAAAGTGCCAGCAGTTGAAGAAACACCCTGTTACTAAAAACCACTATATCTATAAAACACTGTTACTCTGAAATCAGTGTAAATCATACTGAGAATTTTCTAAATAAAAAGAAATCAGTCATCTCATTAAGTCTGACTTCATGTGCCATGGTTTCTGGGTCCAAACTAAGAGAAGAAAAGGACTGTACACGTACCGGGATGCTAGCATGTTTTTCATGACTTTCAACAATCCACTTTGTAATAAGTAAATGGTCAGTGTAATACCAAGCAGGATGTAGCATCTGTATTTCATGATCGGGATGATCTGAAAGAATAGTTACACCACATTAAAAGGTTCCACTGGAAATCTCACACTTCTGTATAGGAATTTCACTTTAATAACACTTTAATGAACACTAAAAACACAAACAGAATGTGAGGCTTGTAATGACATGCAAGTGAGTAAATGATTTACATTTTTTGGGTGACCTAACCTAAGTTAGTGTTATAGCTATCAGAAACTACTGCATCATGTAAACATGGTGGACACACACTTTTCTAAGCTATATATATATATAATGCTCCTAAACACATACTTCTTGTTGTTTATGAAGGTGGATCTAACCTGATCTGTACTAAAAACTAATAGGAGTTCAGGCAATATCTTAGCATGAAAGCTATTAGACGAATCATTCTACGTAACATCTTTGAAATCAGTAAAAGCCACAACAAAAGCCATCTTTGCCGCTTCAGTGTCATCATCTACCATAGGTCCAGTCTTTCTTTTACAAACTCATCCACATGAATTAGCAAAATGAGAACCATACGTGGAAATCCAATAAATGTGAGATGTACTTACCAAGAAATGCCCTTTTTTTTTTTTTTTAGAAAAGCAATAAGGTGTAGTCTTCTCCTTTATGCGTTGCTTAGGCGATGTACAAAAATACATATCTATTATAACCATCCAAAGATAGCTGATTCTTCTTTGTCCGAGACATTCTTCTCCTTTGTCCGGTTACTGGAAAGAGCTGATCTTTTTAGACTGCACCCACATATCAAATTACTCTTTTGAAAAATAAAGTAGGTGTGGAAAATCTGAAAAAATATTTATCTCTCTTCAACTGGCCACATCATATTCTGATTCTGCTTTTACAAAGCTTTCAAGTTTCATGTTCTTGATTCAGTGGGATGAAAATGAAATGTGTGACCTTTAAATCAAGAATATTTTCAAGGCTTTTGCATGGAATTATTTTGATGCATTTCAGTGCTATGAAATTAAGTACAGAATTCTTAACTTTACAGCGCAACAATGAATAAAGAGTGAAAAATCTCAAATTTCATTTTATAGAATAACCTCTACTTAAAAATCTGATGCAATTGCCAATGTAATATTTAAAGGAACCATATACACAATCTTTAAATGATGTTTTATTAACAAGATTCGGGAGGAGCAGGTTCAGATAATTAACCTAATTAGCACAGGTGGAGAGCATTCAGTTAATCATCTCAACCAATAACAAGAGGTATAAATACAGCAGACTTACCTCTGTTCATCTGAGAGTTTATCAACATCCCTCCTCCACCCCATCTCCTCACTTCTAGTTCTATCTATTATTACCACACCGGGGGGAGTACTCTGGGCTCGGAGCCCTCCCCCCGGACAGCACGCCAAATACGCATAACTTTTATTCTATTGAATTATATGTACATGTGAACTTGTGAAACAGTGAATGTGATATATTTTCCTTCAAGACACATTTTCAATGCATGTAAACACCAGATGGCGTTGTTTTCGACACTCTCGGGAAAGCCTCAGTGCTTCATGAGGCTTCATTTGCCCATCACTAACAAGAGCAGCAGTTTTGGAGATGCTCTGACCCAGTCGTCTAGCCATCACAATTTGGCCCTTGTCAAACTCAAATCCTTAAGCTTTTTTCCTGCTTCTAACACATTAACTTTGAGGACAAAATGTTCACTTGCTGCCTAACATACCCCACCCATTAACAACCAATTCTGAATATCCACGACTAAATGATGGCTGTGTTTTAGAGACCCACTGGACATGGATTTATTTGGAGATTCAGAGCTGGATTTGGGTAGGAATTCAGAATCTCGCTGGCTGAGCGAGATGGAAAAAAGTAAAGGAAAACAAAGGGAAAAAAGAAAGATGAATCAAAAAAATGGTAACAAGAAGAGAAAAAATTCAGAAGTAAAAACTCCAGCCTTCCAGGTAAGCATAAACCAATGATATATAGAATACCTATTTTAAACTTTGAATAAAGATGAAATAAGTTGAGGCTCATTCACAAATCCAATCAAGTAAAGTAAATATGACATAACATTTGCCTCTCATAGACCTGAAGAAGATCAATGTTGCGTCAGTTACGAAGCAGACTAAGCCAGAATGTGAAGGAAAACTGCTCAGAAACTGATTGTCATGGATCTGAAGAGTAATTTTGATCCGTTTCTCTATGATTATATCCTGCGATAATATTCTTTTATTCTATTTCTTTTAAGACCTAAGAGAGGTTTTTCAAGAGGTCAGAGTTAAGAAACAACTGCCTGTTCGTTGTGGGAAAATGGCAGGTTGCCTTCACAGAATGAAGTATGACATTGGTATGTTTTAGGAAGCTTTATTTTATACATTATGAGATCAAATTCAATTGCATGTTTGTTGTCTGTTAAAAGTGAATAATAAACAATTTTTTTTTTTAATATGTACCTGAATGCTAGTCTACTGTGATCCAATGTTTTAACAAACATACATGTATTATTTCAAATATGCGTACCCATTCACATGTTCTGTATCATGTTTCTCTGTCTTAAGGAGAGAATTGTATTTTATGTAGAGGGAAGTGGTATAGTCCCAGTCAGTTTGAGGTGATTGGAGGAAAGAGGCATAACAAGAAGTGGAAATTTAGCATCTATTACATGCCATCAAATGGCTTTCAACAAGTGCAACTACTTGAACTCATAAAGGTATGTATTTATGCAGTCTAGATGTATGGATGGTATGAATTTGTTACATTTTATGAACGTATTTGAACCTCATTTTACTGGTCCTCATCTGATTTAAATTAACTCCTGTTTTTCTTAGAGCGGGGTTCTTCCAGAGTTTGGACACCTGAGGGAGTCATTTAAACAGGTATATTGTATATACAGTAATAAAACAAAAATAATAAGCCCATAAGCCATTAAACAAACCATATTTATATTATGTTGTAGTTCAAAATGTCAACATTATTTATTTGTAATATGTGAATTTTTGATATTTTTGACCTTGTTTGGTTTAAAGATGACTTTTGACAATAATGACACATTAAGGTATGGCATGTTTTAATATCACTACCACTTTATTTTACCATAGGTGACGCAGACCGACAAAGGCAGTGCAAACTCTGTGCAAAATATGATGAGGAGGAGTGAATTAATGAATGCCTTAAAAGGTTTTCCAGAGTCCTGGAAAAGATTGTTTGCCAAGACTGTTTCAATACCTGTGTGTGGAATTGAAGAGAACACACTGCAGAGGGAAACAACCCAGCCGGGTGAGTTTGAATGAGTATTGTGCACTCCTTGTCTTTTACCATCCACTGCTACTTGTACTAATGACAGAAATAAGTGCAGTTAGAGTAACAAAATATATGGGAGAGCACTGTTATGGTGTGACTATATTGAATTGCAATAGGTAACGCTTCAATTTTAAAGGTAGGGAAGACAATTTTTTTTTTACTAAACACTTTTTGTTATTCTGGTTGAAACTCTCTTTACATCCTGATAGCAATTAATAACAGAAGTGGTCTAAATATTAAAAAACATACATTTATCATCTGTGGAAGTCTCAGTCCGAATGCAATGATTGGACCACAAGCAAACAGCAGCCACCTTTTACAGTTCCTCTTGTACAAAAACATTGAGCTTCTGCTGCTTTCATGCCATGTTGTAACCGTAGAGAAGGCAACCCGTGATGATCTACTCAGAGCTGTTCACGTCTTCACGACTCAAATTTATGTTTCTATGTCAACAAGATCAACGGTGAAATGATTCTGCTGCAGCAGTCATGTGGTACAAGAGCTCTCTAAGTTGTTTACATTCATTATTATTGTAATGTTATGTGCTTTGAGACATGAGGTCATTTAACGCTGTCTCTTATGATGCCTTGCTGAATCTGCTCTGCTTGTCATGTGTTTAGGAGGAGGCATGGCTTTGCAGAGGGCTCTGAAGGGATGATGGGATCTTAAACTAGCTTGCCATTGCTAGCTGCTCCAAAATTGCCTACCCTACCTTTAATGCTGAATCGAAACTAGTTAGCACATGGATTGATTACAAAATAGATGTATAAAATAAAACATACAGTTAATTGTAATTGTAGAATTTTACTTGAGGGAGAGAGACAAAGGTATTAAGGTGCATTTAGTCGATTGGATCACAATTGGACGACGCAAAATACAGGTGTAAAAGGGTTCTAAAACATTTTGAGTTTCTCCACTTTCGACCACTTCCAGAGGTTGGTCAAAAACGCATTCGACTGGATTGCTTTCGTAGTGTAGACGCTCATTTGGTTGAATGCTTTCGAACATCTTCAAAAGACCGCCTACTCTCTGCCTACTGACCTAATGCATAAACATGGGAAGCAGGCTAGCCACTAGCTAGACAGGATTTAAACTTTGTCGGCTGAAGACCCATGTTTGGTTGGAAGACAAAAATCGTACCAAGCACAATAATCTCTCTTACCATTCCGGATTTCTATTACGCTCACCGTGTTCATCCGGTCTTGTGGCTATCAGAGCAGAAACAAAAGCTGCTGCTCCCCAAATGTTTTCCGTCATCTCCTTTAACATTCGTACGTAAATTGCGTAAGCTTCTTTTGTCCATTAGATCTTAAGATCTGAAAAAGTGGACAAAAGAGATAGATTAAAACACCAGGTGTAAACGGGTACGTGTCTCCCTTGTCTACTTGTGATCCGATCAACCAAAATGCATCTTGATACTAGGCGTAAAGAGAGATGCCATTGAGTCTGGCTTATGGCCTTTAATCCAGTTTTCCAGTAAGGCAGAGCTCAGGTAGAGAGAGAGAGCAAAAACCCAAGAAAAAGAGCCAAAGAAAACAAACCGAGCAACAGTTACAATCTTCATTGATTTTTTTTTTCCTTGATTATGTGACTAAAAACCAAATGAGAGACATTCAAACTGACCACTCGGCAGATTACAGCTTCCCCCTGTGACAGTTACACACATCTTGGCTTATAGTTCTTGATCACTGTCATCACTTCTGTTACTTTAGAGGCCCAATTAAAACACTGCGCCAACAGACGGCAAAAAGACACTTCATCGGGTTTTGTCTGATCAGTCTTTTACCTTTGTCAGCGTTGGTTGGCTCTTGTTTTCGCCAATTGAACATGATGAATCAGCATTTGTTGGGCCGTGGAATGTTTGAAAGTTAAAGTGTCAATGTTTTATATTTATATTTTATGTGATTATCTGCGTTAACTGCCCCTAAAAATGATATGGCTTTTGTTTTTCTACCACAAACAGACAGTTCTTCAGATGAATCAGAATCTGTTGCCAAAAGAGTGAAAATGGTGAGATTTGTATTTATTTACTGATAAATTGAAAAACAGTATTATTGTATATGTAATACATTGTAATATATTGTATATGAGTTTAGCATATAAATTATGATGATGATGTATCATCTAAAATATTATTAGGAGATATAAATGGAGATATTTATATACATGTATTTAATAATAATAATAATTATTATTATTATTATTGAAGGGATGTCATAACAGCACTAGACTCTGCTTAACAGCCTATAGTTGAATCAACAACTATATAAATTATAATAATTAATCTATAAAATAACAATATAAGCAGCAATATGGCACTAGGGTAATTCAGCTCAAATTTTGAGGTAGTCATTATATCCCAAATAACTAACTTTACTTTACTATTTACCTTCTCCCTCAGTTACTGAAATGTACCCAGTTATTTTGCCCACATATCTCCCATTAACAAACAGACTTAAAACTTAATTTAAATATTCTTTCTTTTTCACAACAGAAAAGGAGAGAATCTGTGAATTCAACTGAAACTGTCAGTAAAAAGACCAGAGAACCAGTAGGATCTACTTCCAGTGACAGAGGTAAGTGAGCTCCTTATCTCTTTATATCATCATATATATTTCAACTTTGATTCTTAAAATCCCCTTTTTTATTACCTATGAAGGTCTGTGACTTTGGTCACTTTCACATCTCTTGTTTCTGCTTCTCATTAGAATAAGAATATTTAAGAATTGCGCAACTGCCTTGCTGTTTTTTTTACTTTGATGTGTTTTCAAAGATCAGACTTTGTCTAATCTAGTTGTGTGTGCTACTCATCCTCATGGTTTATCTCAATCAAATGATTTAATTCATATCTGTTGATGATGTGAATATAAGAACTATTGATGTGTGTGTATATATATATATATATATATATATATATATATATATATATATTATATATATATATATATTCAATAGTAGCTTGTGCCAATTTAAGCTTTTAAAATATTTGATCAGTTGTACAGCAGTGTTGACTTAAGTTTGAGTTTCTGCTGATATTAAAGAGCTGGGTTACTGATAATCAATTGTGTTTGTATTGTTACATGAATCATACCACAATGAAAAGGTTTTAATTCACACTATTTGTGCTTCCCCAAACCAAGATTCACCTGCACGTCCTGTTGATGCTTCAGAACCTGGAGTCTCTCTTGTCGTAGAGGAGCCCGTCCAGACCACAGATGACCCAACGGGAGCAGCACAGCTCAGCTTCAGTGCTTCCTCTGCTGAAAGGCAGAACCCTGTTGCTTCTGAAGAGACTCAGGAAACAAGGCAGCTGCAATTATATGAATTTCTGGCAAAACAGTTTAATACTATCAATAACACCCTGCAATCAATTGATTTGTCTTTAAAGAAGCTGGTGGAAAAGCAGTCACATGACACACTGCCTCAATACATCAGTGTAACTCCTGCTGTTATAGAAAATCCTCAGATTCACTCCTTAGTCAAGCAAGAGTAAGTCACGGATGTTGTAACGACTTGATTGGGATTGTGATGGAAATGATGGTTTGAGATTAGACAAAAGCAGGTGAAGTAGAACTGATGATTAAACATGTATATATCTTAGCTAGGTAACTAATACACCCTTTTCTTTTAATGTGTAAGAGCCAATAAAAAAGACATCTCTTTTGATAATCATTTGCTGTTTTTGTCACATACAGTGGTGGTCAGAATTATTGGCACCCTTGGTAAATATGATCAAAGATGACTGTAAAAATAAATCTGCATTGTTTATCCTTTTGATCTTTAATTCATAAAATTAGCAAAAATCTAACCTTTCATTGAAGGAAAAGAATTGAAACTGGGGGAAAATCACATTATGAAATAAATGTTTTTCTCCACAACACATTGGCCACAATGATTGGCACCCCTAGAATTTTTTATGAGTAAATTATCTCTGAAGTATATTCCCATTCATATTTACATTTTTTAAGACACCAGGGTGATCATGAACATTAAATTGTCCAGCCATGACTTCCTGTTCCACAGGAGTTTAACATGAAGAAACACAAAGGCCAAATTCCCGTAATCATTCATCACAATGAGTAAAACCAAAGAATATAGTTCTGATGTGCAGCAAAAGATTGTCGAGCTTCACAAAATAGAAAGTGGCTGTAAGAAAATAGATGAAGCATTGAAAAACCCCATTTCCACTATCAGGGCAATAATTAAGAACTTCCATATTCAACTAAAGATGTTACAAATCTGCCTGGAAGAGGACGTGTTTCTAAATCATCATAATGCGCGGTGAGGAGGAAAGTTTGAGTGGCCAAAGACTCTCCAAGGATCACAGCTGGAGAATTGCAGAGATTAGTTGAGTCTTGAGTCTCAGAAAGCCTAAAAAAATGCTTAAACAGCACCTACATCCTCACAAGTTGTACAAGAAAAATCCTCTGCTCTCATCCAGAAACAATCTCCAGTATATTCAGTTGTCAGACAAGACTGGAACTTCAAACAGGACCGGCTTCTATGGTCAGATGAAACTAAAAAAAGAGCAGATGGGTTTGGTGCACACATGGATAAAAAGTACCCCATGTCCACGGTTAAATATACTGCTGGATCTTTAATGTTGTGGGCCTGTTTTTCTGCCGGAGGTCCTGGACATCTTGATCAGATACATGGCATCATGGATTCTATCAAATACCAACAGATAAAAAATCAAAACCTGACCACTTCTGCTAGAAATCCAATAATGGGCCATGGCTGGATCTTCCATCAGCACAATGATCCAGAACAAACATCAAAACCAACAAAAAATTGTGTCTCTAAGCACAAAATGAAGCTTCTGCCATGGCCATCCCAGTCCCCTGACCTGAACCCTAAAGAAAATGAGTGGAGTGAACTGAAGAGAAGAAGCACCAACATGGAGCTGGGAATCTGAAGGATCTGAAGAGATTATCTATGAAGGAATGGTCTCTGATCTCTTGTCAGGTGTTCTCCAAACTCATCAGGCATTAGGTGAAGACTCAGAGCTGTTATCTTGGCAAAAGGAGGTTGCAAAAAGTATTGAATAAAAGGGTGCCAATAATTGTGGCCAACATGTTTTGGAGAAAAAACATTTATTTCATAATGTGATTTTTCCCCCACTTTCAATTCTTTTCCTTCAATGAAAGCTTACATTTTTGCTAATTTTATAAATTAAAGATCAAAAGGATAAGCAATGCAGATTTATTTTTACAGTCATCTTTGATCATATTTACCAAGGGTGCCAATAATTCTGACCACCACTGTATTACAACATGAAAACAAAGAAGACAAAAGTTTTTTTTCTTTCACTGCTTGATGCAAATGCACTAGGTAAAAGTCTCTGTTTATTTATCATTTTGTTTATTCTTCTCTCTGTTTATGGCCAGTAAACCTTCAGACTTTCTTTTCAAAAACGTAAAGCTTTTCCAAGCTGTTGTTCAAATTTTGTCATGACATCCATTGCTTTTCTAGTTAATTAGTTATTAGTATAAGTTATTTTTAATTCTACTAAAATTTGGATTCATTCATTCTGCATGCTGACTTAATTCAAACTCAGCAAATGACTTGGGAATTAAAAGAAATTTGCAATTCAGTTTTGAATGATGCACAAGTGTTTGTTTTCACTTTCATTTCTTTTTATTTTTGTTGTTCCCTTAGCAAGTAATCGGGTGGAATAGTCCCTCAGGCAGACCTACTGAAAGGTGTGGTTAAAATAAAACTGGAAACTGAAAAGAGATTAGACAGTGTGTACGTCATTGCGTGTGTGGGGGAGAGAGCGAGAGCGAGAGAGAGAGAGGGGGGAAATAGAAAAATACAGAAAGTCGTGGACAACGCAAGGTGAGTACATTAATGTAATTAGTAGTAATTCCAATTTTGATGTTGTGAGTATTTTCTGGTCTGATGTTTTGTCTTTTTTTGAACTTTGTCACTCAGTTTCCAAAACAAGAGTCCAGGAAGCAACTTTTAGTTTCATTTCAGTGTAAAGACTCGCTTTGAACATTCATTAGATCTCAGTCTCATTATAATCTGTAAGATCTAATATTTCTTATATGACTTGGGCAACTTTTCTGCAAACAAAACAGTATAGAGGATTCAGTCGTAGGCTACATTAAAATAATGTATCATACACCGTGATTTCAAAAGACAATAAATGTAATCTTACTGTTAAAGTAGTGTAAAATTACTACAGATAACTAAAAGCAATTTATTATGATGCAGATTTCATTTAACAAGACAATACATTTTATAAACAAAATCAACAATCTCCTCTATTAAAACATGTAAAATCAATGTTAAGTGTGTTTCAGAGAACCACAGGACATGGAAGGAGAGCCGATCACAGACACTGAGTCTGAATCAGAATCCGATTGGGATCCAGAGAGCAGCACGGAATATGACAGTCTGAGTGAGAACGACAGAGAAAAGAAAGGAAAACGAGGGGGGAAAAGGAAGATAAGGAAACGAACGTGTAAGCAAACAGGACCAAGTTCCTTATGGACCAACATGATCCAAGCCAAAGGTACCAAAAGAAAGAGCCAAATTGAGCTTTCCGAAATACATTACATTACTAAACAATTAGATGAACTGAGGAGAGATAAATTTAAAAGATTTGAGACGTACATTTAACACTACTCTGTCTCTAAAATGGGTGATGTGAAGCTCATTCATGCCTGACATCTGCCCTGTATTTCAGACTCCAGCCAGAATTTGAGACAAACAATTGAAAACAAACTCGAACTTCCCGTCACATGTGGAGCTAAAGATGGTGTCCTTTATGTGGAGAAATATAATGACAGTAAGTGCAGACATTAAAAGAAAGCAATTATGAGTCTCTTGTTGAAGGCAAACATTATTCTGGATGTTCAGAACACCCAGATGCTCTAAAACAAGTCCAGATGGCATTCCAGTATAGTGGTTGAATAAACTGTAGCTGAACTTCTGTCTTCAGTGCAGGCATGCATCTTCAGTGAAGGCCAGTGGTTCAAGCCTAGTGACTTTGAAAGATTTGGAGGAAAGGCAAGGAGCAAAAAGTGGAAGAACAGCATCCTTTACAATGACATTCCACTCCAGGAGCTCATAAAGGTGCATAAGAACAGCTTCATTACTAACAGTTTCAACTAATGCACACCTAAGTTCAGTTATAATTACCATTTATTCATTGTTAATATGCCCATGATTTATTTATTTATTTTTAGCAAATTATTAGTAAATCCAAATGTTTGAGTGTCAATTCAATTGAAACATTAATAACACATATCAGTGTGTTGATTATAAGTTGAGCACATCTTCTATCTCTGTCTTTTTCTTTCTGATAATAGGATGGAGTTCTTTCACCCTTTAAGAAATGTGGAGTTCAGAATAAACAGGTTTGGATGTTTTGTTTTGAGATATGTTTGTAGAATAGACTGCACGATGATATGAATGAACTCACAACTCTAGCACAAAACTAACCCCAAAGTGTGATACATATATGTTTTGAAATAACAGATATTATATCTTGTATATATTTCCACTTAAAGTCTGTCTGTTGCAGAATGATTCTCCTGAATCCTCACCAGTTACTGACCGGCTCAGAAAAAGGAAGGTTAGATGCTGATATATATATATATTTTTTTATACAGTCATGTGAAAATGAAAGTACACCCTTTTGAAAAATTGTCTGGTCGTTAACAGGTCTTAAAATTAGGCAAGTACAACCTGACACATGACATATTACATCGTTATTATTTATTTAACTTAAAATAAAACCAAAATGGAGAAGCCATGTGTGACAAACTAAGTACACCTTATGATTGAGTTGCTTGTAGAACCACTTTTAGCAGCAATAACTTGAAGTAATCGTTTTCTGACTTTAGCAGTCTCGCATCATTGTGAATAAATTTTTGCTCACTCTTCTTTACAACATTGCTTCAATTCATTGAGGTTTGAGCGCATCTGTTTATGTACAGCTCTTTTAAGGTCATGCATTTCATTTAGGTTGACTTTGACTTAGGGCTGCACGATTTGGAGAAAAAATCTAATTGCGATTTTTCTGGTTAAAATTGCGATTTGCGATTTAAAATGCGATTTTATAAAACAAACGAATTTTTTTTTTTTTATAAACAATACCAGGCTTGTTTTGCTTGTTTGTAGGGCTGCACAGTTTGGCCTGAAATTGTGCTAATATATTATTTTGACTAATTCATTTTATTATTATCATTATTGCTAAATAAAAATATTAAAACAAATAAGAAATATTACTGCTGTGATAACTTTCATTATTAAAGTACTTAGCATTAGTATTTAATTATAAATATAACTATAATAATTAGAAAATAATATTTAAAACTTGTATGACAAAATGTGGGGTTACCTGTTAACATGCAAGCAGTATGTCTGTAAATCATTAAAAAGGTCTAAGGATTTATTATCAAATATTATATTATTATGATAAAAATCTGTCTCAATAATTTCTTTATTTTTGTCAAAAATGGAGTCCATGTATTTAATATGAACTACGTGCCTCTTATGCATCCACTGTGGGAAAAAAACCTGTACACTTATGTACGCTGGAGAAAAACATATTGATTATATGTTCCCCTCAAAGTTCTTTAGAGAGAGGAATTATTTTTCCTATTTTAACCCTGAATAGGATTGAGTGAGCTTTACTTGGAGCTAAACATGTCTGTTTCATACTGGACGCCGGAGGGCACCCTTGAGCAGATACTCCAAATATACGCAATATAACAAATGCTGTTCCAAGAAAACCCCAATGGGCATCATGCTATCACTGTGACTGAATAAAAAGAAGGTAGAAATGCTTTAATTGATTAAACATGAATAAAATAAACAGACAACTACAACAATACATGTGTATATATGTTTTCTTCAAGCCATCTCGGGTATTTCTGTAATAATAAAAAGTATATTTATAATCCATTGCTAATCAAAATGCTATTTCAAACACTCAACTGATGTTATGAAGTGAGTTTGGAGTAAAAACATAGTAAATGTTGTCTTTTGTTAGAAAAGAAGTTAATAAAGGCTTCTCATGTTTGGAAAGTTTGTATACTTGACGTGTGTTGCTTTTTCTAACGCAGTGCTCTCAGATGGAGCGTCATTTACTACTGATCACAGAGCAGCTCTTCACTAACACGCTCTCTACATATTTATATAATTAAAAATCGCAGCCTTTGCGATGTCATAATCGCACTAAGCCAAATCGCGTTTTCGATTCGATTACGATTAATCGTGCACCCCTACTTTGACTGGGCCATTGCAATACCTTTGATTCTTTTCTTTTCTCAGGCATTTTGTTGTAGATTTGCTGGTGTTCTTGGCATCATTGTCCTGTTGCATGACCCAGTTTCGGCCAAGCTTTAACTGTTGGTCCACTTTTCCACATTTCCACTTTGGTCTGGTCTGTCCAAAGGACATTGTTCCAGAACATGTTAACTGAGGCCTCTAGAGTCTGAAATGTAGCTCTTGGTTCTTTTGCAGTTTCTCTGATCAGTGCACCGTCTGACCTTGGGGTGAATTTGCTGGGACATCCACTCCTGGGAAGATTGGTAGTTGTCTTGAATGTCTTCCACTTGTGAATAATTGTAGAATGATAGACTTCAAATTGTTTGGAAATTGCCTTGTAACCCTTCCCAGATTGATGGGCAGCAATGCCTCCTTACCATTGTGTTAACACACACATGAATGCTCTAGACCAGCAAACTGCCCAAACTTTTGCTTTATAGAGGTGATCACACTTGCTGATGATCAGTCAATCAAAGGCATTTGATTAGCAGCACTGACTGCTACTTACCCTCTTATTGAAAGATGCAAGGGTGTACTTAGGGTGCGTCTCAATCAGCTCCCTAGTCCAGCAGTCACGGCACCGATAAGGGAGTCGGCCATTTTATGAGCTGTCTCAGTCGTAAAATCCTTCCAATGCACTGAAACGTTCGCTCCTTAAAAAAGCCCACAATGCACTATGAAAACCAGTGAGCATCGATGCTCACTACGTTCCCTTAAAGGAATTTCTAAAGCGCGAAACCTAAATAATGCGAGCCAACTTGCTAGACATAATGACACCCAATTAGATGTTTTGAAAAAACAAACCAGTATTTAATTATATTTCAGCATGAACATACATCACTAGACGGATAGTAAATGCGTCGTGCCTAACAACACCCTTCAGCCATGACTTATTCACGATACAGCACAGCCTCTCGTACCTTATTGCTTACATACACTATATTGCCAAAAGTTTTGGGAAATCTGCCTTTACATGACATCCCATTCTTAATCTGTAGGGTTTAATATGCAGTCAGCTTCAACTCTTCTGGGAAGGCTTTCCACAAGGTTTAGGAGTGTGTTTATGGGAATTTTTGACCATTCTTTTAGAAGCGCATTTGTGAGGTCAGGCAGTGATGTTGGCGAGAAGGCCTGGCTCACAGTCTCCGCTCTAATTCATCCCAAAGTTGTTTTATCGGGTTGAGGTCAGGACTTTGTGCAGGCCAGTCAAGTTCCTCCACACCAAACTCGCTCATCCATGTCTTTATGGACCTTGCTTTGTGCACTGGTGTGCAGTCATGTTGGAACAGGAAGGGGCCATCCCCAAACTGTTCCCACAAAGTTGGGAGCATGAAATTGTCCAAAATGTCTTGGTATGCTGAAGCATTAAGAGTTCCTTTCACTGGAACTAAGGGGCCAAGCCCAACCCCTGAAAACAACCCCACATCATAATCCCCCCTCCACCAAACTTTACACTTGGCACAATGCAGTCAGGCAAGTACTGTTCTCCTGGCAACTGCCAAACCCAGACTCGTCCATCGGATTGCCAGACAGAGAAGTGTGATTCGTCACTCCAGAGAACACGTCTCCACTGCTCTAGAGCCCAGTGGCGGTGTGCTTTACACCACTGCATCCAACGCATTGCACTTGGTGATGTAAGGCTTGGATGCAGCTGCTCTGCCATGGAAACCCATTCCATGAGGCTCTCTACGCACTGTTCTTGAGCTAATCTGAAGGCCACATGAAGTTTGGAGGTCTGTAGCTATTGACTCTGCAGAAGGTTGGCGACTGTGCGCCTCAGCATGCGCTGACCCCGCTCTATGATTTTTACGTGGCTGTTGTTCCCAATTGCTTCCACTTTATGATACCACTAACAGTTGACCGTGGAATATTTAGTAGTGAGGAAATTTCACGAATGGACTTATTGCACAGGTGGCAACCTATCACTGTACCACGCTTGAATTCACTGAGCTCCTGAGAGCGACCCATTCTTTCACAAATGTTTGTAGAAGCAGTCTGCATGCCTAGGTGCTTGGTTTTATGATTGGATATGATCGGTTACGATCGGACATGATTGGTTTGTGCGATAAATCCGGGCTCTTGTTTTCGTGCGCATTCTCATCGAATCGCCTGAATGAAGACAGTGATGGCGTTAATCGAAAGACTAATTAAAAAGCAAGTAAACAACTGTCACTTAGATATCACCGCTTTATCTCATATCAAAATCTAACTTGAAATGGCCTGAAAACATGATGACTGCGGGGGTTTTTAGTGAGCAATCAGTGTAGTGAAATTAAAGGTACATCTTTGTGTCTGAGTGACCAGTGTGTGCAAGCTTGATGACTGCTGAAAATAAATTGACTATTAAAAAGAAAAGCTGAATATTAGTTTATAAATAATATACTGTATATTGTTTAAATTGTTACTGCCTTCAGTTATTATTTTTGAATAAATGTAAAATGCGTAAAAACATGATGAAACATGATGAACTTGATGAAGTTTATACTTGGTTTTCATAAATAGAACATTATGTAGTGTAAAAATACAAAATAGAATTTTATTTGGTCTCTCTTTTTATGTAATGTTAACTTAACCAGGAAAATTGTGTAACAGGGACATAAATGAGGACGTTGCCTCCTCATTTTAAAACACCACCGCACACCACTGATATATATATTTCCATTTTCTCTAAATGTTAGTATGTTGCACAGATTGACTCTCCTGAATCCTCACCTGTTACTGACAGGCTCAGAAAAAGAAAGGTTAGTTCCTGATATGATGACTTTACATTGAGGGAATTTTACAGCTGTACTCATGTTCCACATCTCTGACATGCATCTTTTCTATTTTCACAGTGCAAGAGACAGCTGTTCCACTCTGGTCAGTATAGTAATGATCCAAACCCATATGTATATATTTCAGTGTTTCCTGAGTGTTTGTGCATTTGTTGTAGAATCCGAGGAGTCGATTAATGGCAGTGAAGATGGTGACGGTGACAACAATGATGTCAATGACGTTTTTGATCTTGATGATGATGATGATGATGTTATTGACATGAGCGTGTTTGAAGGTCCAACCCTACCTGTTACCTGCGGTTCTGAAACTGGCATCCTACACAAATATCGCTTTGCCAAAGGTGTGTGAGTGGACACATTTTTAAAATTAATTACTACATATATTAATATATTGTGTGATGGTCAAATATGTTTTATATTTAGCGGCTCCAAAAAGTATCTGGAAACTTTAGGCCATACCTAAAAATGTCTGATTGTCATTGCATTAGATACAAATATGAAGCCAAGTGTCATTTATTCAAAAGAACGATATAAAACAAATATACTTTGAGAAAAATATCCCACAAAAATAGTTTGTTTATATTTAAGTGAAAAGCAATAGACATGTACTTCAGACAATAACATATGTTTAGTTAAAAACATGTAGTTACTACACCTATGGTAGAGTGTATATACACTAAAAATCACCAAGATGCCAGCTGATTAAAAGTCTCTGAGCTAAGTAAGTGAAGACAATTACTGGCTGCATTTAATTGCAGGTGCATGTTCGTTATTTTGTGTCTATTGCAATGACATTCAGACATTTATAAATAATTTTTGGGATGACGCATAACTCTTAGAGATTGTTAAACTATGGTCCAGAATCAAAGTATGGTTCAATGTTGTTATCCCAGGGCATTGTGGGAGATGCATAAGAACAGAAAACTTCTGGCTCACACCTGAGGAGTTCATCAGACTGAACAAACCAGATGGAACATGGAGGAAAGACATTGTGACCAATGAGATACCTCTAGGAAAACTTATAATGGTAAAAAAATGAGTCATTGTGTCAGAAAGTTCACATTTAAATTTTTTTTTAAATAATCTGACACTTATAAAACACTGTGTTTTCACATTCTTTCCAGAAAAGAGTTTTGGAACCGCATATGATAAACTGTGATTGTGAGATTTGTGAAGAACAAGATCAATACCAAGTAAGACATCATCACTCACAATTACCACGTCAGAACATCAACATGACCATTGAATTCTTTAAATGTTTCATTTTTTTATGAACTCTTGTCCCAGCAGAATGATGACGTGTGTTTCGTGTGTCACTCTAAGGGAGATCTTGTGTGTTGTGACGAATGTCCGCGAGCTTTTCATTCACACTGTCATCTACCAGCTGCAGACGGAGACTCACTTGGGTGAGAGAGAGAAATCATGCTGGTTTAGACAAACTAAACATTTGACTTTGTGTAATATTGTGTGTTTTGTCTGTACAGAAGCCAGTGGAGCTGCACATTCTGTGTGATGAAGAATATGGAAGATTCCAGTCAAAAGACCCAACAGGAAGTTTTGAGTGCTCCAGTCTCTCAGTACACACTGGTAAAGTCATATATATCACACACTCCACTCTTCCACTAAGGCACTTTTAAGGTCTCACTGGGCGTCTTTCTTGTTTTTTTCAGAGTTAGTAGAAAGGTCTCTTTAGCATCCTTAAAGGTACACTATGTAACTTTTGGTTTCTGTAGCAGTTAAAAAACAAAACTGCATGCATTTTGCAGCAGAACATTGTTTTGGTTGTGCTTCAGCTCTGAGTGCGGATGAATACAGGTCTTTCTCATAACTAAAAAAATAGAGAGATTATCCCACTGCTCATAAAATATTTACTTCTAAGCTTAAGAGATGTAACCAGTTTAGATGGAAAGAATCTCAAGCTGACTAGCTGAAGATGTTACTGTAGCTACATCCATTAATAGACACAATACTTCCTTGAAAATAAATTCCAGCACAGCTCTACAACAACCATCATGAAATGACCTTTCACAATAGATAATGCTTTACAATGAACTCTGTTAGAGAGCTACAAATGGCAATTTATCAAAAAATACATTACTCACCTGTTGAGTAACAAAAACACCATCTCTGTGTTGCTTTTACAACATTTCAGATTCAGGTGATTCCCTGGAGGTTGCAGATTTAGCTGCTATAAGTCAACCTTTCTCGCTCATTGTGACAACTAACTTATGCCACTGTATCATTTCAATTTTGTTAATTTCAAACAAAAGAAAGTTACATAGTGTACTTTTAAGTTATTGTAAATGTGACCTAAATTGTCTTCCACCTGTAAACTGTTAGTGTCTTAAGGACTGTTCCACAGGTGCATGTGCAAAAATTGTTTATGGTTCGTTGAACAAGCATGAAAGTTGATCAGTTGGCATTTACACCTTCATCCAGTTTGACTCCTGTGTGATCGTTTAGAGATCTGATCACACATATGCAAAATGCAAATTGTCACTTACATATTACATAAGATTGCATTAACTGAAACATGTCTGAAAACTTTGATGAGAGAAATAAGAAAAACAAGATTCCAAGTGTAATCCAGTGAAATAATTCAATAATTTTGTTGATCAGGTGAGCAAACCATCATAGTGCAGTTTCAGAAGCAGAAAAAAAAAAGCGTAACCTCATTAAATATTACTTGTGTAGCTGAAGGGAGATAAAAGCACATCTGCTTTTACACCTTCATTAGATGATGCGCACACACTACACTGTTTTACAGTCTGTTTTTCTCTGTATCTGATTCTGTTTCAGCACTGTCAGTACCTGCTGTTACACCTGCTACATGAGAGCATGACTGACCCCTACACTAATGTAAATCTCATCTTTAGCAGCTTCATCTGCCTCTTTGTCATTATTTAAAGCTCTTATATGTGGTGTTCATGTATGTGACGTCTGCACTGCTGGTGTTCAGGTTTCTGGATACAGTAAGAATATTTGTGGTCCCATGATGCTGGGCAGAGTGAAGCTGAACCTGGAGAATAACGATTATCAAACAGTGCAAGAGTTTGTCTCGGATATTGAACAGATTTTCAACAACTGTTGCACCTCCAGCGGAGTGAGTTTTATTTAAACTTTATGCAACTTTTTCCTTGTGTTGCATGAATCTTAACTGTTTACCGTCTAATTTTATATACTAAATTCTGCCTTTTTCTCTCCCTCTCTCTTTTCTCTGTAGGATAATGACTCCAGTAGAATGACCTCTAGGCTGAAGGAAGCATTCAAGAAGGAGTTTGAAACTGTCTTTAAGGTCTTATAACATCATGCTGTGGGTTGATTGTTAATGTGTCAAAAAAATAATATCAGTTTTTTTTTAATTAAAAGCAACAAGAGGACATTCCTTTTAATAACTGATAGTTGATGATTTGAATGACAGCAATCATGGTCAACCTCCAGTGATTTAGCCTGTCCATGTCAATGTTCCTTAAAGGGGTGGTTCACTGTTTTTTTTTTTTCTAGGCTTGATTGTGTTTATAGGGCGCGATTGTGTATATTGTGGTCTTAATGCTTCATTTTTTTTTTAAAAACGCAGTATTTTTCATATATTTTACCTTTATTCTACATTGCTGTTTCCATTGTCATTTGAATGGCCGGTTTGACTTCCTGATGATACCACTCCCTCCGCAATGGGCTCAGATTGGTTAGCTGGCCCAGTGTATTGTGATTTGCTGAAGCGTCCGGAAACGCCACGCCCCCTACCATTAGTTGTTGCATGTGCTTCGGTGGAAATGTAAATAATGGCGTCTATATTGCCGTATCAATTTGAGCCCGAATCAGACCTAGATAGCAGTAATGATGAAGAGGGTCAAGCAGAACCTCTGCAAGCACAGTTTTTAAAGGACGTTTATGAATGGTATGAATGGTATTTTCGTTTGTATTTGTGTCAAAGTGTTTAGATATGCTGTCACTTGTAAATGTTACTGCTGTTTATATTAGCTTTCAATATATGGTTTTATCCTGATAAAAGCTTTACTGTAGCTGAATACATGACTGAGTAGTAGCATTTTTGTAAAGGTAGACAACTCTTCCGCTTCCATAATGCCGCGCAACATGGCCTCGCCCGCTTTGTTGCATGTTCCCGTGGGCAGGGTTTATGTTAATTGCAGGGTTTATGATGTCACTAACCCGGGAAGAAGCTTGTTGTAGTCCAAACCGGTCGTAATTGTGGGCATTAAACTGCCATAACATTAAAAGACAATATCTCCATTTGCATTGAACTTTCAGCGCTGTAACTTTGCAGATACTGTTTATGCTCAAGCAGCAACATTACATACTAACTAAAATTAAAAAAAAAGTGAAATCGTAATGAACCACCCCTTTAAAGGTCAAGTGTGTCATTTTTGTGCCCTTAGCACAAAGTATATTTCCTGGACAGTCAAGTGGGTTTCCTAAACAGTCATTACATTTTTTTATTCTTCATCTTCCACAGCCCTGCTCCAAACCTGCAGTATTTGTTGAAGTTGTTTGACCACTTATATAAACACAGTACTGTTTTAAAAGCACTTCAGTGCCAGCTATTTTAACTCTTTTGGAAATGAACCTAAAATGCTTTATTTATAGTTGACTCTACATATTAAGCTGGGATTGGAGAACACATTTCAATGTCAAAAAAGTACACATAATATGTACAGTGTAAATTAATACAATTGTAAGTGATCAGGTGGGAACTGGGAAGGCAGATTTACTAAAAGGTGTGGTTTAGGTGGAGCAAGCAAAAGGAAAGGAGACTAGTCTGTGTTTGTGTGTACATACTTAACATTTTCTTTTCTTTTTTGTCACTGTGTGCTTGAGGCAAATACAACACAACTTCAGACTTTCTTTTCAAAACTTAAGGCAACTTTACTGTAAATAAATTGCATTTTTAAATTTAATTTTAATTATTTCTTCTCAATTTCTGCAAGTTTTTAAATTTTACACGTTCCATACTTTTGAATGGGTCTCAACAATAAAAATATTTTACAAATCTGATAAATTATCTATTGCAATATTATTGTTGTTGTTGTTTAGAGCTTAAAAATATAAAGGTCACATCAGATCATAACCAAACTGAACAAGCTTGGATGACACATTTCATGGCGTTCAGTGTTGCCTTGAGTCTTCTGCTCTGCCCTACTCTGGCAGTGGACCACAACAGCTACTGTAAAGAGCTGATGAAATACTTTGTTGGAAAAACAAAAGAACTCTATGGAAATCACTTCATGGTGTACAATGTACATTCAATGATACATCTACTGGAACAGGCAATGGCTTTTGGCAGTCTTGATGCGTACAGCGCATTCCCATTTGAGAACTATCTTGGGAAACTGAAACGTCTAATAAGATCAGGAAAGCAGCCCCTTACTCAAGTGGTCAAACGGCTGGGGGAAATGTCAAATTCCCCACTGTCTGTGGATGCTTCCAAGTCCAAAATCAAAAGGCCTAACAATGCCTTCATTCTTGCTGAAGGACACTGTTGCGAGGCCATCGAAGAGAGAGAAGAATTGGATGATTCAGGTTCCCAGATGCTGTTGTGCAAACTTTTTGAAAAAACTGAACCACTTTTCAGAGATCCGTGTGACTCAAGAATACTTGGCTGTTTCAAAGTGCAATTGTGACATTCATTTATGAAGCTCATACTAGAATGGCAGCTGACAAGAAATGCCATAATGGTAGAAAAGAGACAAGAGATGATTTTCTTAGCAATCCTTCATGAGCACTGATCACACAGTCTCTCTCTCTATTCCCCTCTCTCTCTCTCTCTCTCTTACATACACACACACACACACACACACACGCATTCTGGTTTATACTACTGGCCCCACTAAGACAGTAAGATAAAGAATTTACAACGTTGTGGGCTTCTTTAGTCGGACCCCACAAAGACATCTTAAAAGTCATATATAAGAATGTTTGATAAAATCTTGAAATTCACTATAGAATGGCCCTTCCTTACACCATACCTAAACCTACCTGTCACAGACCTAACGTAATTCTAACATTCTTTATGTTATTCCTTATCTTTATATATATATATATATATATATATATATATATAAGAATATATAAAGAATGTTAGAATTATGTTAGGTCTGTGAGACGGGTAGGTTTAGGTATAGTGTAAGGTCAAGATTTTGTCCTTGTGGGGTCCAAGTAAAGGACCCCACAAACTGAAAGATTCCGTATCTTTCATACTTTGAACCCCACAAAGTAATAAATACAAGTACACAGACACACACACACACACACTGCACTAGACTGCCAATGTTGAGATCTCCAGTTAAACAATTTCCATTTAAGGACAAGAAACAGTGAAGGTCCCAACCTCGTGGTTGGAAGAGACCAAAGAGGTATGTTTTTGGTTTCAATAAGCTTTCACAATCATTTACAGTATTAATGTCTGTTCAAGAATGCTAAAGCAAACCTTTTTTTTTTTTTTTTTTTTTTTTTTCTCAGGGAATGTTCTGTTACTGTACTTATGGAAACTTAAGGCAGCTAGTAAAAAACAGCACAATGCCAGACAAAGGAAAGTTATGGAAGCCCGTTTCCGCCACTAAATAAAAAAATAAAAAGAGTAATTGCGACTTTTTATCTCAGAATTCAGACTTTTTATCTCACAATTGCGAGTTATAAAGTCATAATTCTGAGATATAAGGTCGCAATTGCGTGATATAAAGTCAGAATTCTGAGATATAAAGTCGCAATTGCAAGAAAAAAAGTCAGAATTGCGAGTTTATATCTCAGAATTCTGACTTTGTTTCTTGTAATTAACTGACGGACAGTTTCTCTGTCTAACAAATACGGATATCCAACATCTGGTGCATCCAACGATAGCCGTGCTGCAGTCCTGATGTCTGAAGCTGTTGGTGTATAAAATGTGCCACTTCAGCTTCGTCTGTTTTATTGCGCCTCTGCCACAGCTGATTCTTATTACTATTACTATTATATTGGTATTATTGTGTAATCACAACACATTTGCTCAAAACTTGTCAAATTCATTAGTGTTTCCAATTCTGTTAAAAACAACTTTTATTCACCAAATACTTCCACGGTAATTTTGTAATTGTAATTCTACCCTTGAATGCCCCCTTTTATGGAGCCACCAGACTTGAGTTGCAGTTACAAAAGTTGATGAAATATGATGCGTTTTAGTATTAAGCCCACTAGATGGAAGTAAAAGCTGTTTTTTCTCCTGGAAACGCTGTACTCATGTACAAGGTTACCGTGGAAACATGCTATACTATGCATATTCCTGCATAATGTTCTCTCTAATGTCCAGAGACTAATCTTCATGTTATGTGCCTCCTCCAATAATATCAATTTCTTTATTGGTAAATCCGCGCTAAAAATAATCCTTTATGATGTGTTCCATTTTATGTAGAATAATAACGAAGCAGCAATCCTGATGGTCACTCGCAATGAAAGGAAACGCAAGCAAAGTAAGAACTGTGAGAAATAAAGTTTCACACAATTGTGAGAAAAAAAGTCAGAATTGCGAGAAAAAAAAGTCAGAAATGCCGGCGTGTTGTGGAGACCTCAAATATTGAAACGGAGGACAGCTCCACAATGAACAAAAAGAGGGCACACACAAAGCCACAAAGATTTCTGTCTGAAACAGATTCCTCCTCAGTTGGTAAGTATTCAATAATGTTTTTGAGGATGAATTTTGTCCATTTTCTAAGCAGGGTCTAATCGTAATGTAACATTATTGAATTTTTTTTTTTTTTTTTTTTTTTCAGTACAAAAAATGCTAAACTTTGACAAAAAGTAAATTTTATTGTTATAATTGTGATTTCATAATATTTAGATATGGATCCAACTGAAAAAAAAAACTTGTGAAAAGATGTCTTTCAGTCAAATAGCACATACAGTTGTGGTCAGAATTATTGGCACCCTTGGTAAATATGATCAAAGATGACTGTAAAAATAAATCTGCATTGTTTATCCTTTTGATCTTTAATTCATAAAATTAGCAAAAGTCTAACCTTTCATTGAAGGAAAAGAATTGAAAGTGGGGGGAAAATCACATTATGAAATAAATGTTTTTCTCCAAAACACGTTGGCCACAATTATTGGCACCCTTTTATTCAATACTTTTTGCAAACTCCTTTTGCCAAGATAACAGATCTGAGTCTTCTTCTATAATGCCTGATGAGTTTGAAGAACACCTGACAAGAGATCAGAGATCATTCCTTCATACAGAATCTCTCCAGATCCTTCAGATTCCCAGCTCCATGTTGGTGCTTCTTCTCTTCAGTTCACTCCACTCATTTTCTTTAGGGTTCAGGTCAGGGGACTGGGATGGTCATGGCAGAAGCTTCATTTTGTGCTCAGAGACACATTTTTGTGTTGATTTTGATGTTTGTTTTTGGATCATTGTCCTGATGGAAGATCCAACCACGGCCCATTATTGGATTTCTAGCAGAAGTGGTCAGGTTTTGATTTTTATCTGTTAGTATTTGATAGAATCCATGATGCCATGTATCTGATCGAGATGTCCAGGACCTCCGGCAGAAAAATAGGCCCACAACATTAAAGATCCAGCTGTATATTTAACCGTGGACATGGGGTACTTTTTATCCATGTGTGCACCAAATTCATCTGGTGGGTTTGCTGCCAAAAAGCTCTTTTTTTAGTTTCATCTGACCATAGAAGCCGGTCCTGTTTGAAGTTCCAGTCGTGTCTGACAACTGAATATGCTGGAGATTGTTTCTGGATGAGAGCAGAGGATTTTTCTTGAAACCCTCCCGAACAGCTTGTGGGGATGTAGGTGCTGTTTGATAATTTTTTTTAGGCTTTCTGAGACTCAAGACTCAACTAATCTCTGCAATTCTCCAGCTGTGATCCTTGGAGAGTCTTTGTCCACTCAAACTTTCCTCCTCACCGCGCATTAGGACGAATTAGACACACGTCCTCTTCCAGGCAGATTTATAACATCTTTAGTTGATTGGAACTTCTTAATTATTGCCCTGATAGTGGAAATGGGGATTTTCAATGCTTTAGCTATTTTCTTACAGCCACTTTCTATTTTGTGAAGCTCAACAATCTTTTGCTGCACATCAGAACTATATTCTCTGGTTTTTCTCATTGTGATGAATGATTAAGGGAATTTGGCCTTTGTGTTTCCTCATGTTTATACTCCTGTGGAACAGGAAGTCATGGCTGGATAATTTCATGTTCATGATCACCCTGGTGTGCTAAAAAATGTAAATATGAATGGGAATATACTTCAGAGATATTTTACTCATAAAAATTTTTAGTGGTGCCAATAATTGTGGCCAACGTGTTTTGGAGAAAAACATTTATTTCATAATGTGATTTTCCCCCCACTTTCAATTCTTTTCCTTCAATGAAAGGTTAGACTTTTGCTAATTTTATGAATTAAAGATCAAAAGGATAAACAATGCAGATTTATTTTTACAGTCATCTTTGATCATATTTACCAAGGGTGCCAATAATTCTGACCACAACTGTAGCAAATAGTGGAGCTCTGCAGCCATCTACTGGTGAAAGTGATCATTTTTTACTTTTAAAACAGCATTTTCCAATAGATGGGCAAAAATCTTACACTAAACCATGTCAAATTATCCATGTTATCCACATGAATGAAAGTTATAAATGTGGGTCTTTTATAAAGTGAATTTTAGATGAAAAGCTGTATAAATATCTTTTTGTATAAAAACCTATTTAAAAAATATTTTTTTTAATTTATTTATATACATTTAAAAGATATGATAAATCTTCCAAAAACTGCACAAATGTGAAGTAAAAACATTAATAAACAGAATAAAATGACATTTGTTTAAAAAATAAAAATACATTTTGTTGCCTGGGGTCTCTGGAGACCCTAAAGACCCTGAATGTACCCCAAACGAAGACCGCACAAGGGTTATTTTGCCCACATATCTCCCATTAACAAACAGACTTAAAACATAATTTAAATATTCTTTCTTTTTCACAACAGAAAAGGAGAGAATTTGTGAATTCAACTGAAACTGTCAGTAAAAAGACTGCAGAACCAGTAGGATCTACTTCCAGTGACAGAGGTAAGTGAGCTCCTTATCTCTTTATATCATGATATATATTTCATATTATGAACTTTGATTCTTAAAATCCCCTTTTTTATTACCTATGAAGGTCTGTGACTTTGGTCACTTTCACATCTCTTGTTTCTGCTTCTCATTAGAATAAGAATATTTAAGAATTGCCCAACTGCCTTGCTGTTTTTTTTACTTTGATGTGTTTTCAAAGATCAGACTTTGTCTAATCTAGTTGTGTGTGCTACTCATCCTCATGGTTTATCTCAATCAAATGATTTAATTCATATCTGTTGATGATGTGAATATAAGAACTATTGATGTGTGTGTATATATATATATATATATTATATATATATATATTCAATAGTAGCTTGTGCCAATTTAAGCTTTTAAAATATTTGATCAGTTGTACAGCAGTGTTGACTTAAGTTTGAGTTTCTGCTGATATTAAAGAGCTGGGTTACTGATAATCAATTGTGTTTGTATTGTTACATGAATCATACCACAATGAAAAGATTTTAATTCACACTATTTGTGCTTCCCCAAACCAAGATTCACCTGCACGTCCTGTTGATGCTTCAGAACCTGGAGTCTCTCTTGTCGTAGAGGAGCCCGTCCAGACCACAGATGACCCAACGGGAGCAGCACAGCTCAGCTTCAGTGCTTCCCCTGAAAGGCAGAACCCTGTTGCTTCTGAAGAGACTCAGGAAACAAGGCAGCTAAAAACAGTTTAATACCATCAATAACACCCTGCAATCAATTGATTTGTCTTTAAAGAAGCTGGTGGAAAAGCAGTCACATGACACACTGCCTCAATACATCTGTGACGAGTCAGAAGGGTATTGATCCATATGCAGTTTATTGAAGAGCTCAGACAAAGACATAAACCAGAAAACAGGCAATGGGTCGGGGCAGGCGGCAGTCAGCATAAACAGTAACAGGCAGTAGGTCGAGGCAGGCGGCAGACAGGAATAAACGGGAAACAGGCAGAGTTTGGGACAGGCAGCAAGGATCACAAAACAGGTAACAGTCCAAGTCAGCGACAATGAATCAAACAGGAAATAAACGCTCAGAAAAGACAACCGTGGCTAATCAAGACTTCGCAATGAGAGAGTGTGTGTGAGTGGCTTAAATAGAGGGAGAGTGATTGGCTGCAGGTGCGCGGGTGATCAGTCCCAGGTATGTGGGTGTATGGGAATTGTAGTCCAAAGAGTATTAATATTCGGGTGACGGCTCCCTCTGGCGGTTAGGGAGAACTGGTGCAGATGACTCAATCGTGACAGAGCCCCCACCCTGCAAGCGGCTCCTGACGCGAGGAGGCAAACGACGTCGGGGTCTCCCTCTGGGTCTGGGGGCCGGCTTCTCCGGATGCGTCCTATGAAACTCCTCAGTGAGTGTGGGGTCGAGAATGTCCTTGGCATTGACCCAGGACCATTCCTCCGGGCCGAAACCCTCCCAGTCGACCAGGTATTGTAAAGCCCCATTGCGACGCCGAGAGTCGAGCAGGTTACGAACCTGATATACCTCCTCGTCATCAACCAGCATGGGTGGGGGTCTCTGGCCCTCAGTGCCGGGAGGCACCTGACCCTCTCCCGGACCGCCAGCAGGTTTCAGCAGGGATACATGGAAAGTGGGAGAAATGCGGTAATTAGTAGGTAATTCTAAACGGAACGAAACTGGTGTAATTTGTCTAAGAATTTTGAATGGACCCACATACCTAGGACTGAGCTTCTTGCACGGCAGCCGGAGGCGTAGATCCCTGGTGGACAACCAGACCCACTGTCCAGGACTATACTCAGGACCAGGGCGGCGATGACGGTTGGCCTGAACCTCCAGTCGCCTTACAGCACGTTGTAGATGAACGTGGGCACGATTCCAGGTCTCTTCACTGCGCCGTAACCACTCGTTAACTGATGGTAACTCAGACGGCTCTCCAGACCAGGGAAACAGTGGTGGTTGGAAGCCTAGCACACATTTGAATGGGGTGAGTCCTGTAGCAGGTTTTTGTAGTGAGTTCTGTGCGTACTCGGCCCACATGAGATATCGGCTCCATTCCGATTGATTCCTTTGGCAGTAAGTACGCAAGAAACGGGTGAGTTCTTGATTCAAACGCTCAGTTTGTCCGTTGGATTGTGGATGGTACCCGGAGGTAAGACTGACATTGACATTTAGTAGGCGGAAGAAAGCTGACCACACTCGGGATGTGAATTGTGGACCCCGGTCGGACACTATGTCCTCAGGTAACCCATAAAACCTGAATACGAAGTTACACAGAGCTTCGGCGGTCTCCAGAGCTGTGGGGAGCTTGGGCAGAGGGATTAAGCGACATGACTTGGAGAAACGATCAACTACGGTTAGTATCGTGGTGTTACCCTGTGAGCTGGGAAGGTCTGTAACAAAGTCAATAGCGATGTGAGACCAGGGACGTAGTGGTATAGGCAGTGGTTGGAGCAAACCGGCTGGAACTTGGTGTAAAGATTTGGAAGTGTTGCAGATAGTACAGTTGGTTATGAAGTGTGAGGTATCCTCGGGCATCGTTGACCACCAGTATTTGCTCTCTAGTAAGTGCAGAGTAGCTGTGATACCTGGATGACCGGCGCTTGGGTTGTCATGAATGTGATGCAGCAGCTTATCTCTGAGTTGTTCAGGAACATAAGTGCGATCGGGAGGACATTCGGGCGGTGGCTGTGTTTGAGTGTTGGCGATATTGAGCTCTGTAGAGATATCCCACTGGACAGGTGCGACCAGCAGCTTTTCGGGAATTATGGTTTCTGGTCCATTGATCGGTTCACTCCCCTCATACATTCTGGAGAGAGCGTCGGCCTTGGTGTTCTTGGAACCCGGTCGGTAAGTGACAGTGAAGAGGAAGCGTGTAAAGAAGAGCGCCCACCTGGCCTGACGGGGGTTCAGACGTTTAGCAGATTTCAAATACTCCAGGTTCTTATGATCTGTTAGCACTACAAAGGGCTGTTGTGCACCCTCGAGCCAGGGACGCCACTCCTCCATAGCCGCCTTCATGGCCAACAGTTCGCGGTTTCCCACATCGTAGTTGCACTCGGCCGCTGACAGCTTCCTTGAAAAGTATGCACAGGGAAAAACCTTGTTTGAAGTCTCGTGACGTTGTGAGAGAACCGCCCCAATGCCAGTGCTGGAAGCATCCACTTCAACAATGAAAGCCTTACTGGGGTCAGGATGATGGAGTATGGGTGCTGTGGTGAAGCGATGCTTTAAGTTGCGGAAAGCTTGGCTGGCCTCGACAGTCCAAGTGAGTGAGTTTGTGCTCCGTCGAGTCATGGAAGTTAGTGGTGCTGCTACAGTGCTGAAACCTCTGATGAACCGGCGATAGAAATTTGCAAAGCCCAGAAAACGTTGTAATTCCTTTACAGTTTGTGGTTGGGGCCATTCTACCACTGCTCTCACCTTCTGATCATCCATAGCGACACCCTCTTGACTGATGACGTAACCCAGAAAGGAAGTTTTAGTGCGATGAAACTCGCATTTCTCTGCCTTGGCGTATAACTGATGCTGAATGAGACGGTGCAGGACGGCGCGGACGTGCTGGACATGTTCCTCCAGGGTGTTTGAGTAAATTAGGATGTCGTCGATGTAAACTATCACCCATCGATCTAGCATGTCTCTGAAGACGTCGTTTATCATAGACTGGAACACCGAAGGACTATTGGCCAGGCCGAACGGCATAACGGAGTATTCGTAGTGCCCAGTGGAGGTGGAAAAAGCTGTCTTCCATTCATCTCCCTCCCCTATGCGGATTAGATTGTATGCTGAGCGCAAATCTAATTTGGTGAAGTATTTGGCTTGTCGGAGCTGTTCAAGAGCGGCAGGAACTAAAGGGAGTGGATACCTGAATTTCACTGTGACGTCATTAAGTCCACGATAGTCGATACAAGGTCTGAGGCTGCCATCCTTCTTCTTGACGAAGAAGAACCCGGCTGAAGCTGGTGAAGTGGAAGGCCGAATGAATCCCTTGGATAGCTCCTCCTCAATGTATTTTTTCATGGCTTCAGATTCAGGCTGTGACAGAGGGAAAATCCTTCCCTTGGGAGGTGAAGCGCCTGGCAATAGTTCAATTGCGCAATCCCAGGAACGATGAGGTGGTAGCTGGGAAGCCTTGGTTTTGCTGAATGCCTCGGAGAGATCTGCGTATACCTTTGGCAGCCCCGGAATGTCAAGCTTGGGATCGATGAGTGAGATGGTGCTGACTGGAATGAGTGAGCTGTGGGTGAGGCAGTTCTGGTGACAGGCTGAACTCCATTGTGTAATTTCTCCCTCTCTCCAAGCGATGTGTGGATCATGTCGGCGTAACCAGGGTAGACCCAGAATGAGTGAATGAACGGGCGATTCAATGACGTAGAACTGAATGGACTCACGATGGAGCACGCCGGTTTGCATTTGCAGAAGGTCCGTGATGTGTGTGATCTTTCCTTTTCCAAGCGGCCGACCGTCTAGCGCCTCCACTGCCAAGCGAGAAGTACAGGGTGTTAGTGAGAGGTTATGTTTGTTTGCAAATTCTCTTGAGATGAAGTTGCCAGCTGCACCCGAATCAATCAGACCCTCTACTGATAAGGATTCTCTTTCGTTAAGTAACTTAACTGGAACTTTAACACAATGCATGGATTGAATCAAGTCACTCACCGCCTTAGAATTGCTGGAGGTAGGTCGTACTGGACATGCTGATTTGTAGTGTCCGGATTCACCACAATACAGGCAGAGGTGTTGTTGTAAGCGGCGTTCCCGTTCCTCCGGAGACAGATGAGTGTAGCCGAGTTGCATGGGTTCAGCGTTGTTCGTGAGGGGAAGTGTGGTCGTGGCAGCAGGACGGGTGTGGCGACGTGATCGTATCAAGTTGTCGATCTGTATCGTTAAATCCATGAATTCCCTTAAGGAACGACCCTCATCGCGACAGGCCAATTCTGATTGCAGTGCTTGACTCAGACCCCGACGAAAAAGCAATTTCAGCGTGTCCTCCGTCCAATCAGTTTGCGCAGCCAGGGTGCGGAAAGCTAGTGTATATTCAGCCGCCGTGTTGTTGCTTTGGGTAGCAGTTGCTCACCCGCGCTGCGTCCGCCCTGGGACTGCTCGAACACCTCTCTGAATCGTTGCAGAAAGTGGTCAAATGAGACGAAGCAAGATCCGTCGTCTCTCCATACAGCTGTAATCCAATCCAGAGCTTTACCCGTCAGAAGTGAACAAACGAAGGCGATCTTACTTGACTCCGTAGAATATAACGCGGGTTGTTGGTTAACGAATAGTGAGCACTGCAACAGGAATCCCTTGCACTTAGCTGACTCACCGCTGAATTTCTCTGGAAAGGCCAGGCGTGGGCTCACGTTGGCAGGTGGACTCTCCGGAGGAGGGCTTGGAAGGCTTGTGGGTGGCGGCATGGCCGCTGGTGGAGAAGCGGGTAGGGAAGTGAGGCCCTGCAGCGATCTCACCAAATCCTCCGTGAGAGAAGTTAATCGGGCTAGTTGGTGTTGATGCATCGCTAATTGGCTGGCTTGAGCTGATAATTCCGTGGTCAGCTGAGCGATGGCTGGTGGATCGCTTTGTGGCGAAGTCTTCTGTGACGAGTCAGAAGGGTATTGATCCATATGCAGTTTATTGAAGAGCTCAGACAAAGACATAAACCAGAAAACAGGCAATGGGTCGGGGCAGGCGGCAGTCAGCATAAACAGTAACAGGCAGTAGGTCGAGGCAGGCGGCAGACAGGAATAAACGGGAAACAGGCAGAGTTCGGGACAGGCAGCAAGGATCACAAAACAGGTAACAGTCCAAGTCAGCGACAATGAATCAAACAGGAAATAAACGCTCAGAAAAGACAACCGTGGCTAATCAAGACTTCGCAATGAGAGAGTGTGTGTGAGTGGCTTAAATAGAGGGAGAGTGATTGGCTGCAGGTGCGCGGGTGATCAGTCCCAGGTATGTGGGTGTATGGGAATTGTAGTCCAAAGAGTATTAATATTCGGGTAACGGTTCCCTCTGGCGGTTAGGGAGAACTGGTGCAGATGACTCAATCGTGACAACATCAGTGTAACTCCTGCTGTTATAGAAAATCCTCAGATTCACTCCTTAGTCAAGCAAGAGTAAGTCATGGATGTTGTAACGACTTGATTGGGATTGTGATGGAAATGATGGTTTGAGATTAGACAAAAGCAGGTGAAGTAGAACTGATGATTAAACATGTATATATCTTAGCTAGGTAACTAATACACCCTTTTCTTTTAATGTGTAAGAGCCAATAAAAAAGACATCTCTTTTGATAATCATTTGCTGTTTTTGTCACATAATACAACATGAAAACACAGAAGACAAGTTTTTTTTTTCTTTCACTGCTTGATGCGAATGCACTAGGTAAAAGTCTCTGTTTATTTATCATTTTGTTTATTCTTCTCTCTGTTTATGGCCAGTAAACCTTCAGACATTCTTTTCAAAAACTTAAAGCTTTTCCAAGCCGTTGTTCAAATTTTGTCATGAAAACCATTGCTTTTCTAGTTAATTAGTTATTAGTATAAGTTATTTTTAATTCTACTAAAATTCATTCATTCTGCATGCTGACTCAATTTAAACTCAGCAACTGACTTGGAATTTAAAAGAAATTTAAAATTGCAATTCAATTTAAAAGAAATTTACAAATTGCAATTTAGTTTTGAATGATGCACAGGTGTCTGTTTTCACTTTAATATTATTTTATTTTTTTTGTTCCCGTTAGCAAGTAATCAGGTGGAATAGTCCCTCAGGGACATAAAAAGGCAGACCTACTGAAAGGTGTGGTTAGATGAAGCATGGAAACTGAAACGAGATTAGACAGTGTGTACGTCATTGCGTGAGTGTGTGTGTGTTTGTGTTGGAGAGAAAGAGAGAGAGCGAGAGAGAGAGAGAGAGGGAGGAAATAGAAAAATACAGAAAGTCGTGGACAACGCAAGGTGAGTACATTAATGTAATTAGTAGTAATTCCAATTTTGATGTTGTGAGTATTTTCTGGTCTGATGTTTTCTCTTTTTTTTAACTTTGTCTCTCAATTTCCTAAACAAGAGTCCAGGAAGCAACTTTAAGTTTCGTTTCAGTGCAAAGACTCTCTTTGAACATTCATTAGATCTCAGTCTCATTATAATCTGTAAGATCTAATATTTCTTATATGACTTGGGCAACTTTTCTGCAAACAAAACAGTATAGAGGATCCATAGGCTACATTAAAATAATGTATCATACCATACACCGTGATTTCAAAAGACAATAAATGTAATCTTACTGTTAAAGTATTGTAAAATTACTACAGATAACTAAAAGCAATTTATTATGATGCAGATTTCATTTAACAAAACAACACATTTTATAAACAAAATCAACAATCTCCTCTATTAAAACATGTAAAATTAATGTTAAGTGTGTTTCAGAGAACAGACACTGAGTCTGAATCAGAATCCGATTGGGATGCAGAGAGCAGCACGGAATATGACAGTCTGAGTGAGAACGACAGAGAAAAGAAAGGAAAACAAGGGGAAATAAGGAAGATTAGAAAACGAACAGGACCAAGTTCCTTATGGACCAACATGATCCAAGCCAAAGGTACCAAAAGAAAGAGCCAAACTGAGCTTTCCGAAATACATTACATTACTAAACAATTAGATGAACTGAGGAGAGATAAATTAAAAAGATTTGAGACATACATTTAAAGGGACAGTTCACCCAAAAATGAAAATTATTCCATAATTTACTCATCCTCAAGCCATCCTAGGTGTATATGACTATCTTCTTTCAGACAAACACAATCCGAGATACATTTAAAAATATCCTTAGTCCTCCAAGGTTTATAATGGTTGTGAATGGTAGGCCAAATTCTGAAGACAGAAAAAATGCATCTATCCATAAAAAAAATGAATCCATAGACTCCCGAGAGTTAATAGAGGGCCTTTTGAAGCGAAGGGATGCGTTTTTGTAAGAAAAATATCCATATTTAAAACTTTATATATTCAAACAACTAGCTTCCGGTGGACGACCGTACACAGAATGCTCAAGCCAAATGAGTAATGGGATTATTTTCATTTTTGGGTGAACTATTCCTTTAACACTACTCTGTCTCTAAAATGGGTGATGTGAAGCTCATTCATGCCTGACATCTGCCCTGTATTTCAGACTCCAGCCAGAATTTGAGACAAACAATTGAAAACAAACTCGAACTTCCCGTCACATGTGGAGCTAAAGATGGTGTCCTTTATGTGGAGAAATATAATGACAGTAAGTGCAGACACTAAAAGAAAGCAATTATGAGTCTCTTGTTGAAGGCAAACATTATTCTGGATGTTCAGAACACCCAGATGCTCTAAAACAAGTCCAGATGGCATTCCAGTATAGTGGTTGAATAAACTGTAGCTGAACTTCTGTCTTCAGTGCAGGCATGCATCTTCAGTGAAGGCCAGTGGTTCAAGCCTAGTGACTTTGAGAGATTTGGAGGAAAGGCAAGGAGCAAAAAGTGGAAGAACAGCATCCTTTACAATGACATTCCACTCCAGGAGCTCATAAAGGTGCATAAGAACAGCTTCATTACTAACAGTTTCAACTAATGCACACCTAAGTTCAGTTATAATTACCATTTATTCATTGTTAATATGCCCATGATTTTTTTTTTTTTTTTTTAGCAAATTATTAGTAAATCCAAATTGAGTGTCAATTCAATTGAAACATTAATAACACATATCAGTGTGTTGATTATAAGTTGAGCACATCTTCTATCTCTGTCTTTTTTTCTGTTAATAGGATGGAGTTCTTTTACCCTTTAAGAAATGTGGAGTTCAGAATAAACAGGTTTGGATGTTTTGTTTTGAGATATGTTTGTAGAATAGACTGCACGATGATATGAATGAAACCGTGATTTCAGGCCTCTGTGATTTACACTGTACAATAAGATAACTGTTGCAAGAGTGTGAAAATGAGCCAAAAACAACACGTGTGACTGAGATCATTATTTATGAACTGTATAAAAGTGGAAGCTGCAACTGGGATTGTCACATGTTCTGCAGGCATCTCAGCTTTGTTGTCTCCACCAATAAAGTCTAAGTTTTGGCATCTGTAACTCCCCGTCTTGATGCAAAGAGGAGAAGACTTTTTCCACAACTCTAGCGCAAAACTAACCCCAAAGTGTGATACATATATGTTTTGAAATAACAGATATTATATCCTGTATATATTTTCTCTTTTATTTTCACATATTTTCACATAATTATATATATAAAAATTGTCTGGTCATTAGCAGGTCTTAAAATTAGGCAAATACAACCTCAGATGAATAACACCACATGACATATTACACTGTTATTATTTGTTTAACTTGGAGAAGCCATGTGTGACAAACTAAGTACACCTTATGATTCAGTTGCTTGTAGAACCACCTTTAGCAGCAATAACTTATTCATTGATGTTTGAGCGCATCTGTTTATGTACAGCTCTCTTAAGGTCATGCCACAGCATTTCATTTGGGTTGACTTTGACTGGGCCATTGCAACACCTTGATTCTTTTCTTTTCTCAGTCATTTTGTTGTAGATTTGCTGGTGTTCTTGGGATCATTGTTCTGTTGCATGACTCAATTTCAGCCAAGCTTTAACTGTTGGTTTAACAGTTTGGCCACTCCTGGGAAGATTGGCAGCTGTCTTGAATGTTTTCCACTTGTGAATAATCTTCTTCACTGTAGAATGATAGACATCAAATTGTTTGGAAATGGCCTTATAACCCTTCCCAGATTGATGGGCACCAATGCCTCCTTGGCATTGTGTTAACACACACATGAATGCTCTAGAAGACAGAAAAACTACCCAAACTTTTGCTTTATAGAGGTGATCACACTTGCTGATGATCAGTTAATCAAAAGCCTTTGATTAGCAGCACTTACCCTGCTACTTACCCTCTTATTGGAAGACATAAGGGTGTACTTAGGGTGCGTCTCAATCAGCTCCCTAGTTTAGGCCATTTTATGAGCTGTCTCAGTCGTAAAATCCTTCCAATGCACTGAAACGTTCGCTCCCAAAAATGTCCCACAATGCACCATGAAAACCAAAAACGTTCCCTTATTGGAATTTCTGAAGCGTGAAACCTAAATCACGCGAGCCAACTAGCTAGACATAATGACACCCGATTAGATGTTTTAAAATCAAACAAGTATTTAATTATATTTCAGCATGAACATGCATCACTAGACGGATAGTAAATGCGTCGTGCCTAACAATGCCCTTCAGCCGTGACTTATTCATGATACAGCACAGCCTCTCGTACCTTATTGCTTACATACACTATATTGCCAAAAGTTTTGGGACATCTGCCTAAATGTGACACCCCATTCTTAATCTGTAGGGTTTAATATGGAGTTGGCCCACCCTTTGCAGCCTCTGGGAAGGCTTTCCACAAGGTTTAGGAGTGTGTTTATGGGAATTTTTGACCATTCTTTTAGAAGCACATTTGTGAGGTCAGGCAGTGATGTTGGCGAGAAGGCCTGGCTCGCAGTCTCCGCTCTAATTCATCCCAAAGGTGTTTTATCGGGTTGAGGTCAGGACTTTGTGCAGGCCAGTCAAGTTCCTCCACACCAAACTAACTCATCCATGTCTTTATGGACCTTGCTTTGTGCATTGGTGTGCAGTCATGTTGGAACAGGAAGGGGCCATCCCCAAACTGTTCCCACAAAGTCGGGAGCATGAAATTGTCCAAAATGTCTTGGTATGCTGAAGCATTAAGAGTTCCTTTCACTGGAACTAAGGGGCCAAGCCCAACCCCTGAAAACAACCACACATCATAATCCCCCCTCCACCAAACTTTACACTTGGCACAATGCAGTCAGGCAAGTACTGTTCTCCTGGCAACTGCCAAACCCAGACTCGTCCATCGGATTGCCAGACAGAGAAGTGTGATTCGTCACTCCAGAGAACACGTCTCCACTGCTCTAGAGCCCAGTGGCGGTGTGCTTTACACCACTGCATCCAACGCTTTGCATTGTGCTTGGTGATGTAAGACTTGGATGCAGCTGCTCGACCATGGAAATCCATTCCATGAAGCTCTCTACGCACTGTTCTTGAGCTAATCTGA
The DNA here is from genome assembly GCA_037950675.1 of Hypophthalmichthys molitrix. Taxonomy (NCBI): domain Eukaryota; kingdom Metazoa; phylum Chordata; class Actinopteri; order Cypriniformes; family Xenocyprididae; genus Hypophthalmichthys; species Hypophthalmichthys molitrix. Next base: position 18,498,806 of record CM075494.1, on the reverse strand, counting down.
AGGCCACACGAAGTTTGAAGTTCTGTAGCTATTGACTTGCTGACCCCACTCTGTGATTTTACATGGCCTACCACTTCGTGGCTGATTTGCTGTTGTTCCCAATTGCTTCCACTTTATGATACCACTAACAATTGACCGTGAAATATTTAGTAGTGAGGAAATTTCATGAATGGACTTATAGCACAGGTGGCAACCTATCACTGTACCAAGCTTAAATTCACTGAGCTCCTACAAATGTTTGTAGAAGCAGTCTGCATGCCTAGGTGTTTGATTTTATACACCATATACACTGAGCCTGGTTTCTCCCAAGGTTTTTTTTCTCCATTTAACACCTGTTTGCCACCTTATGTCACCTGTTGGAGTTTGGGTTCCTTGCCGCTGTCGCCTTTGGCTTGCTTAGTTGGGGACACTTGACATTTGATATTCAACAGTGTTTTGATCTGCCTGCATTGACACAATTGTATGCGAACTGAACTGAGCTTAATGATGATGTCACTGTTTACTCCAGTGCTGATATAGAAAAATTAACTAAATTAGTAACTATTGATTCTTAAATCGGAATGAATCAATACTGAATTTACTTAAGATGGATAATGACACAATTTTCTTTAAGAGCTGCTGTGCAGCCAAAATTATATACCAGTTATCACTGTAAAGCTGCTTTGACACAATCTGCATTGTTAAAAACGCTATATAAATAAAGGTGACTTGACTTGACTTGACTTGACCATGGAAGTGATTGGAACACCTGAATTCAGTGATTTGGAGGGGTGTCCTAATACTTTTGGCAATATAGTGTATATATATTAGGGCTGTAATGGTACAAAAAACTTCGTACCTTAGGTTCGGTACGTACCTTACTTGAAGGGGTGTGCATAAGACTGACATGACCCCTTCATAATCATGACATGACACATGTCATGAATATGAAGGAGTTTTATGCATGTTTATGACAACTGTCATTAAGTGTCATTCGCTCAATTATGTCAGTTTTAATGCAAAGACGACATTGTTTGAGATGTCTGTTATGACAACTTGACATAAACCAATACATCATAACCTGTCAGTGTCTTTGTCATGACAACTTGACATTACCAAAACAACATAACCTGTCATAAACATGACATAGCAGATTAATTATCAAACTTAAGAAACTACTTAGCTTTATGGGTTAACATTACATTACATTATTTTGGTAACACTTTAGCATAGGGAACACATATAAACTATTAACTATGACTTTTCCCTCAATAAACTCCTAATTTACTGCTTATTAATAGTTAATTGTTAAGTTTAGGTATTGGGTAGGATTAACAATGTAGAATAAGGTCATGCAGAATAAAGCATTAATATGTGCTTAATAAGTACTAATAAATAGCCAATATTCTAGTCATATGCATGCTAATAGTAATAAGCAACTAGTTAAAAGACTGTAAAATAAAGTGTTACCATTATTTTATAACAGTGTCATCTTTTTTAAGAAATTTGAAATTGTCTATTATCTGACCTTCTGTTGGAGGAAACTTTTTAAAAAAAACATTATTAAATGAAAACTATTCATGACGCTGTTATAAAATTATTTGACAGAGTATTAACACTTAATGACATTTTAATGACAAGTTCAATTTGTACAACTGAAAAAAAGTGGTCAGAAAAATATTCATCACACTATTATAATGGTCTCATGTCAAAACCAACCACATGACAGTTTAATGTAATGTTAACCCATAAAGCTAAATAATGTCAAGTTGTCATGACAAAGACACTGACAGGTTATGATGTATTGGTTTATGTCAAGTTGTCATAACACAGACATCTCAAACAATATTATCTTTGCATTAAAAATGACATAATTGAGCGAAAGACATTTAATGACAGTTGTCACAAACATGCATAAAAACTTCATATTCATGACATGTGTCATGTCATGATTATGAAGCTGTCATGTCAGTCTTATGCACACCCCTTCAAGTAAAGTGTTACCAATTTTTTTTTTTTTTTTTTTTTTTTTTTTTTAACAATAGTTTACTAAACAAACTGTGTCTCTGTCCCAGCAGAAAGATGGTGTTTGTTTTGTGTGTCACTCTGGGGGAGATCTTGTGTGTTGTGATGAATGTCCGCGAGCTTTTCATTCACACTGTCATCTACCAGCTGCAGACGGAGACTCACTTGGGTGAGAGAGAGAAATCATGCTGGTTTAGACAAACTAAACGGTTGACTTTGTGTAATATTGTGTGTTTTGTCTGTACAGAAGCCAGTGGAGCTGCACATTCTGTGTGATGAAGAATATGGAAGATTCCAGTCAAAAGACCCAACAGGAAGTTTTGAGCAGTCCAGTCTCTCAGTACACACTGGTAAAGTCATATATATCACACACTCCACTCTTCCACTAAGGCACTTTTAAGGTCTCACTGGGCGTCTTTCTTGTTTTTTTCAGAGTTAGTAGAAAGGTCTCTTTAGCATCCTTAAAGGTACACTATGTAACTTTTGGCCTCTGTAGCAGTTAAAAAACAAAACTGCATGCATTTTGCAGCAGAACATTGTTTTGGTTGTGCTTCAGCTCTGTGTGCGGATGAATACAGGTCTTTCTCATAACTAAAAAAATAGAGAGATTATCCCACTGCTCATAAAATATTTACTTCTAAGCTTAAGAGATGTAACCAGTTTAGATGGAAAGGATCTCAAGCTGACTAGCTGAAGATGTTACTGTAGCTACATCCATTAATAGACACAATACTTCCTTGAAAATAAATTCCAGCACAGCTCTACAACAACCATCATGAAATGACCCTTCACAATAGATAATGCTTTACAATGAACTCTGTTAGAGAGCTACAAATGGCAATTTATCTGTTTAATAAAATACATTACTTACCTGTTGAGTAACAAAAACACCATCTCTGTGTTGCTTTTACAACATTTCAGATTCAGGCGATTCCCTGGAGGTTGCAGATTTAGCTGCTATAAGTCAACCTTTCTTGCTCATTGTGACAACTAACTTATGCCACTGTATCATTTAAATTTAGTTAATTTCGAACAAAATAAAGTTACATAGTTTACCTTTAAGTTATTGTAAATGTGACCTAAATTGTCTTCCACCTGTAAACTGTTAGTGTCTTAAGGACTGTTCCACAGGATTGCATTAACTGAAACATGTCTGAAAACTTTGGTGAGAGAAATGAGAAAAACAAGATTCCAAGTGTAATCCAGTGAAATAATTCAATAATTTTGTTGATCAGGTGAGCAAACCATCATAGTGCAGTTTCGGAAGCAAAAAAAAAAAGCATAACCTCATTAAATATTACTTGTGTAGCTGAAGGGAGATAAAAGCACATCTGCTTTTACACCTTCATTAGATGATGCGCACACACTACACTGTTTTACAGTCTGTTTTTCTCTGTATCTGATTCTGTTTCAGCACTGTCAGTACCTGCTGTTACACCTGCTACATGAGAGCATGACTGACCCCTACACTAATGTAAATCTCATCTTTAGCAGCTTCATCTGCCTCTTTGTCATTATTTAAAGCTCTTATATGTGGTGTTCATGTATGTGACGTCTGCACTGCTGGTGTTCAGGTTTCAGGATACAGTAAGAATATTTGTGGTCCCATGATGCTGGGCAGAGTGAAGCTGAACCTGGAGAATAACGATTATCAAACAGTGCAAGAGTTTGTCTCGGATATTGAACAGATTTTCAACAACTGTTGCACCTCCAGCGGAGTGAGTTTTATTTAAACTTTATGCAACTTTTTCCTTGTGTTGCATGAATCTTAACTGTTTACCGTCTAATTTTATATACTAAATTCTGCCTTTTTCTCTCCCTCTCTCTTTTCTCTGTAGGATAATGACTCCAGTAGAATGACCTCTAGGCTGAAGGAAGCATTCAAGAAGGAGTTTGAAACTGTCTTTAAGGTCTTATAACATCATGCTGTGGGTTGATTGTTAATGTGTCAAAGTTAATATCAGTTTTTTTTTAATTAAAAGCAACAAGAGGACATTCATTTTAATAACTGATAGTTGATGATTTGAATGACAGCAATCATGGTCAACCTCCAGTGATTTAGCCTGTCCATGTCAATGTTCCTTAAAGGGGTGGTTCACTGTTTTTTTTTCTAGGCTTGATTGTGTTTATAGGATGCAGTTTAACATGTCTTAATGCTTTGGGTTTTTTTTAAAACCGCCGTATTTTTCATATATTTTACCTTTATTCTACACCGCTGTTTCCATTGTCATTTGAATGGCCAGTTTGACTTTCTGATTCTATGAGACCACTCCCTCCGAAATACGCAATGAATGAGTAGTAGCATTTTTGTAAAGGTATCGTTTAATTTATAGAATGAACAACTGTTTGTCTATGAACATAGAAGTTTGTTGGTGTTTGTTGGAGAAGTATGCAGTAGAATTTAGCTAACTGGCTAATGAAGCCAAACCGCGTTGGTCTTTGTTTACGTCCTTGATGCAACCAAAAATTAGCAACAGAAATATAATTTAAAAGACATGTACAAACAATAAAACATACTTACAGGTTGGGGCCCATAAACAGCAGCTTCTGCTTTTAAAGTGGGAACTACTTCATCTTTCAGTAAGAGCCTTTATACAAATCCAGCATTGAATGGGTTCTATTATATTTTGACGCTTCGCATTGCGCAGACAACAGATCGCCTACATGCTTTACCGGTGCTAGAGCCAATAGCAGAGCGGTCTAAAGCAATAGGGGTCAAAGGTCAGCTGACCACAGTGGTTCAAAGGGAGGGCCTTTGAGCACTCTGAGGACCGAAGCTGGTTCTTCCAGAGTGGGGCCACCAGGCGGACTTTTGGACTCCTCTGGAAATGCTTCAGAGGAAACGGGCTCTGGTCCCGATAGAAGCCACGAGCTGCTGAATGGCCAGAGTGAGCTCTGGCGAGACTGTCACCCTCATTTGGGCTGAGTTGAAAACATCTCCCAGGAACGATATACGTTGGCTGGGGAGCAGTGAGCTTTTGGCGAAATTGACCCTGAGTCCCAGGCACTCCAAGTGGCTAAGGAACACGGATCTGTGGTATGCTAACGCGTCCTGAGACTGGGCCAATATGTGCCAGTCGTCAAGGTAATCCAAAACACAGATTCCCATCTGCCTCAGAGGGGAAAGAGCCACGTCCATACACTTCGTAAAAGTGCGCGAAGCTAGGGACAGCCCAAGGAGAAGGACTGTATATTGGTAAGCCACTCGTGTGAGAGCGTCCATTTTCCATGGAGGCGGCTTGTGGGGCGGTGCCGGCAAGCAACGCACTTGGAATTCAGCATTTACTACAAACATCAATGAAACAATGTTATTAGAAGAAATAAATTCCATGAGTCTCACCTGATAGCTATAGGGGAGCTAGTCATGGCATAGAGCTGTCAATGGAGTATTCTGGCTGAGCACTGTCAGTGTGGTAACACCAGAAAATCCCTTGGTGCAGGAAAAGTGAGACACGCGGAAACAGACTGGAAGTGCTCACTTAGTCCTGTTCACTTGGCCCTGTAACCTTTTGTTTTCCATCTCAGTAGAGTGGGGAAAACAGAGGAAAACAAGGGAAGGAGCAGCTTTCTAGAAAAAGCACTCCATCAACACAGCAAGGTGAGTCAAGTCCTCAATGAACGTGGCTTGCGGGGCGGAGCCAGCAAGCGACACACACAGAGGTCAAGCATAATCGCAAACATTAGAGAGCATATGTCATGTTCAGCTGAGCATAAATGAGCATTGAGCTCACTCTCTCAGTGAGGACGAACGCGGCTTGCAGGGGCGGGGCTGGCAAGTGATGCACTGAGAATACCGCAGAAATATGCTCTTTCAGATTGAATATATATATTGTGAGTCTCACCTGAGTCGGGGGAGAGCGTCATGTCATATTCAGCTGAGCGGTGTCAGAAGTGAGACCACTCTTCTTCAATGAACGCGGCTTGCGGGGGCAGGACCAGCAAGCTGTCCCGTTCATGTAAACACCTTAATCAATCCGATTGAGCTCGATCCGAATGAAATTTCGATCGGATTGAAAGGGGTGGTTTATTCCTTTTCTAATCCGATCCAACAGCAAAAAATTACCATGTAAACGCTTGAATCCGACTACTTTCTCAATCGTATTCAAAAGTCTCTGGGGCACATGCGCAGTGCAATGTTGACACGCATTACGCAGTGAGCAAGTTCACGTTCACGTCTTTAGTTGTAATATTATAGTTGATGTTGTAATATTATTTAGTTGATGTATGCCAACAGGCAGTGGTATAGCTGTATCCCTTCGTCATAGTATTGGAAATCTTTCTGTTTTAAAACAAGAAGGGGAGCCAATGGATATCACACAAGAAGCAACGTGCAAACTTTGCACAAGAGTTATGCTGGTGAAAAAGTCAGCATAGTAACCCCATAGAACATCCTAGCAACCTTATAGCAACAACCTAGCAACCACCCCAAGTACCTTAGCAACCGCATAGCAACAACCTAGCAACCGCATAGCAACAACCTAGCAACCACCCCAAGTACCTTAGCAACCACATAGCAACACCCTAGCAACCACCCCGAATACCTTAGCAACCGCATAGCAAGATCCTAGCAACCACTCAGAATACCTTAGCAACCACATAGCAACACCCTAGCAACAACCCAGAGTACCCAAGCAACCACATAGCAACACCTTAGCAACCACCCCAAGAACCCTAGCAACCACCCCAAGTACCTTAGCAACCACATAGCAAGACCCTAGCAACCACTCAGAATACCTTAGCAACCGCATAGCAACACCTTAGCAACCACCCTGATTACCCTAGCAACCACATAGCAACACCTTAGCAACAACCCAGAGTACCTTAGCAACCGCATAGCAACACCTTAGCAACCACCTTGAGTACCCTAGCAACCACATAGCAACACCCTAGCAACCACCCCTAGTACCTTAGCAACCACATAGCAAAACCCCAGCAACCATATAAAACCCTTGCAACCACTCAGAGTACCCTAGCAACTACCTTGAGTACCCTGACTCTATCTATCTATCTATTTCTATCTATTGGTCTGACTATTTCTATCTATCTATCTGTACTACTAATTTAAACTTAAACTTTCAAACTGAAAACCTTCAAGCTTTTAAAACTATGTCAAACTTTCTGGCTAGGCTTTTTCAAGCCAACTTAAAGTTTGTCTACAAACTTTTTTTATCTAGTTTGTTTAAAATTAAGTGGTGCAACACAACTCTATTTAAAATAAATCCCAGATCAACAAATCCTTGATTGGTGTTAAACTTTGCTTAATTTATATTGGTGCAACCCACCCTAGTGTTTTTCACTTTAGCTTTTTAAAAATCATCCCACTGTTTTTAGTGATTGAAATCACTGCAGGTGCTGTATATGGATCACAAGTGCCCAAAACTTGGATCTTGTTCACATATTTTTGTTTTTAAGATGGAAAATTGACAGGCTTGTGCTGCAGTTACATGGCTGTTTTGCCCTCCAGGGCTCCGCGACAGTCACGTGACTGAAAACTATGAATACGATCATTCTCGTCATTATTTGCCTTGCTTCCATTGGCTACAAGCGACAAGTACCGCCTACTTCTGGTAGTAAACGGCAGCCGACGTCCGTTTTTTACTGCCAGCTGCCGATATTTTTTTTTTCTTCACTGAACCAACATTTGCTTTCCCAACATCACTTCCGTATAATTTACGACTTTAAGAGCCAGATTGTCCCATACAGGCGTTAGATTTGGAAACAGCTCTTTGTTTCTGTACTGCTCGTGTTAAGTACAGAAATATACAAATCCTTCCAGGCAGATCGTCCATCGTCAGGTATGCAAGAGTCAATTATGCAAAATGTTGCGTTCAATGCCAGCAAAATCTGTACATAACATTTCTGTTAAAGAAATGTGAGACATCGTAATTACGTATTTGATACAGAAGTGTCTGTTGTCCTTGGTGAAACAAAAGTATGCCAAGTACACTTGCAGCCAGACTAATTATCAGTATACTTCACAAGTGTGTTAATGATTAGTTAACTTGACTATTTTGTGCTAAATATATTTTAGTTGTAATTAAGTTGTTAAAGCATAACTTGAAGTATATTTAGTGTACTTTTGTGTGCTAAATTGGAACAACTTCAAATATACTTAGTAGCTACACTTTAAGTATATGCCTGTGTAGGGACTAATTACATGCTTGATTAGTGATATTAAAGTGTACTTTATATGTGTTATAAGTATACTTTATTTGTGTTGTAAGTATACTTTATTTGTGTCATAAGTATACTTATTTGTGATTTAAGTACATTACAAATTAATTACGAGTGTCTTCCGAACACACAAGCAATATACTATGAATAGGCTATATTATTTTACAGGTAATATTATAGGCTACTGTATACTCAGTACCTTTGGCTTAATCCAAATACTAAAAATTACACACTTTGTAGTCAATAACAATATACTTTATTACTTAGCTATACTTTGTACAATATATAGTAGCTAGTCAACATTTGAAGTGGATCAAAACCTTTCATCAAAGTTGTCCTAAAACCTTCTTCTTAGGACAACTTTGATGAACTTTTTTTTACTGACCCTCTATACACAAATAAACAGAGCTGGGTAGATTACTTATTGTCACAGAGGCGACCTCCGTGATTCCCTCCTCTGGCCATCAGAGGGAGCCTTCACCAGAATATTGACTTTCCCACGCACTACATTTCCCATAAGCCCTGTACCTTGGCGCTGATTGCCACACCCAGCTGCTGTGCATTACCTGGACTATTTAAGCCGCTCTCCCACTCGCTATCTTTGCGAGGTCTTGTATTGCCACGGTGTACAATTCTGAGCGTTTACTTATTCTGACTGTCTGCCTGTTGTTGAACCTGCTCTACCCCCGTTTACGATTCTCTGCTGCCCGCCCTTGGACTATTTGCTGTTTTTTGGACTAGTGATTCTTATCTGCCTGCCCCGATCTACTGCCTGTTGTTCGTTTACGATTCTGCCTGTTCTCTGCCATTCCTGTTAGCCCCTGTTGACCATTGCCTGTCTAACCACGAGTATTGTTAATAAAGCTGCTTATGGATCCCACTCCGAGTGACGAGTCTTTACACTTATGAATTGTAATCAGTTACTGATTACAAATTACATGATAAAATTTGTAAGCATTTTTGGTAACGTAATCTGACTTCTTTTGGATTACATTTAGATTACTTTTGTGCTAACCCTTATTTGATGTCACATATATTGTAGGATAATTTTGTACTGTTTTGACAGATATATATATATATATATATATATATATATATATATATATATATATATATATATATATATTTTCCAAAAAATATATTCTGTTCACCAACAAGAGCCTCAACAGATTCTTTTTAAAGTGCAACGTATGGACAGTTAATACTTCAAAATACTATAACTAATGTACCTGTTAGTGTTTGTTGATAGCAACACTTAAAACAAAATCACGTCTTATGATTTTAAAACATGTTTACTTAAAATTAAGTAAATTTAGAAAACAGCAACATTACAAACACAAGTATTCTTGTTGTTGCTGATTTCTGTGCATGATTCCACACCCCTCCCCCTCACTGCCGGAAAAAAAGAATCACGAACGTATATAAGTGGCAGTTTTATTATGAAAAAAATATAAACGTTAATCAATGAATTGTGAACAACTTACTGCCATTGTGTAAATATGTAATCATGTAATCCATAAAAAAGTAACTGTAGTCTGATTACAAGTATTTTAAAAAGTAGTTTACTTTAATTACAAGTTGATTTTGGAATCAACTGATTACGTAATCCAGATTACATGTAATCCGTTACTACCCAGCTCTGCAAATAAATTATACATTATATTCCATTTTCTGATGAGCTGCTCATTATTACACTTGTGTCTGATGGCCGCTTACACATCAGAGGCAGTTGACTGCAGAAACTTGTGAAGAACAGCATCTGTTAACAGAATATACAAAGGATATAGGGTCAGACAGCATGTTCAACTTTTTATTCACGTTTACAATAGTCTGTCTAAATCCTACATTGAAATAATGTTATTTTTGAAAAGTAAATGTGGATTAGCAGTGGGGAACTGTATCAGTACGGCATGTCGATTATTGTTTCCTGTATATTGTCAAGCATATACAGTATACGACTCTTTATGAATTAATATCGTACAGAATACAGGCAATTTGACCAATCATATGAACGGGGCGTTTTGGTGCTGCATACATGTGCCATAAACCACCACGCAACTCAAAAAAGAGATATCAAGCCGAAACCTCATTCTCCATTTGTTAAAGCAAAACTAAGCATCGACAGTTTTCGTTTGTGAGATTGAGAAGAATTTAGAAATTGGAAATAACTTTTTATTTCAGATGAAATAAGAAGTCCATATCTCAAATTCCATAAAAATAGCTATCTTCAACATTGATAAGATTAAATTTAGAATGATTTCTGAAGGATCATGTGACACTGAAGACTGGAGTAATAATGCTGAAAATTCAGCTTTACCATCACAGGAATAATAGTATACTATATTAACAGTATATTATAGAAAACAGTTATTTTAAATTGATCTCAGAACATTACTGTTTTTACTGTATTTTTGTTCAAATAAATGCAGCCTTGGTGAGCATAAGAGACTTATTTCAAAAAATTAAAATAATAAAAAAAATCTTACTGGCCCCAAACTTTTGAACTGTAATGAATATCATCACTTTAACATCACTTTACAGTGATACATCCACTGTAATTTTTAAAAGCTGTTGTGTAAAAGCACAGTGATGTCTGACCATACTTATATTTTCCTTAATGTTTTGCTAGGCTTTCATTTCTGGCTGCTCTGACAGCCGTGAGACCACGCTAAACACGGTAAGTACAAAACAGAAATGTTTAAAGAACATTGTGCTTAGTACGTATTTCAAGTTCAAACCAAACTTATGGCTTCAGCCGGCAAAGTTTAAATCCTGTCTGGCTGGCACACTTCTCATAAAGCTGAAAGTATACTTCGTTGCCCAGTCGAACACACAGCCTTGTAAAGTAAACTTCATTTGAGTCGTACACGTACGCATTTTAAGCAATCTCTCACCACGAGTTACAACCCATGTAAATATCTTTGTATTCTTTCTTGCTAGAGTTGTACAAATGTAGGTACTTTCTAACCTCTTCGCATAATCTCTCATCTATGTAGGCCTCCATTGTTGCTGTAGCTTGCATGTGTTCTGGACTGTTTTGTTTATGCAGTTTTTCTTCGTGAATTGTGAATCGACGCCCCCAGGGCATGGCTGCCTTGTGGAATAATTAATGTACTGTGAGTGTTTTATAACGGTTGCCGGGGCCATGCAGTATTGATTCAGAGAGGAGGGGGACCTTGGCGTAAAAAGGTTGGGAACCACTGGTCTAAACATTAACATTGTCAATAGTGCATTCGTTTACATTTATATTTCTATTTATTCATTTATTATGCGTTTCATCATAATACGAAAAAAATGTTGTTGTTGTGTGGGAAACGCACCCCTGGTAATTAAAACAGAACAATATATTTAAACCAATATATAATAGCAAAATGATCATGGGACCCCATATTATTTCTAGTTTGTCTAATACAATTTGTTTATTAGCATTTCTTTGTTCTTTTATTTTACATTATATAAAATTTTCTTTCATATATAGTATTTATATAATTTAAGATATAAGCAATTTCGGTTGTTATATTTATTAGCTAATATTTCCATGTTTATGCCATCCCACAATATACAAAATATATGAACATAAATATACATGCACAGATTAACTTTTTAGTGGCACTTTTTTTATCACTTCATCCATACACTAGGGTTGTTGAACCTAAAAAAAAAAAAAATCTGACATTTTTGTCAAAATGGAGTTATTCACATATTCTTATTCTGTGACAATTTATTTACATCCTGTGATGTTTTTTTTATAATGTTGTGTACATTTCGGCACTTTTTATTTAGAAAACAAAAGGTTCTATCTACACAGTCGGATGGAATGCAAAAAGTTTGAAGCTCAATATCTCAAAACTGTTCAGAATGCAGAACCTTATAATTCCAAGGGGACGATTTGTAAAGTAAAAATTCCCCCGCAAATGACCTACTATATTTCACCGAACACCGAGGTCCTGTGATAATATTAGTCCCGTGCGAATCAGCATCTTTGTGATTTGGCGGGGTTTCAAGGTTTTTGTTTCCTGTGTGCCTTTCAGGAGAAGCATCTTCAGTCTCCACCGATGGTGAAGAGGAAGAGGATATATGCCCCAAAAGAAGAGATGACAGATCTGTCAGTTTTCCAGGCTCCCTCTTTACCAGTCACCTGTGTTTCACTTACTGGAACTCTATACAAAGTCAGGTTTGCATCAGGTACGTTACTGCACTGTGTGTGTACTGCAGCAGTCTGTGCAGAACACAGTATGCAGTTTGTTTTGTCTGTATCAAAGGTTTAAGTGGGAAGTGTTTATGTTTACTTCATGTTGCAGGGAGTCATGGGAAGTGTATAAGGACTGAGGAAAGCTGGTTCACGCTAGAGGAATTTGTGAAGCAGGAACCAACTCTCACTGATGGACACTGGAAAAAAGATATACTGTGCCATGGAAAAACTCTCAACTTTTTACTCAAGGTATCAAACTGGATAGAACATTGAATGATACAAAAGAGAAAAATCATGATTATTTATGTATTTTTTTGTTTATTACTGTCATTTTTAGAAAGAGATCCTGTGCATCCATCATCTTCTGTGTGAATGTATGATATGCAGTGATCAACCAGAAGACCTGGTAAGAAACATCTCCAAAACGGACATGTCTGTACTTCATAATCAATCATCATAAAAATAATTAATGACATTATTTTTATGACATTACAAAAAGTATTTCCTGAAGCATTACAAATGCTGAGAATTTGGGAAGTAATTATTAATTGCCATAACAATGTAAAATAAACAAAAAAAAAAACTAACATTACCTTAGTTTTCTTTATCCAAAATAAATAATCTTTTTTATTTGGGATAAAAAATGACACATCAGCGAAATGCCTTTGAGCTTATTTCTGTGGTAATGCACATGCTATATCATGTTGTGTCGTCCAATAACTAGATGGCACAGAACAATGACGATGTTTGTTACGTGTGTCACTCTGAGGGAGATCTTGTGTGTTGTGACGAATGTCCACGAGCTTTTCATTCACACTGTCATCTACCAGCTGTGGACGGAGACTCACCTGGGTGAGAGAGAGAGAAACGACAAATATAATCATTAAATCAGCAAGTATGTGTGTTGTACATTCATCCGTCTGTATGTGTGTGTGTGTGTGTTTGTTTGTAGGGAATGGATTTGTACCTTTTGCGTGTTAAGAACCAGTCAGCAATGGCGTGACTCCAGTAGCATGACTGAACAAGAAGCTTTCAACGCTCCAGTGTCGAAATACAGACTGGTAAGCATACAAACTTGGCACCTTAATATAGAAGATAACCACAGACATTTAAACTGCTCACTAGTTTTAGAAACAAACAACACACACACACACACACATACAAAATTAGGCCCATAAATAATTGTTCTGTCTTCTTTAGCACTGCCACTATCTCCTGTTATGTGTGTACAAGGAAGACATCAAGAGGGTGTTTGTAGAGGATCCACGCAAAACAGTAAGAGTGTCTCTTTATTTCAACCTGCACTCTTTAACAAACACTTAAAAATGTATTTTATTTTCTTCTCATGCCTTAAATTAATTTAATTTATTCATAATTTGATTAAAAATATAATAATAGGGAATTCAGGTTGGTGAAATTTACATTTAAAATAAAAAAATGAATAAATAAAAGATTAACCAGAATTTTTTGTTTTTACTTCCAGGTGTCCAGATACTCTCAGTTCATTTCTCAGCCAATGTGGCTGGACAGAATAAAGCTAAAATTGGAAAGTGACGAGTATCAGACGGTTGAAGCGTTTGTCTCTGACTTTCAGCTCATTTTCAGCAATTGCAGCACATTCAATAGGGTAAGATTCATTGAAACACACAGGACATAATTATTAAAGTGGCAAAAAAAATCAATGTCATATATGGACAGATATCTTTGACATTATTGATGTTTTTGTTTTTTTGTTTTATTAACATGATATTGTGATGATTGACATGACCAGAAGATGCTTGTTTTTTGACTGTGTTTTGACATTTGTTTTATATTTTGTTCTCTTTTGCTCTCTAAAGGACAATGAGTTTGGGGAAATGGGTGCCAGGCTGAAGGAAATGTTTGAGAAGGAGTTCCATAAAATCTTCACGATCCAATAACAGCCAAAAATCACAAAAATCTGACCGTTCATTCAAAATCTCTTTATGAAATAACTGTTTTTCTCCAAAACACGTTGGCCACAATTATTGGCACCATTGTATTAAATATTTTTCTCAACCTTCTTTTTGCCAAGATAACAGCTCTGAGTCTTCTTCTATAATGCCTGATGAGTTTGGAGAACACCTGACAAGAGATCAGAGACCATTCCTTCATAGATAATCTTTCCAGATCCTTCAGATTCCCAGCTCCATGTTGGTGCTTCTTCTCTTCACTTCACTCCACTCATTTTCTTTAGGGTTCAGGTCAGGGGACTGGGATGGCCATGGCAGAAGCTTCATTTTGTGCTCAGTGACTCATTTTTGTGTTGGTGTTGATGTTTGTTTTAGATCATTGTCCTGATGGAAGATCCAACAACGGACCATTATAATATTTCTAGCAGAGTATTGATTTTTTTATCTGTTGGTATTTGATAGAATCCATGATGCCATGTATCAGAACAAGATGTCCAGGACCTCCAGCAGAAAAGCAGGCCCACAACATTAAAGATCCAGCAGTATATTTAACCGTGGACATGGGGTACTTTTTATCCATGTGTGCACCAAACCCATCTGGTGGGTTTGCTGCCAAAAAGCTCTTATTTTTTAGTTTCATCTAATCATAGAAGCCGATCCCGTTTGAAGTTCCAGTCTTGTCTGACAACTGAATATGCTGGAGATTGTTTCTGGATGAGAGCAGAGGATTTTTCTTGAAACCCTCCCGAACAACTTGTGGTGTTTTTTTTTTTTTTTTAAAGGCTTTCTGACCCCAAGACTCAAAAAATGTCTGCACTTCTCCAGCTGTTATCCTTGAAAAGTCTTTGGCCACTCAAACTATTCTCCTCGCCATGCATTAAGACAATATAGACACACGTCCTCTTCCAGGCAGATTTGTAACATCTTTAGTTGATTGAAAATTCTTAATTATTAACCTGATAGTGGAAATGGGGATTTTCAATGCTTTAGCTATTTTCTTACAGCCACTTTCTATTTTGTGAAGCTCGACAATCTTTTGCTGCACATCAGAACTATATTCTTTGGTTTTGCTCATTGTGATGAATGATTAAGAATCCCTGGCCTTTGTGTTTCCTCATATTTATACAACATGAAGTCATGGCTGAGGGTTGTGGTCTGTAGCTGGCTTCTGCTTGCTGCTTGCTTGTATGCTCTCTCTCTCCAAAAGATCATCCACCACAAGAGCTTTAAAGGCCCCCTTTTTATATACCTAATATTGACGCACATTATCTCTACATTTACATATGTTGCATCTACTTGCGTTAACATATTTCCCACATGTATTTAATTGTTACATTACTTGCGTCAATTTCTTTATTTACCTGCATCTGTCTTTTTCATGTTTGCATCAATGTCATTAGCAATAAACATAATTTATTGTACATTTTTTTGGATTTCTACCTTGTTAGACAGTTAATTCCTAACTGTCTTCCTTTTTTGGCAGTTACACATACTGTAACAATGCTTCTGTCCCCCAGAACCCATGTTCACCCACATACCTAATGCAACATACGTCATCTTTACAGGATGTGGTATACATTTGAGGTCACTGTGTGTGTGTGTGTGTGTGTGTGTTATATCTAATTGTTTGGAAGAGAACACTCCATTTCTCTTGACAACCTAAAATATTTACTTGGAGACCCCTGAGATTTTAAGTAAATTTTTCAATAATTTAACAACATATTTGTATGTTCACAGTTCTCTGATGTTGGATAATGGCCACACTGACATGCAGGTAAACAAATAAAATATTAATAATTTTAGATGTTCAATCATTTTATTTTCAAATAATTTATTCATTTTAACTTTACATTTTTATGATTTAATAAATCGTTAGTTTTTCATCAGCTTACAACAACGGCGTTCTGATGTAGAACCCAGAAGTGCTGCAATTTCTCTACAACGTAAAACAGTGTAGGAGACCGACATGGATGAGAAGAAATTGGCGAATAAAGTCGTTATTTTTGTTTTGTTTTTGCGCACAAAAAAGTATTCTCATCGCTTTATAACATTAAGGTTGAACCACTGTAGTCATGTTGACTAATTTAACAATGTCTTTACTACCTTTCTGGGCCTTAAAAGGTGTAATGACATTGCTGCCTATGTGTGGTTCAGATACCTCTTGGATTTCATCAGAAAAATATCTTAATTTGTTTTCTGAAGATGAACAAAGGTCGACATGCGGGTGAGTAATTACTGACAGAAATT
Organism: Hypophthalmichthys molitrix; assembly: GCA_037950675.1. Lineage (NCBI taxonomy): Eukaryota > Metazoa > Chordata > Actinopteri > Cypriniformes > Xenocyprididae > Hypophthalmichthys > Hypophthalmichthys molitrix. The sequence goes on along the minus strand of CM075494.1, from coordinate 18,482,258 downwards.
TCATTTTTGGATGAACTAACACTTTAACCAATGAAATTAGCTGCAGGGCAGGATTTCTGGTGAAGTGGTTTGGGAAAAATATCACACTGCTTCATTAAAGCTGCGGTCACACTAGAATTTGAGCATGCGAAATTTCTTCGGACACTGCAACGGTCGTGATATGACGTCACGCTCTGCTGCATCTTTTTTTATAAACATGAATTCAACATATAACAAACAGTAATACACTCAAAATGTAAACAATATACAATCTGCTTGACTTTACTGCAAAAATATTTTTTTAATCCAGCCAAGAGGTCGTGCCGTAACGTATTGATCTTCTACTGGTCACACGTCTTCACATGATGCGAATTTGTAGGTCAGAGTTCACCAAACTTAGGGTGACCATACATCCTCTTTTTCCCAGACATGTCCTCATTTTGGACCTAAAAATGTGTCCGGCCGGGATTTCTAAATTGCTCAAAATGTCTGGGATTTGGCTTTTGCTTTTACTTTCTACATTAGCTATTCCTTCTCGCACACAAATTTGAGAGGAAAGATGATACCTTGTTGAAAACAACTCATTCAAGTGTTTTTGCTATGAATGATAGGAGAGAGACAGATCTGTAACTGTCTAGAAGTGCCATGTTAAATGTGGGTTTTTAAGCAGTGGGGTTAAAAGTTTAGGAGATATGGCTTGTAGGGGATGGGATCTAGAGGGCAGGTAGTTCGATGACTGAAGTTTAGGTACTTCTGCCTCTGTGAGGGGAGAGAAGCAAGAGAGATTTGTGGCTGTGGATGTAGTTGGCTTGAGTTCCTGTGTGATTGGAGCTGAGAACTGGCTTCTGATGGTTGATGTTTTGTCAGTAAATAAATGAGCAAAATCATCAGTAGTTAAAGAGGTGGTAGGTGGTGGTGGAGGAGGACAGAGGAGAGAGCTGAATGTTTTGAAAAGTGTGCGTGTGTTTGAAGTGCTGTTGATGTGAAATATGAAGATTTAGCACCATGGACATCATCAGAAAAGAATGAGAGCAGAGACAGATACCTACCTAGGTCAGATGGGTCTTTGGATTTGGTAGAGGAACTGGTAGTTCACAAGTAGTGAGTTGTAGATTAAAAGTGATGAAGAAACGATCAGAAATGTGCAGAGGTTTCACCAAAATGTTGTCTGTGATACAGCTGCATGTGTAAATTAGGTCTGCTCGCAAACACGATCTGCACTCTCGACTCGCAAACAAACAGAAAGTGATGTGAAAATACAAAGGTCAGTTTGAGCGAAAACGCAGATGCCATTAATAGAAGCAAGAATAGCTTTTGCCGAAGTAGATCCACTCTGCAGGCATAACGTTGAATCCTTAGTCCAGTATGTGGTGTTCATGTATGTGACGTCTGCACTGCTGGTGTTTCAGGATACAGTAAGAATATTTGTGGTTCCATGATGATGATGGGCAGAGCGAAGCTGAACCTGGAGAATAACGATTATCAAACAGTGCAAGAGTTTTAGGGTGTACTCACACTAGGTGCTCTGAACCGTGCCCGAGCACGGTTTGTTTAGCCGTACCTGGCCCACTTGGAAGAGGTGGGCCAGAGCATGGTTCAGTTCAGCTTGAGCACAGTACACATGCAGTGTGAGCGCTAACCATGCTGGAGCTCGGAACAGCTACTACTTTTGTGTGCGCTACTGTAATCATTATGACTGCAAACATCTTTTACTTGGATAGTATATTTTTCAATTAATGTAATTAATTCAAGCGATTTGGGTTTATAACGGGTCTGGTTCTCAGCTTATTGATGAACAGGAATTGTAGTTTGCGAGTAAAGCTGCAAATTCCTCTATTAACATTATTAGCTGCCTTCGTAATAATCCTCTGATATGTGCAAGTGAAAATTGCTGCACAGCATCTGAGTTTGTCTCTGACCAGGGCACAATTCTTATACAGTTTTCTTATCTGTTATTTCTCAATAACCAGTGGCATGTTGCATGAAGCTAGTTGAACAAACTCTGAGTTTCAGAGTAGGTTTGGAGTTGACAAATCCAGATAAATCCAAACTGCTTTAGATCAGGCTTAACGGGCTCACAAAGCTCAGAATAAACATTCTCTGTCAACTCAGGTTTAATCCAGAGTTTTGCGATTAACTCTGAAGCACATGCAGCTGAAAGTGTGACACGTGTGGCTAAAAGCCAATCACATGGAACATGGAGAATGTCAGTTAGATTTACTTCTCGCGAGAGAGCTGCGCAATTCACATCTCTTCTAAAGATTAAAAAATTGTTATGAAAAATATCATGAAATTAAATGCATTTACATGGCAGGAATAAACATTGCTGCTGCAGTGAACGTTATTAAATTGAGCCCGAATCAGACCCAGATAGCAGTAATGATGAAGAGGGTCAAGCAGAACCTCTGCAAGCATGTTTTTTTAAAGGACGTTTATGAATGGTAAGTATTTTTGTTTGTATTTGTGTCAAAGTGTTTAGATATGCTGTCACTTGTAAATGTTACTGCTGTTTATATTAGCTTTCAATATACGGTTTTATCCTGATTAAAGCTTTACTGTAGCTGAATACATGACTGAGTAGTAGCATTTTTGTAAAGGTATCGTTTAATTTATAGAATGAACAACTGTTGGTCTATGAACATAGAAGTTTGTTGGTGTTTGTTGGAGAAGTACGCTATAGAATTTAGCTAACTGGCTAACGAAGCCAAACCGCGTTGGTTTTTGTTTACGTCCTTGATGCAACCAAAAAATAGCAACAGAAATATCATTTAAAATACATACAAACAATAAAACATACTTACAAGTTGGGGCCCATAAACAGCAGCTTCTGCTTTTAAAGTGGGAACTGCTTCATCTTTCAGTAAGAGCCTTTATACAAATCCAGCATTGAACTCGTGTAGATTCTGGAAGCTGTCTTCCGTGCCACATCCAGTGTAGACAATATCATTGATTATAATGGGTTCTATTATATTTTGAGATATAATAGCGCAGACAGCTCTTCCGCTTCCATAATGCCGCGCGACATGGCCTCTCCCACTTTGTTGCATGTTCCCGTGGGCAGGGTTTATGTTAATTGCAGGGTTTATGATGTCACCAACCCGGGAAGAAGCTTGTTGTAGTCCAAACCGGTCGTAATTGTGGGCATTAAACTGCCATAACTTTAAAAGACAATATCTCCGTTTGCATTGAACTTTCAGCGCTGTATCTTTGCAGATACTGTTTATGCTCAAGCAGCAACATTACATACTAAAAAAGTGAAATCACAATGAACCACCCCTTTAAAGGTAAAGTGTGTCATTTTTGTGCCCTTAGCAGGGAAGGCAGATTTACTAAAAGGTGTGGTTTAGGTGGAGCAAGCAAAAGGGAAGGAGACTAGACCGTGTTTGTGTGTACATATAACCTTTTCTTTTCTGTCACTGTGTGCTTGAGACAAATACAACACAACTTCAGACTTTCTTTTCAAAACTTAAGGCTTCTCCAAGCCAACATTTAAAGTTTGTCTTGACAACTATTGCTTTTCTAGTTAAAATTAGTTAGGGTGAATTCAGGTTGATTGGGACACTTTTTTTAAATTCATCTCAATGGCAAAAAGTGTTCCAATCACCCTGAATTCACCCTATATGAATTTCTTTGAATTCCTGTTTATTTTAATTTTACTTTCTTACATTTAGCATTAACTCAATTTAAATTTGTGAATTGATAATATATCTGCAACTGTTATTGTGTAAAATTGTGTATTATTTGTAAAGTCTGTACCTTTTGGTTATTTATTGTGTATATATTGTGAAGTGCAAAGTCAAGTCAAGTCAAGTCAAGTCACCTTTATTTATATAGCGCTTTTTACAATGCAGATTGTGTCAAAGCAGCTTAACATTGATAACTGGTATATAATTTTAGCTGCACAGCAGCTCTTAAAGAATAGTGTCAGTGTCGGCAGATCAAAGCACTGTTGAATATCAAATGTCAAGTGTCCCCAACTAAGCAAGCCAAAGGCGACAGCGGCAAGGAACCCAAACTCCAACAGGTGACATCAGATGGCAAACAGGTGGCAAATAGACTTCTGTGTTAAAATGGAGAAAAAAACCTTGGGAGAAACCAGGCTTAGTCGGGGGGCCAGTTCTCCTCTGGCGAACAGTGCAAAGCCACTGGAAGGCATGCCTGCAACCTTTAGCCAAAAAAAGCGTAACGGCTAATGCTAACGCTCTTATCTCCCTATTATATCCACCTGTTTCCGGGGGGCGCTACTGTAAAAAAGAATGTGGGTACAACTTCCGGTGAGGCGGCGGAAGTAGCATACCAATGGTATTTTGTGTGTTAATTAGCAAAGAGACTAAGTGTTTTTTGGATCATTGTTTACTTTGTAAAGTTGCAAACGAGAGATGAGTGTCCTGGCCCTGCAATACATGAACAACCCGCTGTCTGTACTTCACCTGTCACTGATGCTAGCACCCAAGCCTTATGATGTGAAACGTGTCGTGTGTGCCAGAGCCAGTCGCGTTTCCACTGTCATATATGCGATGCTAAAGGCTACTTATGCTAACCATTGCGATAATAAATACACACGTTTATGGAAAATACCAGAGACTGCTTGAGGAACGTAGACAACTCATATATGATTATAATTGTGTATTTATTTGGTTTAATGTTTTATCTGTCTCTTAGCTGTGCCTTTGTTGATACCGGACTAATGCATATGCATATCTTTTCCCACACTCCGGTTAACTCGTATAACTCATAACTCCTGTTTTCTTCTCATGCCCTCTTGCTCTGGCTAAGGATAACAGTAGAGATGGAGAGATCGCTCAAACGTCCTCGGATTGCAATTATCGCATAATTTAGAGGAAAATTAATAGAAATGCTCAGAAAAGTGACATAAATATATGATATTTTATCAATATATTTCTAAAAGTGTAAGCCTTTGGACTTACAAGCCTTAATGGAGTTGTTTTGTGCATTCTTGTGATCGTAAATAAATGGAAGCAGGTGCAACTGAATAGGTATGTGTTCTCTTTTTATGTCAATATCAGTTAGATTCAGCATGATTGATGTGCACTTCTGACATCATAAATTACTGGTACTGTAACATTTTTTTACTGTAAAACATTGCTCAAATATTGATGTTGGAATCTTAAGTCTTTAAGTAAAGGCCAAACGTTCTCAAGTTTGGATCGCTAAATCTTGAATGACTCAACTGTTGAATGAACAGAGTGTCACATCCAGCATGTTTACTTGGAACCGGAAGACGCTCCCACTTTTGACGCAAGGCCTTATGGGGCGTAGGAAACTTGTGGATACAATCTCTGGTGCAGTGGTGTGCACAGACCTCCGCGGGGGCGGGAGAAATGGGAACGCTTGGGGCGATGCGACCGCAAAGGGTATTTTCACTTTCACTATCAAAGGGGCCATAATATTAATTAATTTAATAATTTAAATTATGAGCAGTGGCAAGGGGTGATCGTGAAAGTGAAAGTGCCCTTTGCGGTTGCATCGCCCCAAGCGTTCCCATTTCTTCCGCCACCGGAACGCAATTTCTATTGAGGGGGACCCCCGCCCCCACGGAAGTCTGTGCACGGCACTGATTCGTGCTGCTTTCAAACCACCTCGTATTTACCGGAATCTTGAGATGACAACACCTGACGTTATATTCGGAGCTGTTTAAGTCCTCCCACTGGGAATTATGCGTTTCTATGGCACCACTATCAACGCCTAATGCTGCCTTCACGTGCTATCGGAAATTTGATAATTCCCACTTCTGAAGTCGTGGTTATCTCAGCGCATTCAAGTTTCGAAATGGGAGGGCGTTCATGTGCAATTTTTACCTAGGAAACTCGTATTTACTATAATTCCGAGAGCACGTGAAGGCAGCATAAATTAAACTACAGCGGTCAGGTTTGCTGTTTGATCAGCCCTTTAACGGTCTTTCTTTTCTTAGTTAATTTGTGTTTAAAATTAAGTGGTGCAACACAACTCGATTTAAAATAAAACCCAGATAAAACAAATCCGTGATTGGTGTTAAACTTTGCTTAATTTATATTGGTGCGCTTGACATTAACAGCCGCCAACCCGCCAAATGCGGGTAGATTTCAGCTGTGGCGGGTAAGACAGCCACTAGCCACTTTGGCGGGTTGAATATAATTTCAGCCTACAGCCAAATGAAAGGTAGCCAAGCTCGTTATATCACAAAATTACATTTCAATCACAATTCTTTATCGATTAACTTGCTGTCAGTGAAGGCGGGATAGGCGGAATCGCGCTGAATGACACACAACAGAAGTGCTCTCCTTGCGCCTGCATGGTCAAATACACATACACACACAGATGTCAAAATGTCCATGGTGTGGAGTATCTTGCGTGAATACAATCGGTTATGGCTTAAGTGGACGTAAACAGGTGGGTAAAAACTGGATATGTGTCAGTAGGCTATATTATGTTCATGCATTCAACAGCCCAATTAAATACCTGTCTGTCACTATATGTTAATCAAACAACAAAAGATGTTAAATAAAAGTAGGTAAGTAGTAACTTCCACTGGGTACAAGCGACAAGGACCGCCTACTTCTGGTAGTAAACGGCATAGATATACATAATAAAGGCTAGATGTCTTACGGCGGAGTCTCTAATGTCATCACCGGCGGCCATCTTGTCACAGGCAAGCTTTCTGGCGAGCTCTGTTGTAAGGTGAGTGATCTGCACGAACACAAATACTCTTATCTCGCTGAAATCTTGACGGATTTATAAATGGTTTTGTTTCTTACAAACGTTATTAACGTGGCTATAATTCTGGACGCTTGACCATGTTGAAATTGCAGCTTTTCTTTTCGAAAAACGACTTAATCGTGCAGCATAATTGTGTATCACGGCTACGTGCGCAAGTTATCAAGGCTGAGACCACAGTCGAGCTGTTCAATTATATAGCTAGGTTTTACTGACAATAACGATTTTATGACAACTAATCTTTTGTCTAAATTACAATCTTTGTGGATGTGTTTGTAGTTATTAGCTGGCTAATAACAAGAAGCTTTGAGTGAGACCTAGTAGTTACAGTTTAGCTGCTACCCAGCAATTTTACATCAGTGGGAGAGGCAGAATTGCTCTTTCTTTTCAATATAACTTAAGTTGCACATGATTTCCAATCGGTTTCGTTTGTTAAAAACATCTTACATTATGATACAGCAAATTGCTGGCTTGATGATGCCAAAAGATGCCAGACTTTTGTGCAGCCTACGGATGCTCCAATCGCCGTAGTCTCAAAACGAGAGCCCGTGGGATCACCTTTCACCTGTAAGATATGACAATATTATGATTATATTTGGGATAATCGTTAGTTACTTAGTGGATGTATGTACAATACAGGTCCTGTTACACAGGAAAAGCGGGGCTATGACATAATAGTATTACAAGAATGTTGTTGACCCAAAGCTTTTTACAAGTTTGTTTACACAATCGCAGAATTTTTTTTTTTTGGAACAGTGATCTCTGAAGTAGGCACAGTGCAATGTCGAGGGGAAAAGCCTAGTAAATGGCCCAACCCTGAAGAAGTTAAAATAAACATGTAATAATTCAAATTATTTTATTATAAAAGTAATATTCATATTATTAAAGTGTGTATGTATATATATATTGCCATTCTGTACACTGAGTTTTAGTAGCCTATGTATTGATTTAACATAAATACCTTCTGCGTGTGTATATTCATTGCACCTATCTGTTCTGTTCAATGTTATTTTCATATGGAAGTCCATGGTTATAATTATTCATAAGTATGCAGTGTCATAAGTACATCTCTGACGTTTATAACAAACCAAACAGTTTGAAAATCGGTAGAAAATTGAGCAAGTTATGGTTATTTAAAAAGTACATGCACCATTAAAACACAATGTTACGAGTGAGCAAGCTGACTGTTACAAGATGGCCGCCAGGTGCGGACGTCGTCCTCCATTGGCCAGCAGCGCGGACGAGACATCTAGCCTTTATTATGTATATCTATGGTAAACGGCAGCCGACGTCCGTTTTTTACTGGCAGGTGTCGGCTGCCAGCTGCCGATTTTTTATTTTTTTTCACTGAACCAACATTTGCTTTCCCAACATCACTTCCGTATAATTTACGACTTTAAGAGCCAGATTGTCCCATACAGGCGTTAGATTTGGAAACAGCTCTTTGTTTCTGTACTGCTCGTGTTAAGTAGGCCTACAGAAATATACAAATCCTTCCAGGCAGATCGTCCATCTTCAGGTATGCAAGAGTCAATTATGCAAAATGTTGCGTTTAATGCCATGTTAAAGAAGTGTGAAACATCGTAATTACGTATTTGATACAGAAGTGTCTGTTGTCCCTGGTGGAAAAAAAAAAGTATGCCAAGTACACTTGCAGCCAGACTAATTATCAGTATACTTCACAAGTGTGTTAATGATTAGTTAGTTGAAGTGTGCTATTTTGAAACAACTAATTTTATGCTAAGTATATTTTAGTTGTAATTAAGTTGTTAAAGCATAACTTGAAGTATATTTAGTGTACTTTTGTGTGCTAAATTGGAACAACTTCAAATATACTTAGTAGCTACACTTTAAGTATATGCCTGTGTAGGGACTAATTACATGCTTGATTAGTGATATTAAAGTGTACTTTATATGTGTTGTAAGTATATTTTATTTGTGTTATAAATATGTGTCATAAGTATACTTTATTTGTGATTTAAGTACATTACAAATTAATTACGAGTGTCTTCCAAACACACAAGCAATATACTATGAATAGGCTATATTATTTTACAGGTAATATTATAGGCTACTGTATACTCAGTACCTTTGGCTTATTCCAAATACTAAAAATTACACACTTTGTAGTCAATAACAATATACTTTATTACTTAGCTATACTTTGTACAATATAAAGTAGCTAGTCAACATTTGAAGTGGATCAAAACCTTTCATCAAAGTTGTCCTAAAACCTTCTTCTTAGGACAACTTTGATGAACTTTTTTTTACTGACTCTCTATACACAAATAAACAGAGCTGGGTAGATTACTTAAGAATTGTAATCAGTTACGGATTACAAATTACATGATGAAATTTGAAATCAGTAATATAATCTCTTATATTACAAATTTTTGGTAACGTAATCGGACTACTTTTGGATTACATTTAGATTACTTTTGTGCTAATCCTTATTTGATGTCACATATATTGTTGGATAATCTTGTACTGTTTCGACAGATACAAAGAAAAAATATATTCCAAAAAATATATATTCTATTCACCAACAAGAGCCTCAACAGATTCTTTTTAAAGTGCAACGTATGGACAGTTAATACTTAAAAAAAACTATAATGTACCTTTTAGTGTTTGCTAATAGTAACACTTAATAAAACAAAATCACATCTTATGATTTTAAAACATATTTACTTAAAATTTAGAAAACAGCAACATTACAAACACAAGTATTCTTGTTGTTGCTGATTTCTGTGCATGATTCCACACCCCTCCCCCTCACTGCCGGAAAAAAAGAATCACGAAGGTATATAAGTGGCAGGTTTATTATGAAAAAAATATAAACGTTAATCAATGAATTGTGAACAACTTACTGCCATTGTGTAAATATGTAATCATGTAATCCATAAAAAAGTAACTGTAGTCTGATTACAAGTATTTTAAAAAGTAGTTTACTTTAATTACAAGTTGATTTTGGAATCAACTGATTACGTAATCCAGATTACATGTAATCCGTTACTACCCAGCTCTGCAAATAAATTACACATTATATTCCATTTTCTGATGAGCTGCTCATTATTACACTTGTGTCTGATGGCCGCTTACACATCAGAGGCAGTTGACTGCAGAAACTTGTGAAGAACAGCATCTGTTAACAGAATATACAAAAGATATAAGGTCAGACAGCATGTTCAACTTTTTATTCACGTTTACCTATTGAAACAATGCTATTTTTGAAAAGTAAATGTGGATTAGCAGTGGGGAACTGTATCAGTACTCTGTCGATATTGTTTCCTGTATATTGTCAAGTATATACAGTACGATTCTTTATGAATTAATATCGTACAGAATACAGGCAATTTGACCAATCATAAGAACGGGGCTTTTGGTGCTGCATACATGTGTCATAAACCACCACGCACAAACTCAAAAAAAAAAAAAGATATCAAGCTGAAACCTCATTCTCCGTTTGTTAAAGCAAAACTAAGCATCGACAGTTTTCGTTTGTGAGATTGAGAAGAATTTAGAAAGTAGAAAATATACTGGATTACAATTATTTTAAAGTATGTTAAAAGTTGTATTGTGAAAACAGGTAAAAGCATAAATGTATATCGTGACGTAGCCTTGTCGTAAACATTTAGGATAGAAAGGCTCAACAACCAACAAAACCAGGTAAGTTCATAAATTCATATAGGGTAGGCTATGTAAGGTTTTTATGATTAGCAAACTTAGTTGGACAATTTCATTCAAAGACCTGATGACTAACGTTATAACTTGTATAACTAGTCAACTGTTGTTAGCTAACGTTTTACATAATGTTATATTAATATGCAAATGAAACGCAAACAAACAGATCTAACTCTGAAATGGCAGTTTATTATTGAGTCGGCATCTACGTTCTACGATCTTTTACAGGTGTTATTCCGAGTTCTACATAACGTTACATGCCAAGAATTGCATGCACCTCCAAATACAGTTTAAAAACGATTCCATATTCTTTTTGGGGTTCATTTATGTTTATAAATAATTCGAATGAAGAGTTGCAACTTTTTCTCCACCGCAAGAAGACAGAGATTTCGTGCATAGAACAACCGCACGCATTTCTCACTCAGCTGCGCGACCACGACCTGTTGACGGAGAAACTCCTTGAGGCAGGAACACACCCACCCTACATACACTCTTTCTCTAACACACCCGTGCATTAAAGAAAAAATCTCTTTTATAGTCATTCATGTTATTGCTAGCACTAGCAAAACGTTCCATGGTTTTGTGGATAATTTTTGGTCATGTATGGCAATTGCATGCTTTTTGGACATGGCACAATACATTCAGCCATAATACCATGTTTTAAAGGCATGTACTATGGCAGTACTGTTTTGGTCATTGTTCTGCAATAATACTGTTTTTGCACATGTAAAATTGCATGAACACTAGCCTATGTACTGTACCATAACAAAAGTTTGGGGTGAGGAAGTTTTTTGTTTGTTTGTTTTTTTAAAGAAATTAATATTTTAATTAAGCAAAGAGCCACTAAATTGATCAGTAATGGAGTAATGATGCTGAAAATTCAGCTTTACCATCACAGGAATAAATTACATTTAACATACAGTATATTATAGAAAACAGTTATTTTAAATTGATCTCAGAACATTACTGTTTTTACTGTATTTTTGTTCAAATAAATGCAGCCTTGGTGAGCATAAGAGACTTCTTTCAAAAAATTAAAATAATAAAAAACTTTTGAACTGTAATGAATATCATCACTTTAACATCACTTTACAGTGATACATCCACTGTAATTTTTAAAAGCTGTTGTGTAAAAGCACAGTGATGTCTGACCATACTTATATTTTCCTTAATGTTTTGCTAGGCCCTGTTTACACCTGGCATTAAGATGCGTTTTGGTCGATCGGATCACAAGTGGACGAGATACACTTAAATGTCTACACCTGGTGTTTTAGTCCATCTCTTTTGTCCACTTTAAATCACTTCTGTTTTGGTTTCTTTGATTTCATAGACCCTCCCGGTCTATGGCCGGGTAAATGTATTGGCTTCTTCAGAGGTTTTGATTAATAGGTGAAATAACCATGCGCAGGTGGGCCGTGCAGTATTGATTCGGAGAAAAGGGGGGCCTTGGTGTAAAAAAGGTTGGGAACCACTGGTCTAAACATTAACATTGTCAATAGTGCATTCGTTTACATTTATATTTCTTTATTCATTTCTACATTTATATTATATTTATTAATTTATCATGCGTTTCATCATAATACGATAAAAGTTGTATGGGAAACACACCCCTGGTAATTAAAACAGACCGATATATTTAAGCCAATATATAATAGCAAAATGATCATGGGACCCCATATTATTTCTAGTTTGTCTAATACAAATAAATTGTTTATTAGCATTTCTTTGTTCTTTTATTTTACATTATATAAAATTTTCTTTAATATATAGTCTTCATATAATTTAAGATATAAGCAATTTCGGTTGTTATATTTATTAGCTAATATTTCCATATTTATGCCATCCCACAATATACAATATATATGAACATAAATATACATGCACAAATTAACTTTTTAGTGGCATTTTTTTTTTTATCACTTCATCCATACACTAGGGTTGTTGAACCTAAAAAAAAAAAAATTTGACGTTTTTGTCAAAATTGAGTTATTCACATATTCTTATTCTGTGACTTATTTACATTGTTTTTTTTTTTTGTTTGTTTTTTTTTAATTAATGTTGTGTACATTTCGGCACTTTTTATTTAGAAAACAAAAGGTTCTATCTACACAGTCGGATGGAATGCAAAAAGTTTGAAGCTCAATATCTCAAAACTGTTCAGAATGCAGAACCTTATAATTCCAAGGGGACGATTTGTAAAGTAAAAATTCCCCCGCAAATGACCTACTATATTTCACCGAACACTGAGGTCCTGTGATAATATTAGTCCCGTGTGAATCAGCATCTTTGTGATTTGGCGGGGTTTCAAGGTTTTTGTTTCCTGTGTGCCTTTCAGGAGAAGCATCTTCAGTCTCCACCGATGGTGAAGAGGAAGAGGATATATGCCCCAAAAGAAGAGATGACAGATCTGTCAGTTTTCCAGGCTCCCTCTTTACCAGTCACCTGTGTTTCACTTACTGGGACTCTATACAAAGTCAGGTTTGCATCAGGTACGTTACTGCACTGTGTGTGTACTGCAGCAGTCTGTGCAGAACTCAGTATGCAGTTTGTTTTGTCTGTATCAAAGGTTTAAGTTGGAAGTGTTTATGTTTACTTCATGTTGCAGGGAGTCGTGGGAAGTGTATACGGACTGAGGAAAGCTGGTTCACGCTAGAGGAATTTGTGAAGCAGGAACCAACTCTCACTGATGGACACTGGAAAAAAGATATACTGTGCCATGGAAAAACTCTCAACTTTTTACTCAGGGTATCAAACTGGATAGGACATTGAATGATACAAAAGAGAAAAATCATGATTATTTATGTATTTTTTTTGTTTATTACTGTCATTTTTAGAAAGAGATCCTGCGCATCCATCATCTTCTGTGTGAATGTATGATATGCAGTGATCAACCAGAAGACCTGGTAAGAAACATCTCCAAAACTGACACGTCTGTACATAATCAGTCATCATAAAAATAATTAATGCATTCATTATTTTTATGATGCATTACGAAAAGTATTTCCAGAAGCATTACAAATGCTGAGAATTTGGGAAGTAATTATTAATTGCCATAACAATGTAAAATAAACAAAAAAACTAACATTACCTTAGTTTTCTTTATCCAAAATAAATAATCTTTTTTATTTGGGATAAAAAATGACACATCAGCGAAATGCCTTTGAGCTTATTTCTGTGGTAATGCACATGCTATATCATGTTGTGTCGTCCTATAACTAGATGGCACAGAACAATGACGATGTTTGTTACGTGTGTCACTCTGAGGGAGATCTTGTGTGTTGTGACGAATGTCCACGAGCTTTTCATTCACACTGTCATCTACCAGCTGTGGACGGAGACTCACCTGGGTGAGAGAGAGAGAAACGACAAATATAATCATTAAATCAGCAAGTATGTGTGTTGTACATTCATCCGTCTGTATGTGTGTGTGTTTGTTTGTAGGGAATGGATTTGTACCTTTTGCGTGTTAAGAACCAGTCAGCAATGGCGTGACTCCAGTAGCATGACTGAACAAGAAGCTTTCAATGCTCCTGTGTCGCAATACAGACTGGTAAACAAACGCACAAATTGGCACCTTAATATAGAAGATAACCACAAATATTTAAACTGCCTAGACTGCTCACTAGGTTTAACAGAACAATTATTTATGGGCCTAATTTTTTGTGTGTTGTTTGTCTTCTTTAGCACTGCCACTATCTCCTGTTATGTGTGTACAAGGAAGACATCAAGAGGGTGTTTGTAGAGGATCCACGCAAAACAGTAAGAGTGTCTCTTTATGTCAACCTGCACTCTTTAACAAACACTTAAAAATTTATTTTCTTCTCTTGCCTTAAATTAATTTAATTTAATTATTATTTGATTCTAAATATAATAATGGGGAATTCAGGTTGATGAAATTTAAATTTAAAATGAATAAATAAAAGATTAACCAGATTTGTTTTTACTTCCAGGTGTCCAGTTACTCTCAGTTCATTTCTCATCCAATGTGGCTGGACAGAATAAAGCTAAAGTTGGAAAGTGACGAGTATCAGACGGTTGAAGCGTTTGTCTCTGACTTTCAGCTCATTTTCAGCAATTGCAGCACATTCAATAGGGTAAGATTCACTGAAACACACAGGACATAATTATTAAAGTGACAAAAAAAATCAATGTCATATATGGACAGATATCTTTGACATTATTGAAGATTTTTTGTTTTATTAACATGATATTGTGATGATTGACATGACAAGAAGATGCTTGTTTTTTGACTGTGTTTTGACATTTGTTTTATATTTTGTTCTCTTTTGCTCTCTAAAGGACAATGAGTTTGGGGAAATGGGTGCCAGGCTGAAGGAAATGTTTGAGAAGGAGTTCCATAAAATCTTCACGATCCAATAACAGCCAAAAATCACAAAAATCTGACCGTTCATTGCAGTAAAAACATTTAAAATGTGGGGAAAATCACATTATGAAATAACTGTTTTTCTCCAAAACACATCGGCCACAATTATTGGCACCACTGTATTAAAGACCCCCTGTGGTGAAAATCAAGTTTTTAATGTTGTTTATATGTCTATGTAGTGTTTAAGACAAATCATGTGCAAATTCATAAGTCAGCACCATTGCTGAATATTTTATGTTTGAAACTGCAGTAAACCAAAGACAGTCTAAAACCCGCGGTTTGAAATCGGTGGTGTTTGTGACGTCACAGACTACCTTGTAACCAATCACAACAACATGCCGGCAGGCTTTAGCATATCTTTAACTATGACTGGTCTGAAGCAGGAAAGTCTCGAGAGAAGCCAGGTTATCCTGGTATATTTTCTGTTGATATGAAAAATTGTGTAGATTTAGCAATATAGCGAGTCTATTACGATGTTATGATGAACTTTGCCTTTCTCCACTGATGTTCTGAGTTGTACAAAGTGTTTGTAAGGATACTGATTGTTAGAAGGCAGCTGTCTGACTCTGAGATGAAGAACAGGAATGGTGTGTGTGTCTGTCATTAGCAACACATTATTAGCTGTTTGAAAACATAGTCAAGCAAAAGGCTAATTATATTAATTCATATTAATTAATGACAGAACCGTCACAAGGGCTGTGCCAAGTGTGCGAGCGCATAGGGCCTCGCGCCAAAGTAAAGTGACAGCTGACTTGAAGTAAAGCCAATAAAGTGTTTTTGTCTTGAAATATTTTAATACTATAAAACATAGCTAAAACAATGTTGCTCTGAGCGTGTGCATGTGACCGTGATTCATGTGCATATGTCAGTCAGTGTGGCATCGCACATCAAGTTCTGAGAGAGATATTCAATCCAATGGCCACATTGACATGCAGGTAAACAAATAAAATATTAATAATTTTAGATGTTCAATAATTTTATTTTCAAATAATTTATTCATTTTAACTTTACATTTTTATGATTTAATAAATCGTTAGTTGTTCATCAACTTACAACAATGGTGTTCTGATGTAGAACCCGGAAGTGCTGCAGTTTCTCTACAACGTAAAACAGTGTAGGAGACCGACAGGGATGAGAAGAAATTGTTGAATAAATTCATTATTTTTGTTTTGTTTTTGCGTAAAAAAAAAATATTCTCATTGCTTCATAACATTAAGGTTGAACCACTGTAGTCATGTTGACTAATTTAACAATGTCTTTACTACCTTTCTGGAGCTTGAAAGGTGTAATGACATTGCTGCCTATGTGTGGTTCAGATACCTCTTGGATTTCATCAAAAAAATATCTTTATTTGTTTTCTGAAGATGAACGAAGGTCGACATGCGGGTGAGTAATTAATGACAGAAATTTCATTTTTGGGTGAACTTATGCTTTAACCAATGAAATTAGCTGCAGAGCAGGATTTCCGGTGAAGTGGTTTGGGAAAAATATTGCGCTTTTTCATTAATCTCACTGGATGGTGTGTTTTAAATGCAGGGTAAAAGTAAAATCTACACACTACTTGAAAACCTTTTTAGTAAACCAGTGTTTGAGCTAATAAGTCCTGCTGCCTTTGCACTAACGTTAGTCTCAAGTCATGTGCAGTTGCGCACAAGAAAATCACCAATCATTGGACGTGTCCTTCATCAATTTACAGAAATAACATACAGTAATAATCATGAAATATTTTGAATGGGACTCCAGTGGACTCGAGAATGAGTCCGATTCCTAATATCGTGTACGAGTCAATTCCCAGTCAAAATGCACACAAGTCCATGACAAGACCAAGACCATTTCAATGGTCTCAAGACTGAGTCCGAGTCTCGAGTACTACAACACTGCCTCCAAGTCCTGCAGATTCTTCGGTTTTCAGGCATCTTTTGCATATTTTAATCCTTTCCAGCAGTGAATGTTTGATTTTGAGGTCCATCTTTTCACACTGAGGACAACTGAGAGACTCAAACAACTATTAAAAAAGGTTCAAACATTGACTGATGCTCCAGAAGGAAACACGATGCATTAAGAGCCGGGGCGTGAAAACTTTTGAATTTGAATATCAAGGTAAATTGTACTCAATTTTTCTTCCGGGAAACATGTAAGTATCTTCTGTTGCTTCCGAAGGGCAGTACTAAATGAAAAAAAGATATTTAAACAAAATAAGAAAAAATGGGACATGATCATGTTCAAAAGGTTTTCACCCCTGGCTCTTAATGCATCGTGTTTCCTTCTGGAGCATCAGTGAATGTTTGAACCTTTTTTAATACTTGTGTTTGAGTCTCTTAATTGTCATCATTGTGAAAAGATGGATCTCAAAATCATACAATCACTGCTGGAAAGGGTTCAAATATGCAAAAAATGCTTGAAAACTGAAGAATCTGCAGGACCTGAAGGATTTTTCTGAAGAACAGAGGTCAGTTTAACTGCTCAGAACAAACAAGGGACTCATGAACAACCATCACAAAAAAAAAAAAAAAAAAGTCATAGATCATCAGGTAACCACACACAGTATTAAGAATCAATGGTTCACATACTTTTGAACGGGGTCATTTTAATAAATTCATCTTTTTTTTCTTTTCTTTTTTTTTTTTGTGTGGCTGACTGACGTGAGTGCAGACCGCAAAAAGGCGCTATTACTGCATTGCCGAGGGTCAGCGTGTGCTGGGAACGCTTGAGTCGGGCACCGCAAGCAATTATGACACAGCTGTGGAACTACTGACTGCACACTTTGCGGCCCCACAGAGTGCGCTCTTGCACCGTTTTCTGTCCCGCCAAAGACACCAGCTGACAGCCCCTCCCCCATGCCCCCATCAATATTATAGCCAAGCCAGAACTACACATTGGGGGCAGCAAACTGCTCTACAGTTATGCTACTGAGGCTCCAGCAGCGGTCTTGGCCATGCCCACAAACACAAGCATCACTGCCCTGTGATTACTGTGGATCTCATCCGTCTAGAGCACAGAACTGCCCAGCCCATGGCCAAACGTGCCGCAACTGTAGTAAACTCAATCATTTTGTTTCAGTCTGCCGCTCTGCTCCAGCTGAGTCAGCCCAATCTGTCACTATCATTCACAATGTCTACTCTGGACCAGTCACATTTAAAGCATGCTCAGTGGGCCTAAATGATGTGTGTATCCCACTGCTTTTGGACTTTGGTACCAGTGTGTCTCTCCTGAACATGCACACATACAGCATTTTTTTCAAAGCACTGCTACTTTCGGCACCCTCTGCTTCACTCTGTGGCTATGGCAACTCAAAGATTGACTTAGTGGGTTCCCTGTAAGTGACTGTTGAGTATGGCAACAAGATGGTACCCAGCTTCACCTTCCATGTTGCCCTTCACGGGGCCAAACTGATGGGTCTGGATTTGTTCTCAGCTCTGGGATTCTCCCTAGTAAACACGAAGGGAGCTGTGATCCTGACAGTCTCCACGCCTTGGCAAAAATGGCCATCCCTGTTTGAAGGCTTGGGTTGCCTTACTGCTTTTGCCCACCAACCTGTCCTGGACCCCACAGTTAAAATGGTCAACCAACCACTCCGCCGCATTCCCCTGGCTTTCCGTGATGGTGTCTCAGCTGAACTTAAGCGGATGCTGGATGCTGGCATTATCAAACCAGTGGATGCATCACCCTGGGTCTCGACCTGCAAGCAGTGAATAAGGCAGTGATCCTGGACAGGTTCCTATTGCCTACCTCGGAAGAGCTCATTGCTCAGTTCAGTGGCTCAACCATGTTCTCTAAACTGGATCTCAGACAAGGCTACCTACAAGTGCTTCTCCACCCCAGCAGCAGCCTCACAGCCTTCGTGACCCATGCAGGTGTGTTCCACTACACGTACATGCTATTCAGACAGCTCAGCTGCGCCGGTGGCCTACTTCTTGGGCATGACAGGCTAATTTCTGAAGTTCCTCCCACATTATTCTTCTACCACTGCTCCACTACGGTGTCTTCTGCGTAAGGACGAGCCTCGGGTGTGGTCACAGGCATGCTGTGATGCTGTGCGTGTGTAGCACACCCACTGTCCAGTTGGCAGTACTGCAGTAAAATCTATGTGACAGAAATAATGAGACGGTCAATGATGCGTTGCTGTTCAAAGTTGAGCCGCTCAAAGTTGAGCCGCTCTAGTAATGACTTTATTACAATCATTTAATCACAGTGTCTTGTAACTTCATGAATATCTCTATTTAGCAATAATAAGTCTTGAAGTCTTTACATGTGATCCAGCCAAATCAATAAACAGTGTTTTCTGCATAACCAAACCCTTGTCTTGGCTCTTTCTTCATGTTTTACTTTTTATAAAATATATGTTTATAAAACATATCATACTGTTTCTATATGCTTCATAAGAATTTAGCATTTTACCAAGCGTCCATATAAGAATTAAACCTATTAAGCAAAGTATCATTCATCTGAACTGAATACTTGAGCTAACTCTCTGTAATACAAAAATGAACACTTTCATTTGATCAGTATAACAGACATTCTTAACCAATACTGTTATCATACAAACTAAATCATTAGTAATAGCCCTTATGTAAACTTTAATACAAAAAACTTAACATTAGTATGGGATTTCAGCGTGCTGGAGCGGATACGATCTCCGCTATAAATTAACTCTTAAACTGCACTTTACCACACTAAACTGGTATATCCACTTTAGTAGCATGTTCTCTTGACATTATATAGACATTGTGACAGGATTTACCCACCTATGTGACAGAAATAATGAGATGGTCAAAGTTGCGGTGTTGTTCAAAGTTGAGCCGCTCTAGTAATGACAGTCTCCTCCTCGCGGCTCACCGTTACCTTACCATAGCAACCCTGGATCACCCCCCCACCCCCCGTCTACTCAGGATATTTCATGGATTGTTGTAACAATTATAAAGAAAATAATCAACAAAGAGAAGCAGATATTACCTGCATAAAGACCTATATGATCAACTCTACATATAAACACATGTGACCAAACATTCAGGGTGTCACACATGCGCTAAAGGTGCAGCACACCACAGCTCCAGTGTTGGATCACTTCGATATCTCCAGCCCCACCTTGGTGACCTGCGATGCATCGGCTACAGCCATAGGAGCAAGTGCGGTCACAGACCCAGCGGGGTGTGGAGAAGCCCATCGCCTTTGCGTCACGGGCCCTCAATCAACGGCCCTCAATCTTCTTATAGCCTATACCATCTTTATGTAGAGCAACAATTGTTTTTTTACAGATCCTCAGAGAGTTCTTTGCCATGAGGTGCCATGTTGAACTTCCAGTGACCAGTATGAGAGAGTAAGAGCGATAACACCAAATTGAACACACCTGCTGCCCATTCACACCTGAGACCTTGTAACACTAACGAGTCACATGACATCAGGGAGAAAAAATGGCTAATTGGGCCCAATTTGGACATTTTCACTTAGGGGTGTACTCACTTTTGTGGCCAGCGGTTTAGACATTAATGGCTGTGTGTTGAGTTATTTTGAGTGGACAGCAAATTTACACTGTTATACAAGCTGTACACTCACTACTTCACATTGTAGCAAAGTGTCATTTCTTCAGTGTTGTCACATGAAAAGATATTTACAAAAAATATTTACAAAAATGTGAGGGGTGTACTCACTTCTGTGAGATACTGTATATATATATGGTCCATTCAGTATTATCAGCAGCTTAGTGCATTCCTCAGGAGGCTAATTACCCTCCTCCGTCCCCAGCTCCTCCTTTGTCCAGTCAGGACTTGCCCTTCTATATTTCTTTTCATCAGTTGCAATACTGTGTTCTGTTCTGTTTACCCTAAGGGGGGTTATCGCTGCTCTCCCTGCTCTTATCCATGTTAGGCTGCATGTATGGGCAGGGAGTTTTTGCCCAGAACAGAACCATACTCACTTTTCCTAGAGCCTTACTCTAGCTCTAAATCGATGTTTATTTCGTTCATGAACAGATTGGTGTTTTTGAACAACCCTTTAAGTAAAAAAATTCCTCTCATTTACTTTCACACACTGACTTGCATTTCTCATTTACTGACGTCCCTCCCCTTGAGATCTAATTTGAAGCAATGTGACTTTTTTGTTGGCTTTTTTTTTCCTGTAAAGACTGACTAGCACAATCCAATAGTGATTTGTGGTGGACTTTGAAGGAGCATTTTATAGGGTTGTACCCAGTGAATGAATCCACCACTTTACTAACTGAGAGTCAGTCAGTCATCTCATTTGTGAACGAGGATCTGCTTTTGGGTCAGTAGTGGTGTGTACTTTTAAAGGGGTAGTTTTTGCTTTTTTGTTCTGTGTATATTAATCAGTGTAATAGTTTGCTGAAATTTTATATAAAGAAAAAAAAAAACATTTACAGTTGTGGGTGTCACTGCATATGTACAACAGTTTGCATGCAATAATTTATAAGAAACATGAAACATTGCTAAAACTGTTTGTACATTTTAATTTTGACCCCTTTTTCTTCTTCACCCAAGAGGAAGAAAAGGACCTCTGGGATATGCCTGAACACAAGGAATTGCTTCCTGTCACATGTGGGGGAAAAAAAGCCCTTCTTAACAGAGAGGAACTTTGTGTATATAACAGTAAGTGGCCCTTATTATTTAAATGTTTTGCGTCTCAAAGCAGCATTGTCATATATCTGCTGACTATAATGAAACCCCAGAGTTGTATGGTCTTTTTCTAAACATAACATTACTGTATAATAATAACTGTAAATTATAAGTTCTGCATTAATATCCTTTTGTGTAAAAATGAATATTGTGCTTCCTTATAAATAGTAAACTTTGATTTACTTGGAAAAAGTAGACACCACTGATAAATAAAAGCTGCATGCTTGATATTAATATACATAAACGTATACACATCCTAATTAACAAACAAGTCACACATACAATTCTTTTTTTTTTTTCTGAAACGACTGTCATCTACTACATGTCAACTAACTCTCATTAGAGTATTAGTAGACTGTTAGGTTAGAGATAGGTGTTAGGGTTTCGGTTAGTAGAATAAGTTGATGTACTTGCAAAGTTACTTGTAGTCCGTAGAATGTCTGTTGGGGAGCATCAAAATAAAGTGTTAGCAGATATTAAGCAGTCAGTCTACTAATACTCAAATGACTGCTAGTTGACAAGGAGTTGCAAAGTTACTAATAGTCAGTAGAATGTCTAAAGTAGAAAACAATGTCCCTTTCTCTCAGAAAACAGGAAATGCATTAAATATAGCAAAGAAATGAGGTAAAGACTAGAAGGGATACAGCTACGGCCACTGGACATTTTAATATTTATTTAATTTAATAACTGTATTTGCAGTATTGTAAGGGTAGGTTTAGGGTTGGGGGTGGGTGTAGTCGTTAATAAAATACAATCTGATAAGTAGCAAACTAATTTACTGTTATTCCTTCTAGACACAACCAAGAAATGATCACACCTTATCAATCTGAGGAAATGGCTGGAAAAGAGACAAAGAGGAAGTGGAAAACAAGTATGTATTCCCAAGACAAAACAATCCAGGATCTTCTAGATGTGAGAACAGAATGAGTTTATCCATCCTGGGATCAGTCAATTAATGATTAACTGACAAACAGCATGATCTGCTCATACCTTTCTGGTGTTTCAGGCACTTTCTTCTGAATTTTATGGGTTTACTAACTCAGTACTTTGATACATTTTGCCCAAATATGAAACAATATCCAGCGTTAGTGTCAGTTCTGGCAGGTCACGTCAGTCAAGCTCGCATCAGCCGACTCCCAGGTGACTTACGTCTACCTATAGGAATACGACGCCTATCACAGCATCCATATATAAGCTCTTCAGTATTATAAGCAGCTATTGCATTGCTCAGGAGCTAATTAAATGGTGAATTCGACAGGGAAAAAGCATCATCTCATAAGGGGTCGGGAATCGGGAATTTAGCGAGAATGATTTGTTACCCTCATGGATTTTACCTCTTGAACATGCGAATTCGCCGCACTTATCATAAGCCGCCTTATTTGGAAGTGACTGAATTAACGTTAGCATTGCTTCTCGCATCGCAGCAATTAGACATGGATTCGATGAAGTTATACTAATGACTGACTCAAGAACAAGTTCAGATGGATATCAAGAGAAGATCAAGCATCCACGTCACAGCATGGTGCAAACGGATTTTCTGCTGTGGCGCAGCCCATAGTAACATCGTTCTTCTTAAAGCTATAGTACCATTGGAAAAACGCTCGTTCTTAAAACTATAGTTGCTTTTTGGAACAAACTGTTCTTTAGGCCCTGTGTCCACCAAAGCGTTTTTAGCCAGCTGAAAACGCTAGGTGCTCTGCTTAAAACGCCTATCTGTGAGTGCTTTTTTCAGTTGAGACGCTTTGTTGCTATGATACGGAATATCCACGGCACTGTTACTTATAACTGATTTTGCAGGTAATTTGTTTCAGACTAAAAATGTTGACACAATGTGGAATTACTTCCTATGCATGTCCGGAGACCAGCAATATTAATTTCTCATCCATTTTGTTCCGTTCTCTGTTTGTTGATGTCGCTGTACAGCGAGAATGTTGTGACAGTTGGTCGGTGTTGTATTTGTCCCGCCCCTCCTCCACTCTGATTGGATGGCTGAATAAAAAGTGACAGTGATGAGCGCACCTAACTCTTTTACTCAAAGTTAAACATTCTTCAACTCGAGGCGACCAGTAAAAAACGTCGAGCTCTCAGCGCTTGAGCGTGAAAAAGACGCTCAGCGCCTCGTTACGCTCCTGGCGTTTAAAAAACGCAGCGTTCCCATTGAAAACAATTGAAAAAGTACGCTAGCAGCTGGAAAAAACGCTTTGGTGGACACACGGCCTAAAGCTATATTTGCATATTGGAAAAACGCTCGTTCTTAAAGCCGGTTGCTATTGGAGAAACTCACACTGTTCTTAAAGGTATAGTTGCTATTGGAAAAAACGCTCCTTCTTAAAGCTATAGTTGCTATTAAGAACAAGCTGTTCTTAAGGCTATCTAGTTGCTATGGAAGGCAAATGTAAAAAAAAAAAAAAAAAAAAAAATTGCTTGTTAAAATAAGCACAAGTTTATACAGGTGCATGCTATCTTAAGCTGTTGTCTTAGACTTTATGCTTTATGCTCTTTATGATATCCGATCATATTACATACATTAACTGTGTTAATTGAGAAACATTTCTGTGGCTTAAAACTTATCAGAGTTTTGTAACTTGCTTGTCCTTAAATACACCGAGGTCTCTTATTCAACACTAACAACGTCGTAGCTTGATGATCCCGTAAGGAGTGTGAAATCATGGGAGTCGTCATCTTCACTTTCACAGCCGAAGGAATCAGCCCGACGGGAGCAGAAATCATGTTCATGATGAGGAAGCACACTGTATTTCATTGCTTAGCTGCACGCTGCATCTAACTTAGAGCTATTGCTGCGGGTGTATGCTTCCCCGACGAGACTACTACTAGTTTAAATACTAGTCTGTGATTTACAACATGCTTGTTGTATCAGATTGCTGCCGCTAGGGGTGTATGCTTCCCCCAATAGAGGAAAAAACTAAAAAAAATTATAGTTATGTATTAGGCAATGGGTGTATGCTTCCTCGACTAGATTGCCGCTAGGGGTGTAAGCTTTCCCCAGTAGAGGGAGGGGAAAAAAAAAAAAAAAAAAAAAAAATATATATATATATATATATAGTTCTGTATTAGGCAATGGGTGTATGCTTTCTGGGTTTTTACAGGCCTAGGCTCATTCAGGTAACTGCATTTTAAGGAAATATGGCATTCAGATTTTCGCATTCAGTTTGTGTTGGGGGATATCAGCATATGGTTTTGTTTTGGGGGGTTATTGCTGCTCTCCCTGCTCTTATCCATGCTAGGCTGCATTGATGCGAAGGGAGTTCTTGCCCAGAACAGAACCATACCGCCAGTACAAACTCTATGCAATTATCAATCATATTTGACGATAGTTGTCCTGACAGAAATACTTTCAGTTGTTTGTCTTTAAATAACGACAACATTAAATAGCATTTCTGTTATCTTAAAAAGATATTATTTAACTGATGTTGTAAGGCTTACCTGAAGAGGGCAGCACTATTACATGAAAAGTTCAGTAAAGGAGAGATGCACACCGCTGTAATAGCATACGGTACTAAATGAGAGTTGTCCTCTGATAGTGTTGTATTGCTGTATTGGTGTAGTGTTATTGTATGTTTAGTTGAAAAATTTATGTGAATACAAATGTTCTATGTAAAATTCCTCATACCAATTTGAGATACATGATATAAAGATGATGATCAGCCAAAGGGTGTGCAGGAACACCAAGGCAAGAAAACACCTTCGGAACTAAGCTTTTACTAAGCAAGTGAGCCTAAAAGACTGCAGCTAAGCTTGAAAAATCCTAAAGGATATGGTTGAATCAATTAATTCTGTATGGCTTGTGTTACGATGCCCTACCAGGGCGATAAAGGACAATAAATTATACTCTACTCTGTTCTACCAGTTTAATAAAATACAGTTTAATAACAAAACTGTTTAATAACACCACATGACTTTGCCATGATAACATGTATTATTATTATTATTTTTTTTAAGATTTACTAATGTTACAATAATAATGTTAATAATTTGCACAATTTAAAAATGTATTCTTATATGTTGAGATATGTTCAATCAAAAAGAATGCATCGCATTAGGACAGACCAAACTGTTGCATCCTTTTGTGAATGTTTTCTCATTTTTATTTTCACTCTGATGCAAACCAGCTTTCCAGGAAGTGGACCAAGAATCAGCTTTCAGTTTCGTTCCCGAGTGTAGGAGGGGAAGTATTGCAGACAACTCAACATGGTGGAACCCGTCCACTGCCTGCTGTTCAAATAATGCAGATGATACAGAATGACTCCAGGAGCGTTCCAGTATCTGACTGGCTGAGTGAAAACAGAATTAGAAATAAAGGACAGCAAGGGATAAAAAGAGGAGGATGAAGAAACAAAGCTGTAAGAAGAGACGAGAGACGGAGCTGTCCTCCCTCTGCGAACCCAAGAAGAAGAAACAAGCCAAGAGACAAAACTGTCCCAGTGAGTCCAAAGTATTTTTACTGACAAAATGACAGAACAGTGATGAATATGAAGTAATGAACACGTATGTTCTTTAAAATTTGAAGAGGTGCACATTTAAAACTTCTAATACATTTTTTTTCACTGAACTGATTTAATTGTACTTGTTTCAGAGTCATCTGCAGGACACAAAAACTATCAAAATAAATCTCAGCTTCCTGTTACATGTGGTCATAAAGAGGGCATCTTGGATTTGAAGAAATATAATAACAGTAGGTGCAGAAATGTTTCTGTATGTTAAAGAATTCAGTAATGTTTATGAGGAGCTAAGTTGCTGAATGTCTCAAATAACATCTAACGTCCAGAGGCTCTAAATCTAGTCATTTCAATAGTGTTTGAATAAACTGTTTTTCTGTCCTTAGAACAGAAGTGCATCTTCAGTGAAGGCCAGTGGTTCAAGCCCACTGAGTTTGAGAGGTTTGGGATGAAGGACAGGAACAAAAAGTGGAGAACCAGCATCCTTTGCACAGGCATTCCACTCCAGAAACTCATAGAGGTGCATAAGACTGGTTTCAATAATTAATCATTACTAACAGTTTCAACTAATGCTCTTGTGTGCAATTATAATTAGCATTTTGTTTTTAAACATGGAACTAATTAGAGAAATTGAAGTTAAATAACAGTTTCCTGATATAAAAATGGACAGAGTGGAGATAATATAACACTAATGATGACATATTTAAATAAGTTAATATATAATATATATGACATATTTAAATAAGTTTATGACATATTCTAACTTTGTGCTATTTACAATTCATAGGATGGCTTTCTTTCATCTACAAACTTTCAGAAAAGCAAGGTTCATGGTGCAAAGGTTTGGCTGCTTTTGGATGCTTTTTAGATTTGATGGAGGAATTAACCTTTCTAGACTGAAGCTTTCAAATGTGACTTAAGTTAAGTGTGACCAAGACGTTCATCAGAATTTCTCCATTTATGTTCTGCAGAAGAAAAAAAGCCCTGTGGGTTTGGAAAAACAGGGTAAGTAAATTATGAAAAAAAAAATATATTTCTTTAAAAAAGATTTTACAACAGTTATTCAGAAAGATATTTAATAAAATATTCTGTTTCCTGAATGTTTGTGAATCAGATGAGAAGAACAATGATGATGATGTTATTGACATGAGCGTGTTTGAAGGTCCAACCCTACCTGTTACCTGCGGTTCTGACTCTGGCATCCTACACAAATGTCGTTTTGCCAAAGGTGTGTGAGTGGACACATTTTTAAAATTAATTACTACATATATTTACATATTGCGTGATGGTCAAATATGTTTTACATTTAGTGGCTCCAAAAAGTATCTGGAAACTTTAGGCCATACCTAAAAATGTCTGATTGTCATTATACAAGTATCAAACCAAGTGTCATTTATTTAAAAAAAAGATAGAGCACAAATATACTTTGAAAAAAATATGCCTCAAAAATGGTTTGTTTATTTTTAAGTGAAAAGCAATAGATATATACTTCAGACAATAACATATGTTTAGTTAAAAACATGTAGTTACTACACCTATGGTAGAGTGTATATACACTAAAAATCACCAAGATGCCAGCTGATTAAAAGTCTCTGAGCTAAGTAAGTGAAGACAATTACTGGCTGCATTTAATTGCAGGTGCCACTGGTTTGTTATTTTGTGTCTATTGCAATGACATTCAGACATTTTAAATACTTTTTGGGATGACGCATAACTCTTAGAGATTGTTAAACTATGGTCCAGAATCAAAGTATGGTTCAATGTTGTTATCCCAGGGCATTGTGGGAGATGCATAAGAACAGAAAAAATCTGGCTCACACCTGAGGAGTTCATCAGACTGAACAAACCAGATGGAACATGGAGGAAAGACATTGTGACCAATGAGATACCTCTAGGAAAACTTATAATGGTAAAAAAATTAGTCATTGTGTCAGAAAGTTCACATTTAAAACTCTTTGAAATAATATGACTATTAAAACACTGTGTTCTCACATTCTTTCCAGAAAAGAGTTTTGGAACCGCATATGATAAACTGTGATTGTGAGATTTGTGAAGAACAAGATCAATACCTAGTAAGACATCATCACTCACAATAACATCAACAAACATTTCAGAATTCTTTAAATGTTTCATTTTTTTATGAACTCTTGTCCCAGCAGAATGATGACGTGTGTTTTGTGTGTCTTTCTGGGGGAGATCTTGTGTGTTGTGACGAATGTCCGCGAGCTTTTCATTCACACTGTCACCTACCAGCTGCAGACGGAGACTCACTTGGGTGAGA
Organism: Hypophthalmichthys molitrix; assembly: GCA_037950675.1. NCBI lineage: Eukaryota > Metazoa > Chordata > Actinopteri > Cypriniformes > Xenocyprididae > Hypophthalmichthys > Hypophthalmichthys molitrix. Next base: position 18,454,133 of record CM075494.1, on the reverse strand, counting down.
GAGAGAAATCATGCTGGTTTAGACAAACTAAACATTTGACTTTGTGTAATATTGTGTGTCTTGTCTGTACAGAAGCCAGTGGAGCTGCACATTCTGTGTGATGAAGAAAACGGAAGATTCCAGTCAAAAGACCCAACAGGAAGTTTTGAGTGCTCCAGTCTCTCAGTACACACTGGTAAAGTCATATATATCACACACTCCACTCTTCCACCAAGGCACTTTTAAGGTCTCACTTGTGTTTATTTTTCAGAGTTAGTAGAAAGGTCTCTTTAGCATCCTTAAAGGTACACTATGTAACTTTTGGCCTCTGTAGCAGTTAAAAAACAAAACTGCATGCATTTTGCAGCAGAACATTGTTTTGGTTGTGCTTCAGCTCTGTGTGCGGATGAATACGGTTCTTTCTCATAACTAAAAAAACAGAGAGATTTGCTCATAAAATATTTACTTCTAAGCTTAAGAGATGTAACCAGTTTAGATGGAAAGGATCTCAAGCTGACTAGCTGAAGATGTTACTGTAGCTACATCCATTAATAGACACAATACTTCCTTGAAAATAAATTCCAGCACAGCTCTACAACAACCATCATAAAATGACCCTTCACAATAGATAATGCTTTACAATGAACTCGGTTAAGGTGATGATACACAGGGAAACATTTTGAGCAATGTTGCCGGGCAACGTTGTTTGAGCACTTTCTCATTGAGAATGAGCAACATTTTCTATCTGGATACTTTAGATCGGTTGTGGGCAATTTTTTGAGTTCCTCCAATTATTTATTAATTAATTATAGGCTATATTCATGATTTTTAGTATTTGTACAGGCACTTTTTTATTTCAGTGTTGTAATTAGCAACTATTTTACCTTTGAAGCAGATTTGACAGCATTAAAGTTTCTTAAGGGTCCAGATCAAGTTATCTGCATCTCCTGCTTCATCAAGCCACTCCCATAATAGCTGTCGCGGTTCAAATTAATGCACACATGGCATAAACTATATCTGTACATCATATGTAGGACTCCAATAAAATTATTAGGTAATTATAAGAGTAAAACTGGCTGTGTCTATATTATGATATATTACACAATATTATCTAATATTATTTGCTAATTTTTTTTTAAACCATTATTATTGTCCCTGGTTTACATTAGGGTATTCTTGTGGTAAAGTAGCAGTAGCTGGGACAAACTTTGCGCACCACCTCCGCTTAAAAAGATGCAATCTAATCCTGTTTACATGAAATAAGCCTGCTCCCGAGCAGGTTTGAGCTTACGGACCTGTTGCTATGACAGCAAGTCCAGGATAAGCGTCGAAGAACCGAACAATCCAAGATCATGCTAAATCGTTTTACCGATGTACGAAGAACGGGCCCCATAACTGAAACTTAGCATGAGGAAAATACAAATTGTAAACATAAGCAAACTAACTCAGAATGTGACAGTAATCCAGTGAAATAATTCAATAATAATTTTGTTGATCAGGTGAGCAAACCATCATAGTGCAGTTTCGGAAACAGAAAAAAAAAAAGCGTAACCTCCTTAAATATTACTTGTGTAGCTGAAGGGAGATAAAAGCACATCTGCTTTTACACCTTCATTAGATGATGCGCACACACTACACTGTTTTACAGTCTGTTTTTCTCTGTATCTGATTCTGTTTCAGCACTGTCAGTACCTGCTGTTACACCTGCTACATGAGAGCATGACTGACCCCTGCACTAATGTAAATCTCATCTTTAGCAGCTTCATCTGCCTCTTTGTCATTATTTAAAGCTCTTATATGTGGTGTTCATGTATGTGACGTCTGCACTGCTGGTGTTCAGGTTTCTGGATACAGTGAGAATATTTGTGGTCCCATGATGCTGGGCAGAGTGAAGCTGAACCTGGAGAATAACGATTATCAAACAGTGCAAGAGTTTGTCTCGGATATTGAACAGATTTTCAACAACTGTTGCACCTCCAGCAGAGTGAGTTTTATTTAAACTTTATGCAACGTTTTCCCTGTGTTGCAAGAATCTTAACTGTTTACCGTCTAATTTTATTTACTAAATTCTGCCTTTTTCTCTCCCTCTCTCTTTTCTCTGTAGGATAATGACTCCAGTAGAATGACCTCTAGGCTGAAGGAAGCATTCAAGAAGGAGTTTGAAACTGTCTTTAAGCTCTTATAACATCATGCTGTGGGTTGATTATGTCAATATGTCAATACAGAAGTTACTTATATTTAAAGCAACAAGAGGACATTAATTTTAATAACTGACAGTTTTAGAATGACAGCAACCATAGTCAACCTCCAATCATTTAGCCTGTCCGTGTCGATGTACCTTAAAGGTGAATTGTGTCATTTTTTTGTGCCCTTAGCACAAAGTAGGTTTCCTGAACAGTCATTATGTCTTCTTTTGTTCATCTTCCACAGCCCTGCTCCAAACTCACAGTATTGGTTGAAGTTGTTTGACCACTCAAATAAACACTATACTGTTTTAAAAGCACTTCAGTGCCAGCTATTTGAACTCTTTTGGAAATGAACCTAAAATGTTTTATTTATAGTTGACTCTACATATTAAGCTGGGATTAAAGAACGAATTTCAATGTAAAAAAAAGTACACATAAAATGTACAATGGTAAGTGATCAGGTGGGAATTATAGGAAGGCAGAACTACTGAAAGGTGTGGTTTAGGTGAAGCAAGCAAAAGGAAAGGATACTTGTCCGTGTTTGTGGGTACATACTTGACATTTCATTTTCTTGCTTGAGGCAAATACAATAGGTCAGTGTGCTCTCGTGAATTTAAGGAGAATATATTTAATATAATTTATCTATCATTCTGTCTTCTCTCTGTTTTTGGCCTATAAACCTTAAGACTTTTCAAAACTTAATTTTTGTCTTTTAAACCATTGCTTTTCTAGTTAAAATGAGTTATGAATTTCTTTGAAGTCCTGTTTATTTTAATTTTACTTTCTTACATTTAACATTCATAATATGAATTCAAATTTAACTCAATTTAAATTCATGAATTGACTTGTAATTTAAAAGGAATTTTCAGTTCAGTTCTGAATGATCCAGTTTTTGTCTTCACCTTAAGTTCACTTTTTTTTTTTTATTGTTGTTCTCCTCAGTAAATTATCAAGTGCAATTGTAACTTAGTTATTCATTAGGAATGTAGACCTAGCCTACTAAAAGGTGTGGTCAGAAGGAGCTCGAAAAGGAAACAAGATTAGACAGAGTCATACGTCATTATCTCTAAGAAAGAGAGAAGAAACAAAAACAGCAAGTCATGGACACACCAAGGTGAGCACATAAATTGAATTATTACTAATTCCAATTTTAATGTTGTATTTTATGATTTGTTTTCTTTTTAAACTTTCACTCAAATACCAAAACAGCAGTCGAGGAAGCCACTTTCAGTTTTGTTTTACTGTCAGAGTAGCTATTCATTAGATCTCAGTTTCATAATGCTCAATGTGAATCTATTTTATATTTATTTTTTTCTATATGATTTGGTCAACTTTTCTTCAAACAATATAGCATGGACTATTAAGTCCACTTCATTAAGCTGAAATAATGAAGAGAATATAATGATGTCTGTCATAAAATAACTCTTGTGTATCACAGAATGAATATTTTTTAGCTTTACATGGTTCGGCAGTCAGGTCATTTCTGCGCTGTAAAAGGACATTTTTAATGAAAGAGTGTAAAAATGCTACAGTAAAAATAAGTTCATTTGTACTGTAACTGATTTAAATACAATAAATGTAATCTTGCTGTAAAATTGCATAAAATTATTAAAAACAATAAAAATATTTTAATAGCACTAAATGTTAATTTTTTTTACTGTTAATTTTAAAATTGCAGTGAATATCGCAATTAGAATTCTGCATTTTCCCTAAATTATTTCATTCTTCAATTTCATTATACAAATTTCCTCCATTAGTAAACTGTATAGTCATGTTCCTGTTATATCTCTTGGTCAGGTTACTAACAGCCTAATGTACCTATAAATTAAGACACTTAATTGTATTTTTGCAAAGATTATGGTCATGTATAATTGTATAATTAATGTTAGGCATATTTCAGAGAACCACTGGACATGGAAGAAGAGTCAGTCACAGACACTGAGTCTGAATCAGAACCAGACTGTGATACATTGAGCAGCACAGGATCCGAGAGTTTGAGTGAGAATGACACAGAAAAAAGAGGGGAAAAGCGGGGAAAAAGGAATATGAAGAAACAAAGCTGTAAGAAGCCATGTCCGTCCTCTCTCTGTACACCTAGCAAGAAGCGACAAGCCAAAGGTAGCCAAAGACCCCGAGTGAGCTTTCCAAATGTAACACAAACATTACAAAACAATTAGATAAATTAAGAAGATGTTCATAACAAAGATTAGAGTTGCTCATATAACACTGCTCTGTCTGTAATATTTTTGATCTGATCCTCCTATCCATTGTTTCAGAATCCAGCCAGTATTTGAATCAAAATAAATCTGAACTTCTTGTCACATGTGGGGATAAAGAAGGTGTCCTGTATGTGGAGAAATATAATGACTGTACAGGTGCAGGTTTGATATATATGTGAAGTCCTTTGTTGAAGAATGTCTTAAAAACATTGGCAGTGGTTAAATAAACTGTATCAACTTTTCTGTCTTTAGTTCAGAAATGCATCTTCAGTGAAGGCCAGTGGTTCAAGCCAAATGAATTTGAGAGGTTTGGAGGAAAAGAGAAGAACAAAAAGTGGAAGATTAGCATCTGTTGCGATGGTATTTCACTCCAGAAACTCATAGAGGTGATCAGAGCAGTTTTGACTAATGCACAGTCAAGTGCAATTATATTTAGCATTAACATATCATTTTACAGAGCCTGATTTTATGATTGAATTGTTAGTAAAGCATTCTAGTGAAATGTATAACAGTTCCCTGAAATAAAGTGAACAGAAATAAAATAAATTGACACCTAAATATTATTAATATATCGATCTGAGCAGATCTTCTGTCTTTGTCGTTTCATTTCGTTTATAGGATGGATGTCTTCCGTCCATTAAGAAAAGGAGGGTTCAGAATGAACAGGTTTGACTGTTTTTGCACACAACTAGCACAAAAATAACCCGAAACATGACTGATATACTTGATTTAATAACAGACATTAGATCTTTTTCTCCCTTTTTTTCAATCAGTGTTTATCTGTTGCTCAGGAAAATTCTCCTGGATCCTCACCTGTTTCTGGCCGACTCAGAAGAAGAAGAAAGGTTGATCCTGATTGAGATTCACATGTAGCTCAAAAACCTTTATAAACAGAATCTCAGCTCTCAGCAGAATCCCATGTTTCACAGTACTGATGTACCTGCATTTTTTTTAACAGTGTAGGAGACCGCTGTTCTTCTCCAGCTCAGGTCAGTATGACCCTTAACCAGACAATATGCTTATTAATGTAAATAGTACACATATAGTTTTCTTTTGGGCCATTCCGTGTCAAGAGGTCCCCGGCTCAAATTTTTGATTTTGTTAATATTTTTTTCTGTTGAAATACAAACATAAATAGTGATGAAAGCCAAAATGTTAAATGTTACAGATATATATTTACTGAGTAATGCACTATTTTGTATGACAATTTTCACCTGAGATTTGGAGCCAAATTAGAGGGGTGTAAAAATGACTTTAGAAAGATGGCAGCATCATTATTTTATTTTTACACAGAGATTGGTAGGTCTATTAGTAAAATCTGTTGACTTTAGCTGTCTTTGTTTCATTATATGCCAACAGTGACAGTTCACAAATGGCAAAAAGCACTTCTTGTGTTTTTTGCCTTAAGTTTGCATGCCTGTAACTCAAGAAGTATTGAAGATATCTTAATATCCTTTTAGATTCTGGTTCTTAACAATCTTTCCTTTTGGTATCTGCATTTTAAAGGCCCACAATGGTTCAATCCTATGGAGAAATTTGGTAAATTGTACACATTTTCAGTGGTCAAAAACCAAATGTGGATCACTTTGCAAACAGCTGATACTTTTTTTTTATTTTAAAGAGGAATATCTAAAGAACAAATAATGTTACTAGAAATGTATCTCGTGTTTTCGATCAACACAATTACACTGAACATACCTGAGTGCCATAAATATTCTTTCCAAAGTTTGCATGCCTGTAACTCTAAAAGTATTCAAGATATCTTAATATCCTACTAGATTCTCATTCTTAATAAACTTTCCTTTTGAAATCTTCATTTTCAAGGCCCTATATATTTCAGTCTGTTTAAAAAGTTACCTACATTTGATTTGTGACCATTGAAAATGGGTTGAACATGGAGTCACATTGGGGTCCCAATATCTACGGGGCCTTAAAAATAACAAAGATAGCTAAAGTCAACAGATTTTAGACCTACCAAATTCTGTGTAAAAATAAAATAATGCTGCTGCCATCTTTCTAAAGTCATTTTTACACCCCTCTAATTTGGCTCCAAATCTCAGGTGAAAATTGTCATTTTGACCCTCCTCTACAAAATAATGGATTAATCAGTAAATATACGTCTGTGACATTTAATATTTTGGCTTTCAACAGAAAAAAATATTAACAAAATCAAAAATTTGGGCCGGGGACCTCTGGTTGATTTGACATGGAATGACCCTATTATATTCTGTTTCCTGATTGTTCCTGCATTTGTTACAGATTCAGATGGGAGCGATGACGACGACGATGACGACGATGATGAAGATGATGCTATTAACATGAGTGAGTTAAAAGGTTCAATCTTACCTGTTAACTGTGGTTCTGACTCTAAACAAAAAGTTTTAAAAAGTTTTAAAAGCATGAAGTTTGAAGGTTTTCAGTTTGAAATAGTTTAGTTTTGGTGGTTGGTAAAGTAGGCTTGGTGGTTGGTATGGTGTTGTTATGTGGTTGCTAAGGTATTCTGGGTAGTTGCTATACTATTGCTAGGGTACTAGGGGTGGTTGCTATAGTGTTGCTATGTGGTTGCTGTGGTGTTCTGGATGTTCTGTGTGGTTGCTAGGCGGTTACCATGGTGTTCTGGGTGGTTGCTATGAGACGGACGGATGGATGGATGGATTAATTAAATGAGTTTAATCCTTTCAGGCGTAAGTTTAAAATATTCTAGCTGTCACTTCGACTTTGGCACATGGCACTTCATTAGCATATGTAGAGCTGCGGGCTGGGCTACACCCAACATCTTCGCAAGATTCTATAATCTCCGAATGGAACCAGTTTAGTCTCAAGTTTTCGGTAATATTGGGTAAGGCTCGACAAACTGGTTAGGTGTAGTGCTTGCATTTGCACCTGTCCCCTTTCCAAGGTGACAATGTGCGCTATTCTAGTTCAGTTACCCAGGAATGGTGAACCCTAGACTACCTTTCCATCATCTTAGCACTATTTCGACAGATGAGTTTGGTGGAAGAACTCACTGCCGAGCCTGTTACTCATGCTGCTTCCCCTTTCAGGTGAGCCCTTGTAATATGGCGAGTGCTCCGTATGCAGTGGTTGTCCGGATGTTCACCCCAAACGATGTTCTTCCACTGTTCAGTTTCCCTCTCAGCGAGCCCAGGGTCTTTCCCTCAACAGAGCTAGCTCTGTCACCGGTCACTGTGGGATAGGTAGTATCCCCCTTTTTTGGTGGAGCCCACCACAGAGATCTTCCCTAGGTGGTACTCCCCTCTGGTGAGTCCTTAGGTGTATTTACCACATGATACCTCCCTTCTGGTAGGATGTGGTCTCCGTAGCATTCCTATCCCCCTGGGAAAGAGAATGCTTCCCAACCTTAACTACCAGGTCGTAACGCAGCTGTTTATTTCAAAAGCTGAATGCTTCTTCTTTACTTAAAAGAATCAGAAGAGGCCACAGCTTCAGTGGCCTCTTTTAGGCGAGTAGCACTCCTTATCAGGAGGCCTGAGGTCATTTACCCTGGGCGTTGGAAGGTTATGAGTCAGTGCTACTGCATTTGTTATGGGCACGCAGTCGCTTGCCCACATTTGTACCACTTTGCCTCGTGACAAGGTACAGTAGTTGTGACGTTCAGTATAGGGAACCCCATTCTGTCGTTACGACACATCATAGTGAACGACAGAAAAGGAAAGTCTCGGTTACGTTTTGTAACCCTTGTTCCCTGATGGAGGGAACGGAGACGTGTGTCCCTCAGGCCACAACTCTTACTAATCGCTGATATGACCGCTACCTTGGCTCCTCAGAACAAAACTGAAGTGCATTTGCACGCGGCTGGCCTTAAATACCCGTATGTATGGGCGTGGCCTCGCATGCAAATTTTGCATGCCAACTTCATTCGCATTTCATTGGCCTTTTCTGATATACTCATTCTGTTGTTGCGACACATGTCGTAGTGAACGACAGAGAGGGAATGAGGGTTACCAAACTTAACCAAACGTCCTGTATACTTTGTTCTGTTTGTCAGTAGCTGCGTTTACATGGACCCCAATAATGCATTTGTAGTTGGACTAGTAGCATAGTCAGAATAAAAAAGTCACATGTAACTGTGGGGCTCATAATAACATTCCCTGCGATGTTAATGTTAAGGGTTATAGAGAGAGTACCTCCTCCATTTTATTTTGTATAGTTCATCTGGATAGTTATGTTTTCTAAATCTATGATGGGGATAATGCATAAAATGTGTTTAAAAATGTTGGTGCAAATGCATAAAATCCTGCTTAATTTATTGTGAGTAATGCACAAGCAAGCATGTTGTTTTAGTGATCTTACAGGAGAGGGCGTCCACGGAAGAAAGGTGTGGGCATGGAGGAGAAGCAAGTGAATTACTTTCGCGATGGTTGAAAAGGCACGCATAGATTTTGTGTACAGCGAATAAATGTAAGCAGTGAACAACATTAAAAAACCCATCAAACTAAGCACGCCTAGGACTTAATTTATTTCGGCATGCAACATAACCATGCTAATCGGAATAAATTGTCCAAATTCAAAGTTTATTCGGATTGTAAGGGGTGCTTTAAACCTTTTCTAATCCATTCGATGTAAACACTTGATTGGATTGAAAACTAAAACTGTTCTGTGCATGTGCAATAATGTAGAAATGGCATAATGACATTGATGCATGGAGTGAGCTGTTGCTGCAGGTATGAAGTATTTTTTCAGGCCAAAACCTGGAAACAAGTTAGCATTTTAGTATTTTCGGTTCCATTGTCCCAATCAGGACCCAAAGTAGATAAATATTAAGTTTGCTTTTTAAAAGAAAGAAAAGCTTGCGTCATATAAACATGCACATCAACATGATCACTTTATTTAGGAATTATGTAAACACTATGTTCCGATGTTCCATCAATCGGAATTTAATTCTGATTGAAACAAAAAGTGTCCATGTAAATGTAGTTACTGTTTCATTTTGTTTATTTGTTTGTTTTTAATGTGGTCATCTACATTAACCAACTCTTAAAATAAAATGAATGTTTTCTACCACATACAGACAGTTCTTCAGATGAGTCCATATCTGTTGCTGAAAGAGACAAACTGGTAAGATTCAGCTACCTGGTAACGAAAAATTGATTAAAGTGCCACTATTATGGTATTTTAAAGGTTCATAATTTAGTTTTGGAGGTCACCTAGGTTTACATGCATCAAAGGTCAAAAAACACTTTCATTTTATCATAACATAAATTGCACATCACTTAATTTCTCAAAGACTCGAAAATAACTCGTCCAAAGATTTAGTCTCTCTAAACCCCTCGTTTCTGTGAGCCTGCTCTGCTCATTTTGTTGTGATTGGTCTACCACTTATAGCGCGTGTCGGAAACTAAACACCCATAACCATAACTGAATTTCAGCTGCAGAGGCTTCGTAAATCCTCAGCGATTGTACACACTGTAAAGAGAGTAACGATGGTGTTGATTATTAATTCGAGCGCAAGTCCTACAATGAAACATTGGAAGATATTCAACCCAAGCCTCCATTGCAAGGACAACTTGAGCAGGACATTTCTCAGAGCTAAGTTTTTACTCAGTTTGTAGTACATTATGAGATACCTCTACCAGCATTAACAAGTGTATGTCCATCAATAAACCAATGTTTATATTTCTAATTTATTGAGGTGCACATGTGGGAACTGTATTATTAACTGTATCAACGGTGCATAAGTTAGCCGAGCACTAATGTGAATGACTGATGTAACATTACAGTTTGTGAATTTTGCTCCATCCTTTATCATTACTCAAAGTAGTAAGAACGACAGACAATCTAAATAATTGGCACAATTTTATGTAATAGTGGCCCACAGCTGATTAGCAGAACTATTTCAGTAAGAGAGTAATAACGTTAGCTAGCTAGTTAGCTGGAGACCTACATAATATAAAACATAAAACTATGTATTTTGAACACTCAGTAGAATATATACATCAATAATTAATTATACTTACAGGTTGTGAGTCAGAGGAACAAGGGTACACAAAGTGACGGGTACACAACAAAAGGTTGTCCAGCTGTTGTATCGCTGGGCTAATTTTAACCACTGACTCTTCACATTCTCATCATTTCAAAGTGTATACAAAGAGAATTTGCTTTTGCAGAGCAGTAAACAGCGTCTTTTTGGACATGTAAACAAACGTGAAGCAGCTACAGTGTTTAGGCCGGGTCAAAGGGCGGGCATTTTGCAAATTTGTTACATTGTTTTGTATGAATGTTTTTGATGTAAGACTGGAATTACTGATGACTTGTTAGAATCAATTGTTTCTTTTAGGAGACAATAACTTTACTTGTCATGCACTTTGATCTTTAAAACTTTCCTGATCTTTTACATTCACAAATAGCTATATTATACAGCAGCAGATTAGAATGATTTCTGAAGGATCATGTGAAACTGAAAACTGTATTAATGACTAAATCTTAACAAATATAAGGTAATTCTTATAATTTCATCACAGAACAGGAGAGAATTTGTGAATTCAACTGAAGCTGTCAGTAAACAGATCACAGAACTGGTAGGATCTACTGCCAGTGACAGAGGTTAGTGAGACTTTAGTGTAACTTTGTTTTGTGTGTGTGTGTGTGTGTGTGTGTGCCCTCATCCTTATGATTTATCTTGATCAAATGCTTTAATTCATATCTTTTGACATGAACATCATAACTACTGGAATATATCAAAATGCGAAGGTTCCTTGCCTTTAAACTTTTTAAAGTATTGGATCATGTCATGTGTGGATCAGTGTTGACCTATTGCTTAAATGGGCTGGTTTGAATAGGCAGGGTGACCAATAAATATTCCTATTTATATATTTACGTGAATCATACCACAATGAAATTGTTTTAATTCACACTCTTTGTGCTTCCCCAAACCAAGATTCACCTGCACGTCCTGTTGATGCTTCAGAACCTGGAGTCTCTCTTGTCGTAGAGGAGGCCGTCCAGACCACAGATGACCCAACGGGAGCAGCACAGGTCAGCTTCAGTGCTTCCCCTGAAAGGCAGAACCCTGTTGCTTCTGAAGAGACTCAGGAAACAAGGCAGCTGCAATTATATGAATTTCTGGCAAAACAGTTTAATACCATCAATAACACCCTGCAATCAATTGATTTGTCTTTAAAGAAGCTGGTGGAAAAGCAGTCACATGACACACTGCCTCAATACATCCGTGTAACTCCTGCTGAAAATTCTAGGATTCTTACCTTAGTCAAGCAGGAGTCACCGAATTTGTAATTAAATGACTAAAAACATGATGAGTAGAAGACTAAGGTTTGAGGTTAAACAAAATCAGGGTCAGTATCCTATGAAAGGGGGAGATATGGTCTAAGTTATTGTGACGAGCAGGGCGGGCGAGAGCCGTGAGCAAACGGTGCGCGGTGCGCGTTGCACCGGTCTCGAATCTCTCACAGAGGAGCTCCGGAAGCATAAAAGGGGGAGCGACGACAGTGAAGGACGAGAGGGGACCAGGCCTGGACTTTACTTTATGTTTTATTATGTTTGTGTTTACTTTCGTTTTGTTCTTTGTTTATTTTGTACATTAAAATTTGTTTAAACGTTCGTTGGTTCCCGCCTCCTACTTCCCTTATCTACTTTAAACAAATCAATTAAAATAGAAAAGAAGTTCTCTCTGCTTATGTAATCCATATGACTATAATGCGGAGATGGCAAGGCAGCATCATCAACTTCATCTTTGCAGCTGACACTGACTCAAAAAACACTAGTTTATTAATAAATCATTAAAATGTTTCCTTGCTATTTTTTCCCGGCACATTCATAATCATTACTTTTGCCAGTGCTTTGCGGCAAGCTTTATGCTTGCGCTTGAGTGCGGAATAGGCTATATTGCATATTAAACGCTCATTGTGGTTTAGTATTTTCCTCAATATATATTTAAGTAATTACATTTATGTAAACGTGCGATTAGTCAACTAATGGCTAAAATGAACGACTAATAGTCAACTAGAAAAATCTTTAGTCGGGGACAGCCCTAGAACAGATACTGGTATGTAAAAAACAAATACTAGTAGCATTAAAATAGATACATTTTAAGGATTAAATGTTAAAATGGCTTGCCATATCTGGTAAAAGGCGTGGTTTGGTGGAGCACATAAAAGAAAAGAAGATCAGAAGTGTGTGTGTACATACAGAAATTGTCTGTGTGTAAGAGAGAGAGGTAACTAGAAAAATGACAAATCGAGCACACAGCAAGGTGAGTACATTTATTTATTAGGAGTAAATAGTTTTAATGTAGTGAGTTTTTTTTTTTTTTTTTTTTTCCTGTTCTGCTGTTTCCTTTTTTTTAACTTTCTGTCACTAAAGTTCTAAAACACCAATCCAGGAAGCAACTTTCAGTTTTGTTTGTTTGAAAGTAAGTTTGAATATGGTGTGTCTAGTATCTCTTTTATGACCTTGGGCGACTTTTCTGCAAACAAAACAGCATGAAGGATATGAATATTGACAGTTTTAAATGAGTTGTGCAATCACACTACTTTTTATGCACAGTATTATTATTATTATAATGAATATGAAAATGCTACCGTAAAAACCCGATAATTATTAAATGTTCCTATGATCATGTTAAAAAGTGCAAAAACAACATTGATTGTAAATTGTATAATTCATTGTAAAATAATTGTAAAATGTATAATTAATGTTAAGTGTGTTTCAGAAAAACCACAGGACATGGAAAGCAAGTCAGTCATAGACATAACGTCTGAGTCTGAATCAGAATCCAAATGGGATCCGGAGAGAAGCACAGGATCTGACAGTCCAAGTGATAATGACAGAGAAAAGAGAGGAAAACAAGAGAAGAAAAGGAAGACGAGGAAACGAAACTGTAAACAGACAGGTCCGCACTCCCTCAGTACACCCAACAAGAAGAGCCAAGCCAAAGGTACAGACCCCAAAGAATCCAAGTGAGCTTTCCAAAATATTTCAGCCATTACATTACAAAACAACAGATTAATTCAGAAGAAGGTCATTAAAAATATTAGAGGTATACAGAGGTAAACACTGCTCTGTCTATAATGTGTTTGATTTGAAGCTCCGTTCATGCCTGACATGTTCCTTTGTTTCAGACACCAGCCAATATATGAGACAAAAATATCAAAACAAACTTCCTGTTACATGTGGGGATAAAAAAGGCGTCCTCTATGTGGAGAAATATAATGACAGTAGGTGCAGACACACCCAGAATGCAATTATTAGTGTCTTGTTGAAGAATTATTCTGGAGCACTTAGATATGTTCATAACATCCAATATAGTGATTAAATAACTGGACATCAACTTCTCTGTCTGTAGAGCAGAAGTGCATTTTAAGTGAAGGCCAGTGGTTCAAGCCTAATGAGTTTGAGCAGTTTGGAGGAAAGGGAAGGTGCAAAAATTCGACAAAAAGCATCTTTTTCAACGGTATTCAACTCCGGAAACTCATAGAGGTGCATACGAACAGTTTCAACTAATGCACCCTACACTCTTACGAGCAATTATTAATAGCATTCAGAGTGTGAATTAGTGAACAGTTCCCTGAAATAAAGTTAACAAAAATAAAATACAAAGTTAACTTAAATAAAATAAATTATACTTGAATAGCATTAATAACATATTGTTATTAGACATAATACATATTGTCTTTTTCTTCTAGGATAGAGTTCTTTTACCAAATAAGAAAAGAGTGGTTCAGAATGAACAGGTTTGACTGCTTTTTAATCCATCTAGCACACAAATAACCCCCAAACGTTACTGATATACTGTGTGAAACAACAGGCATTACATTATGTTCTCATATATTCACACAACTTCTGTCTGTTGCACAGATTGACTCTCCTGAATCCTCACCTGTTACTGGCAGGCTCAGAAAAAGAAAGGTTATATTCTGATATGATGACTTTACATTGATCCTGACAGAGATGTTTAAAATACAGAATCTCAGCTAAACAGGGTTAATGGATCTTTTCCCATGTCTGCATCTGTTCAATTTTCACAGAGCAGGGAACAGCTACTCCCCTCCACCTCTGGTCAGTATGATAGTGACCCGCTGTAACCAGACAATACGCTCATTAATATCAACATTTTTAAGTAAATTTCAGCATTCTTTATATTCTGTTTCCTTTGTGTTAGCATTTGTTGTAGAATCACATGATATAGGCAATGGTGACGATGGCAATGATGTTGATGAGGATAATGATGATGGGGATGATGATGTTGACATGACTGTGTTTGATAGTCCAACCCTACCTGTTACCTGCGGACCTAAGTCTGGCATCCTACACAAATGTCGCTTTGCCAAAGGTGTGTGAGTGGACAATTAATTAATTACTACAAATATTAATATACTGTGTGTTGGTCAAATATGTTTTACATTCATAACTACAGTGGCTCTAAACATATTTGAACACTTTAAGCACACCTAAAAATGTCTGAATATTATTGCAGATGCAAATTATCAAACCAAAGTCATCATGAAATCAAAATTATTGCAGTATTTATTATAAAAGATTTATTCATGCATATTTATTTAAAATGTATGTGCCCTCATAATCTTTAATCAAAATAACTTAGTAAATCTCTCTTGTGCAATGACATCTTTTCTCTTCTTTACTGGTGCAAGAGCGGGACATCCTGTCACTAACATGACATAGCAATAGCAAATCACAATCATCCAATAACTTCCTCATGGACAAAATCAAGTTCCGCCCCACATTTATTCTTGTTCAGGAAGCTGTTTCACTTAGGGAAGATGTCACAAGAGAGAAGACTATCACAACTTCCAGTTCATGCTGACTTTAAGAAAGATATACAGTGGTGGTCAGAATTATTGGCACCCTTGGTAGATATGATCAAAGATGACTGTAAAAATAAATCTGCATTATTTATCCTTTTGATCTTTAATTCATAAAATTAGCAAAAATCTAACCTTTCATTGAAGGAAACAAATTGAAACTGGGGGAAAATCACATTATGAAATAAATGTTTTTCTCCAAAACATGTTGGCCACAATTATATCTCTGAAGTATATTCCCATTCATATTTACATTTTTTTTAGCACACCAGGGTGATCATGAACATGAAATTGTCCAGCCATGACTTCCTGTTCCACAGGAGTATAAACATGAGGAAACACAAATGCCAAGTTCCCATAATCATTCATCACAATGAGTAAAACCAAAGAATATAGTTCTGATGTGCAACAAAAGATTGTTGAGCTTCACAAAATAGAAAGTATAAGAAAATATAGCTTAAGCATTGAAAATCCCCATTTCCACTATTAGGGCAATAATTAAGAACTTCCATAGTCAACTAAAGATGTTACAAATCTGCCTGGAAGAGGACGTGTTTCTAAATCGTCATAATGCGCGGTGAGGAGGAAAGTTTGAGTGGCCAAAGAATCTCCAAGGATCACAGCTGGAGAATTGCAGAGATTATTTGAGTCTTGAGTCTCAGAAAGCACCTACATCCCCACAAGTTGTTCGGGAGGGTTTCAAGAAAAATCCTCTGCTCCCATCCAGAAACAATCTCCAGCATATTCAGTTGTCAGACAAGACTGGAACTTCAAACAGGACCGGCTTCTATGGTCAGATGAAACTAAAAAAAGAGGTTTTTGGCAGCAAACCCACCAGATGGGTTTGGTGCACACATGGATAAAACGTACCCCATGTCCACGGTTAAATATACTGCTGGATCTTTAATGTTGTGGGCCTGTTTTTCTGCTGGAGGTCCTGGACATCTTGTTCTGATACATGGTATCATGGATTCTATCAAATACCAACAGATAAAAAATCAAAACCTGACCGCTTCTGCTAGAAATCCAATAATGGGCCATGGCTGGATCTTCCATCAGGACAATGATCCAAAACAAACATCAAAACCAACACAAAAATGAGTCACTGAGCACAAAATTAAGCTTCTGCCATGGCCATCCCAGTCCCCTGACCTGAACCCTAAAGAAAATGAGTGGAGTGAACTGAAGAGAAGAAGCACCAACATGGAGCTGGGAATCTGAAGGATCTGGAGAGATTCAGCTTGAAGGAATGGTCTCTGATTCTGATCTCTTGTCAGGTGTTCTCCAAACGCATCAGGCATTATAGGTGAAGACTCAAAGCTGTTATCTTGGCAAAAGGAGTATTGAAAATAAAAAGTAAAATAAAAAGTACTGAATAAAAGGGTGCCAATAATTGTGGCCAACGTGTTTTGTGGAAATGTCTTTAATACTTTCATGTTTAATGGTTTATATTTTAAGTGCTTTAGTGTATGTTTATAAGCTGCTTAATAATATTCAATTATTTCAAAAATTAATTAAAATTAAATTAATTAAAAATAATGTTAAAATAACGTTAAAACAATGTTAGGGGAACATTAAAATAACATTAAAATAACTTTAAGGGAACGTCAGCCAAAAATGATCCCATGATGGGAACCTCTAAAAGGTTCTGTATGAAATGCCTGAAAGAACCCTTTACAGTTCTAGATAGAACCTTTTCTTCTAAGAGTGTACAGTGGTTACTCTGCTAGGCAACAAGGTAGAAAAGTGAATTTTGTGTGTAAGCAGTTGAAAAAAGCTGCAAGAATTACTTCCTGAGCTAATGTATAACTATAAGATATTATTAAACTATGGTATAGAGCTCCAATGTTGTTATCCCAGGTCATTGTGGGAGATGCATAAGGACGGAAGACTCCTGGTTGAACCCTGAGGATTTCATCAGACTGAACAAACCAAATGGATCATGGAGGAAAGACATTGTGACCTATGGGATACCTCTGGGAAAACTTATAATGGTAAAAACTAGTCATTGTCAAAGAATAAAAATAAAAGATAGTTTTTTTGGATGAAATTCATATTTAAAACTAAATATGAACTTATAAAACACTGTGTTCTCACATGCTTTTCAGAAAAGAGTTTTGGAACCGCATATGATAAACTGTGATTGTGAGATTTGTGAAGAAAAAGATCAATACCTAGTAAGACATCATCACTTACAATTACAGCCACGTCAGAACATCAATATCAACAAACATTTTTTTCATTTCATTTTCATTTTTTTTTTTTTTTTTACATTTTTCATTTTTTTATGAACTCTTGTCCCAGCAGAATGATGACGTGTGTTTCGTGTGTGACTCTTTGGGAGATCTCGTGTGTTGTGATGAATGTCCACGAGCTTTTCATTCACATTGTCATCTACCAGCTGCAGACGAAGATTCACCTGGGTGAGAGAGAGAGAAATCATGCTGTTTTAGACAAACTAAACATTTGACTTTGAGTAATATTGTGTTTTGTCTGTACAGAAGCAAGTGGAGCTGCACATTCTGTGTGATGAAGAAAACGGAAGATTCCAGTCAAAAGACCCAACAGGAAGTTTTGAGCAGTCCAGTCTCTCAGTACACACTGGTAAATTCACAATGTATATATATTCATGGTGTGTGTATATATATACAGGTGCTGGTCATATAATTAGAATATCATCCAAAAGTTGATTTATTTCACTAATTCCATTCAAAAAGTGAAACTTGTATATTATATTCATTCATTACACACAGACTGATATATTTCAAATGTTTATTTCTTTTAATTTTGATGATTATAACTGACAACTAAGGAAAATCCCAAATTCAGTATCTCAGAAAATTAGAATATTACTTAAGACCAATACAAAGAAAGGATTTTTAGAAATCTTGACCAACTGAAAAGTATGAACATGAAAAGTATGAGCATGTACAGCACTCAATACTTAGTTGGGGCTCCTTTTGCCTGAATTACTGCAGCAATGCGGCGTGGCATGGAGTCGATCAGTCTGTGGCACTGCTCAGGTGTTATAAGAGCCCATGTTGCTCTGATAGTGGCCTTCAGCTCTTCTGCATTGTTGGGTCTGGCATATCGCATCTTCCTCTTCACAATACCCCATAGATTTTCTATGGGGTTAAGGTCAGGCGAGTTTGCTGGCCAATTAAGAACAGGGATACCATGGTCCTTAAACCAGGTACTGGTAGCTTTGGCACTGTGTGCAGGTGCCAAGTCCTGTTGGAAAATGAAATCTGCATCTCCATAAAGTTGGTCAGCAGCAGGAAGCATGAAGTGCTTTAAAACTTCCTTGTATACGGCTGCGTTGACCTTGGACCTCAGAAAACACAGTGGACCAACACCAGCAGATGACATGGCACCCCAAACCATCACTGACTGTGGAAACTTTACACTGGACCTCAAGCAACGTGGATCGTGTGCCTCTCCTCTCTTCCTCCAGACTCTGGGACCCTGATTTCCAAAGGAAATGCAAAATTTACTTTCATCAGAGAACATAACTTTGGACCACTCAGCAGCAGTCCAGTCCTTTTTGTCTTTAGCCCAGACGAGACGCTTCTGACGCTGTCTGTTGTTCAAGAGTGGCTTGACACAAGGAATGCGACAGCTGAAACCCATGTCTTGCATACGTCTGTGCGTAGTGGTTCTTGAAGCACTGACTCCAGCTGCAGTCCACTCTTTGTGAATCTCCCCCACATTTTTGAATGGGTTTTGTTTCACAATCCTCTCCAGGGTGCGGTTATCCCTATTGCTTGTACACTTTTTTCTACCACATCTTTTCCTTCCCTTCGCCTCTCTATTAATGTGCTTGGACACAGAGCTCTGTGAACAGCCAGCCTCTTTTGCAATGACCTTTTGTGTCTTTTGGACAACTGTCAAATCAGCAGTCTTCCCCATGATTGTGTAGCCTACAGAACTAGACTGAGAGACCATTTAAAGGCCTTTGCAGGTGTTTTGAGTTAATTAGCTGATTAGAGTGTGGCACCAGGTGTCTTCAATATTGAACCTTTTCACAATATTCTAATTTTCTGAGATACTGAATTTGGGATTTTCCTTAGTTGTCAGTTATAATCATCAAAATTAAAAGAAATAAACATTTGAAATATATCAGTCTGTGTGTAATGAATAAATATAATATACAAGTTTCACTTTTTGAATGGAATTAGTGAAATAAATCAACTTTTTGATGATATTCTAATTATATGACCAGCACCTGTATATATGTATATATATATATATATATATATATATATATATATATATACACACACATATACATATATATATATATAATATACACCGGCCACTTTATTAGGTACGCTTGGCTAGTACCGGGTTTCCTTCAGAACTGCCTTAATTCTTCGTGGCATAGATTCAACAAGGTGGTGGAACATTTCTCAGAGATTTTGGTCCAAATTGACATGATAGCATCACACAGTTGCTGCAGATTTGTCGGCTGCGCGTCCATGATGTGAATCTCTCATTCCACCACATCCCAAAGGTGCTCTATTGGATTTAGATCTGATGACTGTGGAGGTCATTTGAGTGTAGTGAACTCATTGTCATATTCAAGAAACCAGTTTGAGATGATTTGAGCTTTGTGACATGGTGCATTTTACTGCTGGAAGTAGCCATCAGAAGATGTGTACACTGTGGTCATGAAGGGATGAACATGGTCAGCAACAATATTCAGGTTGGTCCCCCACAGCATTACACCACCAGCACCAGCCTGAACCGTTGATACAAGGCAGGATGGATCCATTCTTTCGTGTTGTTTACACCAAATTCTGACCCTATCTGAATGTCGCAGCAGAAATCGAGATTCATCAGACCAGGCAAAGTTTTTCCATTCATCTATTGTCCAGGTTTGGTGATCAACAAGGCATTTTTGCCTGATACATGGAACCCCATTCCGGGTACAAACCATTAGCTCCTATGCTCCTATGGTCCTCCAGAATGGTTCGGTAGACCCGGCCAATTACGCACCCATCAAGCACAGTAGGGAATGCCATGATATTTCAGCCTAAATCATCAATAATCCACCCTGTGCTTCACTTTGGGCAGTCCGGGTGTTGAGTCTCTTTAGGGCTTCTCCACACCGCAACTCCCACGGATGTGGGAAAGACAGTGAAGGTGGACTCATCAGAGAACAATACATGTTTCACATTGTCCACAGTCCAAGATCTACTCTGTTGGCACCAATGAAACCTACATTTGGCACTGGCACGAGTGACCAAAGGTTTGGCTATAGCAGCCCGACAATGAATATTGACTCTGTGGAGCTCCAGACGAACAGTCTTGGTGGAAACAGGAGAGTCGAGGTGCACATTTAATTCTGCAATGATTTGGGCAGCTGTGGTTATATGTTTTTTGGATACAATCTGGGTTAGTACCTAGATAACCCTTTCAGACGGCTTCCTCTTGCGTCGACAGTTACTTCTGTTGGATGTGGTTCATCCTATGTGGTCATATGTCCACATTACCCTGGAATACCATAGCTCTCGATACACCACAAAAGTCAGCGACATGTGCACTAACAATTTGTCCTCTTTTGAACTCTGTCATGTCTCTCATTATGTTGTGTGGATTGCAATATTTTACACTCTCACACTCTGATCTTACTGATGAAATGTGCAATCAGTGAAGATTGGTCATATACAGTCAAACCAAAATTTATTCAGACACCTTGAACATTTCATTCAGTTTATTCACTATAGTTTAAAAAATGGTAATAAAATATGACAAGATCTCAGAATTGAACTGTTTCAGAAAAAAAAAAAAAAAAAAAATCTTAATTATGTCAGATAACACTTAAGCAAAACATGATCAGGTCAAAGTGTCTGAATAATTTTTGGTCCCAATTTTTTTTAAAAAATTTTTTACTGGTAGTCCACTGTATGAAGAATTTTTGGGTATAATGTGTCACAGTTTATTTTGCTATCCTCACTTACAAAAAAATTATAGTGTCCTGCACCCACTAGTAAAAACAACAACAACAACAACAAAACAATTATATCTAGTGTCTGAATAATTTTTGGTTTGACTGTGTCAGCCACAAGTTCAGTCAACTTTCCCGCACTACATTTCCCAGCATCCCTCCTGATCCACACCTGCACCCATCAGCTCATCTCATTACATGGATTCCCAGCACCTGCACATCATTACCTGAACTCTCTATAAAGACTCACTTCTCCTGCACTCCCTTGTCTGGTCTCATCTATGTGTACCACTACGTCTATGACAAGCTCCACGACCTACCTGTTATGCTCACCAGAGATACCTACCTGTTGTTCCTGACCTGTCTTCTGTCATCTGTCTTCTGTTCCCTGAGTTGTCTCCATGGATCCTCTGCTTAGCCATCACTGTCTAGAGATGGGCAGATCGAGGCTTCGTGAAACACTTAAGCGGTTGAAGCAAATGTGCCGTAATGTGTCGAGGCTTCGAAACAATCTGACACCCATCTCCATGGTGACCCCTAGTGGTCAGAACAGTGTAAATGCAACAAAACTCAGGCCAAACATGCATTAAAAACACCTTTTACAAATGTATTGCAAACGTTTTATTGAAAGTAAAATCTATCAAATCCAATTAACTAATTATCTAATAAGATTAAATATAGAGTGTTTGTATAATATGTGTTCTTTTATCAATTTTCAAGGCTTGTTTCTCTGTTCCATGGCTCAGGCTAAACAGGCAAATAAGAGATTAATAACTACAATTATTCATTTTAATTATTCTAATGTCTAATTAAAACATCTACAAATGTATAAAACTGATCAGAGATCAGGTAAAACCTATAGACATTTGTTCAGTAGTTCTCAGTGAATCTGCATGATTTATGGGTTCACTTTATCATCGCCCTCTACCGATGAACCATTGAAATTTCAAACTGTTTAGAAACAGTGATGACGTAATTAAGCCTCGTTTACTAAAATCACGTGACTTTTGCAGTTTGATACATGCTCCGAATCACTGATTCGAAACAAAAGATTCATAAAGCTTCGGAGCTTCATGAAGCAGTGTTTCGAAATCGGCCATCACTATCACTGCCATCTCTACACCTGCACAAAGAACACTGCATTAACTTCAGCTAAGTCCACCAGCTTCACATTTCAGTGACTGTTTCCCTCACCTGTTTGCATCCTGCCCTGTCCATGAATGGGGGGAAAACAAGATTCCAAGTGTAGTCCAGTGAAATATTTCAATATTTAAAAATATGTATACTTTAAATAAATGTGGCCAGAATCTGTTTTCGGTGATCTAATTGTAGTGGGTCTTGAGTGCATTTACATCTGGCTTTTATTGTTGTCAAGTGTGATCATGATCCGAAGACCCAGTGACAGATGATGCGCACATACTACACTGTTTTAACTTACAGTCTGTTTTTCTCTGTATCTGATTCTGTTTCAGCACTGTCAGTACCTGCTGTTACACCTGCTACATGAGAGCATGACTGACCCCTGCACTAATGTAAATCTCATCTTTAGCAGCTTCATCTGCCTCTTTGTCATTATTTAAAGCTCTTATATGTGGTGTTCATGTATGTGACGTCTGCACTGCTGGTGTTCAGGTTTCAGGATACAGTGAGAATATTTGTGGTCCCATGATGCTGGGCAGAGTGAAGCTGAACCTGGAGAATAACGATTATCAAACAGTGCAAGAGTTTGTCTCGGATATTGAACAGATTTTCAACAACTGTTGCACCTCCAGCGGAGTGAGTTTTATTTAAACTTTATGCAACGTTTTCCCTGTGTTGCAAGAATCTTAACTGTTTACCGTCTAATTTTATATACTAAATTCTGCCTTTTTCTCTCCCTCTCTCTTTTCTCTGTAGGATAATGACTCCAGTAGAATGACCTCTAGGCTGAAGGAAGCATTCAAGAAGGAGTTTGAAACTGTCTTTAAGCTCTTATAACATCATGCTGTGGGTTGATTATGTCAATATGTCAATACAGAAGTTACTTATATTTAAAGCAACAAGAGGACATTAATTTTAAATACTGACAGTTTTTGAATGACAGCAACCATAGTCAACCTCCAGTCATTTAGCCTGTCTGTGTCAATGTTCCTTAAAGGTCAAGTGTGTCATTTTTGTGCTCTTAGCACAAAGTAGGTTTCCTGAACAGTCAAGTGGGTTTCCTAAAGAGTCATTACATTTTCTATTGTTCATACAATAGAAAATGTAATCCACAGCCCTGCTCCAAACTCACAGTATTGGTTGAAGTTGTTTGACCACTCAAATAAACAAAGTACTGTTTTAAAAGTGCTTCAGTGCCAGCTATTTGAACTCTTTTGGAAATGAACCTAAAAATGCTTTATTTATAGTTGACTCTACATATTAAGCTGGGATAGGAGAATGAATTTCAAAATCAAAAAATGTACACACTTGACATTTAAGTCCTGAATCTAAATGAACATGTTTACAATTCTTTTTTTTTTTTTTTTTTTACACATTGTTTAAAAATAACATTATTCTGCGGATTTGATTTTTTTTTTTTTCCTGATACCATTCTGTTAAAAATGTGGACAGAAATATTTGAAAATTTAGAAATTCTTCAAAAACATTTTGTATAAATGTTGTCAAGTATACTAGTAATAGTCTTTAAGTGCTCAAAATGCAGATATTGACCTTCTGTAAGATAACAGGTGAGAACAAATAACATTTTGTATGCTAATTAAACAAAATACCACTCATAATGAAATATTATCTTCTTTTATTGAATATTTCTTTCCATTGTTTTATGCCAAAACAAACAGTTCAAGAAGCAAATATTGCTTTAGTTTTAAATGCACTAAATTGCAATTATTAATGTGTATAAACTTTCATTACAGTGAAAGTTTATAATCTGTGCTCATAGCCTTTAAAACTGTTTAGGTGAGCATAAAATACATGTATATATAAATCTCATTTAAATATGAAGTGAACAGTAATTGTGAAATTGGAATTATGAAAGAATTGCTGTTATGAAATGCTGAATTGATCAAGTTTAACTGTCATGAGAGTTAAACCATTCAGAATTAAAAGTCTTGCACTTAAAACCAGGCGCCGTTTGCATAAACCACTTAGACTAGTCTTAAAAGTTAAGACACTATTTTTTTTCTTAAAGAGTGGTCCTACTTTTTTAAAGTCCGTTACATAAAAAGGTAGATTGGTGTAATTGGAATTGGAAAAATAACATTGATTACCCCTTGGTTAACTGCAAGTTGGTCAAACTAGATCTTAAGACAGTCTTAATATAGTGACTAAGTTTATGCAACTGGCGGCAGGACTTTTCTATGATTAGATTCCACTGCCAGTATAGGGTTGTTTGTTTGAATTTTGCATGGCTGAGTCAGTATTTCACAATATGCTCACCACACCTAACAGAAACTGATATTATGTGGTAAAATGTGAGGAGTGTTTTTTTTAGTTTTTTTTTTATTGAAACTGAAAAGTGATAAGGTGGGCGTTGGCAGATCTACTGAAAGGTGTGGTTTACGTGGAGCAAGGAAAAGAGACTAGACCTTGTTGCCTTGTTTGTGTGCATAAACTCGTCTGTGCATAAAAGAGAGAGGCAACTAGAAAAACAGACAGCAAGGTGAGTACATTAATTATTAGTAATTCCAATTTCAAAGTCATTTTTCTGATGTATTGTTTTATTTCATTTTTATCATTCAAATTCTACAATAACAGTCCAGGAAGCAACTTTCAGTTTTGTTTCTGTGTCAGAGTAAGTGGCCTGGTACTGTTATTGCACCATAGAGTAGTACAAAATATTTGGAAAAAAAGACAATACAGGTAATCTTACTGTGAAGAAAAAAAATAGTGTACAAATTAATTAAACTAATTTTATTGTGGAAAAAAATACATTTATTTAACTAAACTGTCTGATTATTAGAGACAATCAGAGACATTCCACTTGTAAAAATATGAATGGGAAAAAACTTAAAGGATCTTTTCTAATTTTCCAGAACTGATTTTAAATTATTTTATTGTTTATTAAATAGTGCTAACATTTGGATCATACTGAGCATAGCATCTGTTTCCTGTAATTTTCAAGATTTTATTATCACAAAAATCATATGTAAAAGAAAGCATTTGAATATCAAATTATCCAGTGCGTTCAACAGCTGACACGAACAGACTGAAATTGTATGTTTGGTCAGACACACAATATGAAGAAACGCCTGTAAACATTACAACAGATAACAATAGAAGGTTTTTTTTTTTTGCCTGTTTTATTGACAGGAGTTTTGATAGCACAATATAGTGCTTGTAAACTATAAAATAAATGTTGATATTTTCTAAAACGTGTTTAAAGGTAGGCTACTACTGTTTGTGAACAAGTTGTAACTGCATTATAATGAGTCACTGAAGGTTTGGCTGGATGTCTGTTAAGCATCTAATATAATATAATGAACATATAACATGATAAATGATTGTTTGAGCAGAATTGCCAAATTTATTGCTATAATTCACAAATGTAATAAATATGTTCTCTTTTGCAGAATCAACCATATTTAAAAAAGAAAAAAAAAATCACTATGGACTATGGATTTTTCACAGATGAAAAGTTATTTGAAGTTTTCTGCCAAAACAAGACAAAAATATCTACAATAGAAAAGCCGCAGATGTTTCTTCGCCATCTCAAAGACAACACACTCATTACAGATGAGCTTTATGTAAGATGATTGTAATTTAAACTGTAAAAGTTTCCTTACTAATAGAGCAGAAAAGGGTTGTTGGATTTACTATTTTTTAAATTACAGTTTTAAATTTTAAAATTTACAATTTTTGTAAATATGTTTACATTCCAGCAACCAGCTGCCTGTTGTTGTTGTTTTCATAAAAAATACAGGATTTTGTACAGTGCTGATCTTAACATTATAAGGAGCCCCAAAAGGGACATGGTGAAGAAAAAAAATATGAGATGGGAGGAAAAATTATTTGGCAAATGCTTTTGCGTTCTCTCGCAAAGAACGCAAACGTTTTTGGGAGGGAATGCAAAGGTTTTGCTAGTGAATGCACAGTTTCTCAGGGGAATGCAAACATTTTGCAAGCGAACATAAAGTTTCTCGGGGGAACGTAAAACATTTGCAAGGGAACACAAAAGCATTGACTTAATATTTTGCCTCCCATCTCATATTTTTTCCCCACTACCATGTCACCTTAGGAGCTCTGTACATTTTAAACCAATATTATGTCAATATAAAAAAACAAAAAGATTAAATATTTAAGATTTTTCTTCTCTTTTTTTTTTTTTTAAGCAAAAGCTTCAGAAAGGTAGTGATGATGATGGTGTGTATGATGCATTGGAGTATATTCACAAACGTGGAGCGAAGAAGGTTAGAAAGTTCTGGAGATGCATGGACCAGCACATTTTACAGCGTTACCCCCAACTCTCTGAAATCACTACAACTCTGAAGAACTGTGAGAAATCATCTATCCGTCTGTCTGTCTGTGACTTATTACATTGAGGTCAGCGGCATTGCTGATTTATTTCCTAATTCTTGCTTTTAATTCCTCAGCTCTTAAGAGAGAGCAAGACAGAAAAATAAGAGAAAGAGAGGTTAAAAAGAGGAGGATAGAGAGTAGCTCTGTGAGTAACCAAGCTGGTACGTCATCACAAAGCACTAACAGCCAGAAAAAGAAAGCTGAACATGTGGAGAGAGGTGAGATTCAGTTAACTGATTGACCAGCCTGTCTTTTTTGTCTAAAGTAGTTTGAGGTCTGTTTTGTACTTCTAAAGATTCTTCAGATCTTCAGAGTTCTCCAGACTCTACCACGGAATCAGAGTCATTTCCCCACCCATCCTTACGTACGTAAAGCAGTGTAGAATTACATTTGCTGGACACTATAGTGTCTGATTTTTTTTCATTTTAATCATTTTAATTGTGGTTTTTACACTCATTACCCAAGAGAAAGAAGTGAATCTCTGGGACAAGCCTAAACACAAGAAATGGCTTCCTGTCACATGTGGGAAGAAAAGGGCCTTACTGGACAGAGACGCACTGTATAACAGTAAGTTACTCTCACTGTTTAAATGTTTTAAAGCAGCATCACTTTCTGACTCACGGCACTCTCTGAACATTATAGCAATAAAGAGTCCTGCATGTATCCTCTTTTGTGTTGATCTCCACATAAGTGTTTCAAAATTAGCATAAATTTCATTGGTTATCTCTTGTTTTGCATGTGTTCACAATTTCCTTGTATGACAGCCTGGACAAAAATTGTGTCCGCACAATTTGGTATGTTTCATTGCGTTATCACAAATAAAACAATTGAATCCAATCACAACTATGCAATATGCTTACAAAATCCTTAACTTTTTAAAAAAAAATAATATTTGAATAAAGGGTCAAGTTTTACTAGACCTGGGCTGGATTTCCCGACAAAGTTGTCTCTTAGCACGCTACAATGACTCTAAAGGTAAAGTTATATCTTTTCTAGGCATGTTCCCCGAACTATACCTTGAGGTCGCTTAAGGTATACCTTCTTAAAGGGTTAGTTCACCCAAAAATGAAATATCTGTCATTAAGTACTCACCCTCATGTTGTCCCAAACCCGTAGGACCCGTAGTCTTTGGAACACAAAATAAGATATTTTTGATGAAATCCAAGGGTATCTGATCCACATATAGGCAGCAACGTCATTGCACCTTTTGAGGTCCAGAAAGGTACTAAAGACATCGTTAAAACCGTCGACGTGACTGCAGTGGTTCAAACTTAATATTATGAAGTGACAAGAAAAAAAAAAATAGCGACTTAATTCAACAAATTCGTCTGTCCCCTGTCATACTGTTACGCTATTTTCGTTGCAGAGCTTCAGTGTTTATATCTGAAAGTGGGCTCAGTATTGGCTGGCTCCTGCGTCAGCATCACACACATGCGTCGTGCTGCTCATGTGACCAGAGCTGACCAATATGTTTTAAAGCAGCATTGGACGTAAACACTGAAGCTCGAAAATAGCGTAGCAGTACATAAAAGTAAGTGGCCGATGAACTGGGAGAAGAATAAACTTTGTTTCATACACAATGTGTATCTGATATGAATAAAACACTTGAAATTAATAAAAATGAAATATGAATAAAAAATTGAAATAATTATTATTGCAGCTTCCATAGACATATGGAATTTGAATTTAACAAACTATAAATGTTTTTTTATATATAGCCTAGTACCTCATTCAAATGTCTATTTAAATGTCTGAAACCTAATAAAGCAATAAGCCCCAAGAAGCCGTGGTTTACAGTGAATTTATAACAGCTAAGGGACGCTGTTAGGCACGATGCAGAGTGGAGTAAATTCACTATAAACCACGTTTTCACGGGGCTTATTGCTTTTATAAAACGGTTACCACACAATACAAATATTAAAGCCAAAAAATCAATGCAACTTTCATGAAGTAAAATCACTAAAAGCCTTCCTTCCACTAGAAGAAATAGTCCCTGAGAGTGAACAGCAAAATAAAGTTACATTATTACGCCATTAGATGGCGGCAAAAATTGTCTTTATGAGCGAGTCACTCAGTCGCAAAGACTTTTAAATTGAAACTTGTTGTGAACACGGAACAAGACGCAAATAACAAATGCTTTGACTAGTGCTGTCAGTGTCAGTAAGGCATGGGAAAACCCATGTTAAAAGGACAAACGGATTTTTTATTATGAACATAGGACTGACCTAAAGGAAAATGAACATAGGACTGACCTGAAGGAAAATGAACATAGGACTGACCTGAAGGAAAATGCTAAATTTGAATGCAGGTAATACACTCAGTCACTCGATATCTCTCTCACAACACTCTTCTAAATAATGCAGTAAGTTTCAATGAACATAATCAATAGAGAACAAACATGTTTACGTTGCTAAGAGTGGTTGCTAAGACCGACGCAGCAACACACACATTCAGTGGCGCAGCGATACTTATGTAATGCGGTCAGCTGTATGTTTTCTGGAATTTTACAACCAGAGCCGTTTACAACGGCTTCGAACGTGGCTAAACCAATCAGAATCAAGGGCTGGAACTATCCATTTTATAAAATAAACCTAACGTGGTTGAAAACACTGAATAGTTGTGATATATGACAAGCGCTGAGTGCGTCTGGCTCAGTGCCAAAGCACTTTGAATGTAGCAATAATGCACTTAAAGGGTTAGTTCACCCCAAAATGAAAATAATGTCATTTATTACTCACCCTCATGTCATTCTACAGCCATAAGATCTTCGTTCATCTTCGGAACACAAATTAAGATATTGTTGATGAAATCTGATGGCTCCATTGAGAGCAAAGCCATTCAAACTCTCAAGGTCCATAAAGGTACTAAAAACATATTTGAAACAGTTCATGTGAGTTCAGTGGTTCTATCTTAATATTATAAAGTGACAAGAATACTTTTTGTGCGCCAAAAAAAAAAAAAAAAACGACTTTTCAACAATATCTATATGGGCCGATTTCAAAACACTGCTTCAATGAAGCTTCTGAGCTTTATGAATTTTTTGTTTCTAATTAGTGATTCGGATCTCCTATCAAACAGCTAAACTGCTGAAATCACGTGACTTTGGCGCTCCGATTCACTGATTCGATTCGTAAAGCTCAGAAGCAGTGTTTTGAAATCGGACCATATAGATATTGTTGAAAAGACTTTAATTTGTTTTTTTTTGGCGCACAAAAAGTATTCTTGTCGTTTTATAATATTTAGATAGAACCACTGAACTCACACAAACTGTTTCAAATATATTTTTAGTACCTTTATGGACCTTGAGAGTTTGAATGGCTTTGCTCTCAATAGAGGCCTCACCGAGCCATCGGATTTCATCAGCAATATCTTAATTTGTGTTCCGTAGATGAACGAAGGTCGGTTACATAGAACGAATTGAGGGTGAGTAATAAATTACATTATTTTCTTTTTTGGGTGAACTAACCCTTTAACGTTCTATCACACCAGTGTGATCATGCGCATCAAAGGGTTAAAATCAACCCCGTTTCGGGGGTTGAGGGGGGACAAATTGAAACTGAGGGGGGTACAAATCAGATCTCAATGGGCAATGCCCCATTTTGCCCCTCATGGTGCTGGGCCTGAGTTGGACCAACAAGATCTAAAAGCTGCTGAATTTCCTGCCGTGGTAGGCTTTTTTTTTTTTTTTTTTTCAATTGCAGCTTCTAACATGGTAGCCAGGGGACTAAAGTTTTCTCGGATGAAATAGTGCACATACACTAAATGCCGCCGTCTTTGATTTAGCACAATTATTCTCTGTATTTATGCCATAGTTTGACCAAACTCCCTACCACAATCATTCTTTCACAATCATTTAAATAGACTCATATGCCTTTACTGCCTAATGGTTTGCCAGCTGATGTAGTATATACCTTTATATATAATATAATCAAAAAGCTAACAACCATCAGTGTAATGACAATTTTATTCTTTGCATGAAAAAACTTAAATGAACCTAAATGAACACTGGTTTATTACAACTTCAGAATTATAGACGTAAAGAAGCTTTTTGCACAGTGATGGCCACTAGTGGAGTGAACTGCCAAGTGATAAAGTATAGCTAAGAGTAGTCCAGACCAACCTTATGAACGAAATGACTTAGAAGGTATACTTAACTTAGAACGTTTCGGGAAACACGTATTAACTGCATACTGTTACAGTGTGTTCTGTTGACTTTCAGTTTCTTGTGTAGTCTATGCCAGGCCAGACCAATATACAGCATTTTTTTTTATTATTTCTGAAATTACTTACTGTCTAATTTATACTATGAAACTATCCATTTGCACTTATAGATACCTACCATATATACATAATGCATCAAAATTTACTTCTATTCTCAGGAAAAAGGGATTGCATTAAACATGACGGAATAATGATCTCCCCTCTACAATTTGAGCAAAGGGGTGGAAAAGAATCAAGCAAGTGCTGGAAAACAAGTATATTATGCCAAAGCATACCCCTCAAGAGTCTCATGGAGGTGAGAACAGGAAGAGATTAGCACATTAGCTAATGTGCTAATGTGTCTCAGTACTTCAATACATTTAGTCAAAATATGAAACTGTATCCTTACAATTCTGTGACTTAAATTATCTTCTTTAACAAAAAATACTTTATTTTCTCTGTGCTTTTTCTTCAGATGGAAATTTTGAAGATACCTAAAGTTAACGGAAAATTTACCCTTCGTAAATGATGTGCCATGCATCATTTATTCAGCATTTTCTGACTCAATATACTGAGCTCATAAATCGACTAATTTTGTTCCACTTGCAATAAAGTCAGTCAATGAATGGGGTGTTGTAGTGTGAAATAAAGCTTGCCTATTTAATTACATTGTTACCTTTACATGAAGAGCAGTTTCATAAGAAGCTCAGAAAGTGAAGGCAGGTTATAAATACAGTATCATATGTGTTCAGACTACTACACACAGCATAACAGATAAGCTAGAATGAGATAAAGACAGCAATATATGACTTATGTCTGATTATAATATCAAAAGGTACTAAATGAGAGCTTCCCTTTGACAGTGCACTTTGCTATACTTTGTTTTATTGTATTGAATGTTTCAAAATATTGCATACTGTATTGTTAAAGTATAGTTAATTGATAAATATTACCTAAATACAATTGCTCTTTACATTAGGTGACCCATACAGAAATTGGGCACTTTTTTCTGGCTGTTTATCATAAAAATGATAGAAAGTGGGCAATAGAAGAGGGCAATCACTCTAGCCAGCACCGTAGGCCAAAAATACTGCAGCTACGTTTAAAAATCCTCAGGATTTAAATAAATAAAATACATTTTCTTACAAAAATCTATTAACACCATAACTTCACCATTATAAAATGAAATAAAAATTTTCAAAGCTTACTATTACCTCAAAATAATATGATCTGTCAAATTCCAAAGTCGAGAGGAAGTGACATCTTTGAGCCATGTTCAAATGTTGGCAAGTTCTATTTTCATGTAACATTCATAATTTTGTTTTTATTCATCCTTGACAAGATTTGTTAAGCATAGCATGTCCACCATGTCACACAAAATAAAAAGAAAAAATGTTTGTTTATATTTTTGTACTATTTATAGACAAGTCATGGTTACACTTTACAAAAGGTTTATTTGTTAGGCATCATGAACACAAGCGTTTTTTTTTCTTTACCACATTTCAAGTTCAAAAATGGAAAGATTCTAAGGAATATTTATGTTGTTTGTTTATGTTTGTCTCTGTGTGAAAGAGGATAACAGTAAAAGGGTTAATAATGTCAGCATGTTAAAGAAATCTTTTTTCAAGTACAATATTGCTCTGAAAATCCAGTTCCATTAAAAGGTTCTGAAAAGTATTTGCATGTGGACAAGGGGAAAAAAAGTATATTCTTTCTTATCTGTTGTTTTTATAGTTTTATTTTTACTCATGCATAACTGAACTGCTAGCAGCTTTCAGTTTCATTTCTGTCAAAGTGGGAGGGAAGTTTTGCACCACAAACAACTCAACATGGAGGAACCCATCCGCTTCCTGCTTTTCAAATAATGCAGATAATACGACAGTCTCCTTCATGAAATGATTATTTCAGAGTGTTATAGTATCTGACTGGCTGTGTGACAACAGAATAAAGGACAGCAAGGGATAAAAAGAGGAGGATGAAGAAACAAAGCTGTAAGAAGAGACGAGAGACGGAGCTGTCCTCCCTCTGCAAAACCAAGAAGAAGAAACAAACCAAGAGACAAAACTGTCCCAGTGAGTCCAAAGTATTTTTACTGACAAAATGACAGAACAGTGATGAATATGAAGTAATGAACACGTATGTTCTTTAAAATATGAAGAGGTGCAGATTTAAAACTTCTAATACATTTTTTTCACTGAACTGATTTAATTGTACTTGTTTCAGCGTCATCTGCAGGACACAAAAACTCTCAAAATAAATCTCAGCTTCCTGTTACATGTGGTCATAAAGAGGGCATCTTGCATTTGAAGAAATATAATAACAGTAGGTGCAGAAACATTTTTATATGTTAAAGAATTCAGTAATGTTTATGAGGAGCTAAGTTGGAGCTAAGGAGCTAAGATGTCAAATAACATCTAACTTCCAGAAGCTCTAAATCTAGTCATTTCAATAGTGTTTGAATAAACTGTTTTTCTGTCCTTAGAACAGAAGTGCATCTTCAGTGAAGGCCAGTGGTTCAAGCCCACTGAGTTTGAGAGGTTTGGGATGAAGGACAGGAACAAAAAGTGGAGAACCAGCATCCTTTGCAAAGGCATTCCACTCCAGAAACTCATAGAGGTGCATAAGACTGGTTTCAATAATTAATCATTACTAACAGTTTCAACTAATGCTCTTGTGTGCAATTATAATTAGCATTTAAAAAAAAAAAAAAAAAAAATTGGTGATTGGTGAGTTGGAACTCATTTGAGAAATTGAAGTTAAATAACAGTTCCTTGATATAAAAAATGACAGTGAAGATAACAACACTAAGACATTTAAATATGTTAATGACATATTCTAACTTTGTGCTATTTTCTATTCATATAGGATGGCTTTCTTTTATCAAAAAGCTTTCAGAAAAGCAAGGTTCAGGATGCACAGGTTTGGCTGCTTTTGGATGCTTTTCAGATTTGATGGAGGAATTAACCTTTCTAGACTGAAGCTTTCAAATGTGAAATAAGTTAAAGGCACAATATGTAAGATTTTTTTTTAATTAAAATATCCAAAAACCACTAGAACAGTGTTATATATTTTGTTGTCTTGTGTACTTAATAGGGTTGCACGATGTATCGCACAATCGATTCTTAGTGCGATTATGAAATCACAAAGGCTGCGATTGTTTTTTTATGTGCGGCTTGTCAATGAAGTATGGCTCCAAATGCTAATCCATCTGAAAGCACTGCGAGTTTGAATTGCTTATAATGTGCATTTGAAAAAGCAACACGTGTCAAACATCTTTCCAGACATGAGAAGCATTTATTAACATCTTGTCCAACAAAAGACAACATTTAATAACATGTTTTTACTCCAAACTCACTTCATAACGACAGTTGAGCGTCCTTCTGTGAGATGATGTGGCTTCTTACACAGAATAAGGCAGTTGTGTGTTTATTAGTCATGTTTAATCAATCAAAGCGTTTCAATCTGTTTATTAAGCTACAGAGAGAGTATGGGATTTTCTGGAATGACGCGTGTTCTACTTCGGCAGCAGGGCATATTTGCATTTTCTGCGCGAGAGCGCTCTTTGGCTTTCAGATGGAGAAGCATTTACTACTGATCACAGAGCCGTACAGCTCTGACAAGCTGCGTATAAAATAATCGCAGCCTTTGCCAAATCGCGTGCAATAAAATTTGCGATAAATTGCTATATATCGTGCAGCCCTAGTACTTATATTATCCCAGATGTTTCCAAGACTATTTAAATCCAAAGAAATAATCAATTTTAACTTGTCCTGTCCCTTGTCATTGCATTGCCATCCCCGTCCCTTGTCATTACAAAACCACGGAAACAACAAAGAAGCTTTAATATATATATTACATGTATTTATATATATCACATGTTGTCACGGTATGTGACCACAGGTGGAAGGAAGCAGGAGATTTAAAAAGAGCTCAAAGGTTTAATAATAACTCAAGAAGGCTGGTAAACACATCCAAAATACAACAGTGACAGAACTCAAACTGAAGGCTTATATACACAGCAGACAAAGGGAGAAACTAACTAGACACACCTGAACTGAAGAGACTACTTAATCAGTAACCAAGGGAACAAATAAGTGGCGGGAAACTGGGAACAAAGGAGCACATGTGACAAACAGAACAAAGTGTAAAACAGACAGACATGTGACATGTTTTATTTGACAAGGGAGCAACTGTTGTAAGTAGCAAATATAGCATAATCAGATACGGTTTTATTTTTAGTAACAGTAATACAGCACTTTATCCATCATACAATACGTTTTCAAATTAATTGCATGCCATTTATCAACACAAGCCATCCAGCATTTATTAATATGATAATCTAAAATCGATCTAGCTTACTACAGTGTGCAACAAGTGTCTCATAGAAGCCGCAGAGCGAACACTCAAAGTAATGTTATAACAATTTTCAACACACTCAAATATATCTAATATGATAAACAGAGCCGCATTACCCCACATACGCTTGACCGGAAGAATCGGAAGCGGCGACTGTGGCATAATAAAAGTTCCGCTGCTCGAGAGGCGTATGTCGCTCCAGCGACCTTGTTCAGCTACCACAACACTCGGCCCTGATCTGCTTCATAATACAATAATGTTAATATTCTCATCCATGAACATGATTTCTGCCTGAGTCCCGTCGGATTCTTTTCCACCGGCTGTGAGGTGAAGACGACAACTCCCAATCTCGCCGCCATCAAGCTACACCTTTGTTTTGAATAGGCGACCTCTAGCAGCAAAAAATTACATATTGTGCCTTTAAGAGTGACCATGATGTTCATCAAAATTTCTCCTTTCATGTTCTGCAGAAGAAAAAAAGCCCTGTTTGTTTGGAACAACAAGGTGAGTAAATTATGAAAAAAAAAAAATTGTTTTTAAATAGAAAATAAATATTCCTTTAGATCTTACAACAGTTATTCAGAAAGATATTTAATAAAATATTCTGTTTCCTGTTTGTGTATTTGTTATAGAATCAGATGAGATCATCAATGACAGTCAAAATAATGATGACGATGGTGATGTTATTGACATGAGCGTGTTTGAAGGTCTA
Organism: Hypophthalmichthys molitrix; assembly: GCA_037950675.1. Taxonomy (NCBI): domain Eukaryota; kingdom Metazoa; phylum Chordata; class Actinopteri; order Cypriniformes; family Xenocyprididae; genus Hypophthalmichthys; species Hypophthalmichthys molitrix. The sequence goes on along the minus strand of CM075494.1, from coordinate 18,418,236 downwards.
ACCTTACCTGTTACTTGTGGTTCTGACTCCGGCATCCTACACAAATGTCGCTTTGCCAAAGGTGTGTGAGTGGGAATGCTTTCATAATAATTATTATGAATATTAATATGTTGTTAGTGTTTTACATTTCTAACTATAAAATCTGAAGTGTTTCTTAAGATAAGTTAATATTTTTTCTCCTACATATTGACAATGAATATAAATACAGTGCTTGACTGCAGTGGTACAAGACTTTTCACTCAGTTTTGTATTTATCCCAGGGCATAGTGGGAGATGCATAAGAACAGAGAACTTCTGGCTGAGCCCTGAGGATTTCATCAAACTGAATAAACCAGATGGAACATGGAGGAAAGATATTGTGTCCCATGGAATGCCTCTTGGGAAACTTATAACGGTAAAAGAAAATGTTAAATAGGAAAAAAGAACATTTAAAAATCTGATTTAAATGGAGAAATTCAGAGAAACAAACAGTGGCTTTCGTTCCTCACGCAAAGCTATTTTATGGCTTCAGAAGACATAATATGTAATACAGAAAACAAAGCATAGTGACTACTTTTTAATCTTTTTGAAGCTTGAGAGAAGTCATGTAGGCCAGTGGTTCTCAACTAGTTTGGCCACAGCACCCACATTTTCTCATTGGTCATTAACCGACTTAAATCTCAAAAATGGTTGATACACACACAAGTATTGTCCCACTTTACTAAACTTACATATAAAATGTAACAATATCACTAACACAGATGAATAAACAGAATAAGATAGGACTATTAAATAGCAGTCCCAAACTAGTTTTTGTTAATGCAATAAAGTTAGTAAGTTAGTAAATGGTTATTGTTTTTGTTGTTTTGACCCAAACACAGCCCTGACGTCTAGGCTAAAATAACCAAATTCAAGGTTGTTTTGGCTAGAAGTGAGTTAATCATAGCCAGACTATATCGAAGCTATTGCTTGCTGGGAACTTTCTAAAAAACTTCAGACCACGGTTAGGTGTGAGTGGCACAAAGAAAAAACGTAAGAAAGGTCTTCAAAACCTTGTTGACCACCCATCATAACCTGCGGAATCTACAACTATCTACAACGAGTTCCAGAAATGGACACTGAAAATGTTAAGGTCAAAGTGATGGAGATCTGTAAAGGAGTGGTACCTGATCTTGCAGGAAAAATGAGGCGGTGGATGTAGCTCACAGATTAGGCAAGCCAGTGTCAGGTCGAGCAAGTGCCTATCATCCACTTAGCACTGCGCTGGGTAAGAGACTTCATCTGGAAGAGTGCAAATACAGTGACTACCTCAAAGAACGCAAACTGCGCTTCGGAGAAGACCTGACAAAAGAAGAAAAAGCATCCTGTGCACTGCTCTTACCGTATGTACAAAAAACATGGGGAAAAGGCTTACTTCATCAGCTCTAAAGCATACATTGCCGGCAAAGAAATTGTTCCAGAAAAAAAAACAGATAGCCTTCTTTTTGATTCCTGCTAGTGTTGAAACAAAATCAAGGATGGTTGTATTGAAGATAAGCACTTTTTTGTTTGCTATTTAGTTTACAATTATTATGTGACGTTCCTAATTTCAGGAGGAGTGAACCCAACTAATATTCCAGTTAACTGTCGGAGCATATAAGCAGCCACTCACCTTGCTCCAGCATCAGCTGTTTTGGCATCCCTCCACCTCTCCAACTCCACCAACATAATTTAGACATCTTGCTCATCTTACAAGCATTAGTAGTTCCACTGGGAGGTATATCTAAGCTTTAGTTTAGAAGTTGCATCCTCAAGCCTCATCCACTGTGGACAGCAAGCCAAATACGGTTAACTTTTCATTTTCCGTCGGTCTTAGTACACGATGTAACTACAGAAGAGTCAAGTTTTAAATAGGAAAAATATCGAAACTCTTTGGTCATTTTTTTGAGCGAGACGCTATTGGTCTAATCCGATTCAATGAACTATGCTAAGCTATGCCAAAAGTGATACCGCCAGACCCAGAGATCGGCTGAATGGATTCGAAAACAGTAAAACTCAACTGTTTAACTCTAGGGGAGTTGGAAAATGAGCCTATTTTCAAAAAAAGTGGAGTGTTCCTTTAATAGCTTAAAGATTACATGGGCAAACAAACTATTTTCAAATTTAGAAGGAGAAAAGCAGAGCTTTTTATGGTAGGCCTACTTTTTAAAAAAAAAAAAAATTATGTTCTATTAATGCCAGAGGTTTGAGGAACAGTGACTTAATTTTAGTTTTTGCCCTGAGGATTTTAATTTTAGGAAAAACAATTGAGGTTGAGGTGAGAAAAATAAATTGAGGTGAGATGTGGTTATGGCTCAAATCACTCAGGTGGAGTTATAGTTTTGTCACATAATTTCCAAAGAAAATGTGTGTGGAGCAAGGGCAACTCTAAAGGTCATCGAATAATACTACTGATTGATGTAAATGATTGAAAATGCATTATTGTTAATGTTTAAGAGTACTTTTTGTAAGATGCAAACACTTTGAAATGAGGTGAAATTGAAAAGCGTCAACTCTACCATGAGAAATAACCCTAATGCTAAATTAATCACTGTTGGAGACTTTATTTGCTCATGAATGGTTCCATGGACAGATGCCATCCGAAAGCAAACAGTGAATCCAATCTTTTACGTTTAAGTTACAGTCTTGACTTGACTGATATTTGTAGTTTAAAAAAACCCTCAAATTAGCAGTTTACTTGGAGCAACAAAAATGTTTAATTACAGTCACATATTGACCTTTTGGTTGATTTCTTCAGACTTAGAACGTTTTATTTTAGATATATTGTCTGCTGCTTTAACTGACCATATACAGTTATAAGTCTTAAAGTTGCATTATGCATAAGAAGCATAGAATTATTAGAGGATATTGAAAGCTCAATAATTCACTGCTAAATTATGAAGACTTGAAATCTGAGTTTTCCATAATCATTGGATCTCTGCAGTTAATAATGGTGAATTTGGTAAACAATGGGAACATGGTTGTTAGGACCTACGGTAAAAAAAAAAAAAAGCTAATAAAAGAAGGGCAGACTTAATTGAAATTTCATTGGAAATTAATAATTTAATAGAGAGAGGAACTTTCACTATTGATGATTATGCCTCTTAACAAAAACAAGAGTGCTCTACTAAAAACTGTATTACTATCACTTTTTTAGCATTATGTCTAATGAGCATCTATTAAAGGGTTAGTTCACCCAAAAATGAAAATTCTGTAATTTCTTACTCACCCTCATGTCGTTCTACACCCGTAATACCTTTGTTCATCTTCGGAACACAAATTAAGATATTTTTGATAAAATCCGATGGCTCAGTGAGGCCTGCATTGACAGCAAGACAATTAACACTTTCAGATGCCCAGAAAGCTACTAAAGACATATTTTAAATGGGAAGTTTTAAATAGGAAAAATATCTAAACTCTTTGGTCATTTTTGAGCGAGATGCTAACGGTCTAATCAGATTCAATGATCTATGCTAAGCTGCAGCCAAAAGTGCTACCGCCAGACCCGGAGATCAGCTGAATGGATTCAAAAATGGTAACACTCAACTAGAGTTGGAAAATTAGCCTATTTTCAAAAATAGTGGCGTGTTCCTTTAAAAGGAGTAGGGATACTGATCAAATAATGAGAATAATGAGGCTAATTGATGTATCAAATAATGAGACTAAGGGCCAGATTTACTAACAGCTTGTGCCAGCGCAAACCCTCTTTTGGCATTAAAAACTACTGTCAGGATTTGAACTAAAGACACACAGTGCAAAATTAGCACTGAAAAGGTGTGGAAAGGGTTATTTTTGCGGCTAACCTTATTGCATATGCATTTGTAGGAGTTTGGGAGGAGAGTATTTAAATGAATCATGCAAGGTGACTTACTAAAGTTTGTGCTCGTCAATTTATTGGTATTTGCGCCATTATTTACCATTTTAAAAAAGCATGTCTTAAACCAGATGCTAATTTGCGCAGCTCTTGTTACATTGTGTTGGTCGTTATGGAAATGATCCGGCTGCATCTGTGTTCTTTAATTTGCCCGTCATCACTAGATCATGCGCAGAACTTTCTACTCCCATCTGTGCTTTTTTGGAATTGTGCTCTCATGCTATTTTGCCCTGTTTAGTAAATCTGGTCCTAAGTTTGATACTTGCATGTCTTGCCCATTTGAACAAAACTGTCCTGATGCAATTTGTGGAGGCTCCTGTTGATCTTTGCTGAAGTTGTCTTGATGAGAGAGAACCAGTTTGAGTCAGAGGATATTTGATGAATAGAAAGAGAGGGCCACAGCCTTGCACAAAGACTCATCTTAACATTGGACTTCCTCAAAATTCTGACATGAAGAATTCTTGTAATGATGTAACCTGCAAAAAGAATCACCACTTAATGCATAGACGGTCAGTTTGTCTGGATAGCTGTCTGAGTGTTTTTGTAGTATAAACAATACTGATGTTTTCACATACTTTCCAGAAAGGCGTTTTGGAACCACATACGGTCAACTGTGATTGTGAGATCTGCCAAGAACTGGATCAATACCTAGTAAGACATAATCGCTTGCAATTACACAGTCATGTCCAAACATCAGCATGACCATCGAAATTCATCACAACTCACAACTTCAAAAAATTGAAATTATTTCTAAAATGTGCTTTAAAATGGTACAGTTTCATTTCTTAACGAACTCTTGTCCCAGCAGAATGATGACGTGTGTTTCGTGTGTGACTCTGGGGGAGATCTTGTGTGTTGTGACGAATGTCCACGAGCTTTTCATTCACACTGTCATCTACCATCTGCAGACGGAGATTCACCTGGGTGAGAGAGACAGAAAACCTTTACCTGGTTTAGACAAACTAAACATTTGACTTCGTGCAATATTGTGTGTTTTGTCTGTACAGAAGCAAGTGGAGCTGCACATTCTGTGTGATGAAAAAAACGGAAGATTCCAGTCAAAAGACCCAACAGGATGTTTTAAGCAGTCCAGTCTCTCAGTACATAGTGGTAAGGTTTGTGCAAAACATTTTGTCCTTATAATGGAAGTCAATGGGTTCCTAAATAACATTTATTTTACTGTATAGACGAAAAATTTCAACTTTTTGTGTGAACTAACACTTACAGTTATGTTTGTTTCTTTTTTCTCTTTCAGCACTGCCAGTGTTTGCTGTTACACCTGCTACATGAGAACATGACTGACCCCTGCACCAATGTAAATATCATCTTTAGCAGCTTCATCTGTCTGTTTTAGATTATTTAATGCTGGGAGGTAAATATACATGCATGTGACGTCTCCACTGCTGGTGTTCAGGTTCCAGGACACAGTGAAAACATTTGTGGTCCCATGATGCTGGGCAGAGTGAAGCTGAACCTGGAAAATAATGATTATCAAACAGTGCGAGAGTTTGTCTCGGATATTGAATACGTTTTTCACCACTGCACATCCAACAGGGTGAGTTTCACTCGGGCTTGCAAATGTTATGTAATGACAGGAGTCTTACAAATTTGCATATTGTCCAATTTACATTGACTGAATTCTGCATTTTTTTTTCTTTCTCTTCTCTGTAGGACAATGACTTCAGTAGAATGACCTCTAGGCTGAAGGAAATGTTTGAAACCATCTTTAAGCTCATATAGGACTGAAACAACAAGCCCACATTATCAACAACTCAGACAATAAAAAACTGTAAAGAATTTTTTGTTGTTGTTTGATCTCAAATGACCCGTTTTAAGGGCCTGCGCTGTAGCCCAAGACAGCCCTCCCAATTCCAATTCAATAGAAGAAGACACTAGTGATGGCAGAAATAAAGCGTTTTGAAAAGTAAAGCCAAGGCATTTCGATCGCTCCTTGCTGGCTGCATTATAGGTCATAAACCCGCCCTCTCCATGTAGGCTGGTAATTGAATGGTATGCAAGCCAAACAAAGTAATTTCAACAAAGTAATTTCTTTTCTACAGTCTATGATACACCTTTATAAACCACGGATCCTTAAAAAGTCAAAGTATTAAATTAGATTTTTAAAATTTAAGGCCTTAAAAGTCTTAAAAAGTCTTATTTTTACTTATGAGAGGTCTTATGTCTTTAGTCAAAGTGTCATCTAAAACTTATCTAAATCATGTACCAAATTAAAACTATCTAATCAGCGTACATATTATTTTAATTATTCTTTTTTTTGTGGATTTGCTTGTTCACGTGACAATTCGCGGCATTCGCAAAAGCGTATTATGTCCTGCACACGAAAGGAAGAGAGAAGCAGAAGAAAATGGGCCATGTAAATTCAGTTGTATGTTCATTCTTTTGTGCATTGGGGCGGGTGTGCGATATGTCTCGTCTGTGATGACATAGTAGCCTAGTTCAGTGGCTCTCAAACCTGTCCTGGGGACCCCCAACTACTGCACATTTTGCATGTCTCCTTCATCTAAAGCCCGGGATACACTGCACGACGTTTGGCTGTCCCAGACAAAAGATTGCCATCTTGAAACAATCGTGGCGATTTCTGTGATCGTGGATGTTAATCGGTGGTCCTAATGTCGTACAGTGAAAGAGGTTCAAAGACGGCCGTTTTCCCGGTCTTGCGACCAAAGATAGCCTACGATCATTTTCTGACAGTGTCAGATATTCAGGATGATCATCGCAGTGTGTGTTTGCTGCAACATACGTCTACTGACCAGCCAATAAAAATGCGACATGAAATCAACGCGACATGTCACCAGAACTTAAAACTGCTTACCTCAAGCTCTTTTCCCTTGTTCTTTCGCCGCTTCCTTTTTTCCAACACATATACAAACTACAACTGCCAAAGTGTGATTCAACATGATCTTTTTGTTTACCACTAACGCATGCTGATGACATTTTATTCTCCTATAGAAACTTGCATCGTAGCCTACAAGTCAACAGGTGTCATGATCGTACAGTCTACATGCATGTTGTACCCAAGTTTAATAGATCCATGTCGCACAGTGTGATAAAGTAATGATCTTATAGGATTGCTAAAATCGTGCAGTGTATCCCAGGCTTTAGTCTAAATGGCTTATGACGCAGTACTCGTTCCGTATCTAAGGGAACCGAGGTTACATTAGTAACCGAGCTGACATCAAGTGTGTCACTCACGATTATGCGTGATGTAGGTATGCAGTTATATGGCCTCAAAATTTGCGCAGATGAGTTTTTATTTATATTACATGATCTAAACGTTATTACAGTATCAAAAGTTTCCCCCAAATATCAGCACGATTGCAAATGTGATATTTATTTTATACAACAGTTAAATGAACAATAGGTTAAGGCTTTACCCTGGCATGCACTTATTTATTGTAACATGGCAGCAGTTTTTCTTTTAAAAAAGGGAGCCTGATTGTAAAGCAATTGCTCCGGTTATTTGAATTATAGATTCATAAACAATACAAGATGTAAAAATGAAACAAACAAACAAATAAAAGCATAGCAATGAGTTTAGAAAAAAATTCTAAGGTTTCAAAGCCTCAAAGTTTACAGTTTGAATCGATCTGTCATGTTATTTGCATCCGTTAGCCACAATATTTCAATGTCTACTTATTTAAGTGTAAACAAAGCTTCATGTTTGTTCTTGATGCGATCTGCCTCTGTGTGAAAAATCGATAGATAAACGGATGCTTAACAAAGTGGGTTCAAACTCGCAGTCGCTGCACCACGTGTTAATGAGGCGCATGCACGCGAAGGGGAGTACGATATGCAGTGTTGCCAAGTCCGCGGAATTGGGCTACTTTTACACTGATGCTGGTTGTTTTTCAAGTCCACGGGTTGAAGCGACCCCAAATAACGTGATATTTAGCCCCTGCAATGCAGGGTTACCCAGCCAAAAACGCGGATTTTATCCCCGGAACGCGATTTTTACACTGGGTAAAAACTTTGTTGTAAAAAACCTGGCAACGCTGACGATAAGCCCGGGAGTGAGATGTTGGTACAACACCTCTTAGAAGTTTCTTTCATTTTCATCTTTGGGTGAGGTTGCAAGACAGAAGCCCGATGCTGTCAGGTAAAGCAATGCATTTTACAAAATACTATGGTATAAATTCTGCAACGATTAATGTAAATCTAGGAAAGCTTTTTTTTATTATTATTAAAAAACAACAACATAATATTTTTAACACTATCCCCTAGTTTCACAGACAAGGCTAGTCCTAGACAAAAATGCACGTTTGAGCTGTTTTAACTGAAAGTAACTTGTACTTACAGATCTTAAAATATGTCAGTGCCATTGTTTTGTCACAAGTTGCACACCAGTAATGTTTTTTTTTTCTAGTGAACGTTTATAAAAGTTACTTAAATGCTTGATCTAAGGCTCCTGGCTTAGGCTAAGCCCTGTCTGTAAAACCGGGCCTATACTTTGTTGGCCTACGGCTATCTTGCATTAAAAAGTCAAGCTGCGTCCGAAATCGCGAACTGTTGAGTAGGTAGGCTACATTTGAATTTAAATTTACCCCACGACCATTGAAAAAGTAACACTCGGTAACACTTTAGAATACTGATCCTTCTTTAATGAATTACTATACAGGAACAAATGAGTATAATGCATTATTAACACTCTAGTAAGTACTATTAACTAACAAGAAACTCTGATTAATGAATTAGTAAGTAATAGTGCTCAGTTGAAGGTGGTAGTTCACTGCTTCTGTAAAACACTTTATAAACACTGTTTTTAAAAGGTGCTATGTAAATAAAACTTTATCTACTTAAAAGTTATACTATAACTCAATACAACTGTACTATTGTCTACATTACATTTTTCAACAATCTGTACTTTATCAGAGTATTCTAACACAAGGACGCCTCTGCTAAAAGAGTGTCTGCATGTTTTTATGTTTGAATTAGTAAGTTGATAACTGATTCCTTCATTTTTATTTTTAAGCGCCGCTCATAGTCCTCCAGAGTTTATGGAATCATGTAATGGTTTGTACCGCAGACAGATATTTGTGGTATGGTGTATGCTGCTACTGTTTTGAGTTGTGTGTGTTTGCAATGAACGCTGACCTCTGTTGCATGTATACAGGTGCTGGTCATATAATTAGAATATCATCAAAAAGTTGATTTATTTCACTAATTCCATTCAAAAAGTGAAACTTGTATATTATATTCATTCATTACACGCAGACTGATATATTTCAAATGTTTATTTCTTTTAATTTTGATGATTATAACTGACAACTAAGGAAAATCCCAAATTCAGTATCTCAGAAAATTAGAATATTACTTAAGACCAATACAAAGAAAGGATTTTTAGAAATCTTGGCCAACTAAAAAGTATGAACATGAAAAGTATGAGCATGTAAAGCACTCAATACTTAGTTGGGGCTCCTTTTGCCTGAATTACTGCAGCAATGCGGCGTGGCATGGAGTCGATCAGTCTGTGGCACTGCTCAGGTGTTATAAGAGCCCAGGTTGCTCTGATAGTGGCCTTCAGCTCTTCTGCATTGTTGGGTCTGGCATATCGCATCTTCCTCTTCACAATACCCCATCGATTTTCTATGGGGTTAAGGTCAGGCGAGTTTGCTGGCCAATTAAGAACAGGGATACCATGGTCCTTAAACCAGGTACTGGTAGCTTTGGCACTGTGTGCAGGTGCCAAGTCCTGTTGGAAAATGAAATCTGCATCTCCATAAAGTTGGTCAGCAGCAGGAAGCATGAAGTGCTCTAAAACTTCCTGGTATATGGCTGCGTTGATCTTGGACCTCAGAAAACACAGTGGACCAACACCAGCAGATGACATGACACCCCAAACCATCACTGACTGTGGAAACTTTACACTGGACCTCAAGCAATGTGGATTGTGTGCCTCTCCACTCAGCAGCAGTCCAGTCCTTTTTGTCTTTAGCCCAGGCGAGACGCTTCTGACGCTGTCTGTTGTTCAAGAGTGGCTTGACACAAGGAATGCGACAGCTGAAACCCATGTCTTGCATACGTCTGTGCGTAGTGGTTCTTGAAGCACTGACTCCAGCTGCAGTCCACTCTTTGTGAATCCCCCCCACATTTTTGAATGGGTTTTGTTTCACAATCCTCTCCAGGGTGCGGTTATCCCTATTGCTTGTACACTTTTTTCTACTACATCTTTTCCTTTCCTTCGCCTCTCTATTAATGTGCTTGGACACAGAGCTCTGTGAACAGCCAGCCTCTATTGCAATGACTTGCCCTCCTTGTGCAAGGTGTCAATGGTCGTCTTTTGGACAACTGTCAAGTCAGCAGTCTTCCCCATGATTGTGTAGCCTACAGAACTAGACTGAGAGACCATTTAAAGGCCTTTGCAGGTGTTTTGAGTTAATTAGCTGATTAGAGTGTGGCACCAGGTGTCTTCAATATTGAACCTTTTCACAATATTCTAATTTTCTGAGATACTGAATTTGGAATTTTCCTTAGTTGTCAGTTATAATCATCAAAATTAAAAGAAATAAACATTTGAAATATATCAGTCTGTGTGTAATGAATGAATATAATATACAAGTTTCACTTTTTGAATGGAATTAGTGAAATAAATCAACTTTTTGATGATATTCTAATTATATGACCAGCACCTGTATCTGTTTTGGCCTTCTTTCTCAAGCAGAGTAACTATATCCACCTTTTGACTTGCGGCCACAAAATCACTTATTTCCTCCCTGGCTCCACATACTCATCTCTTTATCATTCCCATCATTCTGAATTGTTCTTTATGAATGAATTCTAAATGAATAAGTAGTCTTGATTCTTGTCTCACTGGAACTTGGCCATTACAGTCTCTTCTCAGTAGTGACTGCACCACAAAAGCTACTGGTCAGTGCTATTAAAAGAGTTGGTGGAAAAATATTTTGTCAAGTGGGAAAAAAGCCATATAGATTTTTTGCTTTTGAAAATCTTAAAAATATGCATTTTCCACACAATAAGCATGTTTTGTTTCAACAGCTACAGTGTTCTCTTGTGTAATGACACAACTATTGTGACTTGAGTGGCAAAAAGAGAACACTTGGGTGAGCAAACAAACCCATTCTTATCACTATCAAATCTATTTAACACAAAAAATTAAAATGTCTTATGTGTGTGTGTGTGTGTGTGTGTAAGAGGAAGGAATAGTGTTGGACAAGTAACTGATATTTTCCCACAGTATATGTTACCTCAAACATGCAAGATAAATTATGTTTTCTTGTAAATAGATACACACCAGTCAGTGGCTGAGCGTAAAGACAACATGGCAACTTATGGGCAGGAACCTGGAAAAAAGGAAAAACATGGCAAGTTACCTAAACAAAAGTGCAATTGAGCTTTCTTAATTTGTTGATTAGACATTCAACAGAATGTCTAATCAACAAATTAATTTGACATGAATATTTTGCAGTGTTAAAAGTATAGCCATTCCATTCTTTCACAAATCAGTTTGATTCTGAGTCATAAGTTCTTGATTCAATTTCAATTTTAAGTAACACTTTAGTATGGGGAACACATATTCACTATTAACTATGACTTTTCCTTCAAGTTAAGGAACTAGTTAAAAGTGAGAATTGTTCACCATACTGAAGTGTTACCCAATTTGATTCAATATTGATACATTTGGATATTAGGTACAGTACATATATTTTTACAACACATCTCTCAATTAATGCTGAAAACTATACAGGGAACTCTGTCAGATTTGAATACAATATCTCAATACAATGGCTCAAGAGTTCACCCAAAAATAAAAATTTACTCACCCTCATGTCATTCCAAACCCATAAGACTTTGGTCAATCTTGAAAACATATATTAAGATATTTTTAATAAAACCCTAGAGGTTTCTATCTCTCCATTGAAAGTCTGTAAGCTCTAATATGTCTGACAGTTCTTTTTTTTATTGTAAAAAAAATGTAAATTTGAATTATTAAATCATTAAAATTTATGGAAGAATAATGGTAAAATGCTGCATGATGTAGATTACTTTTATCTTTATTTTTAGGCAACATTCTTCAGCTGCAACACGATTGCAAGGTAAGGTAATGCATTTCAATGCAGGCATAATCATATATTACATATTTTCAGCATAATGACAAAGCATACAGCTTTATTTATAGCATGTGTGGCATAATATTAATTACCTTAAAACTTTACTGTATTCTGTAAATAATAAAAAGCTAAAATATATAAACTTCCATAAAATCTAAATTAACAGTTTAAATGCCCTTTACTTATTTAGCAGAGAGAAGACAGTGAGAAAAGAGAATCGGGAAAAGAACCATCCCAATGTGAAGACAAGGATCAGATCAAATTGGAAAACATCAACAAGCTCTTTAATAGACTCGAACTCAGTCGTGAAAACTCCTACAAACTGTCAAGAGACTTTCTACAGGTAACTCCTCCACAACAAAGGCATGAACCTTGTAATAATGAGAAGAATTTGGTTCAAACATATATACAAGGACTCCTGATGGCAGATTACACAGCAAGATACATTCAAACGGAAGAAAAAAGTGAGGTGCTTAATGCAAAAGGTGCCATGGTTTCTGATGTGCAAGGGGGTAATGCCTTTGAAAACATTTTCAAGAGATCTGTGCATGTTGATAAGAGCAAAAGGCATCCAATTCACCCAATGGACATTCAGATGGCAGTGTTTCTCTGTGCAGATAATTTCCTTCGTCAGCTTATGGTAACAAAACTCTCACAATGTCAGTATGCTCTTCCTCTGCTTGTGCCTAATATATTTACCAAGGAGATTGAATTTCCCCTGTGGACCTTCAGGCAATTTAAGAAAAGCTGGAAGTCCCACGAAGAAAACATCAGTAAAAACCAGACAATCTACAAGGCTGAGACACCTATGGTTGCCTTTTTTAGATTTTCAGCAGTTTCTTCATCCAAATCAGAATTAATGAACAACCTGATCAATGAACGCCATGAAACTTTCTTTCACAGACACTGCCGTGGAAGCAGCAAATACCGCCTGCTGATGGATGGAGTGGTTGAGATCGCCTGGTACTGCCCTTCTGGCGAGAAAACTGATAAATTCACGGATTGTGTTGCCTTCTGTAATCTTCATGGCGATGCACAAGCTAATGACACACAGCTACAAATTCTGACTGATAAGTCCTCAATAAATGTAGTGCTTTTGCCAAATCTTGATAAGAGTGACAAAAGTATGAAAATAGTGGAAGAGCTCTACAACAGCACAAAGCCTCTCATTTGCCTTCTGACTGAAGATGATTCAGGTGTTTCCAAGATGATGGAAGGCAAATATACAATTGGCTTGAAAGAAAGAAATAGATCAGATATATCAGAGGAACTTAGAAGAACCATCAATGAGTGCCTCTCAAAACCACTGTCAGTTTTCAAACTTGAGAATATGGGCGAACATTCAGGAATCAAAGTTGATGAGAATGATGTTGACTGCAGAATAGGAAAAGAGGCAGCAGAGAAGATGATGAGACTACTTGAGACCAAGGAAATGTCCAAAATCAAAGAAACATTTCTGCCTTGTCAGGGAAAACTGTGGCACGACTGGTGTCTAAAGAACAAAGAACTACATCGACCTCAAGGGAACAACATTGAAATGCATAACAGCCAAAAACAAACAGAAATGCACAAAATCCGAGAGAAGCAGAAAAGAATTGGCCTCAGTGAATTTTTAAAATTGTTTATTGAAAAACAAAATTCCATAAATAAAGCTGAGAAGATGTATTCCCTTAAATGGCTGGGGATCCTCCTGGATGAATATACTTCAAAAGATCTCTGCAAGCTTCATCATGAGTATTATGAAACATGGTCAAAAGTGCTGGATTTGAAAAAGGAACATGATAAATCTGCGCAACTGACAGCAGAACAGTCACAACTAGAGAAGCTATCTGAAAAACTGAATTTAGCATCATTTGGCTTGGAGCACATATTAAGAGAGATTGCCCAGATATATGAATCGCACATATCTGTGATAAAGAATAAAAGATCTGGATGTGAACTAGATGTCAAATCTCTCCCACAGTTTGCTGCAGAGCTCATGATCTCTGGATACCCACTGGAGCTGATGGACGGTGATGCATCTCATGTTCCTCTGATTTGGGTTCAAGCGGTTCTAGATGAACTTAGCAAAATGCTGGGAGACCAGAAAGTCTTTGTGTTGTCAATTTTGGGTATTCAGAGCACTGGAAAATCCACCATGCTGAATGCCATGTTTGGACTGCAGTTTGGGGTCAGCGCTGGGAGATGTACCAGAGGAGCTTTCATGCAGCTGGTCAGGGTGTCTGAAGAACTGAAAACCCAGTTAAACTTTGACTACATTATTGTTGTCGATACTGAGGGACTTCATGCTCTAGAATTGGCTGGCAGGTCAACAAGACATCATGATAATGAAATGGCAACATTTGTAGTTGGTCTTGGAAGCATGACTTTGATCAACATCTTTGGTGAGAATCCAGCTGAGATGCAGGACATTCTTCAGATTGTTGTTCAGGCCTTCTTGAGGATGAAGAAGGTGCGACTGAATCCCAGCTGCATGTTTGTGCATCAGAATGTTGGAGATATCACAGCGGGCGAGAAGAACATGGTAGGGAAAAGGCGCTTGCAGGAGAAACTAGATGAGATGACTCAACTTGCTGCTAAAGAAGAAGTGTGTGGTGCAGAATGTTTCAGTGACGTCATTGGATTTGATATAAAGACTGATGTGAGGTACTTTGCCCAACTCTGGGAAGGCAGCCCACCAATGGCTCCACCCAATCCAGGTTACAGTGAAAATGTGCAGGAGCTTAAGAACACAATCCTATCCCGTGCATCACAGTATAATTGTGTGACACTGGCACAATTCAAAGATCGTATTGGAGACCTCTGGAACGCTCTTCTGAATGAAAACTTTGTTTTCAGTTTTAAGAATACTTTGGAAATTGCAACATACAGAAAATTAGAAGAGGAGTATGCAAAGTGGACCTGGAGTCTCAGAAGCGCCATGCTGGAGATTGAAGACAAATTGCACAACAGAATCAATAACAAGCAACTGCATAAAGTTGAGAGTAGAGATTTGGAAAAGGAGATGGCAGAGACCAATGAAGAGGTGAAACAGTCCATGAAGCTTTACTTTGAAGAACACAAAGAAAAGGAGATGCTGATTCAGTGGAAATTGAAATTTCAAGAGAAAATCAACCACCTTCATTGGGAGCTTGTGAGAGATGCAAAAAGAAAACTAGAGAACATTATCTATCAAAAGAAAGCTCTCACCAAACTGGATGGAGAGAAAACTCTGCTTGAGCGAAAACTCCTTGAGAAAAGCAAAGAGTTTGCATTCAGGCTCAAACAAACAGGTCTTGATGAAAAAGAGCTGAAGGCACAATTTGATATAGTGTGGGAAATGTGGGTCTCTGAGTTGGCAGGGAATGTTCAACCTTTTGAAGAACTTAACGTAGTAAGTGACATTATTACAATAATATCTGAAATTCATGAAAAAGCGCTTGTGCTTGACAGATTAAATAAATTTGAACGCATACATCAAATCACTGATTTCACCACATATGTAAATCTCATCGGAAAATTCTGGAAAAACAGACTGTTTGGCCTTCCACCAGAAGAACAAGAGTCAATAAAACAATTGGTGTACACTATTGGTCGTGAAACTGTGAACCAGGTGAAGTCAAAATCAGTTGCAAACACAGGCTACAACCCAAGCTACATTCAAGAAATTGCACAACTTGTAAAAATGATTGTAGGAAACCACAAGTGCAAAAAAGCACAATATGAATTCAAGAAAGAGTTCACAGTTGATCTGACAATCAGTGCTTGTAAGTGGGCAGGTGAGAAGTTTGCAGTGCTTCATCAGGTGTTCAGAAACAACAATGATCCTTCGATTTATTTAGAAAGAAAGAAACCAGAATACTACAGTGTGTTCCAGGGATTCTGCAAAGGAGCGAAATCTGCTGCAATATTTGGAGCCTTGATTTGTAGTGAGCTGAAAAACCCGATTCTCCAGAGTGCCTACAACAAGGCTGCAAATGATCTTGCTGGAGAGATGCGGACAAATATTCCAGCATTCAAAGGCAACAGGTCAAACCTGGAGAAACACATTCTGAAAGCACTAGCAGATGAGGAGGACTTTAAAAAGTTCATTCAGTACATACATTTACCAAGGAACCACTTTGAAGATTTCATCAAAGCTGAAGTGAAAACATATATATCAGGGGAGAACTCCCCAGCTCTTGCAATGATTAATGGGAACATCAAGAACAAGGGGCAATGTGTCATCACAGCTGCTGAAAAAGCAACAACTGAAGTCTCTAGGAAACATGGAGATGCCAATATGTGGCTGGAGATATTCTCAGACTGTCTGAAAGACGAGCTTGAATATAGTAAAGAACATCTCACTGGTATCTGCTGTGAGGACATCACTAACTTTGAACTTCTAAATGAGGTTGTGAAAGAAGAACTTCAGCCCATCACAGAAGAGTCGAACAAATACTTAAAAAAACCCTCTGATATTGAAATGAAAATGTTCAGGGAACCACCAGATGAGATTTTGATTGAACACTTCTGCCAATGCTGCTGGGTTCAGTGTCCCTTCTGTGGTGTCGTCTGTGTTAACACAATGGAGGACCATCTTGGAGATCACATTGCTCCCTTCCATCGTAACTGTGGGATGAGAGGGATGATTTACAGAGATACAGATAATCTTTGCTTGGAATTCTGCACATCTTCAGTGGCAAGTGACAGCAAATCCTTTTACCCAACATCTGACTCAGATGAGACAGTTTTATGGAAGGAGTATAGAACAGCAGGTCCGGATTTTGAGAAATGGAGCATCACACCTGATGTCTCAGAGCTGCCATTCTGGAAGTGGTTTGTGTGTCGATTCCAGAATGATTTGGAAAAGCATTATAACAAAACTTTCAGTGGTTATGGTGAGATTCCAAAAGAATGGAGATCCTACACCAAAAATCAAGCTTTGGAGAGTTTGGAGAAATACCTGTAAGTTTAATTGATGCCTTAAATTTTTAAAGTGGAACCAAAGTGTCCTGTAAGACCCAGAGTTTATTTCCAATAAGCTGTTGTTCTCACCACTTTCTAAAGGCCTTTTTATGAAAAGATTATAATTATATTTGTCATATTTTTTTATATAATCATTATTTTATATGATCATGTGTACCATTAGTTTCCTTTGATGTTCAGGGTTTTTGATTGGTTTTTATTTTTTTATTACATAATTTGAAAAAAAAGGTTTTTTTTAAGTCTACTTTTTGTAACTGGAGTTTTTAGTAACATTGTTACCTTTACCATCATATTCTTAGGTTCCCAATACAATTATACTGTACTTTTTACAAAAACATTTAATAAAACTGATTTTTTTTTTTTTTTTTTTTTTTCTCCTTGAGCTTTTTCTTAATGTAAATAATGTTGCTTAGAGTAAAATATTTGCAGGACAAAAACAATTTTAGAAAGTATGATTTAGATCATTTTGTTTGGAAGCTGTGTCTGGGAAATTGTTTTTTGCTATAATAACTGGCTGATTGTACATTATTGTGAAATGTGTAGGTAATTTTTCCCCTTGAAGCCAAGTTTGCACTTGCTAACAGTCATTACCAAAAGAGGGCAGCATTAAATCATGAAAATCAGTAAGAGTGAAGGTCAGAAACAGAACTGCTCATAGAATACAGCAGGTATAATAACATTTTTATAGCACTGGAGATTACTGCCAGTTGAATTGTTTCATAATTTTCATAATAGTATCTTGGTATTTTCAGTTTAATTAAACATTTATGGAAACGTAAAAGGTTTTTTTAGATTCTTACTTTTTTTTTTTTTTACATGTGGAAGCACAGGTTATTCAGTATCAATGAATTGTTATTACATACACAGTTAATGAGGTACGTAAATAAAACAACACAACAACAATATGCAGCAACAATTTAAAACCTGAATAATGCAGATTATAGATGATCACCTACAGACAATATTACATGATCTCCATTAATCTTCAGAAAGTTCCCGTACAGTTATGTCAGTTGAATTAAAGAATGGTCTGTGATTTTGTTACAGATGTGGGGGATCTGGTGAGTTTCACTGTCTGACTTTTGCGTCTTAGTGGATTCTCAGCTAGTTTCCGTGCATCTTCCTCTTCTTCTCTCCAGAGCTCACACTTTTTCCTCTCTAACTCCTCCTCATCTTCATAATTCTCCTCCAGCTCTCTCACTTTTCGTGCTATCTCCTCCTGTCTCTCTTCCAGAATCTTCTCTTGTTTTTCACGTATCTTTCTCTCTGAAGTCGGGTAAAACGAATTTGTGTAGCAGCCTTTGCCATTGATGGCCAACAAAGTATCAATCTTCTCTAGAAGTTTGGTCACTTGCTCAAAGTTTCCCGTGTTCTTGTTATTGAAGAACACAAATCCACCGCTGCAAGTGCGAATAAAGTCTCTAAGGTCTTTATCTGAGCTGGCAATAACGTTATTCGGGATCTTCCCTTCTAGTCGATCTCCATGTGTGAAAAGAACAACTGTGTAATTCCAAACATTCTTTCCGAACATGTCCTGGATCAGCTTGTGCATGTTCTTGTCCTCATTGGTTAAATTTCCCACCGGCAGGACCAGCACAAACACATGTGGTCCTGGTTTATAGAGCGTGACAGATTTCATGATCTCCCTGACCACCTCCTTCTCTATTCGATTGATCTTATTCAGTCCCGGCGTGTCGATTATGGCCACGGGCCGGCCGTTGATGTTTCCAGATGCTCTTTCACAGAACTTTGTGACTCTGCTCAGTTGCATGTCCGTGTTGAAGGCGTTCCACCTAAGGATGGTGTTTCCAGTTGAGCTTTTTCCAGACCCCCTCGCTCCCAGTAACATGATGCGCAATTCCTCTGCCTCTGCTGGAAAAAGATAATGCATATATTTCAATATGTTGAGATTTTAAACTTGGTAGCTTGGTAGCAGCAGTTCACCCAAAAATGAAAATCATTTACTCACCCATACATCTTTTTTCTTTTGCATTTCTTCTTCTGTGGAACACAAAGTGTAATTTGGAACATTTTTTAAAATAACAAAATATATTTTTTTGTGTTCCACGAAAGAAAATCAAACAGATTGGAACAAAATGAAGGTGAGTGAATGATGGCAGAATTTTCATTTTTGGGTGAACCATCCTTTTAAATTACCCCATGATTTACTCACCCTCAAGCCATACTAGGTGTATATGACTATCTTCTTTCAGACTAATACAACTGGAGTTACATTAATAATGGAAACCACCAGTTTGACACTCAAGAAAGTGCATCTATCCATCATAAACAAAAGAAGCAAAGCGATGTGTTTGTGTAAGAAAAATATCCATATTTAACAAGTTATGAAGTAAAATAACTAGCTTCCGCCAGAACACCTTCCATATTCAACTTACAAAAAAAGCGTGTTTCGTAAGTTGAATACAGAAGGCGTAGGACGTAGTGTAAAGCGTTTTGAACCTCGAGAGGCGTTACACTTTCTTCCTAAGTTGAATATGAAAAGCAGTCTGGCAGAAGCTAGTTATTTTACTTTATAACGTGTTAAATATGGATATTTTTCTTACACAAACGCATCGCTTTGCTTCAGAAGGCCTTTATTAAAGCGATAGTTCACCCAAAAATGAGAATTTATACAAGTTTGGAACAACATGAGGGTGAGTAAATGATGACCAGTGTTGCCAACTCAGACCCCTTTACCAACATAAAATAAATAAGTAAAAACGGCCTAGTGACTAGTGACTTTTTGGACAAACCTTAGCAACTTTCCAAATGTCTCCAGTATTGCCCTGGAAATGCAAGGTTTTGCCTTTCCGCTGCTCTCACACCTCTCTCTGCTTCTGCTCTGGTCAGTGAGTGACAGAGCAGTCTGAGCAGCACTGTCTGAAAATGAATAGCCTACCGTGGTGACTTGTGCGCTGTGAGAGAATAATGGAGACATTCCATGGCTTCTAACTTTCTCTGTGAGTTATCATTCTACATGTAAATATAACTGAAATCAAAGCCGCAGCTGCTGTCTTTAACTTACATGCAAAGTGATTTTGGCCAACTACGTTGTGGTTACAAGTCAGGAATTTTAGCAGTGCAGTGGAAGTTACTGCTGGTTAAAATGTAATCAGTGACTACGTCATTCTCGTTCTGTTATTTTGACAGAAAATATGTAAATGTGAACAGCTTTACTGGACATTTGGCTATGTATTATATTAAAATACAATATGTAAGCACAAATTAGGAGAGAAAACAGATGTAAAGTGCAGACATTTGACAGAATTCAAATACAATGAACTGACTTCACAAATATGCTAACTGACTTCATCTGGCGACATTTAGGGTGTCTCAATCAGCCCCCTAGGTCAGTAGTCAGGGCACTGATCAGGGAGTCAGCCATTTTAAGGGCAAAAAATCAGGTGCACTGAAACATTCACTCCTTAAAAAGTCCCACAGTGCATAGTGAACACCAGGGAGCTTCGATGCTCACTATGTTCCCTTAATCGAAGTTCTAAAGGGCGAAACATAAACCACACGAGCCAACTCACAAATGACACACGATAGATGTTTTGAAAAAACAATTAATTCCATGTCAAACCCTATCTTTACACCCAAATATATGTACTACTTGTTAAACTCAAAGGGTTAGTTCACCCAAAAATGAAAATTCTGTCATTAATTACTCAACCTCATGTCGTTCCACACCCGTAAACCTTCGTTTGTCGTCGGATAACAAATTAAGATATTTTTGATGAAATCCGATGGTATCTGATCCACACATATAATGTGCAATGTCGTTGCTGCCTATGTGTGGATCAGATACCATCAGATTACATCAAAAATATCTTAATTTGTGTTCCGACGACAAACAAAGGGCTTACGGGTTTGGGACGACATGAGGGTGAGCACTTAATGACAGAAATTTCATTTTTGCGTGAACTAACCCTTCAAGTAAAATGTTGAATTTGAAGCTCAAAGAATGCCTGAGTCAAAGAACAATGGCAACATGTCAAACATAGTATGTCCAGCCACTGAATGCAGAATGTACTTCACCAATGGTTGATATTGAGAAGTAATCAAATTCAGTATATACAATGAAAGAACCTCCCCTAGTGTCAACTTTCTACATGTGCAGCCTTGTAAGGGAGCTTCCTAAACAAAATTTACCATTCCCTAGAGATGTTAGCATGTTGACTTAATAGACTAATAAGCATAAAATACACAGCACTATCGAATATTGGGTGAAATAGTTAATTCCCAATTAAACTGAAACATATTTCAAATTGACATTCTGGACAATGTTCATAAAGCTCATCGCAAGGCATTCTGCGATTCTTCAGTCTTTAAGATCTGCTTAAAAAAGAGTTTCACTGTGTCAGGAATGTTCTTATGCCTAAAATGCTATATGTTTACCCATTTGGAAAAACACATATGACTTTGCAAATCCTTCTTTAGTTTCAGATCTGCGCATTCTTGGTATTCTGATCTGATGTGTTTGATTCTTTATCAGCAAGATTGGAGTGATTTCATGTGCAATGACCATTGTCTGCTTCTTTAGACTCAAGCACTAGAAGACAATAAACCAGCTGAACCTGCTTAGTACATTCATTAATTCATTTATATCTATTGCCAGTGGAAATTAATATCATGCTTACCGTTCAAGGAGGGTGATTTTGAATTTGCTTTCGAGTCTTGAATATCTAAACCAAATAAAGCACAGATTAATATATATATATATACAGTGTGTGTGTTTAAATGATTGTCCTCACAATTTTGTTTACCTTTGAGGGTTGGTGAATTTGAGTTTGTTCTTACGTTTTCGTATAGTTCATCAATCTCAGCTACATAAGATATTAATATTAATTATTTTATAGACAATGTATATCTTTCAGTAAAAGAACAGATTATATGATTTGATTTGAATGAATTGGTTCAGACTTATATATTGAATGAGTAACTCACAGCTCAGTGATGATTCCAGTTCAAAGGCTTCTTTCTCTATTTCAGTCTTCAGACTGTCCCACAACTTCTCATCTGAAGTCATCGCTCTGTTTAATAAATAACTTAATGAATGAAATATTTTATTTCAACAGTTTAGTCTCTTTACTTCTTTCTAGCATATATATGTAAAAGATACATTCAAGAAAATACTCACAATGTCCAGAGCAGATGTTTATGATTCTGGATCCACAGACAGTGTAAAGTGCTTGAAACTGAGTTCCTTCGCCACTATGAATGACTGGGAATCCTGTTTGACCAGTGTCTTTAAGGGTTGGACAAACCTAATGAAAAGTCTTCTCTGTCTTCTAACAGGCATTTATGATAAGAAAATGAGCTATACATCTTTCAGATGCGGAAACAATTTCAGTAGTTTCAAGCATGGGAGGGCTGATTGTACTAAAGGATTTCATCCAGACTCTTCCATTTGCTATCTGACACATTTCTAAGGTATGCTGAGCTGACGTGATTGGAATGAGGTTTTTTAATTAGGAATGAAGTTTGGATGACCTGATTTTAGTTTGAATTACAAAACATACATAAATGAAGTAATTGTCAAAAATATTGTGAAAGCAGCTAAAAGATTTTGTTTTACTGCATTTAATAGTTTCTCTTTTGATATAAACTATAAATATTGTTCAAAAATATTTTCCTGCTTGGGTAAAAATGGGGTTAAAATTTAAATTTAAGATGACTTGTGCAGTTTTTAAATATTCACACAACAAGTTGAATGCAAAACAGTCCTATTTGGAGGTTTTTATATGATAATGATCATGTTAAGAGTTTTGTCTTATGGTGTATCAGGATGTGATGTGTGATTTGTTGTCAGGAAGTGCATACTGAGATAACACCTGTGAGATCAGCAACTCAACAACAAATAAACCCATCAAACGGTGTTATCTCTGGGTGCCATCTGTTGCTATTTTCAAATGTGTTTTTCACCATCTAACTTAAGCATAGGTAAATTACAATCAGAAAACTCTAAGAAGAAAAGATATGGAACCTTCTGTCAGGCACTTCATATATATGACCTTTTAGGCATTTATTTTATGCAATTAGTTTTAACTGATATTTAAATTTTACGAATTAAGCAGATCATAAGCAGAAAAAAACCCTAAATAACCCATTAAGCATGAAAGTATATGCCGTCCAGTGTTATGGGTAATGGATTACAAGTAACGCAAGTTACATAATCAGATAAATTTTTTCAAGTATTGAGTAAAGTAACACATTCATTTTACATTTATAACAAAATATCTATTAATTTTTCAAATAATTAATGTAAGTTACTTTGTTTTGACTGACACCTCTCCTGTCCCCTTGAGAGAAATAGAGTCTTTGCTGCTGACATTCGATGACCCATTTCAACCATACTAAAAAGCAAAAATGACTTTGATAAAGATCACATTTGTTTCATGTTTTGTTTTTTGTTTTCTGAAGTAAGAGTGTTGAACTTTCTTCTTCTGCATTCCATTCTTCTGCAATCCAGAATGGCAGCAAAGCTGAAAGGTTTGAGCTGCGCTTTGTACTGGACAAGCTTCCTGAAGCAGTGTTTTGAAATCGGCCATCACTAAATATGTCATTATTTTGTTTTGTTTTTTTGGCGCACCAAAAATATTCTCGTTGCTTTATAATATTATTATTGAACCATTGTACTCACATGAACTGATTTAAATATGTTTTTAGTACATTAATGTATCTTGAGAGAGGAAATGTCATTGCTGGCTATGGAGGCCTCACTGAGTCATTGGATTTCACCAAAAATATCTTATTTTGCGTTCCCGAAGATTAACGAAGGTCTTACGGGAGTGGAACGGCATGAGGGTGAGTAATAAATGACAGAATTTTCATTTTTGGGTGAACTAACCCTTTAAGCCTGAGGCTTATTCACTTTCGGTATGAAAGGGCTTTTGCATTTGCCAAAAATAGAAACAAAGTCCAGCCCCTGTGAGAAAAGTAACATAATTCATTACTTAAAAGTAACTAAATATCGCAGTTAGTTTGTTTTTAGGGAGTAACACAATATTGTAACACATTACTTTTAAAAGTAACTATTCCCAACACTGATGCATTCATTTAAGACATTTATCCTTACATAGAACCTTTCTGGCATGAAGCGTTCTTTAAAATTGAGACAAGAACTCTAGATTAAATGCTTGAATGCTTGAAAATTATTTACAAGACATGAGTATACTGTAGGTTACTTAGGATGAATACACAAATGAAAAACTGACAATTTGACATTAAAAAAAAATTGACATTAAAATGAAAAAAAAAAAAAATCTGATTCTTTGAAAGGCACACTTGCAGTAGGTACTTTACCGTTGTACTTTAGTATAGTCTTTTAACCAGTGGAGGGCAGCACTGAGACGATCCCCATGATGATGGAATAATCTGAGCATGTAGTCAAACCAGTGTTACCCTATAGAGTACACTGGTAATCAACTACATGAAGTTCAAAAGAAATAAAGAATTTCCGATGAAAGAAAATGACACATCTAAGTAAAACACAAGAGTGTGGAGATAATCATTTGAGATAATCATACCTGACTGGAATTCAAAGACTTATGTAAGGCTTTGCTTTTTTATTTTGACATCATCATAACCTGGTTGGGTCGAATCATTCAAATGTTTATTATTATTATTATTATTAGCCTATTATTAAATATAGCTTTGTACCCTGACGAGCCTCTGCTCTGGTTACAATTTCCCACTAAAAAAAAATTATCCTGCTAGGTCTAAAATATAAACACTTATAATGGGCTTGGCTTATAGTGAATCAGGGTAAGACAAAACACATTCTGGAAGTAAGACTGATGGTGTATTGACTCAATTTTGAACAAAATAAAAAGTTACATAGTGCACCTTCAAGGGTATTAAAAAGCATAATTTTGCTCAGTCAAAAAAAAAAATATATATATATATACATTAGAAGAATTTGCATTATCCATTTCTATCTTACTATGCAAGCCAGACCAATAAAAGCACAAGCATTGTCAAATAATTGGACAAGTTTCTACATGGAAGACTTTTGGTCTGGGTGCCGTTTGGCTAGTCTGATGGACAGTTTTTGTTTGGCTGGATTCTCAGCCATTTTTCTTGCATTATTTTCTTCCATTCTCCAGAGTTCCTGCTTTTTTCTCTCCACCTCCTGCTCAGTTTTGCAGAGTATCAGCAGCTCTCTCTCTTTCTGTGCAATCTTATGTTTTCTCTTCTCTAAAACTTTCTCCATTTTCTTCCTGATCTTTCTCTCAGTGGCCGGGTAGAAAGACGATGTGTAGCAGCTCCTTCCATTGATGGCCACGAGGGTCTCGACTTTCTTTAAGAGTTCTGTCACGGGCTCATAGTTTGCCATGTCCTTGTTATTGAAAAACAGAAACCCACCGCTGCACTTATGAATAAAACTGCGTAGCTCCTTGTCTGAGTATGCGATAACATCATTCGCCGTCTTCCCTTCTAGACGATCACCGTGAGTGAACACAATGATAGTGTAATTCCAGATGCTCTCCCCAAACATGCTCTCAATCAGCTTATGCATGCTTTTGTCATCATTAGTTAAGTTCCCAACAGGCATAACCAGCACAAACACATGTGGTCCTGGAGTATAGAGAGAGATGGACTTTAGGATCTCTCGGGTCACTTCCCTCTCTGTACGGCCGATCCTGTTCAGTCCCGGCGTGTCGATTATGGCCACGGGCCGGCCGTTGATGTTTCCAGATGCTCTTTCACAGAACTGTGTGACTCTGCTCAGTTGCATGTCCGTGTTGAAGGCGTTCCACCTGAGGATGGTGTTTCCAGTTGAACTTTTTCCAGACCCCCTCGCTCCAAGTAACATGATCCGCAATTCCTCTGCCAAAATCATGAAAAACAAAGGTTTTAATCATACAAAATAAGACTTTAATATAACTGCGTAACCCTCCAAGATCATTTTAAAGTCACCATGAAATCAAAATGGACAATTCTTTTTTTTTATGGAATTTTGCAGCATTTATTATAAATGATTTATCCGTGCACATCGATATTTTTTTTTTTAATTCATGTGCCATCATAATCTTTAATCAAAATAACTTCCCCTCTCTCTTGCAACGACATCTATGGAAATTTGTTTCCACCACACAATAAAAAATAAATGTAAAAAACAAAACTAATTGAGACTTTTTATCTCACAAATCTGACTTTCTCACAATTGACCGTTCGCAAAGACCAGCCCACTTTAGTTACTGTTGCTACGTCCGACAAGCCATGCCGCTCTCTCACCACACATGTTCTCACGCAGTGAAAAATACATCGCGGAGCAAAGAGGACACTGACAACACGTCGACAGACAAGACAGAGCAGGTTACTTTTGATATGAAACAAAGTCTCAAATTTCAAATTGTGTCATTTTTAAAGAAATGTAAACAATAAATACCGTTTTGTGGCTCTTTAATGTGTCGTGACAGATCACTGTAGCACCTCAGCTCAAGCGGCTCATGAACCGATCATCTCTTCTTACTAGTTAATTTATAGCATCAAATAAACATGAATGAACATCGTAATGAATGTTGTTTCAATCGCGGAAAGACGTCAACACACACCATTTTTCAAGTTCAAGTCCACCGACGTTAATCTGCTAACTCCCCTGACTGCTTTGTCAGACAAAATGGTGGATTCGGCATTATGATTGGTTAGATCGCCTGTCAATCAAACTCCTGGTGAAGGGTCAATTGCAAGTTTATATTCTTTCTGAGAAAAAGGTTATTAAGTTACTAACTCACAATTGCAAGAAATAAATCTCACAATTCTGACATTATTTCTCGCAATTGTGATATGTAAACTCGCAATTCTGACTTTTTTCTCGTACTTGCGAGTTTATAAAAAGCTTCCATACATCTCTTCTCTGATGATGTGTTTATTGGCACAAGGGCGGGACAACCTGTCACTCACATGACATCACAGCAATAGCAAACCACACCCATCCAATAAATTCCCCATGGACAAAATCAAGTCCTGCCCTAAATTTTTTCTTGTTCAAGAAGCCGTTTCACTCGGATATACATCACAATAGGGAAGAAAAGACTGTCGCAACCGTTTCATGCTGACTTTAATACCTTGAAAAATGCTATTAAAATTGAAGTATCAGGTTGACACAACATGATGTTTCCTAACTGATTATAAACAAACATTAAAATGTGAAAATACGGATGCCATAAAATGTCTTACCATGTGAGTTTGTTGATGCAGTTAAACTGGTTTCTAATATGGTACGCAAATTTTCATACAGTTTTTCAGATGTTGCATCTGTGAATAAAGTTGATTAAGTTCTCTGAATAAAACACATTATTTTATGTTGACAGACCATGTAATAAGATGTAATTGTTTGTTTAACTCCTCTGTGACTCACAGCTCATTGATGAGTCCAATGCTGAATCATTCTCATCTTCCTCAGAGTCAATCCCATCTTCCACAGACTCATCTATCTCTTCATCTGTCTTCGTACTGTCCATCTTACCCTGAAGAGTCGTTTTCTGATGAAAAAAAAAGATAATTTCAAGCATCACGCTGCAGAATACCATTTTCTTATCCAGTGTTTTTGTTTTGTTTTCCAGTAAGAATTTGATCAAATTTAAAGATAAGATATTTTAAGATGTTAAGAGAAAGTTTTTCTTACCTCATTAGCATGTTTTTTCTTGTTTTAAGCATAAATCTTAGAAAAGTTAGAGAGGTTTATGCTTAAAACAAGAAAAAACATGCTAATTAGGTAAGAAAAAAAAGTCTCTGATCTGTTATTTTTATGAAAAGTTTAGTTGTCACTCTTTATTCTGGATCATCAAAGTATAAAGAGATGAGAAAGTGACTTACCACAGTTGATACAGCAGCGTTAAACCTGTTCACATGTACCGATCAGCACCTCCACACTTACATGTGACGAATCTCTAGGAAATATGCTGGTTTCATCAATGCTGATTTTGTTGTGGAAGATGTGTAAAATAATTCAGGCAGGTTTCGACTTTAGTAAAGGGGCTGGTCTTGTTGAAGGATCCAATCACTTCATTCAACAAGCGTTTCATTGAGGCATGAGGACTCGTTCAACGTGTTAGTCAGGTATATAGAGTGCGTTTGGCAAGTGAAGAATGAAAAATGCCCCTCCTGCCTTGAAAGTGGAATTTAGATTTTAATCTGAGTAACATTAAACTGACAATATTTGAGCACACACCTGTGTGAAAGTCAAGTAGTAGTCTGAGTTGTGTGGTTGCATTTCAAAATATCAAATATCCATTCTTAACAGTTATTGTGAACTAGTGAGTTGCATTATACATTATGTAGGCTAAATTTTGCTCTTGCACATGGTACAGAACCTCTACCTCTAAACTGAACTTCATAACGCATATTGCAATAAAGAAGGTTAATATGAGAATTTTGCATTAATGTATTTGACTGATTTGAAAGAGAAACCCATTTAATCATATCTGAGACAGTTATTTGTCATATTTCCCCTAGAAAGTGTGTATTCAGCAGAACTGAGTAAAAATCCCTTACAGTTCCCTTTTATTTAAATCTGAGGGAACGGTTTCCATTTCTGATTGGCTACACAACGTGAGGTCAAGAACAACTTTTGTCCAATCATCGTTTATGAAATATCTATAAGCTTTTTCATTGGCTCAAACGGACCCGGAAGTTGATCAGCTTGATGTTGACAGAGAAATCTTCTCTGGAGCTGTGCATCATTTCCCAATTTTGAAATCATATTAATTGTTTCTAATCTAAATAAGCAATAAAAAGAAAGTATCTTTGCAGTTGCACCTTGTAGTTTTCGAGGATGGGATCTAACGATATGAAACTTCTGGATGTTTTTTCATATGAGAGTCTCGTGCATGCAGTCGCCGGTGCGATGGTAAAAACACAGCTTTACATGATCACGTTATATCTGTAGGATTCTAATATGATTCACGGGTTTTTGAATGATGACACATGTGGAGTTATCGCACTTTTATATGCTTTTCTGACCTCCACCTGCTGCATGACAACAGTAAAAACAATTCGAGGAAAAGTAAATAAATTGAAATAATTATAAAGTAATCAATAAGTCTTCATAAAATGTGGCTTTTTTTGTTTTGTACCTTTAAAGTCAGCATATTAAATATGGCAAAATATGGTGAATATGGTAATAATATGGTGAATTTGCACTTATGAATATATAGTAGTCAACATTTGAAGTGGATCACAAAGTTAATCACAGTTGTCCTAAGAACTAAGTTGGCCTAAGAAGAAGGTTTTAGGACAATGTTGATTAAAGGTTTTGATTCACTTTAAATGTTGACTACTACAGTGGGATATATATATATATATATATATATATATATATATATATATATATATATATATATATATATATATATATATGTATATACACTACCAGTCAAAAGTTTGGACACGGTAAGATTTTTAATGTTTTTAAAAGAAGTTTCGTCTGCTCACCAAGGCTGCATTTATTTAATTTGAAAATACAGTAAAAACAGTAATATTATGAAATATTATTACAATTTAAAATAACTGTTTTCTGTTTGAATGTATTTTATAAAGTAATTTATTCCTGTGATCAAAGCTGAATTTTCAGCATCATTACTCCAGTCTTCAGTGTCACATGATCCTTCAGAAATCATTCTAATATGATGATCTGCTGCTCAAGAAACATTTATTGTGTACAATTGTACAAAATATTTTTGTACAATATTTTTTTTTCAGGATTCTTTGATGAATAGAAAGTTCAAAAGAACAGCATTTATTTGAAATATAATCTTTTGTAACATTATAAATGTCTTTACTGTCACTTTTGATCGATTTAATACATCCTTGCTGAATAAAAGTATTAATTTCTTTAATTTCTTTTAAAAAAAATAAAAATAAAAATTCTTAGTGACCCCAAACTTTTGAACGGTAGTGTATAATGTTACAAAAGCTTTGTATTTCAGATAAATGCTGTTCTTTTGAACTTTCTATTCATCAAGGAATCCTGAAAAAAAAAAAAGTACACAACTGTTTTCAACATTGATAATAATCATAAATGTTTCTTGAGCAGCAGATCATCATATTAGAATGATTTCTGAAGGATCATGTGACACTGAAGACTGGAGTAATGATCCTGAAAATTCAGCTTTGATCACAGGAATAAATTACTTTATAAAATATATTCAAACAGAAAACAGTTATTTTAAATTGTAATAATATTTCACAATATTACTGTTTTTACTGTATTTTTAATTAAATAAATGCAGCCTTGGTGAGCAGATGAAACTTCTTTTAAAAACATTAAAAATCCATTTCCAAACGTTATAATATATATATATATATATATATATATATATAATATGTGTGTGTGTGTGTGTGTTATTTGTTTGCAGGGCAGTGTTACAGCAATGACTGTTTTCTTTCCTCTTGACACAGCTCGGCTCCGGCTGCAAGGTAAAAAGTGAAACACATGAGTTTGTTTGATTTTCTTTTTTCCCCTTCTGTTCTGTTAAAACATGTGACCACATTTCTTTCTGTTTCTATGCAGTTGATGACAAGCGGAAAGCCAAATCTACTCCAGCCATTCTGGCAGAGATCATCAAGGAGGAGGGTCTGTAAGTTATTTCACATGCATTGGTTTGTTTTGTGCCATCATCTAAGCCAACGACTTTTTCATTTCAGGTTGCAAGCATAAACAGTGACAGATCTTTTTTTTTCTTTTTTTTTTTTAAACTCTCTCTCTCTCCAGGTTAGCTCCATATAGAGGCTGGTTTCCAGTAATCTGCAGCCTCTGTTGCTCAAACTTCGTCTACTTCTATTGTTTCCATAGTCTGAAGGCCACCTGGCTGCAAGGTCAGAGGTCAACGCCAGGGCGAGACCTTGTCATTGGCATTGCTGCAGGTTTGCTTATATATATATATATATATATATATATATATATATAAAATTTATTTATTTATTTTATTTTTTCTTAAATTATTTAGTCAATTATGATCCATACACACCTGGGTAGGGCTGCACCAGCCGTTCGTAAGTTCTTTCTCAAATTGGAGCGTAAAGTTCACATTAGCGGCTTAGTAACTACTAGCTAGCATGTAACTAACTCTGTAATTTATTCAGTTGCACCATTTGTTCTTAAGGCAGAATGTAGCTAGTAGCTCGTAAGGTCTCCGTAAAGTAATGCGTAGTCGCATTATATGACGTTTACCCTCAGTGATCCTTCAAATACATGAGCAGAAGTTGTTGAAATGCCGTGAATTTCAGTTTATCCTTCATTCTGACTTATTTTACCTCACGTAGCTAACAGTAAAAATAAGTTTCTGTTAAATACAATAGCCTACTTAATCATGAATATGTTTTTATATGTAAATAACATTCAGAAACTTTATTTGAAACAAAATTAATAAGGATCAATAAATAAATACTGATACAAAAAACATAAGAAATGACATTTATTGATTATGACTGGTTTTATTTGACATGTACAACACGGAGTAATGGGACCGATGCACACAACGGCACGCTTTTTAGGACGGGTTCGTGTTGAAGAGTGGCTAACAAAGTAATCTTTTCACATAATGTTCTCTCTCTTAAAATGTAAGCGAGTGTAAATGTCAGCAGTATCATATATGCCTAAAGAATGAAATCTGTTAAGTAAAACGAGCTTATTGATTCAGTTCAGTCCGTCTGCTATTTTATTCCAACTGTTACTCCTAATAGAAGGCTTCCATAAATATTTAGTGTATAAGTAGAGTTACGCTTCAACTAATTTTAATGGTGCAACACAAAAATATTTAGTAGTGCGTAAGTTGTAATTTAGTGCCCATTTACATCAAAACTAGGCTACATTGTAACTTACGCACAGCTGGTGCAACCGGCCCCTGTACACTAGCGGTCAAAAGTATTGAATAATTCAGATTTTTTTTTTTTTTGAAAAAAGTCTTATATGCTCATCAAGGCTGCATTTAGTTGATCAAAATAGTAAAAACAGTAATATTATGAAATATTATTATCATTTAAAATAACTGTTTTCTGTTGGTGCCGATAGCCTCGTGGGCAGCACGCCGACATATAGCGTTGTTGCTTTTCGGGCGACCCAAGTTCGAGTCCCGGCTCGCGGACCTTTCCTGATCCTGTCCCCCTCTTTGTTTCCCTATAAAAGCAAAAACGCCAACAAAATAAAATGAAACAAATTAATAAATAAATGTTTTCTATTTATATATTTTATGTAATATTTTCTATTTATATATTTTATTTAATATATTTTATAATTAATATTTTTGTGGAAACTGTCATACATTTTTTAAGGATTTTTTGATGGGTCAAAGAACAGGATTTATTTTAAATAGAAACCTTTTATAAAACTTTTGATTATTTTAATGCATCCTTGCTAAATAAAAGTATGAATTTACATTTTTTTAAATCTTACTTTCCCCAAGCTTTTGAATGGTGGTTTATCATGGTTTCCACCTAAATATTAAGCAGCACAACTGTTTTTAACATTGATAATAATACAAAATGTTTCTTGAGAATCAAATCATCATATTAGAATGATTTTTGAAGGATCATGTGACACTGAAGACTGGAGTAATGATGCTGAAAATTCAGCTTTGCCATCACAGGAATAAATAACATTTTAAAGTATATTACAATAGAAAACAGTTATTTTAATTTGTAATAATATTTCACAATATTACTGTATTTTTGATCAAATATATTAATCTTAATTATTCCAAACTTTAGACCAGTATATATTTAAATTATTTTTGTTTTATACATTTAATTTTTTTTATGGCAGAACATATACACATCTTCTGGCAGTGATTTTTTTCCCAAAATTTTTCATCAGATTCTTCTACTATATGCATGTAGCTTGTGCTGGGACTAAAATGAAGCTAACTGTCTGCCTTCAGGTGTAGTGAATGTTCTCGTGACCACTCCACTCTGGGTCGTCAATACCAGACTGAAACTGCAGGGGGCAAAGTTCAGAAATGAGGACATTCAGCCCACACACTACAAAGGAATTATGGGTAAAAGATACAGTATCAGACATGATATTAATTTAATTCCCGTTAAGTAAAATGTGTGTCCAGGATGTCATTAGTTGATCTGTCTCTCTTTAGATGCGTTTGTACAGATCATGCAGCAGGAAGGATTGGGAGCGTTATGGAACGGGACGTTTCCCTCCCTGCTGCTGGTGCTCAATCCAGCCGTGCAGTTCATGATCTATGAGGGTCTGAAAA
Source organism: Hypophthalmichthys molitrix (assembly GCA_037950675.1). Taxonomy (NCBI): domain Eukaryota; kingdom Metazoa; phylum Chordata; class Actinopteri; order Cypriniformes; family Xenocyprididae; genus Hypophthalmichthys; species Hypophthalmichthys molitrix. Next base: position 18,385,117 of record CM075494.1, on the reverse strand, counting down.
GGCATCTCCTGAGGGGTGTGAACAGAGAGGTTAGACTGCTTATTCAAAAACAGACTTTTGGGGTTTTTTAATGTGCTAAACTTCATAGTCTGAAACAGTTTTAGATACAATTTTAATGCTAATGCAGTAATGTTACAAGTTTGAATTATCCTTATTTAGAGGCTTTTCTCAGCAGACCCGATTATGACAGCATATGAATAAACAGACAAATCTGTTCACAAGATCTCTGTTTCCTGGGAAACAGTAACTGCAGCATTTCTGACATTGTAGAGCGTGGAGATGATGATTAGAAATGTTAGAGTGGATTTGCCCATTCAGATCAGCACTCATGAGCGAGCATCTGTCGAGTATGAGTAAACGACTCCACACATGGTTATAGACGTGCATTATTACCATAGTAACCTAGCAATAAGATTATGCAACTCCTTGACAACTGTGCATGATGTCACAGAACATTCAGATTCCTTCTGAAGCCTTTGTGGGAGGAACAGGCTCAAATTTTTTCTCTAAAATAACTTTAAATCTTGTTCACATTTCACACTATCACATATTCAAACTTGGTGAGGCGCACATGTTTGAATTCCTCGAAAAAAGACAGAATTATTTTTGGTTAAACTAACCTTTACATTTAAAGGGATAGTTCACCCTAAAATGAAAATTAAGTCATCGTTTAGTCACCCTGGTGTTGTTCTTATGTCGTATGCTCTTCATTCTTTTATGGACCACAAAAGTAGAATTTTTTAAAAATGTCCCACTCGTGCTTATAATGGCAGTGAATAGCGACCAGCATCAAGCTTTTTAAAAAAGATGCAACACGCGCCTTATATTCCAAGTGTTCTGGGTGGATATGATATGAAATATAATGTATTATTTACCTAAATTTTTAACCTTGGCCTTTGGTCTTCTCTGCACACATTTGTGAGACCCTATTAGCAACACAGTTCACCGTCTCACCCAGAAAAAGCACACAAGTTGTGAGAAATCAAGATTAACAAAAGCACGAAGTGAAATACAATCCATATACCTTCTTCTCTCAGGTGAATATCACTGTAACAAGAAGTTATCATGTTCACATCTGTCAACTGACATTCTTACTGTCAAAAGACAATCAGAGTTCCGGTCCGGAGATATTTGAAAGTACATGGACACTTTTTGGGGATTTCTAGGCGTTGTATTTTGTGTCACGCTTTTGTTAATCTTGTTTTCTCACTTGTGTGGGTGAGACGGTGAACTGTGTTGCTAATAGGGTTATATGGTATTAGAACAACACCAGGATAAAACAACACAGTAAATGATGGCTTAAATTTCATTTTAGGGTAAACTATCCCTTTAATTAATTATGTTTCACTATGATTCTGTTAATAGCTGTCCTCAGTGGAGGTGTTTCTTATTGGAGCCATTGCTAAAGCCATAGCAACCACCATAACCTACCCACTGCAGACGGTTCAGTCTGTTCTACGGGTAAGACCACAATACTTTTCTATTACATTTACCCCAGCAGGTCTCATATATTTATGTTCGTACGTTTTGGGATCACTAAGAAAGACATTTTGAAATAAATTAACACTTTCTCGAAAGAAATTTTATTCTTTGAAAGATATCCATCCCTCCTCCAAAATGCTTGTCCTGTTTAGGGTCCTGGGGAAGTAGTCCATACGACAAAGCTATTTTAATTCTTTTATTCAGCAATGAAGAATTAAAGGGTTAGTTCCCCCAAAAATTAAAATAATGTAATTTATTACTCACCCTCATGTCGTTCCACACCCGTAAGACCTTTGTTCATCTTCAGAACACAAATTAAGATATTTTTGATGAAATCCGATGGCTCAGTGAAGCCTCCATTGAGAGCAAAACCATTGAAACTCTCAAGGTCCATAAAGGTACTAAAAACATATTTGAAACAGTCAATGTGAGTTCAGTGGTTCTATCTTAATATTATAAAGCGACAAGAATACTTTTTGTGCGCCAAAAAAAAAAAATAAATAAAGACTTTTCAACAATATCTATATGTGCCGATTTCAAAACACTGCTTCATGAAGCTTCTTAGCTTTATGAATCTTTTGTGTCGAATCAGTGATTTGGATCTCCTATCAAGCGGCTGAACTGCTGAAATCACGTGAATTTGGCGCTCCGATTCACTGATTCGATTTGTAAAGTTTTGAAGCAGTGTTTTGAAATCCGCCCATATTGATATAGTTGAAAAGTCTTTATTTTGTTTTTTTTGGCTTTTGAGCTTCTGGAAGAGGTTTGTTCTCTCGCATCAAGCAAGTTCGGTTAAATTAAATTAAATTTGTTCATTATATAAAGCGATTGAGTCACTCAATTCATATGGATTAGTTTTATGATCTCTTTATGAGCTTTTTGAAGCATCAAAGTTTCAATTGTGTAACTGTCAATGGAGGGACAGAAATCTGTCAGATTTCATCAAAAAGATCTTCATGTTATGAAGATGAATGAAAGTCTTACAGGATTATTAATGACAGAATTTTCATTTTTTAGGTGAACTATCCCTTTAACTGTGCACGGTTATCTGGTTAGTTTCATTTGCTTACATTCATTTAGCATGATTTATCTCTGCTGTTCCTATCAGAACGGATCTGCAGTTCACAACCACTGTTAGACATCAGGGAATCACACCTTTTCTTAAGTTTTTATTTTGTTTGTGTACCGATAATATGGTCTGTTTAAACTGTCATCCTCATATGTGTTCAGTTCGGACAGCACAGGCAGCCGGCAGATCAGTCCAAACTCCTGAATAGCCTGAGATCTGTCATGCATCTGCTCATCAATAGAGTCAGGTACAATAACACACATTTCACTTGTGTGCCCATGTAGTGCAAATATTCCACTCTGCTGTTCATTTTTAGTAGCTGAGCTGTCACACAAGTTGTTGTCAAGTGATTTATTAGCTGCTTATGACGTCTGAACTCCTCCTGTCAAACGTTTGTTGAATGATTTACTGCAGGAAGTGGGGCATGCTGGGATTGTTTAAAGGCCTGGAGGCGAAGCTGCTTCAGACGGTCCTCACTGCCGCGCTGATGTTCTTACTGTACGAGAAGATCGCCAACACCACCTTCAGGGTCATGGGGGTCAAACGCACAGTGACGTCCCACTGAGCCCCCGCGGGGTGTTTAGCAGCTCTCTTTAGCTGATCTCTGACATGAGAACTTGTGTTATGAGCAGTGGTGTTTTTTGTTTGTTTTCATAAATGGATGAAATATACAGTACCAGTCAAAAGTTTAGACACACTTGCCACATGATATTTTGATTTATAGGCTTATGCTTACATGCTTGATATAAACTGTGAAGGCAAATATACAGTTTGCCTACATATGAATATCTCTACAAAACTTTGTTTTTTTTTTTTTTGAATGGTTGAGTTGGACTAGAAAGTGAAGGAAATTCAGCCAACTAGTGACAAGCATACATAGAAACTCTTTCAATACTGTTTAAAAAGCATCCCAGGATGCACCTCTTTGTTTGCGAGAATATCCAGAGTGCGCAGAGCTGTGATTTAGACGTTTACATTTAGTCATTTAACACTCTTTTATTGGAAAATAAGAAATATCACAAGCAATTCATCATAAGAGCAAACAGTGTTGTTATTGTTTTTAAATATTTAACAAAGCAATTACTATAATAAAAACTAAAATTACAATGAAAATCAAAATATAAAATAAAAACTGTAATAAATAATACTGAAATAACACTGACAGGTCGATGACTAGGTTTAAAGTGTGGATACTTTGAAGAAGATAAAATATAGGACATTTTTTATTTGTGAAACTTTTTTGGTTTAACTTAGTTCTTTCTTTCAATGGTGTTATTTCATAGTTTAATGACTTTTATTTAAGAATGTGGCAAATAGTAACAAGGAGTGTGTCCAAACTTTTGACTGATAGTGTAGTAAAACAAATTAAAGATGACAAATAGGATGCATGCAAAATTACTGAAATCAAAACCACTTAAGTAATTAATTCACTGTGTACTCTTTGATGCAAAATTGCCTTAATAGGTCACTCTTTTATGTAGTATTCTGAACGAACTTCGTTTATGAATAACAGCAGATCTGGACTGGTTTACAAAGTGTCAAATGAAAATAATGCTTGTGACGGATCTGTTTTGTGACAAAGATCATTGCTGTCAACAATGGACCCTGATCTTAGATCAGCTTTCCTGCATTGATATACCATATGGAAACCAGGCTGGTTTTTCTGGTTCTGTGTAAGTGATACTTGATTCTACTTGACAACACAAAGCCACTGGGACTGTAACAGACCTTTAAGCTAAAACTAGAACTTTAAAATATCTTATTTAACCAGTTAGTGAGTCAGAATCACCACATCTGAACTCTGAATGTTGCACGCAGAAACTGCAAGACACCTAGGCCTATGTACGTGCTTTATTGGCAGACTGATGGGAATCCATACTGAGATTACGATGCACTTAGTAAAAGCATTTCAAAAATCTGTCAGTGCTGAAGTTCATTCTGTACTGAAATGTAAGTTGAATCATCAGCATACAGTTACAGTTATTTATGAATGTAAAATGTGATTTTAGTCAGGCTTATTCAGATTATACATAATTTAAATTATACTCATTAATGACCTCTTAGATTTTATAATTGATATCACATAAAATTTGTGTAATATTTTTTTCTACAATAAAATAATTGAACCATGATTATATGGTATATGCATTGTTTTGCTTTTTGCTTTTCAAGGGAAACAACCGAAATTTTAACAGGGTCAGACAAACAGACAATTGCATAAATTGGCCTCCAGGAGGCAGTAAAGTCGCTCTTTTTGCGCTGGTCTTCACCCCACTGTCCGTGTGGTTTTAGTGACTAATCAATATATATATTTTTTAAATAATTAAAATATTTTAATAATAAATATATTTGCACTAAAATATTATTATTATTATTGATTTGTTTGTTTTGAAACTAAGGCAAAGCCAAATCCTCCATTAAAAATAAATAAATAAATAATTTTTTATGTTATTGGAGATATTTTAAAGCATAGTATTTAAAGTTTTGAATATTTTTTATTGTATAAACAATAACGTACATCATGCTAACTTCTATTGTACAAAAATGTTATTCAATTCCTGTGGTAAAATCCAACCAAAACCGGTGAGGATTCCAATTGGCCCTTTGGTTCCACCGAGAACAGTGAGCAGCGATGTGATTGGTTTAGTAGGTCATCGTTCAACACAGTAGATCGTTCGGCCCTTTCGCGGAAGTTATTTAAATGAACCTATTGGTTATTTGCAATGCCAGTCTTCAAAGTGCTCGCCCACTATTGGATGGATCCTAAAAACGGGCGGGGTTCCGGTTGAAGTTTACTGGATATCGGAAACGATTAGTGAAGTCCAGTCCAGTGGAATACCAATAGATGAGATGTATCAACCATTGTAAAGTAAGACAACTGTTAAACTTCTCATGTTTAAGCCTTGTTTTGACGTGCTACCAATGTGCATGCGCAGTCTGTTGTTCGAATACTTCCAGGGTGTTTTATATTGCATTATGAGCTTGCTGGAAGTTGCATTGTGTAGTTGGGAACAGCAAGCACATGGTCTGAGTTTGCTTGTTAGGTTACTGTGCCATATGTTTGCTGGGTGAGACAGCATCTTTTTTTGGGCTGTCATACGTGTGACTGAAGATTATAAGGGATACAGGTCACCTTGGCCACAGTGGGCATAGGAGGGTTCTTGTGGTCCTGATGCTGTGAAGGTGGGACTGTTATGTAACATGAATCATGACATGTTGTCTTTATTCTTTTAATGCATCTGTCATTAGGTGAGTTTGCGTATTATGACAGCTCTTTAAAGCTTTTAAAGTCTGTTGTTTTGCCTGTTTTGGTTCAAAAGTACTATGGTTTTATCATATTTTTTTTTTTTTTTTTTTTGTACGCGATACCATGGTAAATAATATGTTTTTCTGCACATGTAATATGATACTGCCCATGTTTATGTTTATTTTGGCGTGGTATTATCATACCACGTGTAATATCAGATTGTATGAAGGTGGTAATCAAGTTCCAAGGTGTATGAAAGTATACATTTTTGTTTTTAAATAATTTAGACATTTTACCAGCTAAAGTCATATTGAAGCTAATGGTCATAAAGATGCATTTAAACTCTGTATGACTGCATTATTCCTTAATAAGCAATAGTTTAATGTCCTGTTTTGCATTAATTTTGTTGGTTTGTCACTTCAAATGATTTTTAACTGGCCTGAAAGTTTTTTTTTTTGTTTTTTTTTATTAATATATTAAGGTAAATAGGTTTATGAAAATCTATATTTCTATAAAATAATATATATTTATATTTTTATTGATTACAATAAAATGAGTTTAAGTTTCTGTTAAGTGTCTTGGGATGTATTGCATGATGCAAAAGACTGATCTGTCTTTCTGTCGCATCAGCATTTTAACTGCAGGTTAGAAACATGAGTATTCAACATATACACAATAACACCACAGTTTATGATCAACAAGCATGACTTCTGCTTCACACGTTGTGTATGTATAAACTAGGTCAGCTTATGATTCATAGTGACTAAATAAAGTGGGACAAAAGAAACTCCAACTTCTGCTTCATTTCACACTATATAGAGACTTTGAGACTAGTCAGTTAAAATTGTAAAAACAACAGTCCTCACTTATTTGTGTAATATCTCTCATGCCTGCATTTGTTTTTTCACTCTCACTTTTGTGCTTTTGTCTTGCAGCTCAGGTTTCAAGGAATGTTCCAGGTTCAAGTTCAATCTTATCAACAGCAAAAATGTACAGCTTGTACTTTAGATAAAGCACTTATATTGGTTCTTGTGCTAATATGTGTTATTTGAGCTGTGAGATTGTCTAATTTGTCCTTTTAGTTGTGGAACTGCTGTTTTAGGTGCAAAGACTTCTGGTTGTGGGTTACCGCCTTAATTCTAGTGTGTGGATTTCGGTCTTTGTGCAGGCCATGTCGGTACTGAGGGATGACGGGTCAAAATGATTTTCTGTGGCATGCAGTTGATGGAGCTGATTGAACTCAGAACATTCCTCTTTGCAACAAAACCTTATGCATTATAAAAAGTAAAAATATAGGCCTACAGTATATATACTGTGTGTGTATATATATATATATATATATATATATATATATATATATATATATATATATATTTAGGCAGAGGGCCAGTGTAAAGGCCCGTATGCACCAAGAACGATAACTATAAAGATAGCTACATTAGCATCCACACCAGCATATGTGGTTATTATAAGCACACACTGCAGTTTTGTTGTCTGTCTCTTTAAATGCTCAAGCTATATTCTACTATTAAAAATTATGTTCTGTAATTGAAATAAAGCTGAAAGAAAATATAGTTATAAGGTTAAACGTAAACTTGAAAAACTAGAAATGTGCCTTGGCAACTAGCTTAAATAAACAAGTTTAAGTTGAAGTACTAAAACCAAAATAAAAATATAAAACAAAACAAAACCTAAAAAATTTACCAAATCTTAAACTAAAATCAAAGTTAATATGAATATATTAATACTATGGTATATAAATAATACTGTATTGTAAAATACCGTATTGTACAACACATGCATTTTTATTCTTTGCTAACTTGCAAATGTTTTGCTTTCTGTTATATATGTGTTTCATATTATCTTTGTGACAAATCGGCAACATTTGCAACAACAGTGTTATCTAGCTTGCTGACACAGATGAGGTTTTGTGGAAACTAAAAAAAATGAATTGTGATATATGTTGATAACTACAAACCAGTTAGTACTGCCTTGTATAGTATGCATTGTTTTCCAGAAGAAGTTCATGAAATGTATGGAGTTACATTAAAGCTGTATAATTTCCAGCAAATATAAAAATACTTATAATCATTCTTTTGTGGTGGGGATCAGTGAAAATGTTGACGAGTAAAAAATTGAAACTACTGGCAAAACAATCGTTATTGTTGAATCCTGATGATCTTGTTACCTAATTTCCCTAATGTAAACAGATCTCTTAGATGTTTTTTATTAGCTAACCTTTCGCTCTTTCTTTTCCTATTTTTCTTTCTTTTAGTTGGTGGTGCATCAAACCTGACATGGAATTACTCCGGACTCTTTTGAACAGGGAATAAATCAGGTAACTGAATCACAGGCAACTAAGCGTAAACACCTCTGGGTATTATGGGTATTTTTACTTAACCTGTTCTTCAATATTTCATGTATGTTTAAATAAATCTGTCATGAAAACAGGTTTTTATGACAGTCACCCTTTAAATGTTTATATTTCAAAAAACGAATTGGAGTAGAAATACAATTATGTAATTCAAAAGGTTATTATATTATACTCTTCCTTATTGTATTAATTTAAATGTTTGTACACAAATCAGTTAATTTGAACCTTTAACAGTCATATACCAATTGGCAGGGTTCCCTGTATAGTTTACAGCATTCGTTGACAGATATTGTTTTCCTTGAGAAAGTTTGACGTGTACTCTACCTGATATACATCCAAATGAATCAATATCGTATTGAATTTAAATGAAATTAGAATTGAGGTGAATCAAATCACAAGCTTGTGAATTAGAAATCGAATCATGAAATTTGTGTCGGTAGTTGGTAGCCATATAGCCTAGTAGTAAAAGTCAATATGAAACGCCATACACAACCCATTTTGCTTCTCAGAAAGAAAACAAATGACTGAAAGTCAGTTGGCATTGTGGGCCACTTTAGTACCAAGCTGTTGGCCCGACCGCTCCTGGCATGGATTAGCCAGCTGCCGCTTTGCAGAGGCACCAGGCACACGGCATGACATTCTGACCCAGTGACCTCGTCTTTTGGGTGATGTGTGTAGTCTTAAAATGTTGACTTGTCTATGCCCTACTTGTTTAGCTTGGTGAACAGTAAAAACAACCATCCAACTGCCTGCTGTTAAAGCCGATCATAACGCCAGAGAGTATTTGTGGAGGGACAGTTCATTCCAGAGGGAATGGCGTTTTGCATTTTGGCCCAGATAAAAGCAAACGGCCTGACCACCAAAGCCAAAATAAGAAACCTGACCACAGTTTTACATTTCAAAGACCTGAGGGAAAACTGTAGGCTTGGGTTTAAGTCATATCCCATTCCGCCACCCATGAAAGTAGCCAGAACTCCCAGAATTTTTTTGTGCACTGGCTTTAATTGGACTGTCTTTTTGCTGGGAGGTAATAAAACAGTGTATCGGAAAGACTATAACTTCTGCATAGTGTATTAGTAATAGCAATGTTTGATTAGTGATGTCAGCAAGTGCAATATGTTCCCAGCACTTGAGCATCAGTTTCCTGTAAAGATCAATAAATCATATACATTTCGTGTAAGTGTGTAGTGTAATTCACATGAGTGTGTCCGGCAGCACAGTCAGGATGTCAGAGAGCATGTTTTAAAATCCATCCATCCATCCATCCATCCATCCATCCATCCATCCATCCATCCATCCATCCATCCATCCATCCATCCATCCATCCATCCATCCATCCATCCATCCATCCATCCATCCATCCATCCATCCATCCATCCATCCATCCATCCATCCATCCATCCATCCATCCATCCATCCATCCATCCATCCATCCATCCATCCATCCATCCTTTTTTGAAGTCTCTAATGCTCATCAAGACTGCATTTATTTGATCAAAAATACAAAAACAGTAATATTGTGGAATATTATTATAAATAAACAAAGCTGAATTTTCAGCATCATTACTGCAGTCTTCAGTGTCACATGATCCTTCAGAAATCATTCTAATAGGCTGATTTGGTGCTATATATGTAAATGTAAATCTCTGTACATCTCTAATTATATCTATAAACCCACAAAGTCTGGCCCAAACAGTACATCTGGTGTCTTGCAGTCCCTTTTCCCCAACACTTCCCTGTGTTTATCGTCACTCTCAGCACATTTCACTTACCACAAATACTCCCACTCATATTTTTAGTATTACCAACAGAAGGGAAGAAAACAAACAAGTTAGCAAGGCAATTTTACTGCAGTGCTGAGAAACTGAGATGTAAACAGAATGCACCTGTCAATCATGTTTTCCCATCGTGACATCATTCATCACCATGGCGATAGATTCCAGCAGCACTGTTTTGCTCAGATGGCCTGATGAGAATGAAGTGTGTGTGTTTGTGTGACTCACTCTGCACATGACTAAGCTGTTATCTGTTCCTCTCTTTATCTCTGTACTCGAACCCTGTAGAGAGAAATGCATTTCTGAAAACACCTGACACACTCCTATCAAAATCAATTCTATTGTTCTGCAGCAAAGTGTTTCGGTTTCTGATAACCCTCTGTGCAGACAGATTGTCTGATCTGTATGACTTTTTCTGTTCCACAAAATCAGACATCTTAAGAATCTTTATATATTTTTTCAGCTTATACAGGACAAATAACACCATCAAATCATCAAGAGCTTATGAAATTTACTGACATTGTCATTTGTGATTCATGCCATTGTTTGACAAGAACAGGAAACATATTAATTTTTCTTCTAAATTCGTTTTTCATTCAAACTAAGAAAAAAACTCTTCATTAAATATTGCTCCATTATTAAATTGTTTTACCAAGTACATACTTCATATGGCTCCTGCTTGAGTTTGCAGGTTTGTTGGCTTTGTTGATGCTTGCAACTTCTCAGTAAACTAGCTGATTTAACCATGTTATTTCCCTATTATTCAAAGCAAGGTAATAGGATCTGACAATGATCTTTTTTCTGAAGGGGGGATTTTGTAACTTGAGATCAGTTTTGATGGAAGCAGACTTCATTTTACTGAGGAACTTGAGAGGGTATTATTGAAATTCCACTGAAAAAGAGAAATGTTTATTTGAAATGTAATTATAATATTACAGTATCATAGTTCTTTCAAAAGGGTGAATTGTGTGTAACAAAACAGTCTAGAATATATATTCATATACAGTTGAGCTCAAAAGTTTACATACCCCTTGCAGAATCTAGAAAAATGTGAATCATTTTAACAAAATAAGAAGGATCATGAAAATTGCATGTTATTTTTTTATTTAGTAGTGTCCTGAATAAACTATTTCACATAACAGTTGTTTACATAAAGTCCACAAGACATTTATAAAAATGACCCCATTCAACAGTTTACATCCCCTTGATTCTTAATACTGTGTGTCATTACCTGGATGATCCACGACTGTTTTTTTGTTTTTTTTGTGATGGTTGTTCATGAGTCCCTTGTTTGTTCTGAGCAGTTAAACTGAGCTCTGTTCTTCAGAAAAATCCTTCAGGTCCTGCAGATTTTTTGGTTTTCCAGCATCTTTTGCATATTTGAACCCTTTCCAGCAGCGACTGTATAATTCTGAGATCCATCTTTTCACACTGAGGACAACTAAGGGACTCAAAAACAAGTATTAAACAAGGTTCAAACATTCACTGATGCTTCAGAAGGAAACATGACGCACTAAGAGTCGGGGATGTAAACTTTTTGAATTGGATGAACAGAATAAATTGTACTTTTTTTTGTCTTCTGGGAAACATGTAAGTATCTTTTGTAGCTTCCAAAGGGCAGAACTAAATGAAAAAATATGTACTTTAAACAAAATTAAAAAAACTTGCACATCAACTTCTTGTTCAAAAGTTTTCACCCCTGACTCTTAACGCATCATGTTTCCTTCTGGAGCATCAGTGAATGTTTGCAGCTTTTGTAATAGTTTTGTCTGAGTCCCTCAGTTGTCCTCAGTGTGAAAAGATGGATCTCAAAATCTTACAGTCACTGGGAAAGGGTTCAAATATGCAGAAGATGCTGGAAAACTGAAGAATCTGCAGGACCTGAAGGATTTTTCTGAAGAACAGAGCTCAGTTTAACTGCTCAGAACAAACAAGGGACTCATGAACAACCATCTCAAAACAAAAAACAGTCGTGGATCATCCAGGTAACGACACAGTATTAAGAATCAAGGGTATGTAAACTTTTGAATGGGGTCATTTTTATAAATTCTGCTATTTTTTTTTTTTCTCTTGTGGACTTTATGTAAACAACTGTTATGTGAAATAGTTTATTAAGGACGGTACTAAATAAAAAACAACATGCAATTTTCATGATCCTTCTTATTTTGTTAAAATGATTAACATTTTTGCAGATTCTGCAAGGGGTATGTAAACTTTTGAGCTCAACTGTGTGTGTATACACTACCAGTCAAAAGTTTGGACACGGTAAGATTTTTAATGTTTTTAAAAGAAGTTTCGTCTGCTCACCAAGGCTGCATTTATTTAATTAGAAATACAGTAAAAACAGTAATATTGTAAAATATTATAACAATTTAAAATAACTGTGTTCTATTTGAAAATATTTGAAAATGTAATTTATTCTTGTGTTGGCAAAGCTGAATTTTCAGGATCATTACTCCAGTCTTCAGTGTCACATGATCCTTCAGAAATCATTCTAATGTGCTGATCTGCTGCTCAAGAAACATTTATTGTGTACAATTGTACAAAATATTTGTGTGCAATATTTCTTTTTTAGGATTCTTTGATGAATAGAAAGTTCAAAAGAACAGCGTTTATTTGAAATATAATCTTTTGTAACATTATAAATGTCTTTACTGTCACTTTTGATCGATTTAATGCATCCTTGCTGAAAAAAAAAATTAATTTCTTTAATTTCTTTTCAAAAAAATAAAAATAAAAATTCTTAGTGACCCCAAACTTTTGAACGGTAGTGTATAATGTTACAAAAGCTTTATATTTCAGATAAATGCTGTTCTTTTGAACTTTCTATTCATCAAAGAATCCAGAAAAAAAATATTGTACACAAATATTTTGTACAATTGTACACAATAAATGTTTCTTAAACATCAAATCATCATATTAGAATGATTTCTGAAGGATCATGTGACACTGAAGACTGGAGTAATGATGCTGAAAATTCAGCTTTGATCACAAGAATAAATTACATTTTAAAATATTTTCAAATCGAACACAGTTATTTTAAATTGTAATAATATGTCACAATATTACTGTTTTTACTGTATTTTTAATTAAATAAATGCAGCCTTGGTGAGCAGACGAAACTTCTTTTGAAAACATTAAAAATCTTACCGTGTCCAAACTTTTGACTGGTAGTGTGTATATGATCCGGATCTTACTTGTAGCAATTACATGGACATTTCAATGTTCCACATTGATAGATCCAAAATGTACACAATTCTGTAGCATACATTATCACATTAACCATATTTTCTCATGTTGTGCTTTTTTACATGAGAGAACTTTTTTTTAATAGCATTTTAAATGTGTTAAATGTTCAAAACAGAATTTTTCATCATTTTAGATGATGCAGACATGCTAAAATTCTGTTTTTGAACATTCCAAAGTTTTAGATGCAGACATTCTAAAATTCTGTTTTTGAATATTTAAGTGTTCTACATGTTGAAAACATTCTAAATTTCTGTTTTTGAATATTCCAATATTGAAGATGATGCAGACATTCTAAAAATCACATTTTTGAATGTTCTTGATGTTTCTGGCATTCTAAAATTCTAACGTTATCTATGTTGCAGAGAATGCAGACATTCAAAAAAAACATTTTTTTTTATATTCAAAATGTTATAGATGAACATTCTAAAATTTTTTTTTTTTTTTTTTTTTCAACATTTACAATATTGTAGATGTTGCGGACATTCTAAAATTCTGTTTTTGAACATTTAGAAATCAATCTTGTCACATTCAGCACCACATGAAACCATCTTTCAAGTTCTGTAATTGAGTGTAAAAAGTGAGCTCTTTAGGTTTGCTCTGACATTTCCCCATGACACATGAATATGTAAAGGTCACTCAGAGCAGACATGCTCTCAGTTGTCAAATAATCTTTCAAGCTTTCTAACATTGGAAATTTATGGTTGGAAAGAGTGACCTCATTAGCAGATGTGGCCATGATGGATTTTCTGACTCAGTGTTGGGATGATGGCATGTGTTTGTTTGTTTGATACCTTCACAACCTGTCACTGCAAAGATGCTGCTTTCTGCATGTGAAGTGTTATAACATGTTACCATGGTGATGGTGTTTGTCATCTGCTTAAAATGCTTGCAGCAGAGTTTGTGTTACCACTGTCTTTTTCTGTTGCAGTGAGATCATATATCTCTTCACTACACACACACACTCTCACTCACTCACTCACACACACACACACACACACACACACACAGTCTTTATGAGCTGAATGCCTCATTTCTTTGTTATGTAACTAAAGTTCATGTTAACAGTTTTGTACTTTTTAGTAGAAAATATCCTTATACATATTCTGTAAAACTTTTATTTTTATTATAGTTTGTTACTACTAGTAGTTTGCCTACCAACAAATTAAAGATAAAGTAGGTTAACAATGAAGAACTAATGTAATGCTGCGTTCTCTTTTTTTTTTTTTCTTTAGGGCTGTTTTTGACCATGGCAACTGTGGGGGAGGAGTCAAGTCCCAGTGTCACCGCCCCTGCTGTTACAGGCTCCGCCTCCAGTCCGCAGAGTGAAGCAGTAGCCAATGAGCTGCAAGAACTGTCTCTTCAGCCCGCCCCGAACTTGCTTCCTATTCGTGAGAGAAAGAATGGTGAGCTTATCATGATGCCAAAACAATTACATCGAATTACTTAATCTAAAAACATAGAAACTTGAATAATTTAGACTGCAGCCTTTGTGAATGCACTGGACACTGTTTATTGTTACCAAGCTGCTTGTATATATAGAGAGAGTTAAGCTGATGGTCCAAATGTAATTTTTTGCCACACAAGCCAATGACAGGCAATTTATCTGATATAAATATCTCACTCAAATTATTTTTGAGTCACACTGGAATTCTTTAAATGGGTCGTATTATGCTTTTTTTTTATATTTTCAGATTTCTTTAGTGGCTAATATTGCTGTTTGAGCATGAAAAAGATCTGGAAAGTTACAAAGTTACAAAGTCACTCTGAAGGGAGTTAATTATTCTCTATATCAGTAAGCACTGTTTCTCCCTGAAACGCCTCAATTTCAGTCTTAAATTTTCTTCCAAGAGTGTATGTGTCACATTATTCCTCATTTAAATATTTTCCACCCAAGGCATACATGCAAAAAAGGGACTAGGCATTGAGTTGCATTAGTAGTGTGTGTTTAAAGGTTATGGGGTGGCATTTCTGAAACTCAGAAACTTCGAAACGGTTGACCAATCACAACACATTAGTCCAGCCAACCAATTAGAGCACATTGTGCACAGTGACGCATTTTAGACAAAAAATAGTTTATCTTAAAATAACCTGTGAAAAGGCACCATCTCTCAATATCTGGACAGATTTTGTCCCTCATATTTTTGTCTGGGTGCCTTAATGAGAAGAATATTTCACAAAAACGGCAGTGTCACTGTCACCACATCGAGTTTATCCTAGATAAACTTCTGATGGTAAATTTTCCACCAAAAATGTTAAAGTGGGCAGGCACAATTCATTTTAGACAAAGTTTAGTGTTGCAGGTCTTTTGTAAATCTAGCAGCCAAATGGCAGGGAATTTTATTCTCATTTAGCACTTATTGGAAGCTGATTTTGGACCCTCTATGTGCGATCACAGAATTTTTTTTCTTTTAATAAGTAGCTTGAGTCACAATAGTCAAATATAAAAGTATGGTAACACTTTACAATATGGTTCCATTTGTTAACATGAGTTAACTACAATAACAGAAGCTAACAAAGAAAAAAAAAAAATTGTAAAGCATTTATTAATATCAGTTCATGCTAATTTCAACATTTACAGTACCAAAACATTATTAAAATCAAAGTTTTATCTGTTAATATTATTTAATGGACCTGAGCTAATAATGAACAGTTATGTAACTAACGTTAACAAAGAGGATCAAATGCAGTATCATTGTATTTCCCACTGTTAGTTAATGTTTTAACTAATGGAAACCTATTGTAAATTGTTACCAAAATCATAAACGGGACAAAAATGTGCTTCCACTGACATGTACGTACAATTGCACAATAACATAATGTTATAATGATATTGTAAGCCTAATGTATGATCTGCATACATGCACATGGTGGAAACGTGACATGCTCTCACATGCTTAACTATATTTTGCTTCATCGCAGTGATATGTTTAGAATATGGTGACTGGCCACTGGCTAATAATGGTTTCTAGGTTTATTTTGCCCTACTTATCTTTGTAAACACCCACACTCACATCCCACAGTCTCTGAATATGTTCAGGGTGAAATTCAGGCTATAGGAACTGTTATCTGTGAGGTTTCACGACTGCCATCTAGTGGATCTTATTAGCACTTTGGTCTTTTTATTTTTATCCTGGGAAAGTTTTGGACAGCCTGAAATCACTTACTGTACATGACAGGGATTGGACAATGAAACTGAAACAATGGCCAATATAGTGTTGGAGGTTTTACGCCTATATATGCACGGCCTGGTGGCAAATCTTCACAGATTTACATTTCATCAGTAAGATCAGAGTGTGAAGGTTGAATTAGCAGAGCAACAGCACAGCTGCACATAAAATATTGCAATCCACACAACATAATGAGAGACATATCAGAGTTCAGAAGAGGACGAATTGTTGTGCATCTTGCTGGCGCATCTGTCTCTGTCTTTTGAGAGCTATGGTATCCAGGGTAATTTTGGCATATTTTTGGGTATTTTTTGGGTATTTTGGAGGAGAAAACGTTTTTTCCTCAGAAACTCATAGTGATCTGTCCACTCTTCTGGAAGAGGAATGGCATAAAAAAAATCCCTCTGTCCACTGTGAAGGACTTGTATCTGTCATTCCCAAGATGAATTGTTGTTGTTTTGTCTGCAAAAGAAGGCCCTACACCATACTAATAAATTATTGTGGTCTAAAACCAGGTGTTTCAGTTTCATTGTCCAACCACAGTCTGGCAAGTGAGTAGTCATTTAGCAGATGCTTTTAACCAACCCTGAGTGACCTGATTTTAAGTGCCTCATTCATGCTAATGGATCAGCCCTAGCAAGAAGGGTCTGGCTGCAGACGTGCACTCTCTCTGCAATGTCACTTGCACTCTCTGTACAGGAACTGGAATTAAGTTGCATAATGTTGTGAGAGATTTTGACACTTTTGGCAACTTGCATTGATATGTGTTTCAGAGGACATGGTTGGTGTGCATTCTGTGCTTTTAAACACTTTAATATTTTGTTCTCTTATCCAAAGTCATTTATTATATACTGTCAGTGTAACTTTCAGCAGGTGTCTGAATTATTTTTTGGGGCGAATGGGTTTATTTGGACACATTGCATTCCAGATTATGTTTTGGACATCACACGGGATGAGAGACCATATATCAAGGACAAGATGAGATATATTTTTTATATACTATAGTATTTATTACAATTTTGAGTTAGCTGTTATTTTTGCATTTTAAGTTTTATCATTTTAATTTCATATGCTTTTTTCATTTGTATTAGTTTTTTTAGTAATTTATTTCACTTCCACTTTTAGTAATTTTAGTACTTAAATGTCAACATATTTCGGTTAGTTGGCAAGGCAACATTTCTAATTTTCAATGTTAAGTTTTTCTTTTTATTTCATTTTAGCTTTATTTAGATTAACGAAAACCATTTTTAATAGTTTTAGTCTTACGTAGAGTCTGTATGAAATTGAAGTTGTTATAGTCTTTTCTCCCCTATTGTGATGTGTGAAACAGCTTCTCGAACAAGGAAAAAATGTAAGGCGGGACTTGATTTTTGTCCATGGGGGATTGATTGGATGGTTGTGGTTTGCTACTGCTGTGATGTCATGTGAGTGACAGGTTGCCCCGCCCTCATGCCAGTAAACACATTATCACAGAAGAGAAGAGCTGTCACTGCAAGAGGGAGGGGAAGGTATTTTAATTAAAAAGATTATGAGAACATATGAATTTAAAAAATAATAATGATGTGCATGGATAATTTAAATTAAATACTTTAGTATTCCATGATGTCATGGTGACTTTAACAGTAACAACAACTCCATTTTGTCACTTAGGATGTAGGAGACAAGACTGTGGTTACATATACACACATTTTATTCAGTTACAATTTTTCAGTTTCATTTCTTTTACCCTTGAGCCCATCACATTTTTAGCATCAGTGCTAAGTTCATCAATAAAGCGCTTGCATCTTTCTTGATTCATCTCCTCCAAAGATATTTTACACCCTCACACTTCGGCGTGTAAAATCTCATGCGGTTCAGGAAAGAGTCTGCAGCACGTTTGCTAAAAACAGCTCCTTAAACACCTGCCGAACAGAGCGATTTTACACCTCAGCGGCGAGGTGTGGCTGTCAGACAGACTTAAGACGCATTTCCATAAATTCTGCAGCCTTAAATAGCTGCTCCAGACAATTGTGAAGTTCTCTGTTTAGCCGCCTGAAAGTCATTTTGAGGAAGTCATATTTCTCAGATTTTAATTGCAGCCATATATTCATACTGAGAAACACACTTCTGTGAATGTACGTTTCTGTGTGTCTTTCTGTTGGCAGAGAGAGGTCATTGAGTGCAGAGTGGGCTGCTTTAATAAAACACACACTACTCAGCACAAATGTGTGTGTGTATATGTGGACTGAATGACTTGAGGAACAGCTGCGGTTGTGCGGTAGTGCTGTCACACACACAAACGCACACCTTTCCCTGCGGATAACTTCAGTCTCATTGCTGCTACTGCAACAGCAGGAGCTCTGGATCCTTGATGTGGCTGTTTCTACTCATCAGATATCTCCCTTCTTTATTTTTTATTTCTTTGCTTTCCGTCATCTTCTGCTCTCTTTTTTTCCTCATCCGGATTCCTGTGAGCAGATCAGCAGTTTGGCTGTTCTACGTGACTGACTGAAACAGATGAAATATGAAAGACACAAAGGCTGAATTAAGTTTTTGAGTCAAAAACTTGAACGTCTCTTTGAAGGAAAGGCAGTGAAGCACTTTTTTTTGCTGCAGAAAGATTCATTTACCTTTTGAAAACATGACCACCATGCTGGACACCAGCTCTTGGCTCTTGCCCGGCCCCGCCCCTTTTGGATCTGCTTCAGTCAGCCGTGTCATGAGGAAACGAGTTGTCCGATTGGACCGTGAGCGGCGTGCCTGCCTGAGTCTGAGAGAAGGTGTGGAGTCGTGTTGCATGTGCATTCAGACCAACAAACACATTTAAAGCCTGTAGCAGGTATTTGAGCAGGGCCTTAACTCTATTCAACTTTGCATAGATCAATCTTGTGCTACAGACATGAACTGTGGGGTACTATTACTGTTACTGGACTTAAAATATTAGCCTGGAGGATGATAAAAATGGGTAAAAAAAAATTAAGCAACCACCCAGAATACTAGAGGTAATGTTCAGAACACTATAACAACTGCTTAGCAACACTCTGGCAACCAACCACAACACCTTAGCATACTGATGTCAAGTTTTAAATGAATTTCCTTATAGCTTTAATTATATTTTTGGTTTTAGCCTCCTGTTGCATTCGTGCCTGCTTTGACCCAATAGGGTTTTTTTTGTTTGTTTTTTGTTTTTTAAATCCATAGTGTTTATTATGAGAATGAAACTTTGGAAATGTGTCAAAATGAAAATTCTGTCATTAATTACTCACCCTCATGTCGTTTCACACCCATAAGACCTTTGTTCATCTTCAGAACACAAATTAAGATATTTTTGGTAAAATCCGATGGCTCAGTGAGGCCTCCATTGCCAGCAAGTTAATTAACACTTTCAGATGCCCAGAAAGCTACTAAAGACATATTTAAAACAGTTCATGTGACTACAGTGGTTCAACCTTAATGTTATGAAGCGGCAAAAATACTTTTTGTGCGCCAAAAAACAAAATAACGACTTTATGACAATATCTAGAGATGGGCGATTTTAAAACGCTGCTTCTTGAAGCTTCGAAGCTTTTGTTTCGAATCAGTTTTTCGGAGCGCCATTATATCATAAGTGTTTCGAAATTTCAATGGTTCACCACAGGGGGTGTGACTTTGGCAGTTTGATACTTGCTCCGAACCACTGAATCGAAACAAAAGATTCGTAAAGCTTTGAAGCTTCATGAAGCAGTGTTTTGAAATCGCCCATCACTAGATATTGTCATAAAGTCGTTATGTTGTTTTTTTGGCTCACAAAAAATATTCTCGTCACTTAATAACATTAAGCTTGAACCACTGCAGTCACATGAACTGTTTCAAATATGTCTTTAGTATCTTTCTTGGCATTTGAATGTGTAAATTGTCTTGCTGGTAATAGAGGCCTCACTGAGCCATCGGACTTTATGAAAAATATCTTAATTTGTGTTCTGAAGATGAACGAAGATCTTATGGGTGTGGAACGACATGAGGGTGAGTAATTAATGACAGAAATTTCATTTTTGGATGAACTAACCCTTTAAGACTGTCATAATACTCAAATTACTTCTATTAAAGGTGCAGTGTGTACATTTTAGCGGCATCTAGCAGTGAACTTGAGGTGAAACTGCAACTAACGGCGCACACCCCTCGCACACCTCCTTTTCGGAGAAGCTACGGTGGCCGTCTGGCTGACACAAGACAAAGATGTCGTCTGAGAGAGCAGAGAGTAGCTTGTGTGAATCAATGAGGTTTCTTCCTACTTCTAACAAAGAACGGTCTCTGCTTCTAATAAACCAGCCGACTACTACTAATACTACTACTACGACTTTGTGCGTATTCAGCGTAGTGGCGATGCAAGTGGCCTCTAAAAACACGAGCAATTTAGAAGAAGAACAACATAGTGATGAGACGTGCTCTGTAGAGTGTTTGTCTGTTTAGGGCTGCTGTAGAGACATGTCGGTGCAAAATGAACCCACGGTGAACAGATAGAAATAGCTCATTCTAAGGTAATAAAATATAACTGTTTATTATGTAAGGTCTTTATGTACTGCTGAAAACATAGCTATGTATATGATATTGCATTTCTGTCAATAGATCCTCCTAAAATTTACACATTACACCTTTAAATACATTTAGCCTTTTTTCTACGCTCAACACATGTTTTCCTTCTCACTTGTTTTTTATAAACATGTTATTTAACATGCTTAAAAAAAATGACAAGTTAAATGTCTGTTTGTAGATCAGTTTTATCGACCAAATAGTCTAAGGCCCTGTCCACACGGAGACGCATTTTTGTGAATACGCACAAATTTTGTATCGGTTAGGCGTTTCGTCCACACGGATCCAGCGTTTTCGGAAGGTGAAACCGCTATTTTTGGAAACCGAGTCCCAGAGTGGATAAATCTGAAAACGCCGTCTTTGCGTTTTCGTGTGGACAGACTATCCGTATATTTTGTGAAGCGATGATGTCATGTTCGCTGTTTTAAGTGTATCTCTGTGGCAGAATTACAGCGCCACATACTGGTCTGGCATGTATACTACATCGTTTTGAGTCGTTTTAGTGGTTTCGTGTGGACGCAGATATTTCTTGAGACGAGGAAAAAAAAAAAGATCGGATAGGGTAAGCTTCGGCTTCTTGTGAACGTAGCCTAAATTTGAAAAAGGAAAGAGGGGTCGAAAAAGAAGTCTCCATTTCACTCTGTTATTGCCACCTATTGATGAACCACTGCAGCATGAAAAAGAAGATTTAGGCTGTTTATCATCTTTTTTATTTTTCATCTAAGAGTAAAAGTTTATGCAAGTAAAATGAATATATTTTGTTTGAAAAACATTCATAATTGTAGACTGTTTTGAGCAGTCATGAGTTTTAAGTTCAAATGAATTTAATTAATTTTAATTAAATTCATTATTAATTTTATTATTGAATTAATTAATTTTATTATTGAATATTTTATTAGTGAGACATGCAGACAGCAGGCGTGATCCACTGAGCTTTTTACACGTGCTTGTGTGATTGTGCGTGCATTGGGTGATAAGGGAACCGGAGCGATTGACATTCCTCTCGATCCAGAATGAAGAAGCATCAACTCATACATGTGCACACACACATGCACATGCTTTAACAGCACATTTAGGTGTCCTGCAGGTTGCAATTTGAGACATGAGGCGTAATTCACAATGATATCCTCAATAACTCAGCAGCAGCTCAGCGGCCTGTCACACAGATTGAGTGTCAGGTACAGAATAGCTGTCAAGACACAAATAGAAACATATGGAGAGCAAAGTACCGAGATAGATGGAGAGATTCCAAACAACTACCATAAGTCTTGCATTGTGAGCTTAACTGTGAAAATTTGGTAAAGCAACTCCTTTAGAGAGGTTAGATCAGTTTATATTCTGTCGTTGTTGAATCCTTGATTCTGATTGTTTGACAGATGTTGCAGGATACTGATTAATTTTATTTAACTACATGGCCATATAGTTCCAGATTTATAAATTAACATAAAATGTCATAATAATCAGGGGGGTGGGGGGATTCGCAAATTTAGTTATATTTATTTTAGCATTATTCAGTTCAAGAAAAATATGCTGTTCAATTAAATCGTAATTTTAATTTTTAGTTTCATATATTCATATATCACTTAATATTATATATTTCATATATATCACTTAAATATTAAGTTACACCATTTAACCAAATGTATTCATGGTGTCACATCCACCGGCTGGAGTGCCCTTGATCTCCACTGCCATTTTATCATGAACTGCATTTTCCATAACCCTTTGCCTGGACTCATTATTCTTCATCAGTGTTTTGGGGAAAGTTACTTTAAAAAAGTAATGCATTACAATA
This sequence comes from Hypophthalmichthys molitrix, assembly GCA_037950675.1. NCBI lineage: Eukaryota > Metazoa > Chordata > Actinopteri > Cypriniformes > Xenocyprididae > Hypophthalmichthys > Hypophthalmichthys molitrix. The sequence continues at coordinate 18,362,411 of CM075494.1, read as the reverse complement.
TTGCGTTACTCCCTAAAAATGTAACTAATTGCATTACTTGGTTACTTTTTATGAAAAGTAATGGGTTACATTACTTTTGCGTTACTTTTTGCTTGTTTGTTTGTTTATAATAACAAAAATTTCTATTTTTGGCAAATATTAAGGCCCTTTCTTTCACACCAAAAGTGAAACGAATAAGCCTCAGGATGAAGGAAATGCATATTTACGCCTGTACAGTAGAGGGTGCAGCTCAAACAAACCTTTCAGCTGTGCTGATTAAAGAAGAATTGGATACAGGAGAACACTAGTTCACACTAATCTGTTACTTTACTAGTTACTTGAAAAAGTAATCTGATTACGTTACTCAAGTTACTTGTAATGCATTACCCCCAACACTACTCCTCATTAATTTGAGCGGTGTCTCCTTAATTTGTTAACTCTGCCTTTATGAGCCCTGTGTTTTCAGTTATTGTTTGCAAAGTCTTGAAAGTGTTACACTGCAATTCTGAGAGCTCTCTCTTTGGTTTCCTGTGTTATATTACAATTACAATCATCTGCCTGGTTTCCTGGATTTCCCCGTTTGCCTGTGATTTGGACTCAGTTGTGGTTTGGATTGTTTGTCTTGTTTTTTTTTAAATCTCTTGCCTATTATTAGAATAATGTTTACGATTACTGCACTTGGATCCTCAACCTGTGTGTGTCAGCAGTTTGTGACACATGGGATATAATTTCTATTACAGTATTTTATCTAAAATTTTTGCTTTTAATCTATATTTCTATTTACATATTACCAGTGTAATATTTATATACAAATAATAATTACAAATAAATTGTTTTGTAAGTAATAAAAAAAATATTGTAACTGTAAACTATAAGTAAATTTGCCAAGGATTATTTAGAAGCATAATCATCAAGGGATTAGAATAAATTACAAAACCACAATAGAGCAGACGTTTATGGTGTTGGGCTTGTGTACACTGTACAGCCTAGTTAGGACCTGCATCCCTTTATTCTTCTCATTTGTTCACACTCTTCGGGTCTCTGATTTTGACATTACATTTTCCACATCAGATACAGATTTTTTTTTTTTTGCTGCAGTTTGTGCTGAAACAATTCACTCTGACACTGAAGGAATTCTCTCGCACATCGCATCATACACACAATCTTCCCAGACTAACTTTAGATCCCTAATACTGTGATTGAGTCATAGGCCTCAGTTATCTTGCTTACGGTGGGTGTGACAATCATTAACTCGCAATGTTGAGGTTTAATGTCTGTTAGCACCGTTGTCCTTCTGAAACTTTTGCACACGACTCCTGTCAGCCATCTCGATTTCACCTCCCGAGCATCTTTAGTGACCTCATACCAGATCAAAATTCAGCAGCCCGTCAGCTGTTGTGATGCCACTGCCAGATCACAATTTAACTGCACAACAGGTGCGTCACTGACTCTATTCCACAACACAAACAGGTGCTATAGGCGCTTAGTTAATAAATATAGCAGTACTGACAGGTTCTGATCCCAAGCCATGTTAAAAACATATCTTCAGGCTTTCATGGTTATCAAATGAATAATAAAATGAATTTGTTACAAACTATGGTACCTATGGTAACTGTGTGTGTGTGTGTGTGTGTGTGTGTGTGTGTTATGTACTGTATTTTATATAATATATACAATTTATTTAAGGGGATAGTTTACCCAAAAATGAAAATTCTGTGAGGAATTACTCAATCTCATGTCGTTCCAAACTTTTGTTCATTTTTGAAATTCAAATGAAGATATTTTTTATTGAAATCTGAGATATTTCTGTCACTCCATTGAAAGTCTATTCATTCAAAATTCTGATGCTTCAAAATGCTCATAAAAAGATCACAAATTCTATCCGAACGAATCCAGCAGTTTAAGTCAAATCTTCTGAAGAGATACAATCACTTTACATGAAAAACAGGTTTAAATTAGGCTTTTATAAACACTGATCAGCGAACATTCATAAATTACTCAAATATAGTAAACAGAAGCTCAAACATACTTGACCTCATTGGTTCCTGCAGAAGCTCAAGTGTGCTGTGTAAGGGGGCTTTCACACTGGCAGTTTAGTTTGAAATGAGGCACGGTTCGCATGAAAAAACGCTAATGTGAAAGCTGTCATGCGAAACCGGGTGCGCACCAGGGTACCGAACCCGAGACTACATGAAGGAGGTGGTCTGAGTTCGGCTGCACTCGAACTGTGCTGCGGTTCGCGTGAATATGAAAGCAACACGGATTCGGGTGCGCACTTGTTCAGGAAGTAAAGTACATATCCAGCCACTGTTCAAAACTATCTCCTTACCTTAGCTCAATTCACAACAGTAAGCTTGTAATAATGTTTTATAATAAGAGCGACCTGGTGGATTTCCGCGGGAAATTCGAGCATGCAGCAGTCCGTCTTTGCGTCATTACGTCACGTCTGTAAACAGAAGGAAGGAGTCCAGGCTAGTCGCCTTTATCATGTGAGGAGGATGCTGCTTGTAGCGGATCATTTATAGCCTGTTCTCACAGCAGATGAAATAATTAAACGTATCATTTTGATGGTGGATTGTAATCCAGAAAGATCTAAATGACAATCATCAGTGACAACTGGAGATTCATCCGTAGTCAAAAAGCAAAAGACTTCGGACTGTGGAGTGGCTACAGGAATTGAAATCTACAGGTAACACTAATATACACTAAATACGCATAGTCACGCAATGCTGATGTTGTTAACATTAACAATTTGAGAAAAAAGTATAACAGTAATAATAATTTGCACGGTTCGACGTGATCCGAGCTAAGCGATCGTTAGATTTAATCATCATTGGCAGCACAATTTATTGTAGGCCTAATGCTTTTTTCCTCAGTTGGTCAGAACAAAAGTGGCAGAAATGTTACTTACTTGTTCAGATGATATTTTCCAGTGAAAATTCTTATATTGGTCATACCTCCAAGACGTAGAATCTGAGATTCTGAAGTACAGTATCAACACCAGTGTAGTGATTGACAGCAAACATTAGATTCATCCGCTGGGGAGTCGTGCCGATGCACAACACGCGTAACAATAACGATTCTGCATATGACTGCAATCGCAGGTTTCAAACAGAGATGGCGACAAAGAGGAAAAATGCCAGACTGCAGCCTTAAATAAAACACATGTAAGAGATGATAGTGTTGATGATTGATTTATCTTGGATTCGAGCAGGAGTAAGCCTGCAGTGTATTCGCACTTTGCAAGTGCAATCAGAGTGGCAAATGAATGGCAATCAGCTGTCTCCTCAAAATAGGCTGCTTGCAAACAGCGGAAAACCATCTACATGCGGCGCTCATACAGTAAACACAAGTGTTGTTTACTCTGCTGCACATAATAGCAACACATTAATAAAAAAAACGCAATTTATTGACCCGCGTTCAGTTTTCTGTCATGTGCCTTGCACGTCTCTGATGACGTAAGATGAACGCAAACGCACCAGGTTTCGATAGAATCAATTTGAATGTGAAACCAGACCACCGCTGCAGGGGGTACCGGGAACAATCGCATCCGTGCTCAGACTGCGGCAAACAAGCCCAGTGTGAAAGCCCCCAACACACGAAAATGAACCTCAATGGTTCTTGCAGAAGCTCAAACGTGCTGCGTAACACACGATAATGAACCTCAGTGGTTCTTGCGGGAGCTTAAACGTGCTGCGTAACACAGTGGTTTTTGCAGGAGCTTAAACGTGCTGCGTAACGCACGATAACGAACCTCAGTGGTTCTTGAGGAAGCTTAAAAGTGCTGCGTAACGCACAATAATGAACCTCAGTGGTTCTTGCGGGAGCTTAAACGTGTTACGTAACGCACGATAACGAACCTCAATGGTTCTTGCGGGAGCTTAAACGTGCTACGTAACGCACGATAACGAACCTCAATGGTTCTTGCGGGAGCTCAAACGTGCTGCGTAACGCACGATAATGAACCTCAGTGGTTCTTGCGGGAGCTTAAACATGTTACGTAACTCACGATAATGAACCTCAATGGTTCTTGCGGTAGCTTAAAAGTGCTGCGTAACGCACAATAATGAACCTCAGTGGTTCTTGCGGGAGCTTAAACGTGTTACGTAACGCACGATAACGAACCTCAATGGTTCTTGCGGGAGCTTAAACATGTTACGTAACTCACGATAACGAACCTCAATGGTTCTTGCGGGAGCTCAAACGTGCTGCGTAACGCACGATAATGAACCTCAATGGTTCTTGCGGTAGCTTAAAAGTGCTGCGTAACGCACGATAATGAACCTCAGTGGTTCTTGCGGGAGCTTAAACATGTTACGTAACTCACGATAATGAACCTCAGTGGTTCTTGCGGGAGCTTAAACATGTTACGTAACTCACGATAATGAACCTCAATGGTTCTTGCGGGAGCTTAAACGTGCTGCTTAACGCACGATAGCGAACCTCAGTGGTTCTTGCGGGAGCTCAAACGTGCTGCGTAACGCACGATAAGGAACCTCGGTGGTTCTTGCGGGAGCTCAAACGTGCTGCGTAACGCACGATAATGAACTTCAGTGGTTCTTGCGGGAGCTTAAACGTGTTGCTTAACACACAATAATGAACCTCATTGGTTCTTGCGGAAGGTCAAACGTGCTGCGTAACGCACGAGAATGAACATCAACGTTCTTGTGGAAGCTCAAAATACGCTTTCATTGGAGGGGCAGAACATTACATTTAAAATATCTTTTGTGTTTTGAAGATGAACGAAAGTCTTCTGGGTTTGGAACAACATGAGGGTGAGTAAGTGATTGCAAAATTTTCATTTTTGGGTGAACTAACCCTTTAATGAAAATGTAATAATATTTAATAAATATTTTGTATCTATCATGCTTTGTTAATATTGCTCACGGAATGTTTTTTCTGCCTGTTTTGGCAGCTCTTACTGTATTTCCACTAACATCTAGATTCATGCATGTTCTCTCTAAACCACCACATAGTTAATGACAAAACCAGGGAGCAAATGTGTAAAAACGTCTGATGCGAGCAGTAAAACCACAGCGAGAGATGGCTCGATTTAGCCTCATATCATGTTATTAATCTAACACAGAGGAGCCCGTTCCCTCACAGTGGTGTTTAGTTGCATGTTTGTTACATGAACGACTTGGTTATGCATTCTCATAGATGTGATAGTAAAATATGATGCTTTACGTTTTTACCCACTTGAGATGTTTCAGATAAAACCGTTTTTTTTTAATTGCACTACTGTTGGTGTTTCTTCTAATGTAGGAGATGGATGCTTGACTTCTGGATTTGCAATGTTGGGCATTTGTAGTTCGGATAATGGCGATACTTTAATGTTGTTGACGAACTTTGGTTAATCCAAATATGAGCCAGTGAGTAAGCCTTGTGCTCGGTCTCATTATTTTACCTCATGTCTTGTCGCTTTACTGGTATCTTTGAGGTTCCAGTCTAACCCCAGATAACCTATGAAGATGTTTGTTTTAAGAAGTATAAATGTCCATAACTCTAGCATCTATATTGTATTATTCATGGTAGATGTTTCCATGATCATTTTAATACGAGTTTCTAGATTAAATAGCAATATAGATTCAAACACTGTTCATTGCAGTTTCATGGAATTGACAGTCTGTCTTCCTGTGGTAAGCCGTAGAAACATCTCACACACTTGCTTCTGTTTTTAATTGAATGTAGAAACAGGAAGAGGAAGTATGTTGTAGTCTGTACTCTCTCCTCTCTGACTGATAAGCTCTCTGCCGGCTGTCAGGAAGAGCTTGTTCGAGGGGAGGATGAAGGAGACAGATCGAGCTACTTGCTGGGTATTTTATCAACTTGTGTGTCTTCTGTCATGATGTATCTCCTTACATTTATAGCGTGCTCTCTCCTGAGCATGCAAATATTAAGGCGTTATAATAGTAATGAAGTACATTGAATCATTTTGTACAGAGTAACTTTTTTTCAGTTCAGTTGTGTTTCTGTTTTGAGAGGTTCAGATGTTTTTATTGCACAAGTCCTGCCTGTTAGCATCTAACTAGCACACTTTTATCTTTTTTTACTGAGTTTCAGTCTATGAAATGTTTGTGTGTATATATGTATAGTTTTGTATGCACTTTTGACATATACAGTTGATGCTGCTTATCTGAATCTAAATGAACAGTTTGTCAATCTTTAATTGTGTTACAGTGGAACATTATATCCCAATAATTCTTGAAATTAGTTAAAAGAGTATTTTTAACCCTCTTTGTTAACCTGTTGTCTAATTCAGAATTGATTTGGAGTCATTTTGTTCCTTTTTCATCCTTGATAATTATATTTATGAGATACTTTATTTTTTTCTTCTAGTGCTCCAACTCAAACTTCAGCAGAGACGGACTCGAGAAGAACTGGTTAGCCAGGGGATCATGCCACGTAAGAACCACTTTTTTATGCAGTTCTGTTAGTGAATCTTTTGTTCCACTGACGTTCTCTAGTACATCCCGAATGTTCTGTTGATTTGTATCTTGAAGATATTTTTCCTTCTTTTGCACAAGTTTCGTCCCACACCTGGCTTATGGTTTTCATCCGTTTGTGAATCTAAGTAAAATGTAGCCTTGTCTTGTGGTTGAACCTAGCAGGTAAAGCTAGTCTCCCTCATCCTGTGTAAGATGCTTATTTGGTTTGGTAAACATAGTCGAACTCATTTCCTTTGCGTTGTGGTTTCACCGAGCAAGAAAGCTTGGCCCATTCATCTCAAAACTATGATTTATCTGCTTAACTGTCAGGTCATCAGTATTCTGATGGTGCCTACGCACTTGATTTTGGCAAAAAGGTTTCCATCTTGTGTTGGCTGGAGATGTATGATTTGATTTAAGTCAGTTAAAATTAAAAGATAGTTTGCATGATAATTTGATTGCTTAATGAAGAGTAAAATGAGTACCCAGAGGTCTCAACCACACACAGATACCAATGTATGTTTGCACAAGCTCTTTTTGAGGTCAAAACTTTAAAGTAGTTTAGCCTGAATAACTCAACAAATCTCTCACACTTTACTTCACCAAGTGTCCCATAGAAGAATTACCAAATTATATTTAAAGGATTAGTTCTCTTTAAAATGAAAATTACCCTAACCTTTATTCACCTTCAAACCATCCTTGACTTTCTTCTTTCTGATGAACACAATTGGAGTTATATAAATAAATATCCTGACGCATTGAAGCTTTATAATGGCAGTGAACAGGACCAACAAGTATGAAGCTCAAGAAAGTGCATCTATCCACATCCATCCATCATAAACGTACTCCACGTACTCTGCCAGACCGCCTTCCATATTGAATTTACGAAAAAAGGGTAACTGACGTTGCGTCAGTTACGCTTTTTTCGTAAGTTCAATACGGAAGGTGTAGGACGTAGTGTAAGCGCTTTTAACTGCGCGAGGCGTTACAGTTGAATACGTAAGTAGAATACGGAAGGCGTTCTGGCGGAAGCTAGATATTGGCTCGAGACCTAGGATGACTTGAGGGTGAGTTAAACTTGGGGTAATTTTCATTTTAAAGTAAACTAATCCTTTAATTACTCGAGGTGCAACTCATACAGTAGCTAAGATGGTCATAGCTAAGATGTTGTGCAAGCAGAATTTCTGACATTTAGCATTCGGTCTGCTGATGTAATTAGGGACTTTTGTTATTTTAAAGACATTTTTGTATCGGTGCACGTAAGCTGCCATGTTCAGGATGGTTCTGGTATACTTACAAGTTTTTTTAGTGGTTGTCAAGTTTAGCCAGGTGAGAAGTTTGAGTCGCATCATTCTAGATTGGTGATGTATCTGAGACCTTCATGTTAAGTGTCTTGTTCACACATAACTGAGACTTGGATCACACAGGAAGCACGGTTTAAAAAATGCAGCTCTTTTAGACACTTAAAAGATCTTAATATAAAAGCGATCCATTTATCAGCCTTCAAAAATATTCTAAATGCCATTGTATGAACTGTCAAGGGTTATACCGATGTACTTCTGTTATGGTTGTATAACACTGAAAGTCTTTTTATATTGTAGGGTATGATTTAATTTGTCACTAGCTATGTTTGCAAATTTAATTCATGTGAATAACTGAATATCACATTATTACACATAAAACACAAGCAGTGTTTCCATACAATGTTTTTAAGAGAATAAAATTAGGACAGAATAGCAGTAAAGATTTTATTTTATTTTAACCACTGCATTTACAAAACCAATTACAGAATCTCATTTTGTTTCCAAGTTTCCAACACTGCTAATCATGTACATGACAAACTTACAACCAGAAGCATTCATCTCTGGCTCTACTCCTATACAAAACATTAGACATAAACTTCTGAGGATATCTGGAGAATAGACTAGACTAGTTATTCTGGAGAATATCTAGTTATATAATCCAAATGATCGGACTGATGTGATGCTTCCTTTGCTCTGGCCCTTCATCTGCATCTGAATATAAGTTTGCATTTTGAATATTTGTTTAAAGGTCTTAAATTTCATTCTCTCAAATGTGTAGATAACCTGCAACCATCTCATTTTGTCTCCAGAGATCTGGTCTAGCTAATCAAAGATCTAATTTCACATATGTACTTTGCATATGTGTCTCTTTTTTCCATTTTTATTTACAGTAATAAAACATAACAGTTAAGTATTTTAGTTAACTGTTTGAATTGGGGGAAACAAATGTCCAATATGTGCCAATTTAACCTACAATACTCTAATTATGATATGATTACAGATATATTAAATACACATTCCTTATTAAAGCATGCACACAACACCCAATATGAAATTTGATGTCAATTTATGTTTGTTTTGTATTAAATATTGATTGTGTGACTGGCCCTTTAAGGAGGCGCGTCGATAGTGGAACCACCAAACACTTGCTTAAGATCTCTTCTTAGAATTATCTTAAAAAGAAAAAGAAATGAAAACCAGAAAAGAAGAAGCAGAGAGTTTAAACTAGGTGACAGTTCCCTTTAGTAGGTTTATGTAATGCTTCATACTGGTCCCATATTATCTTCCAGCATCTGTGATCCAATTTAAACCCAGTGTCTGCTGATATCAGCATTTTGCTTGACGCATTGACTGGGCTGTCAACTGTTCAACCATCAACAGTGATGCCATAGAAAATGCTAAGAAGCAATTTCTTAGTGATTTCCTTAATTATCTGCTATCTTTATTTATTTATTATTTATTATTCATTATTTATTTATTTAATTTTTACATTTATTTTTTAATACCATGTATACAGTTAATATGAAAAAAGAAGGTTTGAGAAACCTGTTTAAAAACAGTCATTGCAAATCTATCCCAGGATTTTAAGGTGCGTCTGAATTTGCATACTTAGGGGCCGTTCGTTCACATATCGCGTTTAAAACACACAATATCTTGTTCAGCTGAGCTTTTGATGTTGTTGCGGAAAGGCCGAAGTCTTGTCACATATCCTGCGGTACGCTTGCGGCATTCTGAAAAGTTGATGTTTTCACCGCGTCACTTCCATTTTGAGCACGCTTGCCACGCGCGTACATTTAAAATAACTAACTTACGAGCGCAAGTATTTTAGTTTACTGACAGATTGTTCACATTGCTGGTCCATGTGGTAATTATGTCAGGCAAGAAATCCAAATATTCGCCTATCATTCATTGACATCAAACATGTTTATTAGGGATGCACCGATGTATCGGCCGCCGATATTTATCGGCCGATTTTTGCTCAATTTACAACCATCGGCATATCGACTGCAGCAGGAAAAAGGCCGATATAACAAACCGATGGTTTATAAATTAACTGCGTGAAGGCACTGAGCTGTATAAAGACTGTTGCATAATCCTAGCGCTGCTGTCTGCGCTTTAAAGTTAATCAGATAACAAAAGATCGTACACTATTCTTGACTAAATAACTTCTGTAACTTTCATAAGTGTAGCGGACCCCATCCGAATGATGACCAAAACTTTACTGATGTTTTATAAAGTTTATCGCGTCCGTTTTCACTCCAAAAAAATCACCACAAAAGCTAAACATTACAGAGCACAAGAAGTGTGTATTAAACACTCTCTCCATTGCATGATCATCAACATACAGCGAATTACACAAAACACTTATTACAACTAACAGTTAACAAATACATACAGATCTTATGCCTTTTCGGGGGATGCTTAATAAACGGACAAACTTTAAATCTGCAAAACAACTGCGTGCTCTCCTTGTCAGACCGTAGAATAGAACACCCGCCAAAATAAGAGTCCCGCCTCAGTATAGGAGATTCTTATCCATATCCAGGATCTTATACATATTTGAACCTATTAAAATGTATACAAAAACAAATTAGAAGATTAATCACAATAGTCTGTTACAATAAAGAAGGATTAATATGTATATAATTTATACAGTAAAGAATATGCAGTGCTATTTTACATTTGTTTACTTTATTTCTGTACCTGAAAACTTTTAAACCTACCTAAAAAGCACTGTTTATTTCATATGTATCTTTGTTCTGTTGTCTTTATGTAGGCCTGCTGAATGTTAAATGGATCCAATCCATGTTATCGGCCCCAAAAGATCATATCGGTGCATCCCTAATGTTTATCATTTAAAACAAGTCAGTAGCTTAACGTTAGCCACTCTTTAGCCACTCTAACGTTAGCCACTCCGCTTGCTCTAACATTAATGTTAACCTAGAACAATGTGCGGAGTCTGGAAGCTAACTTAGTACAGTGCTTACTGCATGACATGTTTAACTTAACATGTATTTCTCTCTACATACGCATCCACTATACTGCGGAGATGAGAGTCAGCTTTGTTAACTTCATTTTTGTCTGCGACATTGACTCAGAAAAGTTATTAATAAATATATATATTTATGTAATTAAATTAATATCATAAACAAGCAACTAGTCGACCAATAGCTTAAATGAATGACTTACTAGTTGACTAGAAAAGTCTGAGGGAGCCCTATACACTACACGGTTGATTACAAAGTGTATAAGTGCATAGTGTATAGTGCGTCATTCGGGACAACTCTAGCGTTGCAGAAAATACACACTTCAAGAAGTAGCATTTAATCTAAACATTTTAAATGCAGTAGATCTGCAGTTATTTGTATTGCAGACATTAAGCGTGTCGAATACACATTAGCGCAGTTAAACATGAGTCTAAGATGAATATATTTTGTGCGGTCTTACTCATAGTGAGTGCATGACTAGCCATGCTCTTCATTTGGGTGGGTTACACACACACAGACACACACATACTCGGTTTAGCCAGTGAGCAGGTGATAAGCAGTGTATTTAAATACATGCCATGTTTCCCATTATATCTGTTAGTAAAAGGTCAGACGCCTGTTATAACCATCAAAGCCATTCACTTTCCATTTGCTTTCCTAATCCTTTTGATTATACGAAGCAAACTACATACTTTGTGGAGAGAATATAGAAAGTCGTTTGGATGGAAATGGTCTTTCCAGAATAGAAATAAACAGCAATGACAGCAGATGGCAGCCTAAGGGGGATCTTTACAGCTCTCACCCAATAACTGTCTGGATCTAAATATGGATCCCAAGGGGAAAGAAAAGCCACCAGCAAATGTGCAAATGTGTATCGGCTCTTTTAGAATATTCCTTAGCACTACTTTCACTGTCTTCTCCCTTTCACTTCCTGTGTATGTCTGCACTTCCTGTCAACTTGAATGCCCTCTTTCTCTCTTATCTGCCTTTTCTGATCACTGAGTCGACATCTCCTACTTTCAGGTTAATGCTTCCCCCATTAAAACCCATTAATACAACCTCCAGAAATAAGTACAGTTTGACCTTTGACGCATCAGAACCATCGGGCCAGATTGTAAATTTACAGTTCTTCTAATTTCGAAAAACATTTAATAGTGATATTATAGTTTTGATTTTAATATTTATTCCTGTTTTATTTTCAGTTTGTCCTTTTAATTTAGATTATTTTTACGTTTTCACTCTTAACTTTTAGTTTTAGTTTTGTGTATTTATAGTTCAAATTTAGTTAGTTTTGGATTTAGTTTTAGGTTAACACTTTATTTCGATAGACATTTTGCTGACTATGAGTAACTTTGCAACCACATGTCAACTTATTCTACTAACCTAACAGTCTACTTATACTGTAAGTGTTAGTTGACATGTAGTTGAAAAGTTACTTATAGTTACTTAAAAGTTACTTAGTAGAATGTCTAAAGTGGACTAATGAAATAAAGTATAACCACTTTAGGTTGTGTTTATGTATGTTTGTACCAAATGATGTCATTACATTTGTCACTACTGTCTATAGAAGTCATGTTATAAAATAATTTGAAATATGACACTATATTGACTTCTGCATCAAAAACTAAAACTAAGATCACTTTGTGGCCAATTTTATATATTTCTTTAAATTGTATTATATGAAAAATGTTTTTGCATTTAAATTAGTTTTTTAAAAAGTTAATAATAAAGTTTTTATACATTTTGTTTAAGTTTACGTTAATGTTTTTAGGTGATTGATTTAGTCACAGGAGATGTTACAGTTGAGAAACATTTAAATCTGTGTTGTCAGCACAGTTAATCACATATCCAGGATGCAGTTCAGAAAGGAAACCTGAAGATTTGATCCTCTTGACGTGGATGTGGTTACAGGGACTTTCTGCTTAAATTCTGATTACATAACCTAAAAAAAACATAAAGGGCCCTATTTTAACGATCTATGCACATGGTCTAAAGCACACGGTGCAAGTGCGCTTAGGGCATGTCCGAATCCACTTTTGCTAGTTAAAAATGGTCGGCGCATGGTATAAAAGGGTTGTCCCTAGTCTCTTAATAAGTAATGGGTGTGTTTTGGGCGTAACGTGCAGAGTCGGAGTCTCATTTCCCATTCCCTTTAAAAGCCAGTTGCGCTTGCGTCGTGGCGGATTCGCTATTTACATGGCGGTATTTGCAAGCGGAAAAACTGAATGCTTCTCTAGCGAGGAAACGTATCTGCTTGTGCGTGAGGTTAAAGCGACCATCTACGGTAAAAGCCGGATTCCACCAAAGCATTTTATCTTTATACACACAATAATAATCTTTTACATTGTAATCCTTTTATTTTTAATATTTGGCATGTTTGTGTGCTGCTACGCATCTCTGTGTATGTAATAAGCAGATTGTACGCGCGTTGTGCATCCGCATATTGGCGCATATTTCTAACACGCTCTTTAAATAACAAAACAAATATTGCGCCATTGACTTTAGACCAGGTTTCAGTCGGTCAATGGCGCAGTCCATTTCAGTTGCCTCAAAATAGCAACACGCCAACAATGCACCTGAGCACATCTCATTTTCAGACCAGCACGCCCATCGGAGAAAAAATGGGCGTGAGTGCATTTGCTATTTAAACAACGTGGCGCAGGACGTGAAAATGATAACTGCGTCAGGCTGAAACTAGCAAAAGACACTTGCGTCGCGCCTGGCGCCGCATTGCAACAAGTGTATGATAGGGCCCGAAATGTCATGGGATACTGCATAAAGCCTCTACAGACATCTACGAACGCATTTATAAAAGGTTTTGCAACACAAATTAATTGTGTTTGTGCCCTAATTTTCACCTTATTAAGTAATTTCTCATCTGTAGATAAATGACACACATTGCCATTTTTTTTACTGTGGTGGACCATTGTGAATGTAGGACCCTCATTTAACTCATAATCGGCTTTAGTAATTGGTCTGTCCAAGATTTTGATGTCAGATAAAGCAACCTTATTTGACCATTATTATGCAATGAATCCTTAATATCAAGATGGTGGTTGGGTGACGTGGCGTTTGATGGGGTGTTAGAGCTGAAAATGATGATGAGAATTCACATAGATGAAGTGGTTTTTCACACTAACCTCATAATTTCTCTCTCACAAACTTATCTCTCTTCAGGCAGATAATTGCATTTTTGCTGGTCAGGGTTAAAGGGCGTTGTGTGTGTGTATTTGTGGGTGTGTGTTGCTGTGGGCAGTGCATGAACCACTTTGACCTCACAGACCAGAATCTCTCAACAAACAACTATCAGTACTCATCTTATTTTTCTTGCTTTATTCCTTTTTCTTTCTTTCCTCATGCTGTCATTGCATTTATCTCTTAGATTATATATTGTTTTTTATTTTTTATTTTTCTGTGTTTGTGGCTTTGTAATTCTCATTCATTGTATGCAGGGTGCAATATATCATAAACATCAAAACGAAAGATTGAATTCCTGTAACATTATGAAAAGGGAAGGGATGAAACGAAAACAATCTAATGTCTAATGGAAAAATAGGAACAAAAATCATTTTCAGTTGTTTCAGATTGAAAATGTTGCTTTAAATTAAATGTTGCAGTAAATGTTATGCAATATTATGTTGCAATAATATATATTATGACCAGTATCTCATTCATAGCCGTGCGATACGGCTGCATATCAGCACGTCTGTGATTTGCAGGCCGAGTGCCGTAGGTAATTACAGCGTGCTGATATACAGCCATATCGCACGGCTACAAGTGTGATATTGCGTTTATACAACAATTCGACGGCACGAGTGTGTAAACAAATAAGAAGAAATAACGGAGTGTCTTTAAAACCCTCTTTTGTGCAGAGCTACTTCCTTCCACCACGGATTCAAATCTCAAGTTGACAGTTTGACCAAGCCTCCGTTACTAAAAATTCTAAAACGTCACTTCAGAACTAGTGATGAAGGAATGTTGAGTCCCTCCATTGAAACTCATTGTATTTTGTACAGTATTAGAGAGAGAGAGAGAGAGAGAGAGAGAGAGAGAGAGATCGCCTGAGCAAGCATTACCTGTGTCTGATAAATCATTTATTCTTCAGGTCGATGTCCATAATATTATATCCATTATAAAAATCAGTTTGAATGTCCGCTGAGGACAGCGATTTTTGTATTTGTCCTTTTTACAGCTAAAGGAATTTTCCATTACATACAGCGCTAAAGAAACAACCTTTATTTACAAAAGTCTTTTTCAATTTAAAAGTCTCTAAAAGTACATTTAACATAGCCCAATTCGATTTGTTCAGGAACAAGTAATAGATTAATAAGACCAAAGATCGCCTGTTTTATGTACCCAAAATGAATTATATCTCAAGTTTAACCTCTAGAAGAGACAGTGGCAAATCCCCGAAGCACTGGCCGAGATGAAGCTGTTCTCAGCGGGTACACGAACACTGGCCTGGAGCTCGCATCTCCGAAAACATCTAAGCAAATTGTAAAATGGGCGCTATGATTAAGCATATTTCAGGTCTAAACAACTACATTCTCACCTAAAAAAACCTCTTAAAACTACAGTTTGTGATACAAGAAGTGTAGTATTTGTAAAAAAAAAAAAAAAATATGGTGGTTTTGCTCCTCCCCCATGACAGTCGCTTCAAGTGGAGTGATACAAATGGTGAAAAGGTAGGAATGCTGTTGGCACTAGAATATAATCCATGACACGTTTTTTTTCAAAATGCAATTAATCCATCAATATAAAAGTTATTTTTCATATTGAAAATACACAACAAAGTAAGTTGATTCACATATATGACAGCCTCTGAACTTTGTCAATACTAATCTTATATACAGGCATTTGACTAAAAATTACGGAGCCCCGGACACAACAAGCAGAGAAAAAATAGTAGCACACGATTTAGTAAATTGAGCGAACGAATTAGTACATTTTTTTTCTTGCATGTCATGTGCACGGCTCCGTAAAAAAAAATACATTCAGTCGTCGCTCCCAAAATGAATTTAACGAGTCATCTTGTTAATGTTATAAATTATGTCTCTGTTTGTCATTACCGATTAAAGAGTATCTGGCGCCACCACACGGTTAAAATAAACAAATTTGCAGAGTGCATTGGTATTAAAAATGGCTTTTAAATTGTTTATGATTCAGTTTTGGGGACCGTGACAGAAGTTTGATGCTGTCGTGGAACAAGCAACAGCCGTCATTTTTCCTCCTCCTGACTCGAGTGCCTCATCTTCTTAATCTCCTCATGTAAATGATTACATTTCGATGACTTAAGTTTCTTCCCCACCGCAGAAACCACCACAGGTTCATCAATGCCGTCAAAATTATTCATTTTTCTGTTTTTGTTGATCACAAAGTACAAAGCAGATAAGGAAAACTAGTATGCCGGGTGTACTCAGAGCGCCGCCAGTACTGTTTACAGTGCGTGGAATGGTGCGCTGTGATTGGTTGAGAGGAAATATCGCATTCTGCAGAGAAGGGAGAGTGTCGTTTGTCGCGTTTTGGAAAGAAGGGGAGAAAACATGACAGAATAACATGACGGATATCACATTTTGAGTAAAATTTATAAATGAGTTTTCAATACCGACCAGATACAATACTGATTTTGGCAGAAAATCCGTTTTTTTTTTTATCGCGTTTTGGAATATATGCGTGTCTAAAATATATATATATATATATATATATATATATATATATATATATATATATATATATATATATATATATATATATATATATATATACACACAGGTGCTGGTCATATAATTAGAATATCATCAAAAAGTTGATTTATTTCACTAATTCCATTCAAAAAGTGAAACTTGTATATTATATTCATTCATTATACACAGACTGATATATTTCAAATGTTTATTTCTTTTAATTTTGATGATTATAACTGACAACTAAGGAAAATCCCAAATTCAGTATCTCAGAAAATTAGAATATTACTAAAGACCAATACAAAGAAAGGATTTTTAGAAATCTTGGCCAACTGAAAAGTATGAACATGAAAAGTATGAGCATGTAAAGCACTCAATACTTAGTTGGGGCTCCTTTTGCCTGAATTACTGCAGCAATGCGGCGTGGCATGGAGTCGATCAGTCTGTGGCACTGCTCAGGTGTTATAAGAGCCCAGGTTGCTCTAATAGTGGCTTTCAGCTCTTCTGCATTGTTGGGTCTGGCATATCGCATCTTCCTCTTCACAATACCCCATAGATTTTCTATGGGGTTAAGGTCAGGCGAGTTTGTTGGCCAATTAAGAACAGGGATACCATGGTCCTTAAACCAGGTACTGGTAGCTTTGGCACTGTGTGCAGGTGCCAAGTCCTGTTGGAAAATGAAATCTGCATCTCCATAAAGTTGGTCAGCAGCAGGAAGCATGAAGTGCTCTAAAACTTCCTGGTATACGGCTGCGTTGACCTTGGACCTCAGAAAACACAGTGGACCAACACCAGCAGATGACATGGCACCCCAAACCATCACTGACTGTGGAAACTTTACACTGGACCTCAAGCAACGTGGATTGTGTGCCTCTCCTCTCTTCCTCCAGACTCTGGGACCCTGATTTCCAAAGGAAATGCAAAATTTACTTTCATCAGAGAACATAACTTTGGACCACTCAGCAGCAGTCCAGTCCTTTTTGTCTTTAGCCCAGGCGAGACGCTTCTGACACTGTCTGTTGTTCAAGAGTGGCTTGACACAAGGAATGCGACAGCTGAAACCCATGTCTTGCATACGTCTGTGCGTAGTGGTTCTTGAAGCACTGACTCCAGCTGCAGTCCACTCTTTGTGAATCTCCCTCACATTTTTGAATGGGTTTTGTTTCACAATCCTCTCCAGGGTGCGGTTATCCCTTTTGCTTGTACACTTTTTTCTACCACATCTTTTCCTTCCCTTCGCCTCTCTATTAATGTGCTTGGACACAGAGCTCTGTGAACAGCCAGCCTCTTTTGCAATGACCTTTTGTGTCTTGCCCTCCTTGTGCAAGGTGTCAATGGTCGTCTTTTGGAAAACTGTCAAGTCAGCAGTCTTCCCCATGATTGTGTAGCCTACAGAACTAGACTGAGAGACCATTTAAAGGCCTTTGCAGGTGTTTTGAGTTAATTAGCTGATTAGAGTGTGGCACCAGGTGTCTTCGATATTGAACCTTTTCACAATATTCTAATTTTCTGAGATACTTAATTTGGGATTTTCCTTAGTTGTCAGTTATAATCATCAAAATTAAAAGAAATAAACATTTGAAATATATCAGTCTGTGTGTAATGAATGAATGTAATATACAGGTTTCACTTTTTGAATGGAATTAGTGAAATAAATCAACTTTTTGATGATGTTCTAATTATATGACCAGCACCTGTATATACACACTACCAGTCAAAAGTTTGGAATCGAAAATTTGATCATAGGAATAAATTACTTTATAAAATATATTCAAACAGAAACAGTTATTTTAAATTGTAATAATATTTCACAATATTACTGTTTTTACTGTGTTTTTAAATAAATGCAGCCTTGGTGAGCAGACGAAACTTCTTTTAAAAACATTAAAAATCTTACTGTGTCCAAACTTTTGACTGGTAGTGTGTGTGTGTGTGTGTGTGTGTGTGTGTATGTGTGTATATATTGTATATATATATATATATATATATATATATATATATATATATATATATATATATATATATATATATATATATATAATATATATATGTATGTATGTATGTGAGTGAGTGAGTGTAATAATATGTTTAGTTTCAGTTCTTTTGAGAGGGGATAATATTTGAGGCAACTTCTCAGAGAGAGTTTTAGCCACTTTAGACCGTCCAGCAAACCACCCAGAATTTTTGTATGGGCAAGAACCATTCACCTTTTCTTCATTAATCTCTAGTTCTCTGTATAACCGGCCAGGGCTTTGCTTTCAGTCTCTGCAGAAACGTTGTGCTGACAACTATGAACCAGGAGGAGAAGCTCTGTTTCAAAGTGTATTAAATATGGGACAGACACAGACACACACACACAAGAACTCACACTGTGAATCTGCTGGATTAAACTGTCTCTCAGATGTGCTTGTTACGATTAATATTTTTAGATTCTGCATGTACAAATGCGTATGTGTGCCTGGAATAAAGAGATGCGGTGTAATATGTTGTTCCTGTATCAAGGTCTTCTACAAGCACTTTTTTCATTTATATAAAAATAATATTTTCACCTGATCCAAAAAAAAAACTATGAAAAGTATTTGCACCACACTAAAGCAAAAACGATGCCTGCGATCTGCACAGTGTAGATAACAAGTTTGCTATTTATGATTTTTCTCATTTATTGAAAAATGTTTTCCATTCTCACAGCTCTTTTCTTTTTAAAAATAGAAACTTTATCCATTTTTATGTCAGCTTGGATTTAATAGTCTTTTCACTTTGTATGTTTTTGCCTTGCAGCACTGAAAAGTTCTGCGACCTTTCATGAGCAAAGACGAAGTTTAGAACGAGCTAGGGTAAAACATTTGTTTTTTAATCATTTCTTCTCAGTGAAGCCAAAATAAACACACTCTCACTTTATTTCTCATACTTTCTTCCTGTATTTCAGACTGAGGACTACCTGAAGAGAAAGATCCGCAGTCGCCCAGAGAGGTCAGAGCTGGTCAGGATGCACATTCTTGAAGGTATTTTAATAACACTTAAAGTTCAAACACAGACACACATCTCATAGAGAGTCCAGAGGTTAAGACATATACAGAGGCGTCCAAACGTTTAAAAGAATATGACTGGATTATATACAGAATGTTTTACTGTATGTATTTCCTGTATATAGAGACATCAGCGGAGCCATCTCTTCAGGCCAGACAGCTTCTGCTGAAACGAGCTCGTCTAGCTGACGACCTGAACGATAAAATCTCCCAGCGGCCTGGTCCGATGGAGCTCATTCACAAAAATATCCTTCCAGTTCACAGCAGCCTCAAACAAGTCATCATAGGTACTAAATTAAAGGCAGAAACACAATAATGTAAAGTGTTGTCAAAAGTACTGACTTATGTACAAAGCTGGTAATGAATTTTTAAAAATGTGATGCGTTGAGTGCTGTTGACCTCTGATTGGCCATTGTGTTCACGTGCTCATCAGATATGTCTGTGATTGGCTACAATGATCAACACTTCAAAAACATGTTGTAAATAGTCATCAGTGACGCTCTTCACCGAGAGCTTACACAGATACACACGGGTAGTTATAGACCAATATACGAACCGTTACAACAAAAACAGTCAGCCATTTAACATGAGTGGTAGTCCCCCCTTGTATTAGTTCTGTTTAATTTTAATTAATTTATCTTATTAACTTAATTTAAACTATTATGCATGTATGTATGTCTCATTTTACATCAATATATATAATTTTTATAATATATCTAGGACTACAAATAACAATTAGGTTGATAATCTGTCAGTTATTTAATATAAATATTATTATTATTTATTTTGTAATATTCTTATATATTATCGTATATATTCTATACTTATATATGTATGTATATGCTGTACGTTATGTGCAATTACTATATAAACTGCTCTACTGCTTTCAAACTGATTTTTTTTTTTTGCAAGTTTAAATAACTAAAAATAATATTAATTATATTAAGTGTAAACTAAATAAATATTATTAAAGGAAAACAAAGAACAAACCTACTGTTAATTATCTAAGAAATTGGTTATTTATTTTCATTATTGGTTTTGTTGATTAGTTGTTGCAATTTTAAATATGTTGCCATTATATCAAAAAATGAAACTTTAAGATAGCAGTTACAATTTATTGAACTTTCAGACTCTCTTTCACACTCATTCTGTCTAAATCTTTATCTATCTTTTATCTATGTGCCCTTTTCAGTCCTCCCATCTCTCTTTTATTCACTGTTTTTGTGAGTGACCGAAGCAAAGCTCTATTTTCACGATTTGGATAATTTTCCCATCGAAGCTAACATTCGCATTTATATTCCTTTCACTCAACATTTCTGCTGGATCTTTCCCTTTTTTTTCCTCAATCTACAGCATATCCATACACAGGCACTCCATTGCTCATTCCAGCACCATTGTTATGTGGTATATGCGCATTCATCTTCATATTTATATCCCGCCACGTTCCTGCAGCGGTGCAGAGGGCGATAATTTAATGTGGAGTTATGGTAATGAGATCGGTGTGCGTCAAACACCAAGTTAAATTAATTAGAGGGGAATTTACATTAATGTTCATACAGTATATGCCACTCTGTGGTGGCAAGAGTCGATTAACCGTGAAGTTTATGCAGCGTCACACAATGCAGCACAGAGAAGGAACACTGAAAGACGTTTGCACAGAACGACTTAAACTGTTTTAATCCTTAAATACCCTAATTAGAGAGTTAATGATTATCGACATAATGCCACACTCTCAGAGGATGCTCAAATTAAATATAAATATCATGCAATGGAGTTTAAAGGTTTTATTATTCACTCTGGTACAATATTAGTGCAGTGTAAGTTAAACAGGGAAATAGTGCACTAAAGATCTTTCATGTTTCTTTCATGTTGTTTTATCAAATGTATTTTTTTTTCTTATTTAAGATCACTGACTATTTCTATTGCTAAAATATTTTTTTTTTATAACCACATAGCAACACCTTGGCATTGTGGCAGTGAGTTTTGTGTAGGCAAATGCCACTGATGTTTTCTTTAGAAAAAGTAAAAATCTTGTATGTTCTACTCTAACTGTCCTTTTTTCGTTGTCTCACCTTCAGAGACGGAGTTTCCAAAAGTAGAGGCAGAGAACTCTTCGTTTGATGAGGAAAGCAGTGATGCGTTCTCACCAGAGCAGATACTCTGTCAGGACTCTCCCCTTGGTCACGCCCACATACCTTCTCCACCTGAGATACCAGCCAATGAAACGACACCAAAACAGGTGCCATATCTTAATTTGCATACTTAAAATTATACCTCAAAGTAATGGAAGTATACTTTGGGCTTAACATGCAAACAGTCAGTGTCGTTATTGGTAACTAAAACTATTACAGATCTTTTCTGTTATTTGAAATAAAGCTGAAATAAAAATGTCAGTTAATTAAGTAAGGAGTAATTGACAACAAGCCACTGAATTATTAGAAATATAATGTTATTGCAGCTCCAACGTGAAGCATTTTAACTCATTTAAGCTTATGAGGATTGCCAAAAACAGACATTTTGACTATTTTTGTGTGTTTTCATAGGATGTAAAAGAGAACTGAAATCGGTGCTGGCACACTGTTTGAGATCTGCTACACAGACAGTGCACCAGTACCGAACTGAGTTCTCATTTACATCTTATCACACTTGAATAGTTTAAAAACACTTGAATGAATGATTGGCTGATCATAGGATTGGCCTATATGCAAACCATCTTCTCTCTCACTTCATGGAGCTGGTGAGTGGAATCCAGATAGTGTGATCATGCACACCGAGTCCGAAATTTTTGCCCATTAAAAAATAAATACAACCTCACATTGTGTCAATCACGTTTACATACTGCCTCCGATACTTTGGCCCATCATAAAAAAAATTCAGATCGGGTTCAATTTTCTACGTTTTTCACATCCGTAGCAAGCATTTTTAGATGTGTTTTGACAATTCAGAGCCACCGTACAAGTGAACGGCAAAATCCAGAATGGTGTCTGGCAAGTTGGGCCACTTCATCTCGCAGCACAAAGCACTGTATTCAAACAAAGTGCGGAATACACTTATATTGGTGGTCTTCTTTTTAATATGTGGCTCCAGTAGCCACTGACATCCTGAAGTAAACTTTGAATGGCTCAGGATAATCCCGCAGCTCCTTGATAAGGAGGTGGAACACTCCTTCCTCTCTATGCCATCTCAGGACTGGATGGACCCAATATTTCCTCTTTCTTTTTCTCTTTTTAAGTAGAGAGAGGACAACAAAATCATCCTCACTGCTTGAAGACTCCATTTTGTGTGTTTTGCAAATTTTTTTTTTGCAACGGATTAATTTGCATCAGTGTGAAAGGTTTCTGTGCGTGACGAATTTTTAGGATGATGAATACGAAAAAATGCATATGAAAATTTTGGACTCTGTGTGCAAAGACCTTAACACTAGAAAAAATGAATGCTGCATTAATTGCATTAAATATTTTTATAAAGAAAATATTAATCAGAGAACTTAACACATTGTGACAGCCCTAAAATATATATAGGGCTGTCACAATGTGTTAAGTTCTCTGATTAATATATATATATTAATTCTAGTGTTAAGGTCTTTATATATATATATATATATAAATAAATAATAGAATATAAATAATACTAAAATAAAACTGTAAATGGTGTGTGATAAGCGTATTAGTGGTATTTAAAAGTATGCCAAAAGTATATACTTTGTCATCACCAGTGACGTGTATACTTTTAGCGTATAGTAATGGAGTGTCTCAAACACATACAGGTAGTCTCAATTTGTTTTCTATTAAACCTGCGTTAATCTTGGCAGTTTCAGTAAATCCCCTCTAAGGTTTATAAAGTAATAATCTATCATCATCAGAATATCACACACACACTTTGAAGTCTTCGTGTAGCTCCTCATGCTCAGTCAGCTCTCTAGAGCTCTGAATTATTTGCAACGCTCACCATCTTCATTCAGCTCATTAAACATCTACACAGACACTTTCGCACACACTTATTCTAACAAGAATGCGTGTAATCGCACTTGATCATCTACATGCATTAATGTTTTGGTCCTGTAGTCACATTTACACACACATGACTGAATAAGTCACACATGATAGAGTTCAATAAGTTCATGAGCTCTTCCTTTTTCTCTTAGGTCCCGCCCCCTCCTCCTCCTCCTCCTCCTCCTCCACCTCCACCTCCACTACCAAATGCAGCTGGCCCCGCCCCTCAGCAGAAACTAGCCAATGGAACAACAGGCCACAAGCAAGCTCCTGCACTACAAAAGGTGACGGTTCCTCATATAACCCAGGACAGCTGTAATTACAATTTTAATGTCTTGCACACATGTCCTATCATGCAAAGTGCAATAATGCCACAAGATAAATCCTCTCCCATGCTAATCTTGGTTTTTGGACACTATTAAGTAGCATTTAACTATAATAATTACATACTAGACTATTAAATCACCCTGCATTTTTTTACATGTTGAATATTAGGGTTGTAACGGTACACGTACCTCAGTTTTGGGGTTTAATACGAGTTCATTACAACAGGAAAAAGGCAACAAATCCCTAATGCTAGGTTTCTTTTAATTTATTTTGAACAGACAGTAGAGCAAATTACAGTTTGTTCCACCTAGCGGCATTTAGTCCCCCTTGAGGTGGTTGGTACAGCACAGCCTTCTTTAGAGTATTAAGCACTAAGCAGTAAACAGAGCAGAGACAGCCAGTGAAGTGGCACCTGAGGCTTCCCATTTCCAGGACATGCAAATTTCATCACTTGACTGTAGTAGTGAGACTTCCATGTCACAAATCGGCACAATGCCAAATGATTTTGTCTCGTTATAACAGCAAAAACAACTTAGAATACTCTGTCATATATGGTCATACAGATAAGAGTAAGGCATCATTGGAAATTATAAGGGTCTATTTTTGTTTGTGTACACTCGCAATAAAACAAAACATTGTGCTTTTGTAAAATAAAGAAAACAAACAGCATGCTGCTTTCTGCTGTCCCAGTGTTCTTTCTGTGAAGTTTGTAGAGCATGTCACAAAAATTAATCGAAACTCAGCATATAGGCTCTTGAGTGACATCTGAACTCACCATTCTTGTTTTGGGTTGGTGCATATATCCTCTCCTCTTCTTGTGGCGGTAAGCAAACTGTGTTGCGTTACCATGCATGCCCCATTCTGGATTGGAGTGTGGATCGCCTGTATTCGTCGTCTAACTGTATGCACCGCACCGTGACAGTTTGGGACGAATACAAGTACCGTTACAGCCTTTTGAAAATACATCATGTATTGTAATATGAAATAAAACTTATCCAGTTATTATGAATGACTGGAAATGGCATAATCATCAAATGTCATTGGTCAAAAGGTGACATTCCCCCACCAATTTAAAGATTATTGTTCCTTTGACTGAATAACTAACATGTTAATGCTTAATTGCAATCTCTTTCTGTCTTCTTTAGGGTGGTAAAGTGAGTAGTGAGCGCCCTGCTCAGCGCTCTAAGAAGGTGAGAGACAATAAACCAAAAGTAAAGAAGCTGAAATATCACCAGTATGTTCCTCCGGACCAGAAAGCCGAGCGTGAGCCTCCGCCTCTGCTCGACTCCTCCTACGCCAAACTCCTCTATCAACAGCAGCTCTTCCTCCAGCTTCAGATCATAAACCAACAGCAGCAAAACTACAACTACCACACCATCTTACCTGCTCCACCCAAGTAAGATATGCCATATATTTGTAGGTTAAATTATATGTTAAATTATGCAGGAGTTAGTTCTCTCTCATTGCAGGATAGCATCAGAAAGGGCATCCAGCATAAAACCTTTGCCAAAAGGCTGTTAAAAAAATAAAAACAGTAATATTGTGGAATATTATTATAATTTCAAATTTCAGTTTCATAATATCAAAATGTATTTCTTTTGATGGTAAAGCAGAATTTTCTGCAGCAATTACTCTTGTCTTCTGTGTCACATGATCCTTCAGAAATCATTCTAATATTCATTTCTCAAGATTCTCAATATAAATGTCTTTACTGTCACTTTTAATCAATTGAATGCATCGTTGCTTTGAAACTTACCCAAACTTTTGAACAGTAGTGTATATATTATTATTATTGTTAATATATATATATTATATTATATCTTTTTTTACACTTTATTTAGGCCTCCTGCTGATCAGCAGCTTGCTTCAGCCAATGGCCCGTCACCATCCAGGAATGACACGCAACCGCAATCAACATCTACTAATCTGACTAGTCAAAATCAACAGACCACTGTAAATGGAGGCGGGATTAATATAGGGCCTCTGCCTCCCAACCTGGAGGAGCTAAAGGTCGAATCACGTGCTATGCTTGTCATTCTTAATTACAGTACTGTTCACTGACTGGCTATTCAAATTGCATTAAATCAAATGAACTCCTGTCACATCCTGTTCTCTTCATTTCCTGCAGGTGGCAGAGCTGAAGCAGGAGTTAAAACTGCGTGGCTTAACTGTCTCGGGCACCAAAAATGACCTTATTGAACGGCTGAAGAATTTTCAGGAGCAGCACGGTGGCACCACTGCACCAACATCTTCTAAAACCAGCACACACTCAACAGCTGCCTCTGTAGCAGGAGGAGACTCTTCTCTCTACCAGTTAACAGACAGGAGCATGGTGGTTGCTTCCTTCCCATTTGTTGCAACTGCTGAAAGGGGTGGAGCTCAGAAGACAGCACCACAGATAATGCAGTTTGGCAGCACCGGCTCCTCCCCTCCGGTTTCCCCCGCCCACTCAGAGCGCTCATCAACTGGATTGAGCCCAGATGAAACAAGCTGTAATGGGGATGCTTTTGGGGAAATGGTAAATGCTTTCTTACCACTAGCTTTCAGATAAATAAAAACGGGGAACTTCTGGATTAGTGATTGTGAAACGTTATTAAGTATGTACAAAGTGGCATTTACAGATAACTTTACACTGTGTCTGCACTGGAAGCGCCCAGTGAAGCAT
Organism: Hypophthalmichthys molitrix; assembly: GCA_037950675.1. Classification (NCBI taxonomy): domain Eukaryota; kingdom Metazoa; phylum Chordata; class Actinopteri; order Cypriniformes; family Xenocyprididae; genus Hypophthalmichthys; species Hypophthalmichthys molitrix. The sequence continues at coordinate 18,336,019 of CM075494.1, read as the reverse complement.
TGCAGCACAACAGCTAGAGCCTGAGGCTGTCTAGTGTGAAAGCTGCATGACACCTCCGAATGTCTACTCACCACAAACTAATCAAATGTGAGCTTGAGGCTAGACTTCAGCAGCAGTAAAATAAAAATAAAATCCTACTTTACTTTTAATGAAAATATTTTGGTTATATAATTGATGGTAATATAGCAAAGATATTTTTGTTAATAATAATTTAGATTATTTCAAAATAATAATTAGGCTAGACTTCAGCAGTGGTAAAATAAAAATTAATTCCCAAAATCTGTTGGTTATATAATTTATAATAATATGATAATCCTTTTTATTAATAATAATTTAAATAATTTATTTTATTTAATAAAATAATAATTAGGCTAGATAACAGCAACAGTAAAATGAAAATAAAATTCTGCTTTATATTTTAATGAAAATCTGTTGTTCTAAAAATTGATGATAATATAATAATTGATTTTATTATAATAATAATTCAAATAAATTATTTCAAAATAATAATTAGGCTACATAACAGCAACAGTAAAATGAAAATAAAACCCTACTTAATTTTGAATGAAATATATCTTTGATATAATAATTGATATCATAAAAATTGATTTAAGTAATAATAATTAAAATAATTTGTTTGAAAATAATAATAATAAAATAATTTAGTAATTTTTTTATATCTGTGTATCATATAGATATAAAATTAATTGTTATGAATTGTATTTTGTTCTGTTTATTCATTCTTTTTATTTATTTGGTTAATAAATATCAATCTACATTAGAATGATGGAAAACTCATACTGCTTGTAATGATCAGAACATATTTAAAGTGTCCCTTTTATGCTTTTTCGAATAGTACCTTTCATGCACTTTGTAATATAGCTGTGTGGGAATGTAAAATGTCTGCAAACTTTAAAGATCAAAGTGCACTACAAATGAAGGCATTGTCTTCAAAAGGATGGGAACTCGCACTAACTCACATGGAAAAACCAATGCCATCATTTGTACCACTGTGTATCAAGTGTTGAAGAAGCCTCTGGAGCTGAAATTTAGATATGGTGATAGGCATTTCGTTTCTGATATGCGCTGTAAGCGGTAGACCAATCACAACAGACTGGGCTGTCAGACCAGTCAGAGCAGAGTATCTCTTGGAAAGGAGAAGTTTAGAGAGACTGAATCTACGAACAAGCCGCTTTTAGACTTTTTGAGAAATGAGGTGTACAATGTATATTATGAGAAAATGAAAGTTTTTTTTGACCTTGGATGCATGTTGTAGGAGACCTCTAAAACAAAACTAGGAACATTTAAAATAGCATAATAGGGTCACTTTAACAAATAAAATCCATGGCAATCATTTATTTTTTAACACACATAAGACATATAAAAACAAATAAAATGTTATTATTATTTAATAGTAAAGTTTTTTTTTTTGTTTGTTTTTTTTTTGAGTAGCTGTGCTGTGAGTCAGAAATCACATCAACTAATTGCACATTGCAATATGTCAGCCACTTCCAGCCAGACTTTTCTGTTGATTATACTAGTGTCGGTTCCCCAAGAATGGAATTATTACATTTATACAATTATATACAACAAGTGTGTAAGTATTCTGAATTGTTTTAATTAGTAATATTATGAATAAGAGCTCATAATATTTATGTATGTCCATTTTAGGTGACCTCTCCTCTTACCCAGCTGTCCTTGCAGCCTTCTTCCCCTCTCCCCACAGCGATCTGCATTAAAGAGGAGCCCGGCAGCCGGACATCTCCTTCCTCCTGCTGCCTGGTATCCCAGTCTGCTGCGCCCCCTATAGACAAAGACCAGATGCTGCAGGAGAAAGACCGGCGCATTCAGGAACTCACACGCATGCTGCTGCAGAAGCAGCAGCTGGTCGAATCGCTGCGCTCACAGCTGGAGGGCAAACGGGTGGGCGTGCCCGTCCGAGTCAAAGAGGAACTTGCTGGTGTCACTATGGAGGCGGTCAGGGCGACCATAAAGGAAGAGGTCATAGAGGTGATGGAGGAGAGTGAGATGGTAATAGAGCCACAAGTGTTCCCACAGGCAGAGCAGATGCAGCAGCAGCAGCAAAGGATGCTGGCGGCAGCAGAGCTGGAGCAGGACCGGCAGCAGCAGCAGCTCGTAATGCAACAGAATCAGCGTAACCTGCAGCAACAAGCACATCAGAGGAAGAGGAAAACACAAAAACAACAGCACAACCAGCAAAAACAAGTCAGTACAGTGTTTCTACGACATGTCATTTCGTTTTTGAGATTAGTCATATGATCACGTTTACATTGTCATCTAGCAGAGTAATTAAAAGAACTGAAAAAAGGAACTTTTTTTTAGAAAGCAGTATGAAACAAAAAGAATGTCACGTTTGGTAATCTGTACATATCTTATTTTATGTTATTATTATCATTATTATCATCATACTACATGTTTTTACACTGTTTTTCCCTGAACATTTCCCCTGACACCCTACAGTAGTTCTACATTGCGTCCCCCTGGGGTTATGTTTGCAGCACAGCAGTAGTCAGACGCTTAACTTTTATTGTAATGGAAAATCGTGGAGCATCTCATGTTTTTTTACTAACCTTCTGTCTTTTCCAATTTTTCCAGCGGTTGCCTCAAGCACTTACCAACCAGCAGTCAAATCCAGTTTCTTCATTCCCAATGGATGGGAATAACTCAAACTCCACCCCTACGATAGTGACCGACTGCAATGGCAACCAGTTCCTGCTAACACTGTCAAATCAAAACACAGATGCACCAGCCAGAGGCCGCCGCCCCCAGGGCAAAGTAACCAATCAGATCAAACTACAGGTAATACTCAAGAAGTTGAATCTCAATGGTTAAAGTTGTCAAAATCTTTTCAATTTATCTATTCAATTCTATTCAATTTCAATTATTGATGTTTATGTCATTTTCAGAGACTACAATCTACATCCACAACATTACCCAACCAATCAGTGACTGAATTGCCTAACAATAACATCCAATCTGAACAGCCCATACAAACTGTTATCTTGAAACAGCCAATCAAAAAGGTTTGTTCAAAACCACTTTTTTATGCATTGTGTTCCTTGGAATTAAATACTACTGCATTATGTGAAACAGAATACTTTTTGAATGATTTTGTGTAAAAATATTAACTTTTGTCAGTCTCAATTTGTCAGTCTCCATCAGATCAATTAAATGAGAAAAAGATAAGTCACAGATGATATTACTTCTTGTTCAATCGCCACATCCCAGGTCAAGTCACAATGCACATTGCATTGTGGGATAGAGTTGTCAAAAGTACCAACTTTGGTACCAAGTCGGTACTGAAATTTTAAAAATGTGACTCTTTGAGCGCTATTGAGCGGATTCGTAAACACCTCTGATTGGCCATTGTGTTGACACACTCATCGGATATGTCTGTGATTGGCTACAATGATCAACACTTCAAAAACATTGTAAATAGTCATCAATGACGCTCTTCATCGAGTGCTTACATAGATACACACAGGAGCGTTTGAAAGCAGTCCACTGATAGACACCTGCTTTCAAACGCTCCCGCTTTCAAATTCAAACACTTCCGTGTGCTTTCAAACGCTCCCGTGTGTTTATCATTGTAGCCAATCACAGACATATCTGATGAGCGTGTCGAACAATCGTCAATCAGAGGTGTTTACGAATCCATTCAACAGCGCTCAAAGCGTCACATTTTTAAAATTTCAGTACTGATTGGTATGCTGCATGTTTTCTCAAATGTTGATAGGGGAATTATATGCATATAGAAAATGTGCATACTACACACAGTATGTGACATACTCCTAAAATCGAACTGTATGAGTATTGTGGTAGTATGCTATTCTGAATATAGCATTCCTTCTTTTAGATGTCAGTGTAATTTAGAGACTATGATAGCTAATAGGGAAGGACTTTTGCTGAAAATGGTCATCTTTCCTTCATATAAATTAATGATATGTATAAAGCAACATCACTTATTCTTGACAAGTCATTGAACACAATTATGAGGCTTTTAAACTCGCTTATTAAAATGTTAATGACTAACCACTGACACTGGTGTTCAAATGAGGGCTGCAGGCATGGGCTATTAGCCCATTAACATTGAGACTAATTGAGATGCATGTTTTTACTTTGACAGGCACTAAAGCCAGACCTGAACATGACGAGCAATTACAGAACATCAAGCTCTACATCCATCTCAGCACCAGCCAATCCCCAACAGTTCTTCTCTTCAGTGGATTCCATGAACGACACCGAGCCCGTCCCCTCATCTCCCAACAACAACAATGTAAGTGTTTTGTTTGTGTAGGCACCAAAGATCTGTTTCAAAACCTTGTTTGATGCCTATCTAGATGCCATTTACATTATGGTGCCTAATATATGCTGTTTTAACTAAATTCAAATGTACCATTGCATGTACAGTATGAAAGAAAAAAAAAAGTATTCGAACCCTTTGGGTTTAACTGGATTTATGCATTAAAGCAGTGGTTCCCAACCTTTTTTACGTCAAGGCCCACCTCCTCTCTGAATCAACACTGCAAGTTATCTCAGTTCACCCAAAAATGAGCAAGTTATCTCGCAGCCCCCCTGGAGGGTCACTGAGGCCCCCTAGTGGGCCACGGCCCACAGGTTGAAAACCACTGCATTAAAGGATTAGTTCACTTCAGAATTAAAATTTCCTGATAATTTACTCACCCCATTTCATCCAAGATGTTAATGTCTTTCTTTCTTCAGTTGAAAAGAAATTAAGGTTTTTGAGGAAAACATTCTAGGATTTTTCTACCAATAGGTTGAAGGTCCAAATTGCAGCTTGAAAGGGCTCTACACGATCCCAGACGAGGAAAAAGGGTCTTATCTAGCGAAACGATCGGTCATTTTCTAAAAAATATATAAATATAATTTTAACCACAAATGCTCGTCTTGCACTGCTCTGCTCTGTGCCACGCATTACATAATCATGTTGGAAAGGTCACGCATGATGTAGGCGGAAGTACCACGGTAGGGCGAAAAACTCCTGCTTATTTTCTCCTCCAACTTCAAAATTGTCCGGCATTGTTGTTTTACCTTTTTTATAAAGGCCTTTTGTCTTAGTCTTTGCACATTGTAGACGCTGGTTCTTTCGCCTATGTCACGCGTGACCTTTCCAACGTGATTACGTAATGTGTGGCGCATCAAAAAGCTAGTGCAAGATGAGCATTTGTGGTTTAAAATTATAGAATTTTTATTAATTTTTTTAGAAAATGACCGATCATTTCACTATATAAGACCCTTATTCCTCTTCTGGGATAGTGTAGAGCCCTTTGAAGCTGCATTTAATCTGCAATTTGGACCTTCCACCCGTAGAATCCCAGTAAAGTCCACTTTATGGAGAAAAATCCTGGAATGATTTCCTCAAAAATCTTCTTTTCGACTGAAGAAAGAAAGACATAAACATCTTGGATGACATGGGGGTGAGTGAATTATCAGGAAAATGTAATTCTAAAGTGTCCTTTAAATCAGATCTTCGGTTTAGTCACAATAATAGACAAGCAAAGCAATCCTGTATAAACGTTTGGGGTCAGTAAAAATGTGATTTCCTTAGTCTAAATTCTTCACTTGAAGCTAACTGGAGTCATGATTCAGCTAACCTGGACTCTAGTCAAAAAAATATATATTTTTTTTGAGTTTGCTCTTCACATGAAGTATTGCCTCATATAAAGCATGCCTTGAGCAAAAGAGATCTCAGAACACCTAAGATTAAGAATTGTTGACTGTGTAAAGCTGGAAAGAGTTACAAAAAAGGATTTTGGAGCAGAGCTCATGTTTGTGTCTGTACTCTATGTAAAGACTGTCTTGAGGCCAGCAAGACTCTTTTCTACAGCTAAATAACAAAATCTGTGTCATACGAGGCAGGAATTCTAATAGGAACTTCACTCGAACTGCAGTTGTGTCTAGACTGCTATATGGAACAGATTCTGGAGTACAGATTTATGCTGTAGGTCTGTGATATAAATAAAGCTCAGCTTGTTTATGGCAACATCTTTATTACAACATGCATGATAACTATTTTGATAGTTTGGCATGGCATCTTGAACCTCACAAACCCTACTTAATCTTACTCTAAAATCTCTTTTAACCACATTCATACCTTTATTTCTTCCCACCACACTCTGTCCTTTTATCACCCTCATGTCATTCCAAACTTGTATGCTATCTACAAAAACAACAAAGGCATCAAATAAGCACCACAAATATGGTTCAAACGACTACTAAAATCATGTAGACTACTACAAGTAAAGCTATTGTTTGACTTGGAATATAACGCACAAGTCAGATGAGCTACTTTTATGGTGCAAATGTCACATTTTGGTGTTTTTGTCCTGTAAACTTGTTTATGGAGATGAACTGCATGAAAATTCTTTAGAATTCCTCTGTTATTGTTCCATGGAAAAATTACTTGGAGTAACATGTGAGTGAGTAAATAATGACAGAACGAATCCTGTATGCATCCATATCTGTCTTTCAGGAGAAGATGTGTTTGGACCAGCATGCTTTGCGCTCTCCTTCCACCTTGTGTTCACCCATAGCTCTTTGCCCTCAGGTACTGTCTTGTGCTCAATCTTTCTTCCATCTGCTGTCGAATTTCTGTTGTTCCTCTGTGAGATTAATGTTTTCATAATCATTTTTCTGACCATTAATTTGTGTTGCAATCCATGACTTGTCACCACATGGTGCAGATTTAGGATTGTATTTCATTTGTTTACTGAATGATTTAATTGGATTTTGGGGAGCAGATCCAAGATCTGATTACTGAATGAGATCCCAGTAGCTCTCCATGTTGGCGTATCTAATGATATTGATGTTCTTGCAGGAAAATGGCTGCCATCAGCAAGTTGATGACCTGTTTGACATCCTAATTCAGCGTGGAGGTGATTTTTGATGATTTTATTTTAATATTTTTTGTCATCAAAAGTAATTTAAATGAGAAAACTGTATAGTTGCTCACACTCATGCTTTGTTTCCTGCATCCTACAGACATCTCTGAGAATTTCAAAGCCACCCCTGATCCTGTTCTCGAAAGGCTTCGGCCAAACACGCCCCTTTTCTCAAGCTCCTCCCCTCTTAATCTTTCCCCTCCCTCCGATATGCCCATCAAAACATCGATTTTAGAACCTCAACCTCCTTCCATTAAGGCTCACAGCAATTTTGACACAGGAGGTGGTCGTCTTGAAGATTTCTTGGAAAGCACTACTGGCAAACCATTGCTGGGAGTGGAGCCAGGAGGACCGACAACGCTAATCGTCGACCTCCACAACCAAATGCTCAGCACACCAAGTATCCTGGACCACCCACGTTCCCCGATGGATACTTGTGACATGAGTTTTTCCAATCACTCAGTTTCAGATTTGGTAGACTCCGCCCCTGATCCTATGGATTGGCTGGAGCTCGGAATGGGCGGGACCGGAGGGGAGGAGCCAGGGATGGTACCTATGAATGGACATGACTCCTCTAGCTTATTTTCTGCCGACTTTCTGGACACTTCTGATCTGAATTGGTCCAGTTTATAGTGGATTAGCTTCCTTCGCACAGTACCGCTTTTATTTTCGTTTCCACCAGTGACTTTTCCAGTTTGGATTCAACAAGTTTGGATTCTCATAATACTAATTTAACTTGGATTATGTTACATTTTGAGGGACTTTACCCCCCACCCCCTTGTACAAATGCTCACATCCCTCATAACACATGTATGGCACAGAACAGTCTATCTCATATATTGTTTTTTATCCAGAAGCATTTCTAAACCTTTCCAAATTTGGAAACGAAGAGAGCAAGATGTTTCTGTGCTTTCATCAATTAAAATATGTGAATTGTTCTTATAATAATATGACACTTAAAACAAGATGCTTTCTAGATGATGCATTCGCTCAAATGTTTTAGTGACATACATGTGCTTATGGAAGAAGGCATATAGAAAAGCAGTATATATCCAGTTTTTGCCTCAATTTTAGCAAATTCATTTTACTCAGTGCACATTTTGAATTTAATTCACCTTTAAATGTCAATATGTGGCAGTAAACAAATAGTTTTTCAAAATTGCTTTACCAAATATAACTGGTCAACTTGTGCATACTGGTTATTTATCATATAGCTACAGAATATGCACCTATTTATAGTGTTGAGCTAATGTTGCTAAAAAATTTATAGCATACGCCAACAGATTTCGTTACATTTTGTTACACATTGACATTTGTATGTTAGCATAAGCATTTTTGTAATACTACTACTTCTAATAATAATTGTTAGTATTAGTATTATTACTATTATTATTAATATTACACTGTAAAAAATTCTACCTACATCTTATTTTTAAATCTAATCAAATTGGCGTTACAAGTCATTTTAATTGAAAATTTTAATTTCAACTCATTTTAATTGACTTAAAAAAATTGAGTTGAACCTTCTAATTTAAAGGTTGAAACTGGTTAAATTATTTTGATGAGTTAAGGTAATGGAAAAATATGTTGCCATGACTTCTTGATCATATAAATTTTTTACGGTGTATTGCTTTTATTATTATTATTGTTATTATTAATATTATTATTATTCATTAGTACAAGTGACTCAACGTGCGTATATCTGTGTAGCTACTATTCACAACATTATCTGTTAAACATTTTGTAGAGGTGCCAAAAATATTATTTTATGGCTACATAGATAGCCAGTAAGCTATTCAAAATTTGATTGAATTATAATACAAATGGACTATTCTACTTTAGTTATCTTTTTCAATATGGAAAGACAAGCCATTCAAACCTTGTTTTTGCTAGCCTGTTAGCATTTGCTAGCATTGCCACCCGATGAGAGCTGCCAGACGAAGTTAATAGTACAAATTAATACAGAGTGCTTAAAATAGTGAGTTCTGAAGTTGAGAGTACAAATATTAGCCTTATTATTCCTTTTCCTTGCCAGGTTTACATTGTTAATAACCACCAAAAGACACATTTTTATCTAATTTTAGCAAACTTAAAAGAAGTATTACTGCTTCATACGTTTCAGGCCCAGTAAATAATCGTATATATTTTGCTCAAACTGCGCATGTTATATACAAGATGCGGTAAGTGCTGGGAAATTACTTTATTACATTAAGCTGCATTAATGTTAATGTTCTTAAAAATCAAACATGCCTGTTCCTTTCAAAAACATTGCGTCCTACTTATAGCTCTGAGTGGGAATTTTTAAATGTTTTACTGTAAATATTCTGCACTGTATATGAACTGTTGTATATGCCTATCACAGTACACAGCGTACTGTACATACTGCACTGTATTTTATCAATACTTCTGTCTGCAGGCTGAAGTTTTGATAAAGGAATATGAGCCTAAGAGATAATGAATGTTTCTAAGATGATTTGAATGTATATATTTTTGTGTAAAGAAGATTCTAATCACATATAAACAAGGCATAATCGCATTTTATCAATAAGTAAAATTCAAATTTCAAGGACCTTTAAACACACTTATATTATTCTCTTTATGCATTGCTTGAATGTGCAATTTTCAGTGTTTCGGCATATTGTACATGAGCTCAGGAATGAATTGTGTTGTGTGCGAGTGTGTGTGGCATATGTGACGTTGTTAGTGGGAACAGCATTACTGTCCGCAGTATTCACGCTCTCCATCTGTTTGAAATTGCACTTATAGAGTTTTGGCTGGTGCTTCCTGTGGTTGAGCCCAAATTGAACTTCATGTCCACATGGTCCCCAGTCCACCGTCCCCTGCTGTATGCTGGAGAATCGAACTCCTCAATGCTTCACTGGCTGAATGTCTTCTTTTGTGGGGCTTCAGAGCCTCTCAGGGCTTAATATCTTTAATTTCTTTTCCTTTTTTTTTCTTTTTTTTTTTTTTTTTGGAAAATTAAATGTTACAAATAAAAATAAATGTGTTTTGTGCTTTTCAGGATGGAAAGTACAGTCTTGGTTAAAAAAAAATATTGTAATTATTGGGTAAAAAGTATGCACTAGGGTTGGGTCAGAATGGTCAACCAACACTTGACATCCATATATTCCTTGCAAATGTGTATGGTGGATGTGACCGTAAACTGGTCTATTTAAAGAGGGCTTCATTAAAGAGACAGTTCACCCAAAAATGAGCAAGTGTGTGAACAATGATTACATTTCAGCACAAAACTATTGTACAGCTGAGGACTTGAAATTGTATTTGAATCTAAATGTAGTTCACAATTTGAACTTTCGACAATGCAATACAGATTATCATTTTATTCTTGCTTACTGTGGAGGTTTGGCACACTCATGATGCCTTGCTGAACCTTCTGAGTGATATTTTTCATTCATTCATTCATTCGGGTTTCTATCTTTTTTATTTTTTTTTAATGTGAAAGCAGACTCTCAAGCAGAAAATTTACTCTATTTCATGCATGTTCAGTGAACCTTGTGTTTCTAGGCAGCTTGTTAGATTCAATGGTGCAGACATGATTATAAATTCATAACTTTCCTCTGGCGAGATCAGTGTAAGAGCACCTCCCCTGCCCGTAAATTACTAATTCACACCCTGGCATCGAATGCACCCATTGATGAACCCATTAGAGAGTATCTTGACCTTAGGATGAGCGATTCAAGATAATAAATCGCTGCACGTCTGTTGCAACGTTCAACTGCAGCCTTCCAGGATTCTCAAATTCTAACGGAACAGTCTGTTCCCATGTTCCACGCCCTCCCCGATGACATAATCGCCCCTGTCCCGTGTGTTTTCCTCCTGGCTGAGTGTTTCAGTGTCCATTCATCACATTGTTTAATCAATTTACCGAGATGCAGAAATCTATCAGCCGTAATGGACTGCTGACCCAACCCCTTTCCCAGACAGCCCCTCTCTTAACGACCCAAATTAATTAAATAATGGCTCATGCAGACGGAAGGGCTTGTCGTTGTATTGCTCAATTGATAGAGCATCATATGTAATTTATTTAACACAATAAGGTGATTCAGCTGAGCAGGTCAAAACCTGATGGACGAAAGAAACTACGGGGGTCTTGCATCTCTTCATTATCAGTAGGGCAAGTTTCTCCTCAGCAGTTATGAGTTGTCTGGTGACCCATTTCATTGGTGCTTCCTCATGACTTTTAGACCTGAGGTCATTTCTTAAAGGGTGCTTGAAGACTAAAGAAAGCTTTTGATGCATATGAATGTATAAGGTGCGTTTTGAGTTTGATACGTAGCAGGAATACAGCAAATTAGGGCCAATTTGTCTGAAATTCTTGTTTTGCATCAAAAATTTTAGTTGCATGATTGATTTCCCACTTTCCCACTTTAGTTTTTCTCTACGTCCTTGCAATGCTTCATGCCAGTTTATTGCTTTCTCCATGGACGGGTCGGGTTCTCCGGCTGTGTGTTAAAACATTGCCAGGTTGTGGCGTAAATGGCAACTTCCAGTTTGTGCATCACTAAATATTTGAGTGTTGAACCATTAAACCATTAAGACGTAACCAAGATTCAACTAGACAAGATTTTTAAAGACAAGATTTGGAGGCTTTTTATTGGATCAGTAAGGGTAAACCTCAAATTATGCGCCTATACATTACTTTATGATGAGATGTATGACTATTCGAGTAAAAATCTGCCTAAATTTGGCATGAAATAAAAAAATCGCTATTTTTCTAAATGTGTAATAAAGGGTTAATTTACCCAAAAATGAAAATTCTGTCATTAATAACTCACCCTCATGTCGTTCCACACCCGTAAGATCTTCGTTCGTCTTCAGAACACAAATTAAGATATTTTTGATGAAATCCGATGGCTCAGTGATGCCCAGCTAAATTTAAAACAGTTTATGTGACTACAGTGGTTCAACCTTAATATTATAAAGTGACGAGAATACTTTTTGTGTGCCAAAAAAACAAATTAACAACTTTATTCAACAATATCTAGTGATGGGCGATTTCAAAACACTGCTTCATGAAGCTTCAAAGCTTTACAAATCTTTTGTTTTGAATCAGTGGTTCAGAGCGTGTATCAAACTGTCACGCCTCCCAGTGGTGAACCATTGAAATTTTGAAACACTTATGATGTAACGAAGCCTTGTTTACTGAAATCACATGACTTTGGCAGACACTCCGAACCACTGATTTAGTACTAAACAGTTCTAGAACACATGCAGATATAGTGCTTGTAGAACCGGTGCTTGCCGTGACCATGTTCAGTAGACCTCTTGTCCAACATTTATCTTCCGTGTGACTATTGTCATGTGTCCACCATCTTCTCGCTCTCACACAAGTGATTGATGGAGCTATAGCTGACTCTGTGTTTTAATTGGGTAACAAAAAGTGTTGGGGGTTTGCAGGAGCAGTGTGTGTTTGTGTGTCTGACTATAGGGAGGTGTGTAATGGCCTCCATTCTCCGCAGACATGGATACAGATGGGAAAGTGTGTGTGTGCTCTTGTGAGTGTCTCTCCCTGTTGTTTCCTTCTCTATTGATTTAAAAAAAAAAAAAAAAAGCTTCTCTTTTTTTTTTTTTTTTTTTTTTTTGCACGCAATTTTTCTCTTTTTATTTTGGCAATCCTTCCCGGTTATTTCATCATCTCTGTCTCTGTTTAAGGTTCATCTTGCTGCAGTGTGAGAGAGACATGACCCATTTCAGACATTTATTTATTACATAAACACTACCTGTAAAAATCCTCACATACTTTTACACAACAGTTTAAAAGTTTAGGGTTGTAAGATTTTTTTAATGTTTTTGAAAATGGTATTTGGGACATTGAGGACAGCTATGGTTATAAAACAATCAAAATTTGAGGAGAATGTTATATTGGGATAAATAATACACTAAGCTTGGTTAAGGTATTAAAATTGCATTATTTGGCATGAAAGGCAAACTCCAGCAAATAATTAAATATGGGTTTTATTGTATTATGCAAAAAGGGATCGTAAAACAAAAAGCTCACAGGAAATGCTGACTACAATGTAATCAGTTATTAATATTTTGTTGGTTCTCCCTTGTTTTTGATTACAGCAGCCATTCTCCTGGGCATTGAGTCACTAAACTTTGTGTATGTGTCATGCTTAACTTCTTTCTAAGCCTCCTTAAGTTTTTAAAGTTTTAAAGTTGAGCTTCATTGGAAGACCTGCATGACTTATCAAAATTCAGGTTTATAATTTCCCAAATGTTTTTAAAGGCTTTAAGGCTGGGGGACTAAGGAGGCCACTTGAAGACTTCAAAATGCTGAGCATGAATACTTTCATTGCGTGCAATTTTGTTACATTCGCGGTGTGTTTGGAATCACATTGCTTTTAAAAGTAATGCGTTACAATTTTGTGTTACTCCCAAAAAGTAACTAAATGCGTAACTTGTAATCCGTAGTAATGTAATGCGTCATGTTACTTTATGTTACTTTTTTTTCACCTACCCTGGGCTTTCTTGTTTGTTTTTTAATAACAAAAAACTTTGTGCCCTTTCACACCAAAAGTGAAACGCGTACAGTGCGTACAGGATTTTTGTAACCATGCAACCTTCGCTCGCATACGCATAAAAAAAACGAGGTATACTTTGGGCTTAAGCCTCAGGCTGAAAGAAATGCAAATTCATGCCTGTACAGTAGAGGGCGCAGCTCAAACAAACCTTTCAGCTGTGCTGCCATTCTGGACTGAAGAAGAATAGGATGCTGGAAAAGAAAGTTTAACACTGTTCAGCAATAAAAAATCAAATCGAAATCAAAGAGTGTTCATGTGCAATTTTTACCTAGGAAACTCGTATTTATGATAATTCCGAAAGAAGTGAAGGCAGCATAAGTAGCTCACTAAGTTTTGGAACACAGTTTATTTCTGCTTTTGGTTTTGTTCTGCAGTTGTTGTTGCAGATATTGCATGTACATTTCTCCATCTACAGGCCCAGAGTGAGAGACAGATGTTCAGAAGTAAGGATGAGACATCTGATCTGACGCCACTAGAAAAACTTTATCTTTTGGGATCTGCAGGTAGAACTCTGTCAGTGGAAACACACTGAGGTTTAATTCCATGTCTTGATGTGCAAATGTTGGTGTGAAATCATTAATGACAGGTTAAATCATTCATTTAGGCTGCAAATTCCTCAGAGTCTCTCAGCACACTGCATGTGTATAATGACATTTCATTGGTTTTGAACTGCTTAACTTCAGGAAATTGAACAAAAGCACACACTCTCAGAGATGTCAGCTTGCACAAACTTCTTAAATGTTGTATTTTAATAGTAGTGTTGAGGGTAATGCATAATAGTCATAATAAGTCATAATACATGGTACTGACTTAGCTCATGAATATTACCTCATGCTGCAGGGATGACACATTTTTGTAGGCCAAAATCTAAAGCGAGTTAGCATTTTAGCATGGATCCATAGTCCTCAAGTCAATGTTGTTGGGATTTTTTTTTAATGGGTTTTTAGTTAAATGCCTGAAATATAAGGATCATAAACTTTTGTTGGTCACAGAGCTTATTTTCTGCAATAATGCAAATGCAATAGGAAAAACTATTGGGTTTTTGTTGTGTGAACCAGGGTCATGCTAAATTCTAGGCCGGCCTACAAAAATACATCATCACTGAAGCAATCTGTTGTTTGTAGAGCTGAATTAAATGGTAAATTTGGAAAAATTCATGTATTTGCTTCAGCTATATGGTTCTATACCATTGTTGTCTTGACACATTGGCCACTTTTGTCTGTTTGAAATAATATCAGGTTTCTGAAACTGCTATAAATAGTTTATTTCAGGAGTGCATATCCAACAGAAAGTGTATTTTAAAATCAGCCAGCTGAATGTGAGCAAAAATCGCAGGAGGTCGTTGCCCCTCCTGGTTCCAGCACCTCTAATGTGAATGAGTGAGTGAAGATGTCTTTGTTCCTCGAGTTTCTTTCCAATTAAACTGCTGTGATAGACGGCTTTGTGGTTACCTCTTTCCAAATTATTCATTTCTTAGGCTACTAAAAACAATAGGCATGCCAGTGTATGGTCTAATGCGTATTGCATACTTAACTGGAGAGAGCTGGCTAAAATCACCAGTTCCACACTATTTCTACAGCTCCGTTTATGAGGTATTTGGTGTCAAATGATTGAAAGCTGCATGTTCTGCTTTATGTCCGAGGAAACACTTTATAATAAGGTTTTATTTGATTAAAAAATACACTACTGTTCAAAAATTTGGGTTCATTAGCTTTATATTTTTTTTAAATATTTTTGAAAGAATGCTCACCAAGGCTGTATTTATTTGTAAAAACAGTTATTGTGAAATATTATTAGTAAAATAACTAATATATTTTTAACATTCCAGGTATCAGTGTGTTATAAAAAAAAACATGAATTAAGTTATGAATATTATATTTACAAATTAAAGGCACAATATGTAATTTTTCGCCGCTAGATGTTGCTTATTCAAAAAAAAAAGGCGTAGCCGTTGGAATAAATTAAAAATGCCACGCCAGTGGACCGTGTGGCGCACGTCTGGAGAAAGAGAGAACGAGTTAAAAGGGCTTGAATGAAGCGCGTTTGGGTTTAGGTAAAACTGCTAGAGTGTATAGCGCTGAAACATCATTACCACAAACAATCCTGAGTGCTTGTGTTGTGATCCGCATCATGTTGACATCATGTGGTCGTGACGTGTATTGTGACAGGAACACGCTGAGGTCTGAAGTGGGACAATTAATTTGGGATATTCCCACATCCAACCTCATCTGGAACGCAGCAGGCAGCAAGGAAGTAACTTTCCATGTCTATTATTGTCTTCAGCAACAATTTATACCATTTATTAACTTTGTTAGTTCATGATACTGAATGTATTAACTAATGTTAAAGAACCTAACCTTATTGTAAAGTGTTGCCATTTCCGACTTAATCTTTCTTACTTAATGTAAAAACTTAAATGTCAAGCATACCCCATTTTCACATCTAAAAATGCTGCGTTTTGGACCAGATTTGATGTCCATAACTGAAAGTCAGGCTAATTGAGACAACTAAAATGCAATAGGTTCCTTTGCAGCATGTTGATAACATCACACTGTTGTATAAAACCTCAGTGCTTGCCTATATAGTTCTCTAACAGTAGGGAAGAGTGGGGTAAGATGAGCCAGTGGGTAAGTTTACCCACCCCCTGTATCTTGGAGAACGTAAACTTTTACTGTCATGTGACCACATATATTGGAACCACCCATCATTTCTGCCAGACTGTGAAAAGGAGAAGCACATGCGAGGAGTGGAAGTTGCTTATTTACTTTAAAAACTGTTTTTGGCTTGTCAAAGTAAAAATTTAATATAACAGATGTAATGGCTGTTTCATCAAAGCAAATTTGTCCAGGTCTAAAAATATTTATGATGCATATTGGTGATTTAACAATGTATAAAACCATGCAAGTCATTTAGCTAAATATTAGCCTAAATTGGTAAGCTAGCTTGTTTTTCCCAAAATGGCAGCTTTGGGGCAAAGTGAGCCAAATGCTGTGGGGTAAATTAAGTGTTTTAACTTACCCCACCATAAGGCAATGAATTTAAGTTAAATCTCTAAAGTATAAACTGGTATAATTTCATTGTAATATTACGCAACTGGTTTATTTTGTCTTTTTTTTTTTCCGAGTTTATTTATTAGGAACAGTGTACAAGTACATCAAATCCTTCTCTGATATGAACCAGAAGACGCTTAATCATATACATCTTTCCACCTGTAGTTCCTAATGGCCTAACATGGTCAACACTGCAGAAAAACTACCATGTCAAGAACCTTTTGACTAAAATGTTTATTAGTTTCAGTGACATTTATTCATCCTTATTTGGTTTATATTTAACAAGCTCTCTGTTCAGTCTTTTTTGGGAAGGTTACAACTTTGGTGTTCAACATATTGTTTCAGAAATGCAAACAATTAAAGAAATTGAAATTTCAACTTCATTTTGTTGGTTTTATGTTGTTAACTTTAAAAAAATATATGAATATTTGTAAACAGAAATTTGATTATTAAATTAGTTTTTAAAAGAGGTAAATTATCTTTACAATTTCACATGGGTTTGATTCAGATTCAGTTAGATGGTCAGTTTACACCCACCTACTGACTCGGCTCAACTTACCCCTAACCTGGGGTAAATTGAGCCACATGAACACTTTTTATAAGAAGCCATATTTTTAGAACCCTTAGACATATTCTGATCATTTAAAATGATAGGAAACATCCTGAAATTATTTAAGGTACTTTCATTATTCTTCTGCTTCATTTTCCCTTATCTTGAGGACTACATAAGTAAAAAATGGCTCATCTTACCCCACTCTCCCCTATACTCTCTCTGTTACTCAGTAAATGTCGATTGATGTAGATATTCCCAGAAATAGATAGATCCCTGGATGACCTTCCCCGACATCATTATTCAGACTCAGTCCAGAGGAGTGTTTCACTCTGCCTTTTATTTTTTAAACAAGTTTATACAAAGAACACTTAACAATGTTTCTGTTATAAATTTGATTGATTGTTTTTTTAAGTAGATATTCCCAGAAATAGATAGATCCCTGGATGACCTTCCCCGACGTCATTAATCAGACTCAATCCAGAGGAGTGTTTCACTCTGCCTTTTATTTTTTTTAAACAAGTTTATACAAAGAACACTTAACAATGTTTCTGTTATAAAGAGATGTTTAAAAAGCCATTACATCAGTTGGACCATGTCCGTATGTTCCTTATAAACTGCAACTAGTGTCGTAGAAACAATTGGCATTTTCTTTGCTGTTGTGTAGGCATGATTACTGTTGCCATTATCATTATCATCAGTGCTCTTGTTGTCATTAACATCAAATTTCCTCTACCATATGTTCAGTCGTTTCATTGCTTAGTAGAAAATTGGTTTCATAATAATAATAATCATTATTTATTGAATAAGGTAGATCTCATGCTGACCTAACAGAAAGCATTTACAGACATCTTTCTACCTGATGGTTACAACAATTGTTGCATTAAATCATGGGATTTGTAGTTTGTATTATTAGACAGTTTTAGTAGTCAGTGTTCTGTAAATCTTTTAAGGAATATACTAGCTCAAAACAAGTTTAAAGTCTGTCAGCAGTTAATTTGGATATAACTTCGCAGACAAGGTTAGTAAGAAATATTATCAAACATTTTAACACACATAATCTTAAGGTTTAGCATTTATAATTTTGAAATGGCGATGTTTATGCTATTATATTCCATTGTAAATGCATTAAATTGTTTTAGGTTGTAATTACATTATTTTCTAAGGTTATCGACAGCAGCTTACAGATGTTTTTGATGATAGCTTCAAGACCCAATGAAAATAGTTTTTGTTGCTTTTAGCCCATGTCAGATAGCTTTTGAAACAACCTATAGGCTAATGTATTCCTAAAAGTTGCTAAAAATATCTAGCACATATTGCACATTCACAACTTTCCATTAAAAAAAAAATAAAAAATGTCTAAGACTTTCTTAGACAGAAATATTGATGAATCATCCTGCACTGAACAGATTTTTGTCCAATCAGATCTGTAGAATGAGAATGCCACGCCCCCTGATACCTCCTCTAGCAAATCATGATTCATTCCTGTTGGCTACTTTTAAAAAAAAAAAAAAAGGATGAGATTTTAATGTGTCCCACTCAAACTTCCTGTTTTAATAGAAAATGTCAACACAGGGCACAAAATGGTGCTAATCAAGCAAATTCACAGGGTCTTAAGCTTGTTTCGAACCTAGGATATTCCTTAATAGTCAAGCCAAAGCCAAACCTTCCCAGACATCATAACGGTCCATAAATGTCTTCTAAAAATGTACAACTTACACACTTATACGAGAATAAATTGTGGTTCAACTCAAATAGGTGCATTCCAGCTTCACTTTTGAATTGCCAGTTTTTCATGTGCTTTCTACAGCTGTGTTTCTCTGACTGTCTCTCTTTCACCATCCTGTAAATTTTTATTTCTCTGAATTATTCAACATCTCCTCAAAGTGCAACCAGACTTAAAGAGAAAAAAAGCATGGCAGATATGGAAATGGGGCATTAGACAAGCAAAAGAGATGGAGTACATGGAAACGAGAGGAGAGGATGACAGATCTCCTCTCTCCACCCACAGTTCTTCATCATCATGTACTGTTTTATCCTCCATTTCTCTCTCTCCTCAGCCTCAGGAGACCCATATTAACTTAGATATCACCGACAGCTGAGACTTACGCCTCCCACTGTTCCGATGAGAGACGGAGGAACAAACACAAACGAGACAGTGACAGAAAGAGAAGGAAGGAGAGAGAGACTACTGTAATATGAGGTCTACACTGCAAGTGAGTGATGCGACAAAACTAGATTATAATCAATGAAACTGTCCAAGTGTGAGATGGTGCAGTAGGTGAAGTTTGATGATCAGTTTCTGGCTGCTCGGGTTCCTGTAGGCAAGGGTATAACGTACTTGAAAATGTTGTGTGCTTCGTCACTAAAGTGTTGTTCTGGAAATTCTTTTCAATTCTTTTATTAAAAATATATAATTTTGTTAGCCTTATTTAACTAAAAAAGGCATATCAGGGTTGCCAGGTTAAAATTTGCGTTTTTGGTGGGGCTCCCCTGGTAAAATCGCATTCCAGGGGCTAAATATCACGTTATTTTGGGTCGATTCAACCCGCGGACATGAAAAACAACCCCCGGTAACAGTGTAAAAGTAGCCCAATTCCACAGCAAAACCGTGGACTTGGCAACACTGGTCCCAGAATCCAGAGAAACAAGCAGTAAAATCAATGTAAAATGTACTTGGGGGGGGTCCCCACGCTTTCTGGGGGGTAAAATTTGCGTTTTTGGCGGGGCTCCCCTGGTAAAATCACATTCCAGGGGCTAAATATCACGTTATTTTGGGTCGATTCAACCCGCGGACGTGAAAACAACCCGCGGCAACAGTGTAAAAGTAGCCCAATTCCGCGTGAAAACCGCGGACTTGGCAACACTGGTCCCAGAATCCAGAGAAACAAGCAGTAAAATCAATGTAAAATGTACTGTAATTGGTCATTCATCCTTGTTAAAAGACATCTCATCAATCAACAACATATTGTAACCATTGTCGAAAATGAATTTGACTCAAACATGTTCAATCTGCACAATGCACAGTTTACATTTCAGCATATTGATTTCAGTTTAGCACTAAACATTTTAGTGTTCTAGAGTCTTATATATTCGGGACATTGAAGACAACTACGGTTAAATATGCTTTGCATCAAAGTTACTTTACCAAAGAAAGTCTGAAATGTCAAAATGATTTTATCTGTTTCAAAAGCTATGTACAATTACACTACAGTTCAAGGGTTTGATGTCGAATTTTAATTACTTTTGAAAGAAGTCTTGATATTGATCGACACAGTACCCATACAAAAGCATATTTCTCAGTATTTCTTACACCCCTGTCAACAGGTCCTGTTTGTACATTTATGTCATTTTGAAGATGGATGGTGACTGGACGTTCACACTGATGGTGATTTGCCATTTTTATTGAGGGAACACAATTAACTGGGTGACACAAGCGACAACAACCCCAAAGTTAAGGTAGGTTCAATTTTGTGCAAATAAACTATGTAATATGGTGACTGCCATTTTGAATGCAGACAGGATAGACTCTGTGACCCCCAACAATTTAATCAAATTTAATGTGAACGTCCATTGAGCCTTGAGGAGTTAGAAGAGGAAGCTAGGATGAGTGGAAAAGAGACAGTGAATACTGATGACACAGAGCTAAAGGAAGGGAAAGAGTATACTGTGTTGTTTATCTCAGCAAGGGAACCTGTGTCCTAACCAGACATGACTATTATAGCATTGTGTTTGGTAGCCCTGCCCACGGTGAAATCTTATTGGTCCAAAATTCTGCTTGCTAGAGCACAACAGGAAGGGATCCCATAAAGCACTGCTAATGGCACAACTAAAGTTTTATGTTAGAATATTTTCAAACATAATACTATTTCTGATAATCAATGACTTTGATAATTAATCATTTTACATTGTACCATTATTGCTGTTTTGTTACTATTTTGTTACATCATTTGCAGTGCTTCTTGGTTTGAGAACTTCATCACTTCAAAAAATGCTAAGTATAGTCTTAGGCTTTTGTCTCTTTTTCCCTTTTTAAAATTCAAAATACTTTTTTCTTAAATGTTGATTGAACGATTGATCTCAGAGCCATTTGCTTGGTTCAATGAAATATCATTTGGAAATAATACTTCCAGAAACCAGGCTGTCACTGTTGCAGTGTTTGCATGGACAAATAAATTACTTGGAAACACATCGTGTCACATCTCAGGACATGATGTAACGTCAGCTGGCTGCACCCAGAAAAGCATTTGAAAAGTTTACACGCACAAAACACTGTGTTTACAATGTCAAATCCTCAGCTCTAGAGTGTGTGTGTATTTGTGAAAGGCTGTAAACTAATGCTGCATTATATTCACATCATATACATACATTTTTACACATTATTTTTATATATTAAACTTTTTGCTCTTTCAAACCTTATGTATGAATAAACGGGTGTATATAATCAGTAAACATGTAAAACACAAATGTGACAGGAGATATTTCTCAATGCTAGTGCTGCGGTAAAAAAACTGGCCTTGTTTAAGTTAACAGACAAGCCTAATTAGTCTTCCTGTCGTTCTTTTTGATCGATGATTTAACCAGTGACTTTTAATTAGGATCAATCTGCAGTGCTGTAGCTGGCTTTGGATTTCCTTTAATGCTGGTAAGTTCAATCTTAGAGCAGTTGTCTTTTTCCACGCCTGTAATAAGCTCTCATATACCTTTAACACATTTTTGCATATCTTTTCTGGGTTCAAACAAGAACATTCCTGTTTTCTTAAGAAGGAAACATTTTTTGCGTCGTGATAGATGGTATTACACAACCCATGAGCGTGTTATAGCTAGAAACTTTCTCAACTTTTGATCACAAAACAGAATTCACCAAAGGAAACTCTGTCCACTCAACACAAGCAATTGTACTCCTCATTGCATTGGGAAAAACTAACCCTTTCCATGTTCAACACGGGCAACTCCTCTTAAGAGCACACACCTCTTTAAAAGCCCTTAGTAGAATTCATCCTAATTACACATCGACAAAAGGTACAGCTTAGAATAGTGCATAAGATTAGATTGGTCAAACATACCACCAAACGAATGGAGCCATCAAACAAATGGGAACAATGTGATTCTCTAATATACATATTACATGTCTCTGGACTGGCAACTAAGATGTCATTCAAGCATTGGTTATAATACATCTT
This sequence comes from Hypophthalmichthys molitrix, assembly GCA_037950675.1. Classification (NCBI taxonomy): domain Eukaryota; kingdom Metazoa; phylum Chordata; class Actinopteri; order Cypriniformes; family Xenocyprididae; genus Hypophthalmichthys; species Hypophthalmichthys molitrix. Next base: position 18,313,768 of record CM075494.1, on the reverse strand, counting down.
TTAAAAATGATTAAATAAAGCATATGCTTTATACATATAGCGCAAGCTTAAAATATGGCAAGACATCTTTTAAGTTAGTAAGGAAAGTGAGAAGGGTGTTAAAATTCGGAAGCACTTCATCTCCGTCAAATGGTTGTCAACTGCGGCAGGCTCGACTCTGATTCCATTTACGCTTACGGTACAAAAAAACAACATTGCAAATAGTACATAAACAGTAAAAAGTACATCATATATTGCTAAAGATAAAATGCTACCCGGTGGCATTCACATCACAGGTAGAACACTTGTATGTTAAGAAGAAATCAGAAACAACAGTCATTCAGCTTATTTGGGTGGTTTAAAATAACCACTGGAAACGAGTCTTCACACCGAAGGAATTCGGAAGAAGATATTTACACCTTGTGTTTCTTTGTAACAGATGTGAATGCACTCAACATCACTTGATTTCACTTTTTAGTCCTTAACCTGCAGAATTAAAGAAGTAACCTGACCAATCCAGTGCTTTGATTTGTACTTGATTTGTACAAAGTTTATTCCAGGAAGTTATTCCTCATTTGATTCAGGTTTTAAGCTGATCTTTGTCACTGTGGTTTAAGATAAATCTACTCTGCTCTTCTCGAGCATTCCTCAAAGACAGACTTCATGACCTCCTGGCCAACAACGTGGCTCCGTTCCAGGCAGAGGGTTGTGTAGCTGGCTCACCTTGGCATCGCTTGACATCTCTGTGCCAGTCGTGTCTGTCCTCCAGGGTTTGCCCCTGAAACCCAATGACACTCTGGAGCCATTGCCACCGAGACAAAATGAAGCATCACTGTAGCTCAGGATAGTTTGACTCGACGCTGACCCATGAGAGCATGTTGATACATCCTCACATCAATTCAACGGTTGAAAATAGCCATCCAGGAACATGCTGTAACTGTATTTGCTGTCATATTTTTGGAGCTGCTGTCCCTGGAGTTGGTCCAGAAGTTGAAATTAACTCCAAAATGAATCTGGTGAGAATAGAGAGAGAGAACATCCTTTTTTGTCCCTTTTTATAGTTCATTACAAGCTCAATTGCTGTAAAGTGTACTGCAATGAGTATAATGGAATCTAGAGTTCAATAATCCATCTCTGCCTCTTGCCGTTTTATTTGCAAGCAGCCCAAAGGAGCAGTTTCGTTGAACTCTGAACATTTCACACTCTTGAATAAGTCCCTAGGTGGCTTGTACATTAGTTGTCATTGGCCCGTAAAATCTCACAAGGCTGTTCAAACAAAGTGTGCTACTTTTTAGACACATCTGTTTGCTCAGTACACAGATGCTTTATTGTCATGTAAAAAAGCAAGAGGTCACCATCAGACATTTCTGCAGGTCTCCTTTAAATTGGTGCATAATTAAATTTTTTTTTTTTTGCCTTGCATTTGTCTTCAAGCAAGAACGCTAAATCTCCATTCAGATCCTTTGTGGATGAAAAAGACAAAACAGACAAGAAAAGAACAAGTCTACAGAAAGCGTTGGAGAACATATTTTTTGATCTGCTGTACTAGAAGCAGGCCGTCATCAATTACAGCGCCCCCTGCTGTTCTGTGGCAGTGTGGCAGCCAAACGCCTGGCTGGGAACAGCTTGGAAGAGCAGAGAGTGAGTGAGTTTGACAGCTGTGTCCATCAGTCATTTGGCCCCAGGCGAGAGAGGACGGATAGGCCTAGCATTGCTACCATTTTCCCTGGTCTCTTGAGCAATTCCAGAGACACCTAAACTCTTCACTCTGAAACCGATGCCCAGCACCAGATTTAATGGTTTTCCATGCCGTTTGCATTAGGATGCTACAATAGAGTGTAGGTATTGCCGCTACATGCTAGATTTGGCCACCAAACGATCGGTAAAATAGGTTCTTGCTTTCACCAGAAGCGTAATTATTTACATTTGGAAGTATTCAGAGGAAGCAGGCTGTTTGACAGATATTGCAAAGAATACACATTGGTCATTTTAGGAAAGTTGTTTTGGCAGTGGTACATATGACATTGCCGGACTTGTTCACCTAGATGTGTGCTCCTCCGTCACTATGGCACCTTATCTCTGCGGGCAACTTTTGTCCCCTGAAAAGTCTCTCTTGAGGTCTGTCGGTAATAGAGACTTGCTCATTGACCTTGTCTTTACCTCTCAAACAAGAGTTTGAAATAGAAGCAGCCAGAATAGCTATGACTTGAAGTGATGTTGGTGTTCCGCTCCCTAGACAAGTGCTGGAATGCATCCTTTGATGAAGGTGTTGAGGTAAAGAGTCCTAGGGACATTGGACTTTGCCAATTTTCACCTAGACCCTTATCCATTGACTGAAATAACAAACCCTTGGACATCATAAACTCTCTTTCTCTCTTGTTCTCTCTCACAGGACACCTTGGTTTCTTCACTGTCCTCTTCCTTATGCTTCCTCGCTGTTCTTTGTCCTCAGTGGTCTAGAATTGTCTGAATAACTCACTGTGTGGCAGCTCTTGGCTGATAGAAGTTGACAGCACAATGGCCTTGTCTGAAAGGGTGTGAAGCTCCTGAGGTGCAGGGCTCCTGCCTTTTGCTATCGGACACATGGGTCAGGGCCACAAGAGACATCTGAAGGCCAGCAGTACAAGGCCAGAATTTTAGAGGGAAGTTGGATCACCAGGGATTCAAGGCCCATCGAGAATCGGAATCAAGACCATGCAACCCTTCTTCTCCGGTTCTCTATATTATAGTACAATGAATATAAATCTAGTCCAAAACATGTACAAGGAGGGAATATACTATAAATATAACTGAAACACATGTGCAGAAGCTTTCACATCCATCCAGCTGCAGTGTCTAATCAAAATCATGCTTTCTTGTGTTTGTGTCCTTTCTAGACTTTCCCCTCAGACCGTCACTTCCGTTTTGCTGTTCGTGGGCAGTCCCTTGTGTTTCGGGTGAAGGTGTGGAGACTGTCCGTACCCCAGAGGCTGGGTGAACAACTCTGGAAGAGTCTCAATGCTAAACTGCCGCTTGTTGGTGAAGGCCTGGCGCCGACAGTTAGGTTGGGACAGTGGTGGCTGTGACTGTGCCATGAGAGGGACCTGATGTTGGACATGACTCTTGTTGGGGTCCCAGACTTTGAAGGCCGAGGTCGAGGTGAGTGGGTGGGTATTGGTCTTGGAGATCTTGGGCTTGGGAACTTGGGCCGATGTAATGGTGATGGCCAAAGGAGTATGGATGTCTGGAGGCGGAAGGAAGGGTTTATCTTTTGGGTGGAAAGCAATGGGCTGGAAGGTTGCAGGCGAGGATTGGCGGTGTGTGTAATCCATCATAGGGTAGCTCTTGGGGTAGTAATCCCTTGCTGTAGTGTCTGCAGGGAAAAAGGGCAAGGAAAAGAGTTAGAGAGATGGAGCCTAAAATACAACATAGCATTGTGACAAATATGTAATAGATTTGTTTAATAGTGTTGCTTCTACACTCACATACCCTACAGTATATAGTGTACAAACCTAATGTATTTGTCACAGACTATAGTTGCTATATTTAGTGTTCAGATGATCTAATGAGTAAAACACCTGGAGCAGAGGGTCATCAAGTGTGACATGAGGATGCCCTCAGCACTTTTGCATCACGCCACACACATGCAGGCACGCGCATGCGTTCATTTGAGGGAGCTAAGGCTGTACACATCATGGTCATGATGAAAAATGAATATATGTGTCCTGAGGCCAGACACTGTTTGAAAGAATCAATACAAGAAATTTCAAGTGAAGATGTACTGATGCACATAGCTGGAAGTAGATAGTAGAACAGTTTGCAGTTTGGTCTGGTTTTGATTGTATGGTAAAAATGTGTTATATTGACATTTTGAGGCACAAAGACAATCTATGATGCAGGTTTTTAAGAACGTTTGTACTGCAACATTACCAAACTGCAACCAAAAAGCAACATTGTGGAATGCTTTGTACTTGCTGGGAGGAACCATCCATGGCTTTACCTGGTGTTTACTATAGTCTCACTACAAAAACTGCAGGTGAGCTATAATTATTATTCATTGCCGTGTGTAATATTTTATTTAGTGATATTTAAAGTGGATTGGTAAAAATTAGCTGCTTATGAAATGGAAACAAGTTAGGGTTAGGAACAGTATAGTAATGGCTGGTTATTTTATTCCTTTTCAGGTTGAAGTGGGTTAGCATGTTAGCAACATTTGACAGCAGAGAGTTAGCCTTTTAGCCTGTCTCGTCAAATTAGCCCAACTCCATTGAGCACGGCAAGCTATAGACAGGGCCTCTTGCTTCACTGCCCTCAGACATAAACAACCTTGCTTTACTGTTTTGTCATTTTTCTCTCCTTTTTCTCATTTTCCATCCTGACTTCCTATACTGTCCCTTCTCATTATCGATTAAGTCACAACTAATGCATGAGGCAAATAGCTGCCAGCAAGGCACACAAGCATAGCTTAATTTCAATGCATGTGTATGTGTGCTCTGAAACATATATCTTGGCCCGATAGTAATCATTGTTTCTGCCAAAATACTGTAGTCAGTAAAACTGGTAACTTGGCATTAGCCACTACTGTTATGATTAGTTTTGACCGCATCAGTATGGACGAGCTCACTGTTTGTAGTTGTGCATGAGCGAATGTCGGTTACTATTACAATCAGCTTAGAAGGTCAAAATGAAACCTGAAGGGGTTTTAGAGACAATGCCGGATGCTGTGGGCCAAAGCCATGTCTCAGCACTGCACATCTTAAGTGACTGAAGAAGTGACAAAATCTGTGTTTAGAAATATGACAAAATTTACCCAAATGAGGATGTTAATTTTTTCCTGTGGATAGTAAATCATGCAGTAATTTGCTAATGCGGTTAGACATACAGATTAGCTCATATTATTTCGTGCACATCCATTAGCACATCCGTGTGCTTTTAAATTCAGGAGTGTTTTGATTTGAATTTGAAGGAGAAGAGAGGAGCTAAAGAATCACAATTCAGTCGACTTCCAGCGAAGGACCAATGAATAGGTAATGTGGGCAGTGTGCGTAGAGTAGGCATGAATTATTTAGGAAGTGTGTTTAAAGAGAAGGACCCTAAGATATATTACACTGATAATGAGCAAAAGAAGAACAGATTTAACATGCATACGTACACACTTATGCCATATACACACAAATAGCTTGAAAAAGAGTACTGCACAGCTACACAACTGCACAGACACTTTAAATTATAGGCCGAACTGGAAAATTTAGAATTTTGAATATGCATAGACAACAACAGCATTCATTCATTCATTCATTCATTCATTCATTCATTCATTCAAGTTTTATTTTTGCAGCCTTTGCATAACAGTAAGGTTTGATAAATCTGGCAAAACGGACCTCTTTTGGACCTCTAGGGACATCCTGACTGGGAATTATAAATTATATATAATTTTAACTTTATCACTGCAAGAAGTGTTATTTTAGTCCTAAGGTTAGGGTTATGGTTAGTCTCTAGTAATTACCTTAAAACACAGTTAAACTAGAAGTCTATGGTATGTTTTCATTTAGATGTGTTTGGGTTTTGCCTTAATTTTTGGGACACCATGAGGAAAACATCTTTATAGTAGAGCACAATTCTGGATAAACTGAGAATTTGTTTGTTTGTTTGTTTAAAATATAGATCACAATTCTCCCATGATTCTATACAGACAATTAAACAAAATAACATGTACAGTGATTTACTACAGGTTCTGACAAAATGTTAAATGATGCAGTCTATTTTAAAAATATTTAATTATTCTAAAATTATTAAAAAAAATCGGTTTGAATGAATGATTCAATGGCTCACTCATAAAGACTTCACTTGTTTCATAAATGGAAGCATCAGTGTTTTTGAAATCTCTTGAATGACTGATTCAATGACAAATGCATTTTTAATAGTCACTTGTCACCACCTTCTGGTGTAACGATGTAATCAGTTCGATACAATCGTTATTTGAAGCTCCAGGTTATTTTCAAAAGGTGATTTACTCTATTTTGATCGCTACCATGGACATCAGTGTTTATGTACGAACTATAAATATTTATCCCAGTACTTCTGTGAACAGAAATTATGATACTTTGTGGTTGAAAAGAATATTTGTGAAGCTGATTTATAACTACATGACAACTGCTCTCTTGGTCAGATTTGAATGTTCTGGTGTGATCGTTCTTGTCAAAGGTTTAATAAACATTTCCAAATCATTGTCATTTAGGAATAAGATCGCGTGGGTGTTTGAATCAAGATTCCAATCTTTTAACAATTAATTGTGCAGCTTTACTTTATAGACATACAAAATAATGTTATAAGAAAATGTAAAAATTCAAAAAGGTTTATGGGAGGGTTTGGTTTAAGATCTTGAACAGATCATTATCTCAGTATAAATGCAATCATAGTCAATGGAAAGTCCGCACCATGATAGTTGTGTGTGTGTGTGTTTGGTCCTCAGAAACATTCAGGCTGCAACAGGAGAGAAAGTGACATAACTCCCTGATGATGTCAGACACAGGAAGTGCTCAGAGAGTGAGCATATGTATCAAACTAATGAACAGACGGTAAATGTACCGACAGCCTCTATGTCCATTTCTGCTTTTTTTTCTTACTGTCTCTTCGCTTCTTTACCAGATATACCATTTCTCCTCTCTCTTATGTCTCTTTCTCTGCCTCTATCTTTGTTTCCTTCTTCACAACTCTCTCTATATCTGTCTGTCTCTTTCCAATCGTTATTCTTTAATTAAGATGATGCTGGGAAGCTTTCTTAGGCACCTGCCACAAGTTGGCTCCAACCCTATTCATTACACCCCCTCCCCATGCGCATGTTCCCCCTCCTTTTCTCCCGTCATCCTTTCATCTTTCCCTCCACTTGCCCTGCTGAACTCTCCCCATCCGATCTCTTTGCCAGAGCAGTCAGGGCTGATCCACCGCAAGCTTTCCAAATGCAATAATCCAACAGAAGACACCGTGCCAGGGACTGCATGCGCATGTGTGCGGACGAACTGTATAACTACACAACGTTTGAAGGGGGAAAAATAAATCCCTCTCCATCTTTGTGTTTTATCCTCTCCTATCTCTTTGATGTTCCTGTTTCACATATTTAGCCTGCAATATGTTTTGCATTAGTAAGATCCCACAATAGCTGTACAGAAATAAAATCAAATGGGTGAATCTTGTCTTATTTTCTTTCTTACATAAAAGAACATTCAGAACTTGGTGAGAAGAAAGCATATATATAAATTTGCATGTCAGTCTTTAAATTTTATAGGAAGCCAATGCAGTGGTGTTACATGTTCTCTTTATTTTTGGTTCTAGTTAACAACCGAAACTAGTACATTTGAAAACGTAAAAATGCAGAGAGTTTTGTGTGTTTAGGGTTAGGGGATATAATATACAGTTTGTACAGTATAAAAATCATTGTCTATGGAAAGTCCCCATTAAACGTGTGTGTGGCCTGTGCACTGCTGTCATCACCCTTGTCATGCCATTGCTGGTCATGTGTGCCAGCCTGCTGTGCCAAGTGACTTGCATTCTGACACAAACACATTGACATCCAGTGAGTGTGTGCTTGTGTGTATGTGTCACATATGTAGTTTGAAACGCATTGAATTGTAAATGTGTCCTTATCAACACAGTCGTAGCAGCAGGTGCTTTAAGAAACAGCTATCTCAACCTGTGTTGTGAATGAATATACTATAATTGTTGTGAGCTGAAAAGGCCACAATTTGACTGTCAGAAAGGCCAAATTAGAGGAGATGTTGAGCAGACCACAAGGGGGATACGTTCATTCTTACATGTTCATTAAGACAGAACGTTTTGCAGTAGAATTCTATGTATACAGTATGTCTTTGGTTCTCAACATAGTATCTTTAGTAATATGTACCCTTAAGGTACTACTATGAAGCTTTTTTAGGGCAAATAAGATACAAATTAGTCCCTTTAAGGGTAGTGGCACAGTAGTCTCGCATAGCCAGACCTTCAGACTGACAGCAGAAGGTCTAGACTCTATCGCAGCTTTCATTGGCCAAGGACCGCCCAAGAGGACGTTTGACTGAAATGTAACGCATCTAATCACAGTTCACTTTGTTCCGCGTCATGTTTAGGGGTGGGAAAATGTAAAGTCGATGCCCCTACAATAACAGACGGGCGTGCATCTAATAAATTATTAATTTGTGCAAGTTTACTGCAACAATGAAGCCGCGAACTTCACATACTTTTAAATCCAGCATTTAGTTTATCCTAATAAACGCTCATTGTCACAGTTGTAAACACAACAGCGTTTTTCTTCCACGAGGGGGTTTGGCATCGCAGCATTTGTTTCTAGGTGGACCAATAAAGAACGTGACACGCACGTCTCCCGAACATCCTGTAGAAATCAACCAACCAGATGATGACTTCGAAAATCCTGAAGTGTTTCCAGTTAAGTGTGCTATATGCATCTGACATGACGTCGAGGCTGAGACTACTGGCACATTGACAAGCTGGCAAGCAATTGTTGCATCCATATAATCATGCATAGTTAGCATAGCAAATTAAATACACTTATAAACTTCATTTCAGAATCATTTTTAAAATGTATTAAAAATTATTTTATTTAGCAAGGGTGCATTAAATTGGTCAACAGTGACAGGAAAGATGTTTATATTGTTACAAAAATTTCTATTTCAAATTAATATTTAGTTCAGTCATGAAACTCAGACTGACAGGTCCTTTAGGTCCTGGTATTAAGATACGTTTTGGTCGATCGATCGGATCACAAGTAGACGAGGGAGATGGATTAATACACCAGGTGTAAACGGGACTATCTTTTTTGTCCACTTTCAACCACTTCTGCCCTGATTTCTTCGCAGGGAGGGTCTATGGCAGTGGCGTGCAGTGGTGTTTTGAAATGAGGAGGCAAACAATCTCCTCAAAGTTTTTATATTTTTTTATAAATCAAATGTAAATTCATATCCGTTACTCTTAACGTTGTCACATTTTCCTCATTAAATGAACATTACATCAAAAAAGAAAAAAAAGAAACCAAATTAACATTAACAATGTAATTAATGTTCTATTTATCAGTCTCATCAAGTTAATGTTTTAAGCATTTTTACATTTATTTCAAAATAATAACTAAAGGCAGTAACAATTTAACCCTCTGGTGCGTAATATATCAATAAGAAAAAAAATATTGTTGTGTTTTTCCTGCTTAAAATTGGACACTATAACAATATCAATAAACATTTTCATTAATTTTTAATTTATTTATTTTTTAAAAGTTCATGTATAAGTCTCATTTTATTAAAAACAAACTAAAATAGACTATGTTGCCACAACGTACCATAGAGGGTTAAACAATATATTTTATTTATGTATTGATTTTCAGCTGTTCTTTTTAATAGTCAATTTATTTCTGATCATCATGCTCGGTCACAGACACGAAGATGTATCTTTAGTTTCACCAAGCTGATTAATCACTAAAACCCCCGCAGTCATCATGTTTTCAGGTCTTTTCACATTTGATTTTGACGTGACAATAAAGCAGTGATATCTAAGTGGGTGAGCTGTTTACTTTCTTTTTAATTAGTCTTCCTATTGACGCCATCATTTTGTTCATTCAGACTGACGCGTGGAACGCGTCTCTATTACCCCCCACTAAACCCACCGCACGCTTTAGGGACTTGATTCTTGTTGATTCTCTATGAGCTCCAAGGGAGGCACAAGAGATGCGGACTCCCGCTGTAAGTTTACCTGTGGGTGTCACTGTTGGACAATGTTCCTTTAGAAAAACAAGTGACTTTTACACTTTTTATTGTCACATTTTGTAATAATTGTATTGTTTTATTTTTGTGATTAGTGTGATAATTTTCTCATCCTAATTTTTGAGGAGGTACTGCCTCCCTTGCCTCCTTGGAGGAAACGCCCCTGGTCTATGGGTGGGTAAAAGTATGGGCTTCTTCAGATCTTTCGATCTAATGGACAAAAGAAGCTCACACAACTTACATATGAACTCGAAAGGAGATGACAGAAAAACACACTGAGAAATTAGCAATCGGCCGACAAAGTTTAAATCCCGTCTGGCTAGCGCACTTCCAATAATGTTTTAGGTCAGTAGGCGGAGACTAGGCAGTCTTTTGGGGCTGTTCGAATGCATTCGACCACATGAGCGTTTACACTACGAAAGCAATCTGGTCAAATGTGTTTTCGACTACCACTGGAAGTGGTCAAAAGTGGACAAGCTCAAAACGTTTTAGACCCCACGTTTAGGGTCGTCCTGCAGCGTGCTATCAGAGTTCCTCTGAAACACTCCACCTCCCCCAGCTCCACCTGCCTAGATCTGCTACAGGATTTATGTATGTCTGTTTATGCAGCAGCATATCTTACATGCTCACAGCAGCATGTCTGTGTATCTATTACCCCTTATTTACACTGCACACGTGTGTGGCGCGTTACGGCTGCAACGCTGCTACCGGAGCTGATAAACGGCCACTCTAGTCAATGCTAGAGAAGTAGCTTCTATTTTTGACAGACACTGCGTCCAAGACGCGCAGCTCAAATACAAAATAAAGCCAAAATAATCACCCTGTGTAAACTCCCACTCATATTTCACATCACTAGAAGGCCAGAAACTGACGACAAGAGATTCGAAGTTGAAAAACTTGAAATTGTTTTGTTCTTGTTGTCCATAACTGGACTTTTAAGTGTATTAACTTCATCTATAGGCTACAGCAAAAATAAAGTATGGCATAGCAATAAACACAATTAAACCGGACAAAATATAACCATTTAGCAATTAAAAAACACGAAAAATCAAGGAAAAAAACATCAGACAGGCAAATCTCATGGTCTCGTGAATCCAGTCACTTCGCTTCTGAAATGCTTCTGGTGTGAGTTGACACCGCGCAGAGGACGGAACAAAACCTTACCGGAGCCGTAACGAGCCGCAGACGCGTGCAGTGTAAACAAGGCTTCAGCAGTAGTCCAGCAGCAGCAATAATCAACAGCAGTATAGCAAATCTAGTCTGCCAAGACCAAATACATTAGCATTGCCATATTCAATAACATGCTAAAACTATTCCGAGAGTTGTCATGATTGTCATGATTTTAAACTTACTATTTGTAAAAAAAAATTAAAAACTGATACTTATAAGAAATGTTTCTTGAGCGTCAAATCATCATCTTAGAATGATTTCTGGAGGATCATGTGACACTAAAGACTGGAGTAATGATGCTGAAAATACAGCTTTGATCACAGGAATAAATTACATTTTAAAATATATTCAAATAGAAAACAGTTATTTTAAATTGTAATAATATTTCACAATATTGCCAATTTAACTATTGTTGATAAAATAAATGCAGCGTAGGTGAGTATTGGAGACTTGTTTCAAAAACACAAGTGAACGGTGTATAAATGCATGGGCGGGGTGTTAAAAACTAACATTATCCATATTTTTAATATTCATTGTTTTGTGAATTTGCCCCTTCTGTGATTGATAAAGCCACACTACTAAAGTGTGTGTTTGTGTCTGTGTCTATTAGCATATCCGTATATGTACTCTACACACTCCCGAGATCATCCGCGAGACATTAATAGCGCTGTTATATTAATAACATGTCAGAGGGGTTTTTCCTCTTGATCTGAGAGGTGATATTTGCTTATGTGATTATCGTCCTAATATATGCGTGGTGTGTGTATTCCCTGCAGTCAATGACACTGAGAATCATTTGCAATGGTAATCAGTGGTTGTGGGTAAAGTGACCTTGATGAACATGCGTGGCGTTTATGGTGTACATTACAAGATGTGACAGCTGTTTGTATGGATATTATGTGTGAGTGTGTGTGTGTGTGTTTCTTACCCATAGTCTTGAGAGAAGAGTATTTGTTGTAGCCCAGGTTGTTGTGTGGCTGGGACAGAGCCATTGCAGGACTCAAAGGAGGAAGCGTGACGTTATTCAGGTGGTTATGCTCTGAAGGAAGAGAGAAAGCACAAAGGAGCATGGAGAAGGAGGAAAGGGAGTGAAGAGGAGAGAAGGGGACACAAGGAGGAGGGGTGCGTTAGTAAATGGGAAGTCAGCACATTTATAGACAGACGAGTGCATGTGATTAGGAGAAACTCTGCCATTAATTTTAAGTGAGTAAAGGGGAACGTAGGACATGCATAGCCAGAGAAAGATTCTTATAGCTCAGAGGTTCCTGTAGAGCACAGCGCTAGCAACACCAAAGTCATGGGTTCAGTTCTCAGGGAACATGTGAACTAATGCCATGGATGCACTTCAAGTCACTTCAAATAAAAGTGTCTGTTGTATAAATGTAAATGTAGGCTGCTCTTGCATGAGGCAGTCTTAATGTTTTATGCAAGTGTATTGCAAAAATTGTTGACTTTGAAGTATTTTTTTTTACTTTTTACAGTTAAAATATCTAAAAATCCTTAAAACAAGATCAGTTTAAGCAGCAATGCATAAGATATTAAGACAAGTTTTCAGAGAATACACAGTCTCTTTTACCCTATAAAGCCTACTGTATAATATTTGATATGCAAATTTCCAAGGCCTCTAAATCATCAACATGATCAAAGCTTTGCTGAATGAGTTTTTAGAATTTATTATAATTTCATAAAGCTATGGGAATGTCTGCCATATAAATATCAGCAACTGCACCAGATTGCATACTTTTGCTCAGTTTGGGCCTCTGAATAATATTGAGGTGTTTTTTTCCTCCTCAAAATCCATATTCTTTTATATCATGCTATATGAGCCATAAAAGCCTGATCAAATATGATACTCAACAAAAAACACATATGCAATTTTTTTAGATTGTCTAAATTCAATAATATTCTCCATTTAAAAAAAATATATATATTTTATATGTCAGGCTTTACAGGGTTAGTTAAAGTGGTTTGATGCACTGTTTTAAGTATAAACAAGTTAAAAAAAAAAAAATAAGTGAAAAACATCTACCAGTACAATAAGACAATATACACATATATTCAAAACAAGCCTGTCTTATGCAATGTCAGTTTTCAAATATACAACCCTTGTTTAAAGGTTTTTCTAGATATTTTAAACTGCACAAAAAAAACAAAAAAAAAAAAAAGTCTGGTGCATTAACATTGTCTCTGATTCTTTTAAATTTCCTTTGGAGAAATAAAATACAGAATTGTTGAAACATAATACAAGTGTAGAACTGTAAAATAAATGTGGACAACAAAGCTCAGATCAATTAGTCTTTGATGAGAAATGCATGTGAGTTCATATAAAGGACAACAGTGAACATCCACCCACTTTTGTAGCAGTTTTGGTTCTGCATGTTTTTCCCCCATTTATTTTCTTCAAGGGCATTTCAAAAAAGTTTTGCCCCTATTATGCCCTTTTTACAAGATGTAATGTAAGTCTCATGTGTCCACAGAATGTGTTTGTGAAGTTTCAGCTCAAAATACCCCACAGATCATTTATTATACCATGTTGTAAATACCCATTTTTGAGTGCTAACAAACATGCTGTTTTCATGCATTTGTCTTTAAATGCAAATGAGCGACTTCAGTAAAACGTCAGTACTGAAATTTAAAAAATGTGACGCTTTGAGCGATTCCTAAATACCTCTGATTGGCCATTGTGTTGACACGCTCATCGGATATGTCCGTGATTGGCTACAATGATCAACATTTCAAAAACGTTGTTAATAGTCATCAATGAAGCTCTTCACCGAGTGCTTACACAGATACACACGGGAGCGTTTGAAAGCAGGCATTTATCGCGGACCAGTCCACTGATAGACGCCTGCTTTCAAACACTCCCGCTTTCAAAACGCTTTCAAATACAAACACTTCCAAATGCTTTCAAACGCTCCCGTGTGTTGATCATTGCAGCCAATCACAGACATATCTATTGAGCGCATGAACACAATGGCCAATCAGAGGTGTTTACGAATCCCCTCAACAGCGCTCAAAGCATCACATTTTTAAAATTTCAGTAACGATTGTTACCTAAATCGGTACTTTTGACAACTCTAGAGCTGCTGCTCCCTGCCCCTATCCAGAATAGTGATTCTTTCATTTCCAGCTCCAGTTCACTCTTACATCCAACAACAAAACACCTCAATTGCTTACGAGACATCCTTGTCCTCGCTCCGGCATCAAGAAAATGGCGGACAGTGTACAACTCACTCAGGGCGGGGTCTATGCTAATACGGCAGTGTCCGTCAACAGTTGCGGGTGGGGCCTGTGCAAAGTGACGTCATATTGTAGAGAATCTGCGAATGGCTTGTTCTGAGACACTGCTTATGATTTATGGGGAATTAAAATATCATTATATGTAAAAACCTATTTTAAAGGTGAATTTTGCATAATAGGTTCCATTTAAAGCAAAACCAACCAGCTCCAATATAAATCAAAAGTGCATGTCTATGTACTTAACATCTTTTAATGTGGGAATGAACTACTTAACTTATGATATAAAGCACTGCTAATTACATCATCAAAGCAGAAATGACAGTTTAATCAAATAAATATGAGAAGTTTTTTTTTTTTTTTTTTTAAAAAGACATATTAGAAGTTTTTAGCACTTTTTTAGCACTTTTTACAATACTTAAGCCTCGTTTCCACCTAAATTACCCGGAACAATTTGTAAAGTACTGTGAAGATTAGTCCGGTGACGTAGGACTGCAAGCGACTTTCCAGTTCTCGCTCGATTTCGTCCTCTGCATATAAGCTTAATAAAGCCTGAACCTCAACATCGGTCCATCAGTCATATTTTTTAAACTCCATTGTTGATTTGAATAGCAAACAACTTTTACTACACGCACCGCAACATACTTTTTAAAAATGGTGGTTGAAATAAAATGCTGCGGAGTTAACCAATCAAAATGCTGCGTGAACTCAACCAATCAGGAGGTTCAGCGCCCAAGTCCCTCGCCCGAAAGTTCCTGAACTTTGAAAAAGTACTACCTTGTGAGCAGGGACTTTCTGAGGGGGAAATTTCTTCCTGAAACTTCATTTAGACCCTGGTCCCTGCAGTCAAAACACACAAAGTACCACCCTAAAGTCCCTAGTTCCTGGGGAAAGTTCCAGTGGAAATGCCGAAATACTATTCAAAAGCATCAAAAGCATGTTCTTTCCGCTTCCATAGTAAAATTGCTTTCTTCAGATTGTGGGTAGTGTAAATCTGAGTACAGTTTGAGGCATTGTTGAACATCATACACATCTTTTTCCTCTGAGAAAATTTAAGGCCATTGATGTCTAGTAGAAACAACTGAGATAAAGAAATCACATTTCTTTCTTTCCTATGGGAATGTTTGTGCATACATGCAATATGTCCATTTCTGAGGCGGATGTTTGTTAGACTGCTGTATACATGATTATCTGCGGTCTTTATGCTGTGCAGAGGTCACTAAAGGTTATTTAGGACACACATCCTGTGTCCTCCCCTTTGGGCGGTGATGTGTTGACACTGACCCAATTCTGTCAGATCACTATGTGCTCGTGTGTGTATATGCACTTAACGTATGTATGTTAGTTTAAGTGCATATGTGCGCTTTTAGTGTGGCAGGACGGATCGTTACTCCACATACACCAACACTCACATAGATGCAGTCAAGTTACAATTAAATCCCCAGGTTATATCACAGCAAATGGACGCAGGTCACAGACAATAGTTCTGTGCACATGACATAGGCATTGTGTTTATCGACACTGTCTGACACATTTTAAAAGGGGTAATTGTGCGCACGCAATCACACAGAGTTGTTACTACTTCGCAGTCGAGATATGCTTTCAAATGTGATTTCAGCATATATTTGTGTGTTTGTTTGTTTACTTTTCACAACCGGATGAATTCTGATCATTTTGAAAATGACAATTAAATATTGCAGCACAAAAGGCTGATGATATGTAAAGTACAGCACTGAAATTTATATTGGTTCTGGAAGTGCTTTTCCCATTCATTTTCTCCACAGGGATTGCAAACAATTCTTCAATAAAAAGTTCAAAGCAAGGGATCAAACCAGCAATCTCCAAGATAAATCATAACATTACAAACTTTGATTTGAAACTAAAGAGTATAATAAAACCTTTTGTAATGATTAAACTACAATCACATGAAGCATTATTAATAATGAAATCAAATAAAAAAATAGTGGTACAATATAAAACTATCAATTTATAGGCAGTCTATTGAAGGGGGTGGATTCTGGAATCCACTGCTGCTTCAATATATATCTTTTGACTGATTTATAACCAAGTTATTAATCAATATTTATCCTTCTAAATATTAAAGGTGCCCTAGAATCAAAAATTAAATTGACCTTATTTACCTAAATTTACCATAGTTGAATAACAAGAGTTCAGTACATGGAAATGACATACAGTGAGTCTCAAACACCATTGTTTCCTCCTTCTTATATAAATCTCATTTGTTTAAAAGACCTCCGAAGAACAGGCGAATCTCAACATAACACCTACTGTTACGTAACAGTCGGGAACATTAATATGCACGCCCCCAATATTTGCATATGCCAGCCCATGTTCAAGGCACTAGACAAAGGCAGGCAGTATTAACGTCTGGATCTGTGCACAGCTGAATCATCAGACTAGGTAAGCAAGCAAGGACAATAGCAAAAAATGGCAGATGGAGCAATAATAACTGACATGATCCATGACATCATGATATTTTTAGTGATATTTGTAAATTTTCTTTCTAAATGTTTCGTTAGCTAATGTTGCTAATGTACTGTTAAATATAGTTAAAGTTACCATCGTTTCTTACTGTATTCACGGAGACAAGACTGTCGTTATTTTCATTTTTTAAACACTTGCAGTCTGTATAATTCATAAACACAACTTCATTCTTTATAAATCTCTCCAATAGTGTAGCATTAGCCGTTAGCCACGGAGCATAGCCTCAAACTCATTCAGAATCAAATGTAAACATCCAAATAATACAATATTTACGCGATTAGACATGCTGCATGACGAAAACTTTGTAAAGATCCATTTTGAGGGTTATATTAGCTGTGTGAACTTTGTTTATGCTATTTAAGGCAGTCGAGAGCTCGGGGGCGGGGAGCACGAGAATTTAAAGGGGCCGCAACCTGAATCGGCGCATATTTAATGATGCCCCAAAATAGGCAGTTAAAAAAATGAATTAAAAAAATCTATGGGGTATTTTGAGCTGAAACTTCACAGACACATTCAGGGGACACCTTAGACTTATATTACATCTTTTGAAAACATGTTCTACGGCACCTTTAAATTATTTGAATGACTTCTTCAACGTATCTTCAAACACTAGGGAATAATGATGAATATTGTCTATACCTCTCACTGAGAGTACAACTTATCTGTATGTTTTGGGGAAGTATCCTTTTCAACCAACTTCATCCTTGAAATTGGCTATGTATCTGTGTATGTGCGCTGGTATCCTTTGTTACAGATCAGTATTGGTGAAATGAACAACCAACAACTTGCACCCTGGATGATGGAATGACCTGTTTTTCCTGACAAATTGGCACCTAGAAGAGCAGTTCTATGACCTTGGAGAGTCAATCCATGCTTAAACCAGGATTTTGTTGTCATCTGTATAATCTATGGAGACATGCTTCTGTCTATCAATCCATGTGTGGACAATTTCTAACTTCATCTATTTCTTAACCAACCAGAATCATTCAACTTGAAGTAATAACGCAGTTAGTGGACTCTGTTAGAGTATAATTGCTGCTGAATTTAATGTGTACGCAGAGTGGTCTATGAACTCCTTGCTGAGTATTGAATCTGACCTCTGCTGATGAAACTGCAAAGTATCCTTAAAGCTGCAGTTATTCTAAGGGGCCGTTTACACACTACTGTTTTACACACTACAGAAAACTTTTTATGTGTTTTGGTTTTCAAGACAATGGCGTTTTGGGGGCCTGAAAACGCAAACTTTTGAAAATGGGTTTGAAAGTGCAAGTTTTTAAAAAATGATACCATTATTGTCTCAGTGTAAACTACAAAAACACGAATTTGTGTGAGAACAGTGATGTCCTGCACATGCATTACATGTTCAGTCTATAGGCGCGTAGTGTTTCTTTACAAAGTGACATCGCCAAATACTGGCTTGGCATCATAATACAGCTGTTTTAGTCATTTTCACGGATCCGTGTGAACGGAGATCATTTTGACAATGTTGTCGTCTGTACATGACACTTTTCAAATGCAAAGAAAAAACATTTTTAGTACATCATTGTCATGTAATTAACGTACCCTGAATTGTAACAATATTTCAAAATACTACTGTTTTTAGTGTATTTTTGATAAATAAATGCAGCCGTGGTGAGCGCAAAAGACCTCTCTCAAAGACAAAAAAAAAATTTCCGACCCCAAACTTTAATGGTAGTGTCGTTTCAGCTCTTTGTGTAAGTAGTTTCTGAACTCTTTTGTCTTGATGTGTTTGTGGTGATTCTTTGGTGGATTGTTCTCTTTTGAGATTTACAGGTAGCGTTGTTCATCACCTGCAATTTTCCTATTAAATAGATTGTTTTTTATTAAGTTGAAAAAACGCTGATTACTTCTACAGAAGCATATACCATTGATTAAATATTTTTTTTTATCAAATTCCCCATAGTGAAAATAAATGAGATTTTTACTTCCAGGACCTGGATGATGCATTCATTTATTGTGAATATAGTCACAGCTAAAGAGCTGTTTCTTCATTGTGTATGCAGCTGCAGCATTGTATTGACCAATAAGCATTCAGCACTAGAGCTATGTGTTTTAAAATACTTTATATATTTTATATATATCATGTTTTAAGCAACTAAAAGACGCATTTCTTCTTGTCTCTCTCCACAGTTTCAGTCTTTGCAGTAAAACCTGGCTGATTTAGACCATGTTCTGTCAAACTCCAGGCCAACCCAATCTCATTCACAACAGGAGATTTCTTGCTATTCCTCCACTTTAATTCTCTTTCATCTCTCTCTCTCTCACTCCTTCATTCACTCACAAGCAAAAGTTTCAAACTAAATTCTCAGATGTAGTTCGGTCATGCTCATCCACCTGAAATTACTTTTTTTAACGAATGACATACTCTAGCCTTCATAACACAAAAACACCATTTATCATCACAGCCATGAGCATGTAAAACTATGTTATGAATTATGTTTTGGTGAAAAAAAAAATTATATTTTAAAAACTGCTATAAAAGGGTAGAATTTGGTGCCTTTAACTAATATCACACTATATTTAAATAGATGCATTTCTCTCTTTGTCTCTTTCTGGATCGTATCATTTGCTGTAACTAGACGCATTCTTGCATCATTCTTCTCTGGACAGACTGTGTTCTTTAAGGACATATAGAATAAGATATCTCTAACGCTCCACACCGATCTAGTGTTTCTCTCCAGAGGCTTGTTCTAGAATAGAAGTGTCAGACTCCAAATAATTACAACTGCATCCTTTCTCAGTTTCTTCTGATTCTTGTTATTTTCTCTGTTCGTTAGGCTATGTTGTGAAAGAGAATGGGTAAAACAGACTGTGGTAGTGTTCGGAAAAACAGATAATGTATCAATCAAGCAGAGAGATTCTTTATTTAACAGCTCAGATTTGCCACTCTTCCGTTCAGTGGCTTAATAAAGAATGTCAGTTTGTAATTGAGATTGGTCAAAGCATCCTCCTCCCTCTTGCATGTGAAGTGATGCTCCAATGCAGGAGTGTCCAATCCTGTTCCAAAACATCTGCCTGGAAAGATCTAATAATCATGAAGACCTTGATTATGTGTTTAATAAGGGTTGGAGCTAAACTCTGTAGGTTGGCCTCCATCCCTGCAATAATGGCTAGTTACAGAATGTTGAAGGTTCTTTGTTTTTCTGTTCATACACAATTTGCATAGAAAGTTACTGAATTCTATAACTAAAAGACACAGTTTTCTGTCTGTGTTGACGTATTTCTTATTTAAACAACATAGTAGCAAGGTAAAAACACTGTGGAAAGACGTATCTATGTTTATTAATCAAATATACTCCTTAATTATGATGTGCATTTTAAAAATTTAATTTTTGAATATTTAAAGTACGATAACAGTGTTAACAAAAAGCATCTTTTCTCAGAAGTCTAAACACACACACAGACACATTTTCATTCTAGAGAGCATTTGATTGGACAAAAATGAGTAGTGCAGGATGAGTCATCAATATTTTTGGTCCTTTTTCCTGAGAAGAAATGCATATATCTGCTAAAACTTCATCTGAAAGCTGCTATTAGGGCCCAAGCCCATTGTTTTCCTTAGGTAAAGCATTTTTTCCTAACTTTCGGGCACTTTTGGGTCCCTTAACATGCTCAAAAACTCTTGAAACTTTGAACACATGTAGAAATCGTCGGCCATCAGGGCGGGGCACAAGCTGTCATGGGGGGGTCGTGGGGGGCTCTGTGGCACACCCTTTTATATGGTTGTATTTGAGGGACTCTGTAGCTCACCCCTTTTCACCTACAGTAACCAAACTTCATACAGTTATATATATATCTCTTTGGGATGATCAACTTTCACACTCTAAGTCATACGCCAGCCCAACAGGAAGTCAGATATTTAGGGCTGTTTTTAGAACCACCAACAGGAAGTCAGATATTTTGGTTTGAATGTGGATGTTTTGAATAATAAGGCTCTGAGTTTTTATGTACTCCTTGTAGGAGATTCATGCAATTGCCACCAAACTTGGTCAACATGAAACAAAGACACTGAAAATGCTAAATTGGGAACGATTATAGGATATCTTGAACAGTGTTGCAATGGCGAGGGATTAAAGTAATGCCAAAAAGGGAAACAGGAAGTGTCTCATATCGTGTAAAATCATTGTCTGATTTAAATTAAGATTGTGTGTTGCTCGCCATGCACAGGTTTCCTTAAGCCACCTGGGTGGCGCCAGGGTTTGGGCCCGTCATCACTGCTTGCAGCTATATTTAAACTTTGAACTTTACACAGCATATATTTTACCTTTTAGTCTATGTAGAGTATAGCTTTTGATGATGTTTGTTGATACGCTGCTATTACGGACTGGTCTGAAATCGGCTGTGAGTGTGAATTTTCTGGCTGAAGAGAGAATTCCTGATCTGCTAGTGCACAATGCCTGGAAGTCCATGCTGTTCCAAGTTCTTGCGCTGGTGGATTGACATTTCGAGCACGAGGCTCTGAGCGATTTTTCTGCGGTCAGGCTGAAATTGTAATCTAATAATCTAAACTCCATTACACACATCAGACTCTGATGAAATCAGACATACAGTATAGTGTCTCACACTGTCTCTGCCCCTCACCCCAACCTCTCACTCTCTTTCTTTGTCTTGATTTGTTTGCATATTATTCTTTCATTCTCTCCAATGATTACTGTAAAATTAATTAATCAGCAAGAAATGAAGAATTAAAGATCAGTGGGGACACTATTTCTGAATGACATCATGTGACATGTTAAAGGTTAACAATATTGCTTGGCCCTATTCTCTCTGCACTCAATTGCTTGTTCCACATTGTAGGTGATTGAGTGATGGGTGGGCAACCTGCGCTCCTCTCAGTCTGGAGTTGCGTAACTTAATGAACTGCTAAATGGCTATCGAACTAGCTCCCTGTCACGTCCCCTTTTCCCAATGGGAGTCTGACGTTTGCGTCATAATTAATAATAACTGCATGACGATAACTGCAGGGATCTGGTACCCTGGTGAGGTGCAGACTCTGACCTAGTGAGGACAAACGGGAGAATAACTTGTTTGTTTTAGATTACTACTGAGATTTTGCTGCTCAGGGTTTGTTAAAATGGTTAGGTTGGTTTTGGCTGCTTGTTGCTTCAATTCTATTATTATTTTCTCTTTTTTTGAGAGCTGTTGATCAATGTCAGTTAGGGTTGGTATAAATCAGTTCACAAATTGTTCCTTCAATGACTAAAGCACACCACATTCATTCCACTTCTTTTTAATGGCTAGCTTAGTTTGATAAGAAATCTAAAGCGAGAGTCACAATGTAGAGTTAAAGCGGGAAGTCACAGTATGGAGTCACGATGATGTCATTATCAGTGTTGGGTAAGTTACTCTAAAAAAGTAATTAATTACAAGTTACTAATTACATATTCATTAGTGTAATTAGATTACTGTACAAATTACTCTTTCCAAAACGTATTTAATAACTTATTACTAGTTACTTTCTAAGTCCTATATCCACCTCAACGAGTTAATAAATGATACAAGGATAGACATGAAATGGCTCTTTTAATTCTTTCAAATAAATAATATAAAACTACATAAATGATTCTGGTCACACTCTAGGGTCCAATTCTCACTATTAACTAACTATTAACTATGACTTTTGCCTCAATAAACTCCTAATTACTGTTTATTAATACTTAGTAAAGTAGTTGTTAAGTTTAAATTTTGGGTAGGATTAAGGGTGTAGAATAAGGTCTTGCAGAATAAGGCAGTAATATGTGCTTTTTAAGTACTAATAAACAGCCAATATCCCATTAGTATTCATGCTAATAACCAACTAGTAGTGGTTAAATGGATCGTTGTTGATATGTGATCCTACGGACCAAGCCCCACGGCTTATAATTATAAAATTATTGTTTTTACTCCAATTCGTAATATAATCATTTACACAGTGGCTGTCATTTTCATGACAGATTTATTTAAACATACATTAAATAATCAAGACATCACTAACAAGTTAAGTAAAATATAATGAATATATAGGCTAATATAGTGCATATATTTAACAAAAGAGTTCATTTCTCTGGCGAAACAAGCTGTGGACTTGCCTGAGGTGAATGCTACATGACACAACAGTGTTTACAAGCTGTTTTATTGACGTCTTTCTGTCATTGAAACACAGATTGAGGGATTACACAAGATTTTTCATGTTTCAGTAAGTTGTATTGTATCTTTCAACATACCTTCAGATGTTCATTCATGTTTATTCTGTAACTAGTATCAAAGAGGAAGAGATGATCGTGTTCACTTGCGCTCCACGCTGCTGCTTGAACTGAGGCGCCTGTACAGTGGTCGACACGCCACATCAAAGAGCGTCAAAAACCGAGCGAACATACAAACAAACATTTTTTTCTGATTTAAGTTATTTATTTTTATTTTATGTTTAAGTGTTCGATAACTGATATGCATTTGGCAGATTTTCACAAAGTTGAGCTATGATCCAAACAATATATCAAACAATTGCATTATGCAAATTATTTAGGTTACATCATCTCCATTCACCCTGTGCTTCTGTTTCGACAAAGTAGAAAGCAAAGTAATATACTAAGTAGGAAGTAATATATAATATAAATATTGTGGATATACTGTCACACTGGAACCACAAAAGAAATCACAGTTGATTATTTAGAAGCTAAAACTTGTAGCGTTTTCTGAAAGTATAGGTCAGGTATCAATGGAGAATCACACTGAAGAGACAGAAAGACGTACTGTATGTTGAACCTTACAGATTAAATCATCTTCATTTACTGTGTATAGAAGGAGTTTTCCTGTTTTTGAGCAACCACAGGAAGTTTAGCTTAACTTTTTGAGACATACTTTACAATACTTTGTGGAGCAATTTCCCACTGAAGAACAATGTGTACGGCAGGAAAAGCGTTTGATATCCATCCGTGGATCTGCTCCATTGGAGTTGGAGAATTCTGTTCTCTGAGGGCAGGCAGTCCCTCGGGATAGAATTCAATCAAACACACACGGCTCGCCACAGAAAACGCAGTGCTTCTCATTAATAATGCATAATCCCGCTCAGGAAGAAAGAGCAATCAACATGCATATTCATTTAGCGTTTTAAATATTACTGTCCAGCCCTTTAAGGCTTTGAAGAGCATTTTACGGCAAGGATGAGAGAGAGAAGGAGAGAGCAAGACAGGGAAAAAAGAGATAAAGAAAGGGTAAAATAACCTAATATGCAAAAGAAATATTGATTGCCACAAGGAAAAGAAAGAGTAAGACAAGGCCACATTGCCTTGCTTTATCGCTTCAGAAGTGGAATTGAGTTTGTGCGGTTGTGTGTGTGTGTGTGTGTGTGTGTGTGTGTGTAAGATCAGCTCTTTTGTCACACCTCTCCAAGTACACACTTAGAATTTACTTGAATTGGCTCTGATATAATTTGACGAATAATCAGTAGTGACAGTGATGGCTTGTGTGACTGTACTGACTCTCTCTCTCTCACACACACACATACACACACAGACACACACAAAGGCACACACACACCTTTTTCTGTCAAACAAATACATTTGGCCCCAGATCTGTGCCACAACACACAACCTGACACAGTTTACTGCTGTCAACATGCATTTAGTTACACACACACACACACACTCATACTTGAATATGTAGTTTACAGGGACTCTCTAGAGGTGTAAAGGTTTTTTATACTGTACAAACTGTATATTCTATCTCCTAACCCTAAACCTCCCCAACAAACTTTTGCAATTTTTTGAATATATATATATATATATTTACACTTATTTAATTTTAGCTTACTCTGCTTAATATTGCACTGATATACCTGAATAATATCTGGGCTAGCTTAAAGACATGAACACCAGGCAAATTTTACAGCATTTGCTAAACTCTTTAATTATGCCACAATGTCATAAAAGTTAAAAAAGAAAAACTTTTAGCAAATCCAGCAACTTTTTTTCCTCAAAGGTGCTCACTAACTTCTAAAGGAACTTAAAAAACCCAGCAAGCATATAATGTTTTCTTTCTATTTTTATAGTTTTGTTTATATTCAATATAATTTTGCAATGTTCAGAGGCTTTCAAAGGCCATGTAACCAGCCTATCATGTTGCATGCACTCTTTAACAAATGGATAAGTGTGTGTGTGTGTGTGTGTGTGTGTGTGTGTATTGTGTGTTGTAAAACATGAAGGGTTTATAAGAAAATGCGTTTTAAAAAATCTGAATATATGATACTTCAATGTGTTGCATACTGTCAAACACACAATATGCTAATTTTAAGTTTTTTAAATCATTATAGAGTACTGAACACCATCACAAAAGGGTACAGCATCAAATCATTATGAGAGAGAGGAAACTAAGAAAAAGTGGCTCAAAGTGGCTTTCGAATTTGTAAATAAAACTGTTGAAAGTTTCACAAGAAAATACTATTTCACACTACTTCAAAATTTCATGTTTAGTTCAATGTGTGTTACTTGCCATTTCTTTGCAGTTAGTTGTCTTTAATTTAAACTGTCTTTTCCTAAACAGTGATATATAGCAACACCCTGGTAACCACCCAGATCACCCCACTAACTGCATAGCAACACCCTGGAAACCACCCTGTAAACACCCTAGCAAAGGCATTGCAATAACCTTCAAATCTCCCAGCCAACTTAGCAACTGCATAGCAACACCCTGGAAACCAGCCAGAATACTCTAGCACCATACGGCGGTGAGTTTAGCATGGACAAGCATCACTCACATTTTCTTAAGAAAATCTAAACATTTAGCCCTGTTTAATTTCTCTTGTCTTACCTTATATTAGTAGTTAATCCTGAACAGTTTCTTTGTTAGTGTGGGAGAGTACGAGGAAAATGCGCATTAGGCACACTGACTTGAGCTTGAACAAAATAGAACAAAATCAAGCAGGACAGATCGATTGGGACAAGGTTGTATGCAGATGTTTGCATTAATTAGCATATTTCTAGCTGATATTTTCCATATTCTTGAGCATTAGGGCTTCAGTGAGATGCTGTAATGCACATCTGGGGATTTACAACACAGACTGAAGTACGTAACTGACAGAGCAAGAGGAACTGTGTTTGCATCAGAATGTGGTCTCTTGATGCAAGTTACTCAAAGAATTGGTTGGATGAATAAAATCCCATTCAAAAGTTTAGGGTTAGTAAGTTTTATTTGTTTGTTTGTTTTTTGTTTAAAAAAAAAAAAAAAAGATTTTTATGCTCACCAAGGCTGCATTTATTTGAAGAAAAATACAATGAAAACTGTAATATTGTGAAATATTATTACAATTTAAAATAACTGTTTTCTATTATGTATATCTATTATATAAATTATTAATATATAATTTATTCCTGTGATGTCAAAACTGAATTTTCAGCATCATTACTCCAGTCTTCACTGTCACATGATCCTTCAGAAATCATTCTGATATGCTGATCTGCTGCTCAAGAAACATTTATGATTATTATCAATGTTGAAAACAGTTGTGCTGCTTAATATTTTTTGTGGAAACCATGATTCTTTTTTCAGAATGAGTTGATAAATAGATAGTTCAAAAGAACAACATTTATTTGAAATATAATTTTTTTGTAACAATGAAAAAGTCTAAGTTTGATTCATTTACTGAATAAAAGTATTAATTTATTTTTTTTAAATCTTACTGCCCTCAAACTTTTGATAGGTATTTAAATTATTTGTTTAAATTATTATATTTATTTATTTTAAGGTATTTTAAAGATTATTATGGTACATTTCCCAAAAATCATGGACGTGGCCTAAAAAAAATATTACCATGGTATCATGTTTAAACCATTAAGCAACCATAAAGCAAAAAGTATGTACCATGATATTCTCTGAAATACCTTGTAAATACCATGGTCTGTGAATTTCAGCTTCATGGTATATTTCTGAGTGCCCAGGTATTACCATCTGATGCCATCACCGTACCATAGTCCTTTTTTGGTACCATTCTTAACTCTTTACCCACCATCGTTTTTTAAAAAAGTTGCCAGCCAGTGCCAGCATTTTTTTTATAGTTTTCACAAAATCTTCATGACCCCCAGAATATTTTGTTGATTGAATATCTGAACATACAATACAGTATATCAAAAGAAGAACAGAAAAAAAAGTTTTAGCTTCATGCGTTCTTTATTAAACAACACTTGAATGTGGGTAAATTTCATTTTAAAAAAACAAACAAAAACAAAAAAAACATTTTGAACAAAATGCTGAGAAAATCACATTTTAGTCCGGATCAGATTCAGAACGATGATCAAAACATAGATGGAGTAGATTGCATCCATATGCTGTTTAGTATCTGATTATCACATTAGATTTCATGTCTGTAAGGAATTCTTCTATCGCTTGTTTCTGCTGCTGCTTCGCCTGTGTTTTGGTCCGGAGATTCTGTACTCTGTGTAATAGCGCCCCCTACCGTATAACAGCTGGTAAAACGCAGCACATTTCTGTATTTGGTTGCTTTGTAAGTATTTGCAGTATACAGGTGCTGGTCATATAATTAGAATTTCATCAAAAAGTTGATTTATTTCACCAATTCCATTCAAAAAGTGAAACTTGTATATTATATTCATTCATTACACACAGACTGATATATTTCAAATGTTTATTTCTTTTAATTTTGATGATTATAACTGACAACTAAGGAAAATCCCAAATTTAGTATCTCAGAAAATTAGAATATTACTTAAGACCAATACAAAGAAAGGATTTTTAGAAATCTTGGCCAATTGAAAAGTATGAACATGAAAAGTATGAGCATGTACAGCACTCAATACTTAGTTGGGGCTCCTTTTGCCTGAATTACTGCAGCAATGCGGCGTGGCATGGAGTCGATCAGTCTGTGGCACTGCTCAGGTGTTATAAGAGCCCAGGTTGCTCTGATAGTGGCCTTCAGCTCTTCTGCATTGTTGGGTCTGGCATATCGCATCTTCCTCTTCACAATACCCCATCAATTTTCTATGGGTTTAAGGTCAGGCGAGTTTGCTGGCCAATTAAGAACAGGGATACCATGGTCCTTAAACCAGGTACTGGTAGCTTTGGCACTGTGTGCAGGTGCCAAGTCCTGTTGGAAAATGAAATCTGCATCTCCATAAAGTTGGTCAGCAGGAGGAAGCATGAAGTGCTCTAAAACTTCCTGGTATACGGCTGCATTGAGCTTGGACCTCAGAAAACACAGTGGACCAACACCAGCAGATGACATGGCACCCCAAACCATTACTGACTGTGGAAACTTTACACTGGACCTCAAGCATCGTGGATTGTGTGCCTCTCCTCTCTTCCTCCAGACTCTGGGACCCTGATTTCCAAAGGAAATGCAAAATTTACTTTCATCAGAGAACATAACTTTGGACCACTCAGCAGCAGTCCAGTCCTTTTTGTCTTTAGCCCAGGTGAGACGCTTCTGACGCTGTCTGTTGTTCAAGAGTGGCTTGACACAAGGAATGCGACAGCTGAAACCCATGTCTTGCATACGTCTGTGCGTAGTGGTTCTTGAAGCACTGACTCCAGCTGCAGTCCACTCTTTGTGAATCTCCCCCACATTTTTTAATGGGTTTTGTTTCACAATCCTCTCCAGGGTGCGGTTATCCCTATTGCTTGTACACTTTTTTCTACCACATCTTTTCCTTCCCTTCGCCTCTCTATTAATGTGCTTGGACACAGAGCTCTGTGAACAGCCAGCCTCTTTTGCAATGACCTTTTGTGTCTTGCCCTCCTTGTGCAAGGTGTCAATGGTCGTCTTTTGGACAACTGTCAAATCAGCAGTCTTCCCCATGATTGTGTAGCCTACAGAACTAGACTGAGAGACCATTTAAAGGCCTTTGCAGGTGTTTTGAGTTAATTAGCTGATTAGAGTGTGGCACCAGGTGTCTTCAATATTGAACCTTTTCACAATATTCTAATTTTCTGAGATACTGAATTTGGGATTTCCCTTAGTTGTCAGTTATAATCATCAAAATTAAAAGAAATAAACATTTGAAATATATCAGTCTGTGTGTAATGAATGAATATAATATACAAGTTTCACTTTTTGAATAGAATTAGTGAAATAAATCAACTTTTTGATGATATTCTAATTATATGACCAGCACCTGTGTGTCATCAAACAGATGATGTTTTCTTAATTTGCTAGTTTTTTTTTGTTTGTTTTTTCTTCAGTTGCAGCGCATTGAGCTCTCTCAGCCACCGTAAAAGAGGCAAAGTGTGTAATACCTAAAAAGCAGGGTACATCTAAAACCATGGTAATACCATGATACTTTTTTTATTAGTGTTGATAGATAGATAGATGGACACTTTATTGATCCCCAAGGGTAAATTTAGTAGATTATCAAACACACAAACACAGGCTACATACGAGTGCTCTGCCAGAGCCACTAAGGTTTTATTTTTCCCCTTCTCAATGGACTGAAACTAATTTACACAGAAAACTAACACACACACCAAAATTATCAGCACAGGACATTAGCATGTCTCCCCAGACTTCATGCGTATGTGTCATCAGATCCCATAGAGCAGATACAGCAATCAGCGGTAAGTACAGCCCAGCCATTTATAATGTTGATGGACCAACATGATTCATACGTACAGTCTGTGTGTTTGTGTGTGTGTGTGTGTGTGTGTTAAAGAGATCGGTGTGCATGCAGTACAATGCAATTCATTCACTCAGCAGCACAGCCTGACCCAATCTCTGCAAAGTGCTTGCAAAGCAATTGTGAGTGTGTGTGTTTGGCTGAACGCGCTCCGTTAAACCTGATTGATGCTCTTACACACACCGGCAGCTTTCTGACCTTCAAACCACCTCCAATCCCCGCCCCCCCCCCCCCTCCTCCCTGCTCTTCAGATGGTACGACCCTGTTCCACCCCTATCAGAGCACAGTCGGACTAGGTCAGTGTACCTGTAGAGAAGGGGTGTGCACCAACGCTCATGCAGCTCTCTAATTGGACTGCATAAAAGAACCAGAATGAAAGAAATTGACTGACAAAAGGAAGATGAGAGGTTTTTGAAGGCCTTTTGAATCACATTTGAGTTATTCATGCAGTTACTTGTGTTTTGGGAGAAGGGCGATGAATGAAAGGGAAAAAAGACAGGGATAAGAAAAGACAGGACGGAGGGAGAGATGAAGGCATGTATGATGTCTAACATAGAGACCAGCTGCTCTACTGTCACACTAAATAACCCTCACTCTTTTTTCCTCTTTTCTTATGCCTCTCTCTCTCATGATGTGCTGATGCTGTCACTGCGAATGCATGTTTTAAAAGAAGTGTGTATGTCATAGGGTTGTTCGTTGTGGTTATTTAGAGATAAACTGGTGTGTATGTGTTTAGTTACAAGGATGTAGAATGTACAAGCCATGAGAGGGATTGTTGAGACAAAAATGACAATTCTGTCATCGTTTCCTCATGTCATGCCAAACTGTATGACTTTCTTTCTTCTGTGGAACAATTTTTGAAAATTCAATGTCTTTTTCCATTCAATTACAATGAAGCAAGACTGTAGCTTTCAAGCTTCAAAAAGGACAAAAATACCCCATGAAAGTAAGTCCACGTGGCTCTATATTCTACAGACACATGGTGATGGTTAAAAAAAAAATTGATAGGAGGAAAAAATTAAATTTAATGCATTTGAGTTCCTTTCAGAGTCTTTGAGTTTGCTATAGCTATAACGTAATAGTTTTGCGAGAGAACGCAAATGTTTTGCAATTGAATGCGAAGTTTCTGAGGGGAGCGCAATACATTTGCAAGAAAACACAACAAAAGTTGTGTGATAGAATGCAGAAGCATTGAAATGTAATTTTACAATACCTTCCATCTCATTTTTTTCTTTTTCCCCATCACCATGTTCCCTTGGGCTCCATAATATTCCAAGTTTTCTGAAGGACGAAATTCGTACAGACCATTTTTATGACATAAAGTTGTATAGTTTGGAATGATGACATGAGGCTTTGTAAATTATACATTTTCATTTTTTTTCTTTGAAATTTGGAAAGGTTTATAAATATTTAATCTTGTCGTGCTCTTTTTCATGCACATAAATCTAAATCAGAGCATTTCTTCTGACACAGCTTTTGCAGGATTTGACCATCCGTTTTCCACAGAGCAATGAAAAACAGTTGGATTTGAGGACATCTGAAAACATCTGTCACATATACGAAGGTCAAACTAGAGTCTCACACACACACACACACATCCCGCCTACAGCTTGTCTATCTTAATACATACAATTTTTGGAAAGTCAAATACCAGATTAGATTTCAGCTCAAACTCACTCATGAACACACTTTTCAATCCTTGAAAAAGCACATATATAAACTAGGGGTATTACTACAAACTTCCTTTAAATGTAAAATAGCAAACTAAATATGAAAACAAATGATCAAGGACACCTTAAAGGGATAGTTCACACAAAAATGAAACTTTTGTCATCATTTACTCACCCTCATATTGTTCAAATGCCATCAAGCTTCAAAAAGCATAAAAGAAATCCACGACTCATGCACTATATTTCAAATCGTCTGAAGTCATATAATAAGTTTGTGCAAGAAACCAACAAACATTAAACTTATTTGCTGATAATCTTCTCTTCCAGCCATTGTGATTCAAATCAATCAGACCAGTTCTGTGAATCATTCCATGAATGATTTATTTATAAGTCAGGCATTTCTCGGTTGAACACACTACTTCAAAAAGACTTTTATGATGCTTTTGTGTCCTTTTTGGGGCTTTAAAGTCTCAGTTCCTCATTCATTGTGATTGCATGGAAAAGAGTGACAGGCTTTTGTGTTCCACAGATGGTTTGGAAGGACATGAATGTGAGTAAATAACAACAGACTTTAAACTTTTGAGTAAAACTAACCCATATATCTAAGTAAATTTTGGAAGAAATGCTGCAAAAAAGAACTCGCCACATATGCATTCTAGGGTTAAAGTCATGTATTAACAGAAACACGCATAAATACGTCATCCTTCTATGCTTGACATTTCGGTGTCTCTGCTCAGACCACATGTACCATCTGCCTTGTGACATTTAAACCTCTTTCAGATGGAAGGAGAGGGGTTGAAAGGGCAACATTTTCCACTGTTCTGAGTTTTTCGTATTTTCAGGCTTTCCACTCCATTTCCTAAAAAGCATAACTCAACTTGATCTCTCGTTCTTTCTCCCTCTCGCTTACTCTCACATTGTACTTTTCTCTTTCCCCTTTAATCATACTCCTTTCACACAGACATCAATGCATGTTTGATTGACATATTCTATGACAGCTTTATGATTGGTGCATTTGCAGGAAGCTTCCTGTTGTTAAATTGCCATGGCTACATGCCGACATCGATCCTTTCAAAGTGCAGTGAAGTAACTTTAACTGAATTGCACAGATGCACCAGAAGATTATGGGTCTGACCACAGTACAGTACATTGTTTTGTTAGCTTTGGAAAAAGATTGGAGAGAATTTTTGTTTGGTTTGACCTTGAATTGAATCATCACTTTAAATTGTGCATCACTATTATGTCTATACGGTCTATTGGAAAGTAACTTTTAATCATTTTATTGTTTTATTTATTCGGTAAAGCCCATTTTAATGTATTTAGTGGTTGGTGCATATCTTGTGTGAATGTATCAAGGGGAGGGAACTTCCACAGCTAACCCTAACTATATTTGTTTTGCAATGGCCTTTATTTAAAGCATTGATTTCAAATATTGACCTGCTACAACACACAAACAGCTAATTCCAAATATTTCTCTTCCTTTCTGACCTTCAAGACATCTTCAAACATTCTATTTGATCTTTTTTTTTTCTGAAGTACTTGTGATTTTTGTCTTTCTTGAGATTCCACCTTTTCTAAGATGACCTTTCAGCGGTAACAGGCTGTATGCAGAAGGTCACGCTGTAATAATCTTCTTAATTAGGAGAAATACAAAGGGCTTTGAGATCCTGCCAGAGCAGAACATCACAGGAAAGAATTATTAACATCCTACCATACTTACAGTAGACGTTTACAAGTTTTGAAGTGTTTGCCTGCGCAAAAGTCGCTATGTTGTAACGATGATGCTAAGGTGTTTTTTTTTTTAACACATTGCTATCTATTTCCTATAGTATTCTGGGTGATTGTTTACTAGCAACAATAACAAAAAAACAAACAAAAAAAACTCAATTTTATATTTATTTTTTGGCGATTCATGTTCATATGAGTCTTTTTGTCTTGGTTTCCAGTAAAAATATCTTCAAATGTTTGGTTATTTTTCTCTCATATTTTAGTCAAAATATCTAAAATGATTTGAAGAAAGATACATGTACTTAAGAAGCAACACTGCATAAAATATTAAGATGTGTTTTCATAGTTTGCATCTTGAAAATAAGTGCATTATGTCTTACTGCACTGGCAGATTTTTTTTTCATTTAACATGAAAGCAGCAAGACAAAATGCAGTCATTAAAGATACTTTCTCTGAAAACAAGTCTTAATATCTTATGCACTGTTGCTTCTCAAGTACATTTATCTTGTTTTAAATATTTTTAGATATTTTGTCTGAAAAATAAGAGTTAAGAACTGTATTTTTGCAGTGATTCTCCATGAGAGAGCATCATGGCTGCTAACGGATCCTGATTACTGGTTCTGCAGCCAGTTTAGCTTCAGGCTCAGTGCAGAAATCACCTCTGCTCTCTGGAAACATCAAAAGAGCTCAGATCAGTGAGCATTAGAACAGGCCTCAGATCAGTTTAACCCTGTTATGAAGACATGCAGCGATGAAATGAATGCTCTGTCCTGCTGTGGAAGATTGGAAGATTGGGATAATGTCCTGCTGTTTGTTCAGTACATCTGAGACTGATGTGTGTGTGTGTGTGTGTGTGTGTGTGTGTGTGTGTGTGTGTGTGTGTGTGCGTGTGTGTGTTTTTTGCCCACAGCTGCTGGGGTCAGCGGAAGGCCGCTGGAACTGGTTGGTAAGATAGGGTGTGATCAAACTTCCACTTCATTACACTTTACACACATGATGCAGGCACAGTAAATGTCTGGCCAGTCACACTGGTGCAGATTCTCAAGGGCATATATGAAAAATATCAAATCTACATCGAGCATTTATATTTTAGAAAATATTATATTTTATATACAGTAGTCAACATTTGAAGTAGATCAAAACCTTTCATCAAAGTTGTCCTAAAACCTTCTTCTTAGGACAACTTAGTTCTTAGGATAACTTTGATTAACTTTTTTGATCCACTTCAAATGTTGACTACTATATATAAAATATACTACCATTCAAAAGTTTGGAAACATTACTGTTTTTAATGTTTTTGAACGAAGTCTCTTATGCTTATTAAGGCTGCATTTATTTCATAATAAATACAGAAAAAACAATAATATTGTGAAATATTATTACAATTTAAAATTATGGTTTTCTATATTAATATACTTTAAAATATAATTTATTTCTGTGATGCAAAGCTGAATTTTCAGCATCATTAGTCCAGTCTTCAGTGTCACATGATCCTTCAGAAATCATTGTAATATGCTGATTTATTATCAATTTTGGAAACAGTTGTGCTGCTTAATTTTATTTTACAACCTGTGATAATTTTTCAGGATTCTTTGATGAATAAAAGGTTAAAAAAATATCAGCATTTATTTAAAATAATCTTTTGTAACAATATACACTACCATTCAAAAGTTTGGGGTCAGTAATTTTTTTTTCTTTCTTTTTTTTGAAAGAAATTAATACTTTTATTCAGCATGGATGTGTTAAATTGATAAAAAGTGATAGTAAAGATTTATACTGTTAGAAAAGATTTATATTTTGAATAAATGCTGTTCTTTTTAACCTTTTATTCATCAATGAATCCTGAAAAAAGTATCACAGGTTCCAAAAAAATATTAAGCAACACAACTGTTTTCAACACTGATAGTAACTGAGTATCAAATCATCATATTAGAATGATTTCTGAAGGATCATGTGACACTGAAGACTGGAGTAATGATGCTGAAAATACAGCTTTGCATCACAGAAATAAATCATATTTTAAAGTATATTAAAATAGAAAACCATAATTTTAAATTTCACAATATTATTGTTTTTTCTGTATTTATTATGAAATAAATGCAGCCTTAACACCCACAACAAAAACTACTACATCTAGTACTTTGTATGGCCTCCATGATTTTTAATGACAGCACCAAGTCTTCTAGGCATGGAATGAACAAGTTGGCGACATTTTGCAACATCGATCTTTTTCCACTCTTCAAGAATTACCTCTTTTAGAGAGGATGGATGGTGATGCTCAGCTTGTCTCTTCAGAATTCCTCATAGGTGTTCGATTGGGTTCAGATCACGAGCCACTGAATCACTTTCACCCTGTTCTTCTTCAGAAATCCATCAGTGGCCTTAGATGTGTGTTTAGGATCATTGTCATGTTGGAAAAGTGCATGACGATCAAGGGCACGGAGTGATGGTAGCATCTTCTCTTTCAGTATAGAGCAGTACATCTGTGAATTCATGATGCCATCAGTGAAATGCAGCTCCTCGACACCAGCAGCACTCATGCAGCCCCACATAAGGACACTGACACCACCATGTTTCACTGTAGACACCATGAATTTTTCTTTGTATTCCTCACCTTTGCGACGCCATACAGTTTTGAAGCCATCAGTTCCAAAAACATTTATCTTGGTCTCATCACTCCAGAGTACAGAGTCCCAGTAGTCTTCATCTTTGTCAGCATGGGCCCTGGCAAACTCTAGACGGGCTTTTTTTGTGCCTGGGCTTTAGGAGAGGCTTCTTTCGTGGACGGCACCCATGCATGCCATTCCTCTGCAGTGTACGCCGTATTGTCACGGGAAATAGTCACCCCAGTTTGGCTACTATCAACTTCTTTAGATAACTGCAGTGAACTTGCATGCCGATTTTCTTCAACCCTTCTCATCAGAAGACGCTCCTGTCACGGTGTTAACTTCTGTGGACGACCTGGACGTCTCTGTGAGATGGTTGTAGTTCCATCTTTTTTACATTTTTGTACCACTTTTGCTACAGTATTCTGAATGATAAGTAAAGCTTTGCCGATCTTCTTGTAGCCTTCACCTTTCTGGTGTAAAGAAATTATTTTCTTTCTCAGGTCTTGAGACATTTCTCTTCCATGTGGTGCCATTGCTGACAGCATGAAATGGGAAGGGGTTTTAATACCCTTTTATAGTCAACTGTCTGCTGGACACCCGTGTAATAAATAATTAGACTCACCTGTAGTTGAATTCTTGTTAAATTAGACATTTGTAGTCTAAAATCTAGCTTTGCTCCAGAGACTTTCAGTGGAGTGTACTCATTTTTGCATCACCCTAATTTGAGTAAAACTGAAAACTTTGTTCTCTAAGTTATATTATTAACCATACTTTCATGTTATAAGTTAAACAGATGTTATATAAAACTTAATCTTGTCAACATTTTGGAAATTGTTTTTGTGTTCATTGAGATATTGTTTAAAATGTTACTTTTCAAAGGGGGTGTACTCATTTACGCTGAGCACTGTGTGTATATATATATATATATATATATATATATATATTCTGAAATATAAATGCTCAACGTAGATTTAAAATTTTGAATATACATACATAACCAAAATGTATTATATAATATATATATATATATATATATATATATATATATATATATATATATATATATATATATATTATTAGTATTATTTATTGTTGTTCACCCATGTTTATTTCATGCAGTAACTAGTAGTAAAGAGGAGATGAGATAATTGGTTCGTGTGCGCTTGATCTGTTCTGCCACTTGAAACGAGGCAGCTACAGTGATCTGTCACGCCATATTAAAGGTCATTAAAACAACGTTTTGTTGTTTGCATTTTACAATGAAATGGACATAAATTTAATGGTGAGACTTTGCTTCATATTAAAAGTAACACGGCACAAAGCTTTTTTGCGATTATTGGATGTCAGGCACGCTACAAATGTTGAATGAAGTTTTGTTCACGCATCAACAGAAAACAGCACAGACTAAAAGATTTTAGATTAGATTTAAATAGATGCTAAACACAGTCAAAACGTGCCATCAGAGAAGCTGTTTTGGCCGAACATTTTCGGTAGCCAAAATTTCAGAGCATCTATAATATATATAGGCTATATCTTGTTCTTGGTGGTTTCTAGGACGTTCAAAATATTTTTATGTGTGTGAGTGTGTAAAGAATATATACTGTGTTTACATCCTTAATGTTCTGAGGCAATCGGCAGACATATAGTATTATAGTAATTTTTCACACAAATTAGCATTTTTAATTCAGAAAAATGTCTTTTTCTTTTTTTGTTCAACCTGCTGCCATTCCTGTTCAGATGTATCCTATTTACGAAACATTATTCATACAACCTGTGCTAGACTGCATGTATAGTAGCAACACTGATAAAAATATACTCCCAGACATATGGACACACACGTCACCCTCAACACACACACACATTTTTGATGTGATGGATGTGTTTTTCATGGGTGGTCTGTAGTACAACCCGCCTCGGCCCACACACACACACACACACACATGCTGTCTGCCAAGAACATGATTGGCACATATGGCACAGAGTCTTTCTCTCTTACACACACACAAACAACGCAATGTCTCATCATCAAATGCAAACAGTGTGACAACTCATGCTGTTGCACTCATTAGCTGCACATATGAAGCATTTTGCACTCAGCCAGACCCGTGAGATCTGCATCTTTAGAAATGCAGTAAAAACATGCTTATATCAGCAGTAAAATCGTCTGCTTAAAAGATGCATCTCTCCAGAGCAGGTGAAAAAAAAAAAAAAATGGAAGTGTTTTTGCCTAAAGGCGTTTCCAGAGGCGTTTGACTGCTCGGTCAGACAGCAAAGATGAATTGTAAGATTTACTGTACAATGAACACAAACATCTCTCCACCTGTCACAGGCAAGCTGTCAATCACACATACTCATTTTTTTAAATGTGTAGCTCAAATTAAAGTCTTTGTGCTGTGTTCAAAAGCTGACTACAAGAAAACTAAGATACTTACAGTGCCCACAGAAAATCATCAACCCCCTGTGAAATAGTTATTTGTCGTACAGCCTGAAATTAAAACCCATTCCAAAAAAAAAAATTCTAGCTTTATTTACAAATCTTGCCTTACAACATCAAACTAATGAAAGAAAAAGCAACAGTTCTGAAAATTAATAAAAAACTGAAAAACTAGAATACCAGGGTTGGGAAAGTCACCAGTCTGCTGATTCAAAACTTCATAGATCCACCTTTTGCTTTAATCACAGCCATTAATCTTTTTGGATATATCTGTACTAGCTTTGCACACCTAGATTTGGGAATATTTGCCCATGCTTCCTTGCAGAATTGCTCAAGTTCAGTCAAATTCTGTGGTGAGCAGCAATGGACTGCTCTCTTCAAGTCCATCCACAGATTTTCTATCGGATTTAAGGTTAGCGGAAAGTCCTGTTCCTCAAGGATATTGACCTTCCTATCCTTAAACCATTGCGTTGTTCTTTTGGCGGTATGTTTAGGATCATTGTCATGTTGTAAGTTGAATGGCCTGCCCATCTTCAGCTGTCTAGCAGAGGGATGCAAGTTTTCCTCAAGAATTTGGATATACTTGGCAGCATCCATTTTCCTTTCAATCCTGAACAATCGCCTATTCCAGGGGTCGGCAATTAAGTTTGGCATCGGGCCAAAAACTTTTTTCGCCACTAGATGGCGGGCCAGAACATAGTCAAAGGATAATTTAAAGTAATTGATGAAAAGTGCAACTACAATTGCCTGTGACAGACTGTTACAGTGTCTTTTGTAACTGGTATTGAGCTGTTTCTCTGTGTTAAATCCTGTAGTAGGACAGTCATTAACAAAAAGCCACATTTGTGTGGCGGTGTCCGGGTTTTACACTGGATAAATTAATAAAGCGGAGTAGTGACCTGGCAAGTATCTTCATTCACCAACTAGCAATACAGACCGCTAGAGTCACGCTCTTAATGAAGTATGTTTTATTTCCTCTTTCCATATTGTGAATAATATGTCTCAATTTAATTTGCTTGTTACACAATGGAGCCTAACTTGCTGTAATAATTATTTGACGTAGCCTACTTTTACACTTAGAATTATTCCTTGGCATCCTCACCTACTGAACTGCTTTTTTTAATTTATTGTTTGCCTTTTGGAGGTACGCTATTACGTTGTGTGCAGAGTGATGTTAACATTTAAGCTAGCTGGTGAGAGAAAATGGCAGTATCAGAGAGTCTAAAGAGGAAAGTTGTCAGCGAAAATAGGGCATACAAAGAAGAATGGAAAGACAACTATGCGTTCATCCTACCTGCAAAGCCGGTGTGTCTTATCTGCAACAAAGTTGTTGCTGTTTTCAAAGAATATAACACCGTGTCTACACCGGACGCAAGCGATGCGACGCGTCAAAAGATAATAGAGCCCATTTTAATCAGTGATATTGTCTACACTGGATACGGCGCGGTGCGACACGAGTCACACGACACAACACATTCCCGACAGTGAACGGATTCCCCGTTCTGTTTCTGACGTAGTCCAAGTGCTTTGCAACGGTCAGTTTGTCGCGTTCAGTGTAGACCGCTTTTAGCTGTTGCGGCGCAGCGCAACGTGACACGAAAAAAGTCGCGTCTGGTGTAGACATGGTGATAATATTAGACGGCACCACGAGACAAAGATCTATTTCAGAACCAGCCGCTATCAAAATAATAGATATTATTGCTGGCAGGCCAGTTTTGGCCCGCGGGCCGCCTATTGCCAACCACTGGCCTAGTCCCTGCTGAAGAGAAACAACCCCACAATATAATGCTGTCACCACTATGCCTCACAGTAGGTATGGTGTGTTTTGGGGTTGTGCTGCATAGGCTTTTCTATGTTTTGCAATAGAAAATCTGTGGATTGACTTGAAGAGAGCAGTCCATTGCCGCTCATCACAGATGACTGAACTTGAGCAATTCTGCAAGGAAGAATGGGCAAATATTCCCCAATCTACATGTGCAAAGCTAGTACAGACATATCCAAAAAGATTAATGTGCAAAACTTGCTACTATGATGCTAGGGTATTTGTGGGTGATTGCCAGGGCATTGTCATGTGATTGCTAGGGTGTTGCTAGATTGCTCTGGGCGGTTGAGGTCAAAAGACCTGAC
The DNA here is from genome assembly GCA_037950675.1 of Hypophthalmichthys molitrix. NCBI lineage: Eukaryota > Metazoa > Chordata > Actinopteri > Cypriniformes > Xenocyprididae > Hypophthalmichthys > Hypophthalmichthys molitrix. The sequence goes on along the minus strand of CM075494.1, from coordinate 18,273,949 downwards.
CCGAGTCTCTAGGTATGGCTCAAGCCACTCCTTTAATGTAATTCTTTGGGATGTTTTCCCACATTTTTCATTCACAGGATGAAAATGTAATGCACCTCTCCTCAACAAGCTGCATGATTTTATTCATGTCCATAGCACAATCACTGTGGGTTGAGCTACACACCTGAATTTAATGCATTGTGTTTATACAAAACTTAGATATGATTAAATTGTGATTCATCGCAAACATCACTAACAACAATCATAATTGGAACTATAAAAGTCATAATGATACTTATTGAAAGCATACGCTTCGGCAGAACGTCATGACCCTAGGATTTCCGAGAGTTGATGAGCTGGGATGGAAGGATGATGAAAGAGGGAGAGACAGTTCTTTCATTCAGCTCTCATTCTCCTCTCTAAACATCACTCTAATTCTCCTTCCATTCGACAGCCTATCACACCCACACCATTCCTCTCCCACACTCATTCATCTTTCCTCTTGTCTCATTCTCTTTTTCTTTATTCCTCCCCTTAGGTCTTTTTCCTTCCCTCCCATCTCTCTCTCACTATTTATTCATTCAAAGTCTCATTTTCCTTCTATTTTTCTCTGCCAGGTTCCCTCACCTGTTGGTTTTCTTGATTCCTCAAATGTCATTTCTTTCCTCAAGGAAAGTGGTTCTTAAACTTTTTCAAGTGGCGGACTCTTTAAACAGAGATTGCGGACCACTTTAAAATCCAAAACTTCGGGTTATGTAAGGAATAATTGATGACGGGCCATTGAATTATTAGAAAATAATGCACACCCGAGGTGGTGTGCTGTATTTTATAATAATTCAATGGACCAGAGTCAATTATTTCACTTATACTATGGTTACCACACCTCAAGACTGTTCAGATGTTGTATTTTAAGACATTTTTCAGGTTTTTGTCCTTCAAACGCTCTTGTGTGTAAGACTAATCCCATCTCATCCCACGCTTCCGTTGCTAATTTCGAAGCGTCATTTTAGAGCTAGTAACGGAGGCTTGAAAACTGTACTTATAGCGAAACTGTAAGTTTATAAGCATCAAGAGCAGCGACATTATTACCTTGCTAATGAGAAATGTCATGCAGCTTTTAAGCTGCTAAACTATTTTACTGATAAAATTGTCAGAGCAGTGCTGACAACACGCTTCTGTGTGAGTGTACATAATTTTGTGACAAAAAAAACATGAAAATTTACCATTTTTATCCTATTGTTTACTATATTTGATTGGTCAGTGTCATTGTGGGTTTTGGTTCTTTGCTGTTGTTGTTGTTACAGTTCACGCCTGTCCAGGACTCCGTTTCCCATGATCCTCCCTGTTCCACACCTGAACTCACTTCCTCATCATCTCTCCCGCTCTCCCCGGATTCCCTGCACCTGGTCTTCATCGTTTGCACTCCCTTTATAATGGACTCACTTCCCTGCACTCCTTGTCTGTTGTTGATGTTGTTATGTTTGCTATGTGTTTGGTTGTCGTTCTGTTCCGTTGCTTAATAAATACCCTGTTTTGTAGAAGTCTGATATTGCTTCATCTTTGCTACAACCAGACTGTGACAGTTGTAAGCTGTAAGGACCTTTGAAATAACTTAAATCATTTGGCAAAGTGATATGGACATTTAATGCGGTCAAGACCTGCCTGGACTACTTTAGCCGTGCGTTTCCCTGAAAATCTTAGAACAATTGTCAACCAATCAGATTCAAGCATTCAGCAGCTCTGTAGTATAATTATATATAATTTGTTGTTTTATTTATACACATTTATTATATATTTTTCTATGCCTAATGTTTCCACACTGCTCTTTTGTTTTGTTGAAATGAACTAGATTGCTATGTTAAGCTAATGAACCAACCGAAATGAGACTTTATCACACAATAATGTCAACATAATTATACAGTGTAGTTATGATTATATTTATCAAGAAATTAATTCAATGTTGGCGCTATCATTTCCGTCCATCCATCCTTCCTGACCACCTGTGTCAACATGGGTTTACCTGTCACGACTCTTTGGTTGTGTGTGTGTGTGTGTGTGTGCAGATGGATCGTTCTTAAACCCTTGTGACCCTTTGTGATCAAGCTGGTTTAATGAGCACTTAATTAAACACTCAATGAAGAGGTGGATTTAGAAAAGAAAGAAGATAAAAGAAAAAAGAGCAGAAACACTGACACAGTGGAAATTCTCACACTCTCAAGAAATACTCACACCTGTGATGAAGTGTGTGTGTGAGATAGAGAGATAAATGGGTCCCTAATTCTTAGACAGAAGGACAATGTGTTCTTGATCAGCAGGTCTTGGCTGAAGTTTCTTAATTATGCCTTAACTAGCACAGTTGCTTCGTTAAGCCACTTCCTCTTCCAAGGCTGAGAGGGAGCAGCAGTAGGATCTCTCATATCCGCAAATTTAATTACTCCCTCATTCCAGTTCATTACCCTCACAGGGTCAAAAGGTGATAGCCTTTAAAGCCTCAGAGCTTTTGCTGAGGTTTCATCAATAATGTTGTCGGCCAATGTGTATCTGACAATCATTTAATGGATCGTGATTGTGCAAGAATGATGTTAAATGATGACATGGCTACATTTTTAACATTTGTTTTCCATTAATTTTATTATTTATTTAAGCTGTTGTGTATAATTTATGAGACAGTTGTTGTCAGATTTCATTGGTGATTTCAAATATGAAATTTAATCATAAGCTTGGTGAACAGCTTTAGAGAATTTGATGTTTCCCCATTCAAAGAGATAGGAACTGTACTTGCATGACTGAAATAGCTGCCCGAGAGGCATTTCAAACATGGCCGCCGAGTGAAATGACTTGCCTGAAAGGGGCTTTGGTACAAGTCAAAAGAATTAAAAACATAAGTCTGACGGGATAAACATAAAGTACATGTTAAGCTGGGATAGAGAAAGTATTTTAACTCACATATTTAAAAGTTACATGATCAATAATTCACATTCATGTGCCAAAATCTGCAGTGCTCATATCTGAGAATTGATGACGGAAGCAGAAATGCAAGCAACCTGTCAAGGTCCCTTTTTCCCCCAGCATTGAATGTTTGATGTTCATTGTATTTCATTTGACGTTCAATTTTATCTTTGAGTCCCTGTGATTGAGCTCAGCAGAGATTCTACAATCTATACATCTGGAGCTCTGACTCACCGTTGTTGGTGCGCATTGACCTGCCAGAGATGCCATTGGATCCGATTGGGTGGTGGCCTCCTCCTCTGTCCACGCCCCCGGCCTCGCCTGGCTGTTTCAGCAGTTCTGTCAGGGCCCTAAAAAGAGACAGGTTTGTACACCATCAGTTTCTCAGCAGGGCACTTGGCAAACAAGGGTGAGCGATACAAACCAGACATGATTCCACACCAGAGTTTTGCATTCGGTCCAAGTCACGTTTCACTTATTCAAGTCATTTGTCTTCAAGTCTTAGAAACCTGGCAAGACGTGTCTTGAGGTGAGGAATGAACATGAGATTTTCGTGAACGGTGTGATTTTTAGTAACCGTGCTCATAAAGTGCTGAAGATTTATTTTAGGAAAGAATTATGACATTGGGAAGTTTTTTTTATACGTTTTCTGTAAATAAATGTTGAAATTATTCAGTAATGTGATTAAAAACTGCAGAGATGGCAAATTGAAGTTGAGGCAAATACTTCTTACAGTCAATTAAAATGAGAAAAACTTTATTTGAAAGTGATTATAGCTGATCACATTAGTGAACAGAAACAGAACTGTTGCTAAAGTTTCTGCAAACCATTCATTTTTTAACACTGCAATGACCTGAATCAATATGTTCATGTAAACATTGTAAGTGAATCATTTGCATAAAATTGTTTAGAAAATCCAGAACATACAGATCCTTTATAAAAAAAATAAATAAAAAAAAAGCACAAACGATTCCTCAACTTCCTAGGTTGTCTATGGAACCATGTAGACTGATTTTTATGTTAAGGACTCAGGACGCTTTTACCGGGAAAATCAAAAGAATGTGACATTTATGTGCGCTCCTGAGAGCCTCTCTTCCATTCTATGACACATGAAACGAATGCTTTATAGGCCTACAATGTTCAGGATAATGCAGAACGAGCTATTCTGTACTGTAATGTCAATGTTTTATGCAAAGAAAAGGGATTCATTCAAACAATAGTCTCACATAGCCACATCTATATAGTCTGTAGTCTCAAATATACTTTATAATCAAACAATAATCATTTTAATCACCTAATCTGTCGACATGATGCCGGTGAATTGTTTGTTAACAGTATAATGCTGTGAAGGTATTTCCAACTTCTACAGGTAATTCCACAACTTCGCTGTGAGTATATTGAAGCACTGATTCACATTCAGTCTCTTGTACGTTAGGAGTGCAAGCACAAGCAATAAGGTGTTGGCTGCAGTTCACTTAATGGCCACCGGTGTCACTAATAACAAAGGTTTCTGAATTCTACATATAGCCCCTTTAAAGAGGGACTTAGCGAAAGAGTATATGGGTATTTCTTAAATGAAAAGCTGCATCCTAGTGAGGCTGCATATCTTGGCTTCCACATCATTAAGCGCCACTGAAGGCCGTCTCAATTTGAAGGATCTTTGTTTTGTGTCCTTAATTCAGGATGCATCAGGTGTGTCCTTCACATCCACAATCTTTTGCACACATTCCAATTCATGAAAAAGAACTGAATTGGCACTAAGATTGTTCATAATGAAATATAAGACAAAAATAATGTTTTTGGAGATGAAGGCATGCATGGTATGTTTTGTTTTGGTGTAAATTAATCACTTAACACTAAACTGGTTGTCATTCACTGGATTGCATTAATAAAAAGCCAGTTAATATAAAGATTTTGAATAAGTATGTTTTCAAAATTAAGTTTCAATAGTATGTTTGTGCCATGACCGTGGGGGCAGGAACATGTGTGATGTAGCCATGCACACTTACTAGACCGTCTCATTCCAGCATTTATTATGAGGAGGACTTTAGCCTACAAGCTTCAGAAGGACTGGACTAGGAAGGAAATCCTAACTAGGATGCAGCCTTCCGTTTGAGAAGCACCCCATATTCCATTTTATTACAAGGCTCTCTTAATTGCTTGATTCTGATTGGTCATTCGTGACATTCTGTGGTCAGTTATGATGATTGTCATCAATAGCAATGATGTATAATGTCTCCTCATTGGGGCATTTGAGGTTAACGCTTCTTTCTTTAAAATGCTCAGTTAACGACTGTATTTACTATCCAAATAAAACCAGTGGACTTATTATTAATATTATTACTAGGCCTGTATACGATAATATTGTAGAAGTGTTTATCTTGTTGCTAGAACAATTTTGTACACTGTAATGGATTACAAAATAATAAACAGGTAGGATTTTAAAATGATTTCATCTCAAATCAATGTTTCATGTCCTTGTCTTTCATGTATGTGGTAAAAAGCCTTGTAATAATTGATAGGACTGTACATTATCCTTTAAATGTCCATCTTGTTTGAACTTGTTTGTTCAGATAGGCTCCAAGCTGCTTGCTAAGAACTGTTTGCAGAAGCATTTAATGAGCTAATAAAATGTTTCAGCTCAAATCAATATTTTGTGTGTAATTATTTACTTATGCTGTTGGGGTGTATTTTGCGATAACAAACAGTTGGATGAACATTATCCCTTAGATGTCATATTCCATTATTAAACAGGAATAGTATAAGAACTCTAAAAATGGATGCTGTTACAACTAACAGAATTGAGTGTCACCACACACCATATACTGGTTTATTTTTATATTAGACTAATATTTTATGTACTTCTTCTTATGAATCTACCCTCTTTTTGTGTATTTTTATTTATTTATATGTAGTCTCACTCATAATTATTCTGTATTTCAATTCAATTCTTCTGTCATTTTATCTTTATGCTTTCACAGAATGTTTCAATCGCTGCTCCAACCGTCCTTGTTCACTTCCTTCTGTTTGCACCTTTAGAATCCAACCAGATCCCTCACTGGGAGCATCATTGACCGTAACCTTCACTGATCATCCAAGACTGAGCCATCTTTGAACTCTCAGTGCTGCCATAACATCTCGCTAACACTTAACTAACAACCAACCCTCTCAATTCAGCCATCCCTACTGGCAAGTGCTTCAGTGGTTGCATTAAAATTGTGTAGGTGTGCAGGAAAAGTAAGCGTGACCTGATTCCAGTGCAATTGAAAATACTTGTGGTCGGCTGCACTTCAAGGTTCCGTCATGTCCCTTGTGGCATCATTGTCTCAACATTCTCTGTTCCACAGGCTGAGATTCAGGGCAGGATAGAACCTTGGGACATTTCTAAAGCAACAGTTGCCAGGAACGATGGGCTGAGGAATACGAGAAGGGTCTGTGTCTTTCATGATAACGACCAGGAGAATGAGGCACTTCGCTCCGGCCAGCTCTCTGCTGTATGCGCGACTGATGTGCTGCCTTGTGAATCACTTGTACTGTCTCCTCAAAGCCAGTATAGGCCACACAGGAGGATGGCTCTCCACAAACTTCCTGCCCCTCCGGTGAGCCGTATAATATTCAGTCCTTTGGTGAAAGTGAAGATGGCTTATTTTACACTCAGGTGATTGTGAAGGTAAGGTATGTTAAAATGGATAGATACAGAACAGTTTAAAAGTTTGGGGTCAGTAAGTTTTTTTTTTTTTAGAAAGAAATTAGTAGTTTTATTCAGCAAGGATGCATTGAATTGATCAAAAGTATAAATTGTATTTATTTTTTATGTAAATATATATAGAAATCCTTAAAATAAGATAAGTTTACTTTTCAAAGTGAAATTTGATACATAAATTGTATTTTAAATATTAGTGTATTTTGTCTTACTGCACTGGCAAATTTTTTTCCACTTGTTTAAACATAGGCTATTCATAATTAAAACATGAAATCTGCCAGTGCAGTAAGACAAAATACCATCTTATTGAAGATATATTTCTGTCACTGTCAGAATGTTTTATGCAGTGTTGCTTCTCAAGTATAATTTTAAGATATTTTAAAGGGTTAGTTTACCCAAAAATGAACACAATTCGGAACACAAATTAAGATATTTTTGATTAAATCCGATAGCTCAGTGAGGCCTGCATTCACAGCAATGACATTTCCTCTCTCAAGATCCATAAAGGTACTAAAAACATATTAGTGCAGTAAGACAAAATACCTTATAGGTATACAATATAATGATGGGCGATTTCAAAACACTGCTTCGGAGCTTTGCGAATCGAATCAGTGACTCGGAGCGCCAAAGTCACGTGATTTCAGCAGTTTAGCCGTTTGCTAGGAGATCCGAGTCACTGATTCGTAAAGCTCCGAAGCAGTGTTTTGAAATCGGCCATCACTAATGTTGAAAAGTCGTTATTTTGTTTTTTTGGCGCACAAAAAGTATTCTCGTCACTTTATAATATTAAGGTTGATCTACTGAACTCGCATGAACTGTTTTAAAAATGTTTTTAGTAACTTTATGGATCTTGAGAGAGGAAATGTCATTACTTTGAATGCAGGCCTCACTGAGCCATCGGATTTAATAAAAAATATCTATATAATATGTGTTCCGAATATGAATGAAGGCCCTATGGGTGTAGAACGACATGAGGGTGAGTAATAAATGACATTATTTTTCATTTTTGGGTGAACTAACCCTTCAACAGGAAAATAAGACAAAAAATATATGACTTTATACAGTTTAAACATCAGATATGTTCTGATTGGTTAAATTAAAAAGAAAATAACATCATCAAATGTATGCCCTATCTCCCTGACAGATAGTTTAAGTTTATTTTATCAGTTCCACATATTTAGGAGACATTTCACAAACTCCAAAGTAACTAAACATTAATGTCAGTTTAGAAAATTCTCTTTCAACTACAAAATTGGTTATCTAAAATGTTTTTTTTTTTAAACAAGTTTAAATTATTAAAAATGGGCTGTGAGTCAGAACAGAGGCGGTTAGAGGACAATTTGCTCTTAGTGTAGAGATTCGTGCTGATTGTCATTGGGACATTTAGGTAGAAATATGTCAGTATAATGTATTTAAAACAAAACCTGACATGATAATTGATTAAACTGACATGCCAGTTATATTGATCTTGGATCTGGACTGTGCTAAACCTAAACTAAACACTTCGATTGATCTCTGGTAGATCAGGGTTGTAGGAATGTGGCGACATGATCTTTAAATGCACCTCAGAGCTTGTGTTCAGGTCTCACTTTCGCCGTTGCTCTCAGGAGAAAGTTTCCTATGTCATGCACAGAGCATGTCAACATGGAATCTGAGAAACATGCTCCATTCATCTGCTCCCAGCTGTGTTCAATAAGAATATCTCTGTTCAGCAATTAAATAGCCTATTTTAAACGGCTCAGTCTGTGTCACCTACGGCCGTACTTCAGAACAGAGCAGCAATCAACCATCATTCAGTCATTTATTGATAGAAAATGATCGTTAATCATGATGATGGTCTTAACTTTCGCGGTTGTTAATGTGTGTGATGAATGAATTTCTGATTGGCCGTACATACGCTGGATTGGATTGAATGAGTGTGTATTAGGTGAAATTATGTGAGAGATTTCCAGTCTTGCTGTTATTTTCTCAGCATGTTCCCTTTTCATTACAGAAACATGTGGTCTTTAATTAAACTGTTACTTTTCAGCAAAATTCTTATTAAGACGCTCCGGTGGTAATCACAGGTGGAAACACTAACTGCAGGCATCCCAAATCAGTCTTAATTGCCCCCAACTGGCTCTTAAACTCACTTAAAGATTTGGTTGGGGCACTTGGACAAGAACTCGTAGGCCTCAACTATAGTAATAGATTCCCTCCTAATCAATATATTCACTTCCTTAATAGGGGGAGGAGGAGGAGGAGGAGGAGGAGGAGGGGGAGGGGGGAGGAGGAGGAGGGGGAGGGGGGAGGAGGAGGAGGGGGAGGGGGGGAGGAGGAGGAGGAGGAGGAGGAGGAGAAGGAGGGGGGAGGGGGGAGGGGGGAGGGGGGAGGGGGGGGAGTGAACAGTTTTGGGGAAGTTACTTTTTAAAAGTAATACATTACAATATTGTGTTACTCCCTAAAAAGTAACTATTGCGTTAGTTACTTTTTATGAAAAGTAATGCCTTACATTACTTTTGCGTTACTTTTTCTCACCTGGGCTGGGCTTGCTTGTTTGTTTTTAACAACAACAACAACAACAAAAAAATTCTATTTTTGGTAAATGTAAAGGCCCTTTCACACCAACAATGAAATTCATGCTTGTACAGTAGAGGGCACAGTTTAAAAAAACCTTTCAGCTTGCTGCCATTCTGGATTGAAGAAGAATAGGATGCAGGAGAAGAAAGTTCAACACTCTTACTTCAGCAGTAAAAACAACATGTGATGTTTATCTAAAGTTATTTTTGCTTATTAGTATTGTTGAAGTGGATCATTGAACGTCAGCAGCAAAGACATTGGTTAATAAAGTGAGATTAAATACATAAAGTATATTTGTGTAATTTAATATATTTAATTATTGCAGGTTTGCATAATATTCTGAGATGGGGGGGGGGGGGGTGCCTCTTTTAACAGGAAGGAGTATGTAAACATATAAAAGCATACAATAGAATGTGAAAACTGACCTTGTTGTGATAATAATAGCATATAATGAGTACAATGAAGCATTGACCCTGTAGAAGATACCGTGTTGTAAATTAATCATGCTTTTAATTCATTTTAATTAATGTTTAGGATATTGCATCGTGTGTAGCACATTGCTACTGCAATGGCATATAAACAGTATGAATTATGCATTCTGACTAGCATGTAACTGTTCAACTTCACCTGTGCATTTGCTTTCATTTCAGCTAATTAACCAGCTATCAAAGACGTTCAGGCAGTGCTCAGCTCTTTCAGCTCAACCGGCTCAATCCCCAACAATTTTCTTTAATTAGATGGTTTTCTTGATAATTACAATAATGTAGTTATCGTCATGATGCATCTTTTTGGCAAAAAATTCTGTCAGTAAGCATTTTTGTCAGTAATGACCTTGATGCCGTAGTAGACAGGCAATGGCACCAGTTTAAGCTGCTTAATGTACCAGTTTGAATAGTGCAGCCATGCAAAAATGAGGCATGAAAGTGGCCAAAACTTTCTTTTTACATTATTATGCAATAATATGGTTGCAGCTGGTCATTTAACTTGGTCATTTAAGCTTGACTAAACCTGCGTATTTGTTCTGTGCTATTTTTTTCAGCAGGGTTTAGCTTGGTTAGCCTGACATACAACCACTATTTCAATGAAGTTTGGAGCACCCATAACATCATAATGTGTTTCCCTAGAGAGTTTTTTAAATCTCGTCATGCATTGGGAATCAGTTAGTTCAAACTTTGAGCTGGTGAGACAGATGGTTCATATTGGCCCGGTTAGCCGCAGGGCTAATGCTGCTCCAGTGGGACAGACTGTATGTGTATGTTTGTCTGTGTGGAATATGTGTGCCTCTGTGTGTTTCTGGTGCATTAGCCATTAGCAATATCACAGTAGGGGAAATATTTGGCCCTGATGTGCCTGACACACTACAAAAAGCCTCAGATGTTGTTAGCAGCAAACTAGAGACTGTGTGTGTGTGTCTTTGCGCACTAATCTGCGTAATAAAGACCTTTTAGTCCCCCCCAACCCACCCTCATCATTTACATGAGAAATCATGTGATCTTGTTCAAGTTTGTCTGCTACGATATAAAATCATTCAGATGTCAGTGCATGTATCTGTTTTAGTAATCTATGGCGGGAAGGGAAGATTTGCTGGAAAACGGAAAAGCAATGAAGTTTGACATCCTTCCCCTTCTGACTGATTTTCTGTAGTCAATAACATCTGACAGCAGCAGATTCTCTCTGCTGACTCCTGGAATTTATAGACTCTCTGCTTATTAACTAAACCTGAGACAAGAGCATTGTTGGGAAATGTTATATTATTATATTATATCAATGTATATATACTGTAGTTGTACCACCTGACATGGAAAGTGTACCAACCTTTTCACTCTGCCGCAAGGATCAGTTAGGGTCCTCTGGTTGATGCATTGTTATGTTTACTGTTATTGCAGTTGTGCCACCCTGACATTTGAGAATATACTATAATATAATATAACATATATATGGGTCAATTACATGATTGCATATTTTTGTGTCCTTTTAAAAAAATTTGATAAATTCATGACATATATCATTTTATTCTATAAAACCTATTTAGTTTGAATTCATTTTTATTACATTTAAATAATACATATTATTTTATGTTTTCTTATCGAAATGTCAGGTGGTGCAACTGTCCGAACATATAAACAGACTAAAAAAACTATTTAAAATGGTGTCTTAATAACATAAAATTAAAAAAATAAATACTGTGTCATCATTTTGAAGCAAATTTTAAAAATGTTATTGTTTTACAGCTGTTGTTACCAGCAATTGTATATTCTCAAATGTCAGGGTGGCACAACTGCAATAACAGTAAACATGACAATACATCATCCAGAGGACCCTAACTGATCCTTGTGGAGTGAAAAGCTTTATAGATCTCTCAAATACTGGTAAAAACTGCTCATTTCAAGTATGTGTGGGTTGGTACACTTTCCATGTCAGGTGGTACAACTGTTTGTACTGTATATACATACAAATGTTTGGTTGTACCGCCTGGCGTAAAAACAGTCAAAAAATGAACTTAAGCACACTCAAAAATATGCATTACATCAGTTTTGAAAAGATTATTAAACACCTTTTTTGAAGCTTTGTTTGTCAGTGACCCATATATATTCTGAATAAAATAATAATAATAATGCCAGTGCGCTGTGGGTATTCCAGGTGGTTTCTGGGTGATTTCTTTCTGGCTCAAGCCTGATTTTCTGGTCTCTAGATATGACTTCTTTGATGTTAGCATATGAGATTTTTTCGCTGAATTTATTTGAAAATCCTCAACAAGCTGAGGTATCATTAAATCTGTAGCATAAACATGGGCAAAGTTACACGCTGAAGCTGAATACAAAGGATTTTGAAGACCACCTAACCATACAATAAATGTGAGCTTGACTTAACGCAACCAACTTCATTTGTGCTTTTGTTCTTGATATTCTTTACATTGAGACACAATCACAATTTGATGCACTTTGTTTTTTTCTGTCTTTTCAAGTTGCCCAGCTGAGGAATACCTTGAAAACACATGATCAGACTATTCATGAGTGCCACTCCAAACCCAGAGGTAATGAAACTTGCACACAAAGTTTTGTCCCTGGGGGTGTTTGTGTGGATATTTTGATGGATGAACTGATATTGATCACCAATTGGAATTGACACAGACATCTTAATTGCACATCCACACACACAGTTCAGCAAACAGATCACAGGTCATGATCATAAGTCTGTTTTCCATCCTCGTCTCTCTGTGTCTCTCCTTCTGCTGTCATCTGCACATGAATGCAGTCTATTGTACTCTCTTGTCATTCTTCTTCTGAAAAAGAAAAAAAAAAAGGATCCCTTTCCATCTATGATCCCTCTCTTGAATTCTAATGAACCTGACAGCTGCCAAGTACAGTCCCGAAATGCAGAAGGAGGTGTACCTGTGTGTGTGTGTGTGTGTGTGTGTGTGTGTGTGTGTGTGTGTGTGACAGCAACCAGGGTTTATAAGCACTGCAAACACTATTGATCCTATTATAAATAAAACAATATTCCCGTTTAGCTGTTTACACAGCTTGAAGCTCTTCCATTTATATACCTATTTGCAAAATATGAAAAGTATGGAGCCCAATAGAAAAAAATTCAATGCTTTTGTGTTTGCTCACAAAACTTTTGTGATGGAAATAATATGAGGTGGGAGGGGAAATTATTTCAGTACAAGTTTCTTGAGTTTTGCAAGACTTTTTTTGTTATTATTTTAATTGTACTCACCATGCAGTTTGCTGTATGTGATGCAAAAAGGCTGGAAACATACTCCACACTAATACATAGCTAAAACAAATGTTGCCCCAAGTCCCCCTGTAGTCAATAATTTTATCCATTAAAACTCATCTTTGATCACCAAAATGACATATTTAAACTTTTTTCCTGTGAAAATGCCTAAAAAAGCTTGAATGTAACTCTACACCCTTGCTTCATTTAGTATACACAGATCTAAGAATATGCTAATTAGCCCCGCCTCCAATTGCTCGCACAAGCTCAGAGATCCACTTGCTCAACTTACTGAGGTAAACGCTGCACAATGGTATAATATTACTATTATAAATTTTAATAAATTAATTGTCATGCTAAGCACACACAAACATCATTAATTTGAAACATGTAATTGGAAACTATATTGGAAGCAAACAACATACCTAATATAATAAAAGCTGAGCTAGCAGGCTAATCAGGTAGATGTATGCTATGCAAGAATGTAAATTAACTAAAAAATAGTAAGAACAAGAAATGCTTGATTTCACAACCTGTAGCTTCAGTTATATACTACATGGTATATGAAACATGTAATTTAAAAGACATTAAAGGTTATTATAATGCATTTTAAATTATATAAATCATAACATGATTTTGCAGGAATTATAATCACTAAAAATACTACCCATTACAAGTCTGTTGAACCAATGGGATCACTTGGGGTCCTAAAGGAGACACGATTCTTGGGGGGGGACAGTGTTGCCAATTTAGAGGTTTTGTCACTAGATTTAGTGATTATGGATTGCATTCAGAACGCAGCAATATGTGAAATCGAGTTTGCTAGAAGCTGCGTTGTTTTAGGCCTTTGTCATCATGAACATTGATGTGGCATGTGACGTGTTAAAAACATGAAATTAAAACTAGAATGTGTTCAATTCAGTTTCTTATTGGTGCCTTCAGTGCGGTCAGATTTGTAAATCTATCCCTTATATCAAATTCCTGGATTTCATCTCTCATCATTATCTGAATGAAAACATCACAAAAGGCTTCCCCCATACTGCCACACACGCTGTAAATGTCACTGACAACACACACACACACACACACACACACTTTCCAGAACAGATGAAGCTTCAGGGCAAAACTAAATGACTGACGTCACTGTGATGCATCAGACACACTCACACACACATGGCCAGCATGTGAACATATGCTGTAAAGTAGAGCTTGTGTGTATATATTCACACTTAAACAAGTAAATATGGATGCTAAATAATCACACACAGAAACACACAGACAAAATTGGACGGTTGACACCAAAGAGCACAGTGTGTTTTGTAGTATCAAAATACCCAGACCGCAGGGAACAGATCAAGTGTGTTTGTGTTTGATGTGATTACACTCGAGACACCCCATCACACACTGCTGGAAGTCAGGCACATGTGGTCAGAGATGAAGTGCTTTTAGGGAAATACAGTAGAGTTTTCAGCAGATGAGGCGTACTATAAATATAACTGTATTTGATGTATGTGCGAGACATGTTGTCATTTGAATGTTCTCTGGTGTAGTATGATAGAACTAGACAAACTAGAAAAATGTTGGTGTGGTGAAGCTTTGCCTGAAAGTTTAAAAATAGTTTCAAGGCATGATGAAAATGTAAAGCATAGATGTATATTCTCTAATATTTGGAATGCTTTATCAATAAAAGAATTTAGAGATCAATATATACATATTTTACATTGCATAGGCTATATGTATACATTTTATATAAATTTAAAATTGTATTTTCACTGTCATAAAAATATGTATACCTTTAAAGAGTTAGTTCACCCAAAAATGAAAATAATGTCATTTATTACTCCGCTCATAATGTCATTTATTACTGGAACTGTCGTTCCACACCCGTAAGACCTTCGTTCATCTTCGGAACACAAATTAAGATATTTTTGATGAAATCCGATGGCTCAGTGAGGCATCTATTGAGAGCAAAGCCATTCAAACTCTCAAGGTCCATAAATGTACTAAAAACATATTTAAATCAGTTCATGTGAGTACAGTGGTTCAATATTAATATTATAAAGCAACGAAAATATTTTTGGTTTGGCAAAAAAAAACAAAATAACAACTTATATAGCGATGGCCGATTTCAAAACACTGCTTCAGGAAGCTTCGGAGCATTATGAATCGCGTGTCAAACCGCCAAACTGCTGAAATCACGTGACTTTGGCTCTCCAAACCACTGATTCGACACAAAAGATTCATAACGTTCCGAAGCTTAAATTGCAACCTTCAGGTTAACAGGCTGACTCTCTAACCATTAGGCCACGACTGCCCCTTGAAAATATTGTTGTGTTTTTAAGTAAACTTGAAAATACTGTTCTGTCTTGTTGAGTAGTGCAATAGTGTGTAATGGTGTTATTTTGTGCTTAAAAAAAACATAGATTCAATCAGTTTGAAAAAAGAAAGCATATCAGAACAGCCTGAAGGACTGTGCTGAGTTTGGTGGATTGAAAGGCCTAGGAGGAATAAAACGTCCAGACGATAATAAGAAGAATTTAGGAGGCAAATGTACTTAATTGTCATGTATATAATGAGCCAATGAAAATTAATTATTTTGGTCAATTTTATTTTATTTTATTTTATTTTTTAGAGGTAGAATATGACCAGGACATGTTTTTGACAGCTTCTGTGAGATGCATCCTCTCTCTTATTTCCTCGTTGCAGCTGCATCTGTACTGAATGCTGATCAGAGTGGTGGCGACCTACTAACAGTTCATGGCTATTGATTGGATCTCTGCTGTGGAATTCAGAATATCTAAATCTACATCCCAGCATCGTAATGACCTCCTGTGATCACATGACCACGTCACTAACATGCTGCTACTGAATAATGACTCACGCACATACCCTACATAAATCAAAAGACTATGCGCACTGCATAAAATTCATGTGCGTTTATGCGATTCTCTTTCTTGCTGTCCCTGTGTTATACATGCCGTTTAGCTGCACTTAGCTACACCTGTCAGCTCATATCAGGTCTGTAAAGCTGTAATATAACAAAATACCCTGCAATTCACACATACACACGCACACACAGATAAACATTTATAGATGCTTTTTGGCTGCGCATTTACATTCTTTGACTGACGCTTTAAGCCTTCAAAAATCTTGCTGTCTCACACAAGCACAGACAATCTAGGGCCAAAAAGATACTGCGTCAGAATGCAAATGTAGACACAAATGCTTGACCAGAGCATCATGATGGTATCAGAGTACATGTTTGCAACCCATTTACTTAGTCACCATGATATCAAAATTGATAATTCTTGTTTTTAATGGAATATTGCAGTATTTATTATAAATTATTTATCCATGCACATCATTTTTTTTTATTCATGTGCCCTTTTAGTCTTTAATCAAAATAACTCTTGCAATGACATGTTTATATTAGTGAATCAATGCAAAGCTTGTGTATCTGTGTTCAAATACTTGCACTGAGTATGTTTTATGCCTAAGACACCTGTACATCACATGTCTAAAAGCACTTTGAAAAGCTGTAAGTGATTGTAGGAGTTGGCCGATACAAAACAAGTAGAGAAACGTCCTGTATCTCATCCTGAAACGTCGTACCTATTACACAAACACGCACAAGCAAATTCATGTAGCAGTGAGAATAAAGAACAGATTGAAGCTGTACTAGCAAGACGTCAGACCCTAAGGCAGTTCTCTCTCTCTTTCTCTCTCGCTCTCTCTTTCAACAGTCTGCCGTCAGATTAATGCAGATTAATGAAGTCTAAAGGCAACTCAAGACGTATTGGCACTCTTCATGAAATTGAGCAAATGGGACCGTTTAAATTAAACAAATACACCATGAGACATATTTTGGGCTCAGTAATATGAGTCATGTGCTTTTAACACATTTTAAAATCCTCCCCTGAAATTTAAAGGGTTGAGTCCACTTAAATGAGACTGAGTCAAACAAAGTGTGCATTAATTTTATTGGTCCATTTTAAGTGTTTTCAACACTGAGAATAATAAGAAATGTTTCTTGAGCAGCAAATCAGCATATTAGAATGACTTCTGAAGGATCATGTGAAAATTCAGCTTTACTTCACATGAATAAATTACATTTTAAAATAGTTATTTTAAATTGTTATATTTCACAATATTAATGTCACGTTCAGTTATTGTTTTAGGGTATGTTCATGCAACATCAATGTACTAAAAATGGGAAAGTTTTCCTTTGCGTTTTTTTTTTTTTTTCACATACAGGCGTCAGTGTTGTCAAAATGATCTCCGTTCACACAGATCCACGGAAACAACTAAAAACGCTGTATTATTCATGCCAGTAGTTGGCGATATTTGTAAAGAAAAACTATGTGCCTATAGACTGAACATGTAATACTGAATTCGCAATGCCATCAACATTTTTACAAATACTCGTTTTGTAGTTTACACGAAGACGATAACAGTATAATTTTCAGAAACTTGCACTTTTAAATCCATTTTCAGGCCCTCAAAACACTGCTGTGATGTAAATGAATGGCCAAAATGCTTAATTTTTAGTTGAAAACAGTGTTGTGTAAATGACCCCTTGCACAGTTTCTACATCAGACACAAGCAGCGCCATGTGCCACGAAAAAAGCCATTCATGAAATCTCCTCCCATGGCTTCATAGGATAGTAAATTGTCCATCGAATGCACACTTCAAAATCTCGCCGGAAATAGTAGGTCTTCCAGTACTTTTCACCTACTGTTTTTTTGAATACTATGTATTCAGACATACTACTCTTTTGACGTACTTTTTTTCGCATACTATATAGTAGCCTAAGGAAGTATTTGATTTTGGACACTGACAGTGTTATTTTGTTTCTCAATGTTTCTGTTTTTACTTTCTGTTTCCTTGGTTGTAATGGCTTCTAAATATGTTTGCATTTGTTGTCATAGTTACTCATTGTTTGATTGATTAGCACCACCTGTCTCTTGTTTCCTTCCTCAGTTATCCTGTGTGTATATAGTCCTCAGTTTCAGTTGTTCTTTGTCTGTTCTTGTTAGTGGTTTGCTTAATCTTCGATGTTCACCTGATTCTCCTTTGTGCTTGTATTTTGGTTTATTGTTTTTAAAAGTTACTGCTGCTCTTAGATCCAGCGTCAACTCATCCTTCCTTGTAACCACTCATGACAATTAGTTTCTACTGTATTTTTATCAAATAAATGCAGCCTTGGCGAACATAAGAGACTTCTTTCAAAAACATTTTTACAGTTTTCTTTGTGTATTTGGTGATCATTGAAAAAGTTATCCCTCATTCTGTCTGCATAATACTAGAATAGGTATTTTACTGTTGTTTCATGTAATCACTATTTTTATGTGAACTTTGCACCCTTTGCATTCACAATGCACATTTTAAGTGCACACAGCAAACTGTACTCAGAGCTCTTTTAAGGAGTTCATTTCACTTTAGAGTTGTTCACAGATAAAGCAAATTCATGGAAACCGCTCTCTGAACACCTGAAATTGACCAAATGCTACCGAATAGCATGTAGCAAGTAAAGTTATTTTTACCAAGCTGTGACATAAACAACTTAAATGTATATCTTTTTCACAAAGCTGCAGTATGGGCTTCAGAAGACTTTGAGTATTGTGCAAACTACATTACTTATATAGTGCTTTGTTACTTCTGTCCCCATTCATTGTAATTGGATGTGCAAAAGTACAACCAGTACGATTTTGCAAAAAGGAACGCATACTTGGAATGACATGAAGGATGTTCTTTTTTGACCGACACAGAAAACTACACATTAAAGAGCTTCATTTCTCCTCTTCATGCCTCTTTCTGTGCTTTGCTGAGGTTGTTTTCTGATCTTTCTCATATAGACGTCCTGTGATCTCGTCCCCTGTGGAACTCCATCAAAGAACTCATTTTCTCTCCTCTGGACCAACTCGTTTTGTTTTATAACGACACGTTTCATTATGGTCTTATCAAGAAGGAGATGGAGAGAAAGATTCACACACTCAGAGGGAAAAATGCTGGGTCATACCTCCTCGCTTTCAAATGAACAGGTCAGTTTTCATTGATTGCCTGTTTTTAAACTGGGCCAGCGGGAATATTGGGTTTATATACTGCACTTCACTCAAGGGCACATGCTCTTGCTTTTTATGAATGTGTGTGTGTGTGACTCTGTGTCCTTCTATGGTTGCGTCACGTTGATCCTAGTGGTTGCATTGCTATAACTGTGTAAACTGTGTTAATATCTGTAGAGCTGACTGAGCTAAACCGAGCACTGCATTATGTGCCTGTGGATGTCTAACACACACACATACTCACACTTTCCTAAGAGATGTCAGAGAGAGGTGAGAAATAAAACGCTAGATTCGGAAAAAATCCATGAGCGATTTGAGAGTATTTACTGAGGGGAGACAGAGCTTTTAGTCTGAACGCACAAGAGATTTGAGAATGTGTGTGTGTGAATTGAAATTAAAGTGTTAGGTAAAAGGATAGAGGGAGAATTCTGGGATATTTTTAAAAGAGAGAGCCAGATGAGGCATACATTTTTTTCTTTTTTAAAGTGAGAATTAATAGGCTGTAAGCAGATTCAAGAAAGAATTCAATTCAATCTAGTGCTTTGAAAAAGTAAGTACCCATGGTGAAAAGGTTTATCCTTTTTCAACGTGGTCTTATTGGTACTGGAACTCATTCTGGACATATTTATGAGTGAAGGTGATATAATTAAAAAAAAAAAAAAAAACAACAACAACAATGCATCAGTTTGGAAATGGCTTCAAATCCCTTTCCAAATTCATAAGTTTCAACAACCTTCAAAAGGCTCTTTTGATGCATTTCAAAGCTTATGAACAAACCAGACACCTTTTTTTAATGATGTTCTACTAGTTTCCACTTGATTCTAATTTTAGCCACTTGATGTGGTAGCGATAAATGTAAATGTGGCATCTGTTCATTTAACCTGTTCAAATAATTACAAAATACATTCCAAGTGTTATCTGTTATTATATTACAGTTTACCTCTTCCTTTTCGGAGTGTCTATTTACAGTAAGTGCAAATAGCATCCCTTGTTGGCAAATGCTATTTACACTAGCTCTGCCCACCAATGTCTGGTTGGGCCACTCAAGTTTAAAAACAGATGCACGGAATTCAGTGGCGCAATAGTAGAGAGTAAGGTAGTAGCGAGTAAGGCTCGCATACCTGCCTTTTAACGCAATCGACACGGGTTCGAATCCGCCTCTTGGCGAGCTTGTTCTTCTCCATTTTCACATATCACACCAGAAAGGCATTTATTTTTAATAAAAATGAAAATAATGGACTAAAAGTGGAAATAAACTGAGTGTTTAATAAAAGTATTTATTGGGTAGGGTTAGGGATTTTATTCTCCTAATAAGGTAGCATCCATTTAATATTTTTAATAAATATAATCATTTACACTCTATGGCACGATATTATTGCATCCTACAAAAATACTGAGGTGCAAATAGTATCTACCAATATAGCCTAAAGTCAAATAGCATCTAATTACTATTTACACTTATTGCAAAGAACTGATACTTTTACATGGTGTAAATAGAATTTATTGCTATTTTCACTTAGTGTAAATAGCATCTAGGCATACAGCTATTTCAAATAGCATCTAATTGCTATTTACACCTGGTGTAAATGCATATATCGCTATTTGTGCTTAGTGTAACTAGAATCTATCATTAAGAAAATATGCTATTTTCACTTACTGTACAATCCAGTATCTGTATGTCACTTTTTATGGGGTGTACTTACTTTTTCACAGTATTGTAGGCCTATGCAAATACTACATGTCCAAACAAATATCTGGTGAGCGACAGGTAATTTGACTGTCCACACCAAAAGAGAAAAGAAAATGGTGTACAACATTACATCACAGCCAATCAGGACATATTTGATGTTTAATGTACATAATATAATGTCATGTTTAAAGGGTTAGTTCACCCAAAAATGAAAATAATGTAATTTATTACTCACCCTCATGTCGTTCTACAGCCGTAAGACCTTCGTTCATCTTCGGAACACAGATTAAGATATTGTTGATGAAATCTGATGGCTCAGTAAGGCATCTACTGAGAGCAAAGCCACTGAAACTCTCCAAAACATATTTGAAACAGTTCACGTGAGTTCAGTGGTTCTATCTTAATAGTATAAAGTGACAAGAATACTTATTGTGCACCAAAAAAATAAAATAATGACTTTTCAACAATATCTAGTGATGGGCCGATTTTAAAACACTGCTTCATGAAGCTTCTGAGCTTTATGAATCTTTTGTGTCGAATCAGTGATTCGGATCTCCTATCAAACGGCTAAACTTCTGAAATCACGTGACTTTGGCACTCCAATTCACTGATTCGATTTGTAAAGCTCCGAAGCATTGTTTTGAAATCGGCCCATATAGATATTGTTCAAAAATCTTTATTTTTTTTTTTTTTTTTGGCGCACAATAAGTATTCTTGTCGCTTTATAATATTAAGATATATATATATATAAGATATATAATATTAAGAACCACTGAACTCACATGAACTGTTTCAAATATGTTTTTAGTGCCTTTATGGACCTTGAGAGTTTGAATGGCTTTGCTCTCAATAGAGGCCTCACTGAGCCATCGGATTTCATCAGCAATATCTTAATTTGTGTTCTGAAGATGAACGAAGGTCTGTGGAAAGACATGAGGGTGAGTAATGAATGACATTATTTTCATTTTTGGGTGAACTAACCCTTCAATGTTTTGGACTACTGACATTTTACTGCTGTGTGTGTTTATATATATATATATATATATATATATATATATATATATATATATATACATAGTGTGTGTGTGTGTGTGTTTGTCATGTGTTCTAATGCAATATACTTTATAAAGGTTTGCATTATATAATGCATTATAACTATTAGACCATACAATCCATTGGAAGGTCCATTACAAAGCATTAATAATGCATTAAAAATATTTTTATAATGCATTATATATAAAGGTTTTAAGTCAAGTGTTACTAAATATTTATTCCTGTGATGTCAAAGCTGAATTTTCAGCATCATTACTCCAGTCTTCAGTGTCACAAGATCCTTCAGAAATCATTCTAATATGACGATTTGATGCTCAAGAAACATTTTTATTATCATTGTTGAAAATTGTCACTTTCTCTGATAAACAGATAACACCACACATCAAACAGAATCTGTGTGTATGTTCGCTTGTGATGTGGGCTCTTCAGCCAGAGGTACGCAGTAAATGAAATTTTGTGCAAGCAATTTAATCCTAAATCAAGTTAATCTGCTCTACTGTCTGAAAACCAACAGCCATTTGGGATACGGCCGCACAGAGAATTCCACACACATCCACAATGGACATGTGATTTCAGCCAAGCACTTCAATTTGGGTCAGCTGTTCTCGAACTAATGTGCTTGTGGAAGAAACACCGAAGGGTTTTTGTTCTGGGTATTGAGGGACCAGAATGTTGTTAGACCAGGTTCAGTGAACTGAGTGGCTGAATGTGATGAGGGGTTTAAAGAGAGAAAATAAATCCACATACGCACACATTTATCACTCCCTTATGAGGATAAATGCTTCACATAGGTATTTAATCCACTTGGAAAAAAAAAGAACACGGTCTCTCTTTCACACACACATATCGGCTGACTTAACTGGTGCACACACCACAGTCCAAGACGGTGCAATTAGGGGAAAATGATGAACCACCAGCACCTTTGCTGAGTGAAGGTTTATAAAAACACCAATCCTGCACCACTGCACCAACTGCCTCCTCTCTGAAATGAGAGAAAACCGCTCTCCACCTCCAAGATCAATGACCTCCATGTGGACCTGCACCTCCTGTAAAGGTCAGACTGTACCTGCATGCTTTGTAGAGGAGATATGAACCCTGTCTGCGGGGGTTATTGTGGTTAATGTGGCTGTTCAAAACAAATCTTTTATAGTTGCAATTAATATTTGTTAATATTCTTGAGTGATCCAGAGAGTTATTTATATCTACTATTATAGTATTTATTAATATTTTGAATTGCTTTTATTATAATATTTTCAGATTTCATTTTTATTTTAGTTTTTTTTAGTAATTACTACTACTCATTTTTATTTTATTTTTTTACTTCAACTTAAGTAATCAACCAGTTTTGGTAATTTTATTACTTCAACTTAAAAGTTTTACATCTAATAATTATATTTTATTTTATTTCGGCTTTATGTAAATTTACACATTTTAATAATTTTAGTTTTAGTTAACAATAACAACACTGTTAGGGATGTGTGATTTGATCATTTTTGTCAGCTAAAAAAAGTAAGCTACACATAATTAAGTAGTCACTGTAAAAAAAGAATTGTTGGTTTAACTTAAAAAAGTAAGTTATGGTTGCCTTAAAATTGAGTTCATTGAAATGAAAAATTTGAGTTAATACGATGAGGTGATTGGTTTAATCAACAGAAACTCAAAATATTATGTTATCTGAACTACATTAATTATCTAAGTTGATTTGACAAAAGAAATATGTTATGATAACAAATCATGAAAATAACTTTTTACAGTGCAGGGTTGAAAAACAGTGGAGTGGGTTATTATTATCATCATTATTATTAATTGCTGGTATTTATTTTTCTTTTCAGCATTACACACCATAAACCATATTTAGTTTTTGAGGTGGCGTATCAATAGCCCATTTTGTTTGTCAGAATGAACCCTCATTATTTGATTCTACTTGATTCATCAGTCAAATGAACAATATACATTTCCCTCTCTTTCCCCCACTTCTCACACTCTGTCCTTCCTCCACTCCAGACTATCTCCCTCATCTTCCCATCGACTGTCTCCAGTGTGTGTAGCTTGATTGACAGGACAGAGATCAAGATAAATATCTGTACAATCCCTACCCCACACCCCCTGGTCTCAATCAGGTCCTCTTTTTGACACTCGGCCATGACAAAGCCCCCATCCTGCCATCCCTTCCTGGAACAAGTCCGTTCAGGATGAGTGAGCAGCGCTGAGCTTCTAAAATGAGGGATGAGACGCGAAGAGGGAGAGAATTGTTCCTCCCGCAGGGCTTCGGCTCTGAACAGCTCATTGGTGATACTTATCACTGCGCTGTTTTGTGTTTTCACATTCTTTTTTTTTCTTTTTTTATGGAGGATTAACTGGAAACTGTGCAGCAGTAATTCAGGATCAAGGTAAGAGAGAGAGAGAGAGAGAGAAGGTACTCAATTGCTGTAACAAATTGCAAATTAGCCATTGACTTTCCATCAATGTGATTAAGGCACAAAGCACATGTACAAACACACAACTCACTGTGAAGGCCAAACACACTTGTACTGTTTTACATTCTAAAAAGTACATCTGTTTGGATCATTTTCAACTGCAAATCAAGAATTTCTTGTGAGAACTGCAAAAGTAGTCATTTATCCAGGTCTGACAGGGCAATTTTCCAGTCGTTTTCAATCAAATTGAAAGCAAAATTACTGCATGACACAACAACTTGAACATATTTGCAAAATTTTAGACAAATTTTAGAGGAGATGGAGCTACACCATAGACTATAAAAAAGATAGACGATGCACCTTCACTCTCTTCCATTGTAGTAACCGAAGCCACCAGTGTGTCAATATGGCGCTGACATCTTGAGTCTCGAGTCTGCGCATAATGAACTTGGAGCCCTAATCTGCGCAGTAGTGAGCATGAAGTGGATCCGCGATATCAAGGTCCCGCCCTCACTCCCGCAAAATCGGTTAATACTGCAGAACAACATTATGTCGGTGTGAAATAAACAGTTCTGGAAATGTAGAAATTAAAGTTAAAGCTCCAATCTCCTTCCGAAGATCCAGAGAAAAGCCGTTGGTGCTTCAGTGACGACTTCACTCAAAGAAGCTGTAATCTCAGCTGTCAATCATGACGTCAAAACCCATCAGATGAGTTTTAAAACAAACGTATTTAAAGAACGAACACTTTAACTAACATAAGCGTGATAAAAACTGCCTAAAAGGACATAAACCATCTTTGGAAAAAAAAAAAAATTGACGTGTAATTTGACTGTTTAGGTTGGTCTCACGTTCATTACAATGCATGGAGAGGGCGGGGTTTATGACCTGTACTGCATCCAGCCACCTGGGGGCGATCGAGACGCTTTGGCTTCACTTTTCAGGACTCGAGTGGCACGCTTGAGTTACACACACTGAAAAAAGTTATGACATGCATTTTTATTATAATGAACTATTTTTACTGGATCTGATCCTAGTTTTGTGTAACCTAGTGTGTCAGGTTGATTCAGTCATATCAAATAGTCTAATTTTTTTTTTTACTTAAAACCAGTTGCATGCTGAGCTTTTGATCAATTTCACATCATTTTTCTTTTTACATTATCTGAGCATAGCTGAGCCAAACCTGGCTGTTTGACCATTTTGACTTTTTAGGGTACTTAACATCTGTGCATGCAAACCTTATTTTTTCATTAACACAACATTTTTGCTCAGGTTAAACTGTTAAAAAACCATTGGAGCATAGACTTCAATCACTAACATATAAGTACCAAGAAGTATATTTTTGATCAATATATTTTTCCTTTTGTAATTATTAATATTTACATTAATATTTTTTATCTTTTCACCCCAAGTTAATAATGCGCAGAGATTTTTATCAGTTTAAAAACTTTATCGAGTTATGTAAAACAGAATTATGCAAGACAATTTATGTTACCAGACAAAACATTTCTTTCTGTGTAGCCCAGCGCTACAGGCATAGAAACCAAAATGTCATGTTGCAGTCATGGCTGGTTTGGAAAAAACTTGTCGCACCTGGTTATGACAATGTGTACCTATACACTATTCATTGGCTCTAGAACTGCAAATACAGTTAGTTTTAGTCTAAAGAAAAATTATGTTATCTCATTAAAAACATGGTGTAGAGCAAACCAAGCACCCCTTCAGCTTTTGAGCCTTCTGCTTTGTTTCTCTGTCTGCAGACGTTTGAGGTATGAAGTTCACGAGTGGCCCGAGGAAGTTACTCTAATATATGTGACCACCAAACATAAATATTTATGCGGTAATGTAACATAATACATCCCTCACACACTAGCAGTTTAATATGTTTTCTCTATCAATCCACTTAAATACAAACTTGAAGCTACATGTGTAGCTGGTGAACATGGTTTCACCAAAAACAACATGTTCCTGGATCAACCAATCAGATTTGAGGGACAAGTTTACAGTTTAGGTTTAGGTGCTTCTACATCAGTGTTATTCACTTATCTTTTCCCTCTAATTTTAGGGATAAGTTATGGGTAGGGTTAGGTTTAGGGGTAGGGATAGGGTAAGGACTAAATCTCTGGACAGGAATGTTGTTCCAGGATCAGCAACATGTTGATCCAGAAACACTTGGCAAAAGCACGGTCACCATGTGTAGCTATAATCTCTCTCGACTTTCTCTCCCTACTTTTTCAAGTAGGCCTATTTCCAAGATTCATAGCGTGCTCCTGACATGAGGGCTGTTCAAAAATGTATGCAACAACATGCTGACTTTTAAGATACTGTACAAAATGCATGTTTTCTTCACTCAGAAGGCAATACTATACCAGAAAGCATTGCAACAAACTCTCCCAGATGTCAGAATAAAAGTATTCATAACAAATAGTGTAGTTCAGTCTACAAAAAAATATTATTTTGTGCTGTTTTTCCCCCTATTTGAGTATAGCAGCATTAGCTAAGCTACATGCTAATGTCAAACTATATTAGGCAACAACATTATGCTGACTTTTAAGATACCTCATTTCAAAATGCATGTTTTCCTCACACAGGTGCCAATATCAATAAAAAATGTTACCTATTTACTTTTCTGAGTATAGCAGTCAAGCTAAGCTACATCCCAGCTAACAAAAATAATCAGTTCTAAGACCGTTTTGCTAATGTTCCCATTATATTATGAAAACATTATTTCTGAAAGTTCTCACCCAGTTTTTTTAAATGTTTTAAAACATTTTAGAGAAAACATGTCATGGATGATATACAAATAACATTTTTGTGCTAATGTTTTGAGAACATTATTAAAGACTAGATAACATTGAATGAACATTCTATTAATGTTACTAGAAGAACATTTGTTCATAACTTTGAGAGAACCTTTTCCAGAACATTAGCCAAAGTTCTGAGAATGTTCCCTGTTAGCTGCGATGCTAATGTGTAACTCTATTGGATTTAAGTGTGAGTTGGATCTCCCATGTATTTTGATTTGTGTGGTAGGCCTACGTGTATGCTAGCCTAGAGCACCACTGTGAAGTTCCATTTCAGTGCTCATTATGTAGACAGCAAGGCAGTTCACTAGGCTTTGCAATAGAGCTTGTATGAATACTGTGTGTGTGTATGTGTGTTAAGTTTGCTGTTCATTAGCTATATTACAAGGGTGGGAAATGAGATGCATTTAAGTGATGTCACACACTGTGCCCGGGGTGTATTCAATATCACCCCATGTTATGTAATGCTGCAAAATGGCTGTATGTGTTGTGTGTGTGTTACCGTTAAACAGTTGGGGACCACAAATATGCTCTGCATGCGGTGGAAGCCGAAAACAGAACACACGCACCACAGGCATCTACGGCTTTTTAACTGAAGTCGGCATGGTTCAGTGTGCCCATTTTATGGTTGTACGTAGAGATTTAGATTTTGAAGCCAAATAGTTTTAGATTTAGGGGCCAAAAAGCCTCCTGAATCAGCATATATGTTATTTTATTATTATTGTTCAGATAACGTGATTGAGTGAAAAGAAATGTCTAAAAAGACAGTTCACCCAAAAATCATTTATTCACCCTCATGTCATTCCAAACCACAATGACTTTCTTTCTCAGAAAAAAAAAGTGTTTGTTTGTTTTGTTAAGAATATCCTGGCAACTCTTTTCCTGCTCACAATATTTCAAGTCTTGGTCATAAGACATATAAGAACCAATGTCATTCTGCATCAGTGGCATCAATATACCGTTTTTTTCATTTTCAGTCCATTTTGAAAGCTTGGGAGGCAAATATTAATAGTAAATAATGACATGTGGTTTGTTTCTTACACAGATCTTACTGTGGCTTTAGAAGACTTGGAATATTGCGCTTGAGATGAATAAAGCAACTTTATGAGTTTTTTGTTGTTGTTGTTGTTTTTGGGAGGTTGACAGCACCAGTCCCAACATAGGCTCATTTAAAAAAAAAAAAGTGCTTGCAAAACTCTAAAAACATACCTATATATACAATTCACTGCAGTTTCCAGCTGAAATGAACACTGGATGTAAAACACCAATAACATTTATTACTTTTCACACAAAATATGATTACAGGGGCACATTATCAATTAATAAAAACTTGTTTTTATTGTTCATTTTGTTGTTCATTGCAAAATATGCAAAACACTTTAACCATTGTGCATAGATTTTCCAATTCGACATCTGCATCACATAACCAGCTCCTTATGGCTTTTCTGATGTGGTAAACTTGCTTGGTAGCTCATCTGTTACAGCGTTGCACTTGAGATTCAGAGCGCTCAAGAACAAATCCCGTGAAACATGAATTAGCCTACAATAAAAGAGCTCAAAGACTTCTATAGAATGATTGCTTCAGCAAATGCGTTTTTATCTCACGTTTGCTTTTCTTAACACTATTAGTTAGGTTCAGGCTAGAGTTTAATGTAGCAATAGAGCAAATTTACTGGACATTTCATTTCCGAACTGCCACGATACTCACAAAAACCAACGTAAAATTGCTGCCACATTCGTTTTAGAGGATTTGAACATGCTTTTAGTGCCACTCACTGGACATTTCACTTTTAAAATGCTGCAAAAGCAACATGCAAGAAGCAACATAGAAATGTCAGAAATGTCATCCTTTGTATGTTTTCCCAATTAGCCTGGGTTGTCCTAGTCTCAGCCTCAGACGTCACGCCCACGGACCGTTGGCTGAAGGTCTGATGCATATGGCACACTTAACTGGAAAGACTTCAGGATTTTCGAAGTCGTCATCTGGTTGGTTGAATTCTACAGGATGTTCGGGAGACGTGCGTGTCGCGTTCTTTAACGGTCCACCTGGAAACAAATGCCGTGATGCCAAACCCCCTCATGGAAGAAGAACGCCGTCATGTTTACAACTGTGACAATGAGCGTTTATTAGGATCAACTAAATGCTGGATTTTTAAAAGTTTGTGAAGTTCACAGCTCTATTGTTGCAGTAAACTTGCACAACGTTCTTGAATGAATAATTTATTAGATGCACGTCTGTCTGTTATTGTAGGGACATAGACTTTACATTTCACACCCTAAACATGACGCGGAACAAAACGAACTGTGATTGGTTGCGTTACATGTCAGTCAAACGTCCTCTGTCCTTGGCCAATGAAAGCTGCGGTAGAGTCCAGCTATGCGTGACTAGGGTTGTTCAGTCTCTATTTACTTTCTTTATATCAAAATGAGTGGTCAGGATTTTATGCTTTTTTTTTTCAGTAGTTTTATAGGAAATCAAAGTCATACCAGTATAAAATGACATTAATGTGAGTAAACTATGGCACAATTTTAATTTTTGTCCCTTTAAGTAATGTCTCTCTGCTTTTAGAATAGTTTGCCTTCTGACATTATTTTTTTATGTTGCCCCAGCAAAATACATCATTTTTTGCTTTTAGCCTTTTACTCCTCATGGTATTTTAGTCAAAATGAAATCTGGGGCAGAGCAGTATCCTGCGGTGAAGCTCTGTAATCGGTGTCTAATCCATCCGTAGTGGCAGCATCCGTCACTGACATCTTTGCTCTTGAGCTCAGGGAGGCAGTTTCCTAGAGGAATTGCAACAATCATGGGCGCAATGGTCCATTTAGTAGTTTTACAAGACGGTCACCTTTATAGCTGGACTGATGTCCGTCCGTGTGTAACGTGCAGTTCAGCTTCCTCACCGAGGCTTTGATAGACAGGTACATGCAGTGAAACCGCAAATCTCAAAGGGCTCTGATTGCTCGAGCCTCGGGCTGCCAAAGAGCCCTCTGAACCCTCTCAATCTTCAGTGAAGCAGAACAGGACGTGTGTGTGAACATGCGTATCTGTCCGTGTGATGGGGTATTGGTGTGTCAGGGGCGCCAAAGTGGAG
This sequence comes from Hypophthalmichthys molitrix, assembly GCA_037950675.1. Classification (NCBI taxonomy): domain Eukaryota; kingdom Metazoa; phylum Chordata; class Actinopteri; order Cypriniformes; family Xenocyprididae; genus Hypophthalmichthys; species Hypophthalmichthys molitrix. The sequence continues at coordinate 18,243,923 of CM075494.1, read as the reverse complement.
TTATAGGGTGCAGTTGTTAATGATAGATGAAGTCAATAAAATTGACAGGAAATTATGAGGAGATGAGATTTTGCCATTTTCTGTCACTCGCATGAGCACCACGGCTTAATATGTCCAGTCATGAATAGAAACTGACAGGTCACGTCTTCAACCAACAGGACATTCTGTAGAGGAACAGTAAAGGCGACCAAGGCTAGTTGTCACACTTCACTGAATATTTTAGAGGATAGTTTTATATTTGACTGTCAGTTTCTGTATAGACATAGACTTTAAAGTCTTGGCTACAAAAAGAACATTGCCACTATTATTGGCCAGAACACATTAATGAACACATTAGCGGGGAATGTTGTCACACACATGGGGTATCTTTTAACAGTGGGAACTGCTAATAGGCTATTTAATATCTTCTTAGCAAAATGTAAACACTATGATGCACAAAAATATCAAACCATACAATTTTTTGTTTTAGCAGATATTGTAATTGAAAAAATTACAACGTGCAATCACATGACAATCTGCCTCGACCTTACATTTACTAAAAATACCCCTGAGAGGAAGATCTATATAGTATTATTTATATATTATAGTTTTTATTAATATTTTAAATGAGCTTTTATTTTGATATTTTCAGTTTTCATTTTATTTTTAGTAATTTTTAAATATTACTATTTATGTTTAAAAATTTCTATACAGTTTTATTTATTTATTCCATTTAGTAACTTAATTGCTTCAATGTAAGTGAATCTAATTTAATTTTTTTATCTAATATTTATATATATATATATATATATATTTCAGATTAATTTCAGCTTACAAATATTTCTGAAAAACATGTATTTGTGAATGGGCTTTTGACTGAAATCTTCCATGAGAGAGTATTTGACAGCCTTCCCTGTCTGTCAACAAGCCCCCGATCTCCTCTACATACATTTTTTTTTTTTTTTTTCTAGAGATGCTTATAAAGACAATGACTAATCAAACTATATTCTCATGGCCTGAGCCAGGAAACAATATCACAATGACACTGATGAGGCTATGCTACAGTTAATTGGAAAGCTAATTACTGGTAAGGACAATATTGTTTGCTATGAAATGTTTTCAGTGAGCAGGATTTCAAAGTCAAACACATCATTACAATAGTCTACTTGTTAGCATTAACATGCTAACAGTGAAGTTCAACTAGGGGACGGATTATACAGCTTAGCATTTTATGCTAGCAATTAACCTGCCCTGATCATAATAAGTTTTAATTTATACCTACATTTAACGCAACCAGTTAGCGACATGCATTTGCATGTTAAGGAGAGCATGAAGGTTTATCATAGGCCTATAAACACACAATTGACCCTTCGCAAAGACCCGCCCTCCTTAGTTACTGTTGCTTTGTCCAACAAGCCATGGCGCTGTCACGCCACACGCAGTGAAAAATACATTGCGGAGCAAAGAGGACATTGACAACACGTCGACAGACAAGACAGAGCAGGTTACTTATGATATTATACAAAGTCCCGGCTCGTGAACCAATCATCTCTTCCTACTAGTTAATTTAAAGCATCAAATAAACATGAATGAACATGAGAAGGAATGTTGTTTAAAACACAGAAAGACATAAATATACACCATTTTTCAAGTTCAAGTCCACCGAGGTTAATCTTCTACTCCTGACTGCTTTGTCGGACAAAATGGCTGATTCGGCGTTATGATTGCTTAGATCGCTTGTCAATCAAACTCCCAGCGAAGAGTCAATTGCTTTACTAGAATGTTCATAAAAAGGGTAAACAAGAGTACAAGACATATTAGCATATCCATGATTTGTTGTTGATGGAAATTTATGAGTGGGCAGGGTAATTAGCTAACTCCTCAGGAGGCGGAAATATGTTTACTGTTACAGATAATGAAAGAATCAAGGAGTTAAGTCTTCAGTATTTTATTTATACATATTCCAGTAATTTTACCATTTGGACAATTTTAGTTTTTGAAGGAAATAAATATGTATCAATTTTATAGATGAAATTCCTTTTTTTCAGGCAAACTTGAATTGCTTTTTGTTTTTCAAGATTAATTTCTTCCTCATTACACTGCCAAATGTGTCGAGTCATTCTGCATCAGTCCTCATAATTTTTGTCCTTTCTTCCCTTCTGAAAAGCTGTGAAAAACACCCTGGAGTTTTTGACTTGTGGGTAAATAAAGTGCAGCAGGTTTCACTGTATTCATGAGGTTTGTAAGGAAGGACCTGTGAGACGTCTCCCACTGGTTTCTGCCTCGCTGTGGAGTTTGTTTGTCTAGTGCATTCATAGTTCCATGGCCAGCTTTGGGAATCATCTCTATCAGAAGTCGTAATGCATTTTTAATGCGGCACAACTGTATTCTGTGGCCCAAGTGTGTTGGTCAGTAAAGCTAAATATAGACTAGCAAAAAACTCTATGAAATGAGAGAAAGAGAAATCTGTAGTGAGTTTTATCCATAAAAAGAACCACAAGGTCCTCCAATGTACACGTGCATAAGACATTCAGTGTGTATTTCCATCTGGAAGATCTTTAATGTGTTGTTGATATGAACTACGCTGGTACAATGTGCCAGTTTTAAGAGGTTACAATGACATTCACCATTTGAAACTGTCAGGAATTGATTGGCACATGACAATCCATTTCACACTTATAGGAGCCTTCCAAAAAACTGGCTAGTGGAAAAACTATGTACAATAATATAATTAAATGTTTGTAATATGTTGCTTGCAAAATTTGTATTTTGTCAGAATACACGGCTATACTTTTGAACGGACATCACTGGTGAAAGATGCCCTGTTGAAACAGATGGTCTAGTTACGACATCAACCACCAGGGGTTAACTGGACCATGCTAACCGGACAAACCTTGACCCGTTCACCTTCGCCTGCTGAAAACAGAAGTTTTGACCAGGACACGGAGACTGAAGGTGAAGTTAGTCCTCGAGAGCATCATAGCCAGTGGTAACTATTTTTCAAGTTTACCAATATTTGCTATTATGGCTAACTCCTCACAACTTGGTAGCCACATGGGTTACACTTTATTTCGATGGTCCACTTTAGACATTCGATTCTACTTCCTATAAGTAACTTTGCAACTATGTCAACTACCTAACAAAATTAGTTGGCATGTACAGTTGCACATTAATGTGTTTTTGCAAATTAATGTGACATGTACTAGTTGTAGTTAGAAGAATGTATAAAGTGAACTGTTGAAATAAACTGTAGCCACTACATGTATGAAGAAAGTAAATAAGGTCCAATCTGATGCCGACTTTAAAATAGAAATCAGGCATCTTGGTATAGTATGTGTTTACTGAGGACACGCTCATTAAAAACTTAGTTTCTGCCTTTAATTTTGTCCTTTCTCATGCTCTTTCTTTTCTCCCAGCCTCTTAATGTGATTCTTTATTTGCATGTTCACACATTTTAGACATTAAAAAAACATTAAGAAGCCACTTCCATTATTGCCGGGATGATCATGTAATACGGAAGCACTCAGCACGGATGTACCATGTTTACTTGGTAAACACACAAACACTCTCTCGGTCTCTGTTTACTAGCTCTATCTTGGTAAAACTCGGCATGTCAGACCAAGAGACTTGTCAAGCATGCACATAAAAATAATACAAGTAGAAAGCAGCGCGTTTGTACAGTCCAACCATCACTCGTCATTTCATGCTGAATTGGACTGATTTTACACATGAAAAACAAACCCACAGCAGCGAACACGCAGTTTGCAAACGTACTTGCATATGATACGCCCTTCAAATACACTGAAGGTAATTATTAAAGGTCAGATTATGCATAAAAACGTAAAGCCTGAAGGACTCAATCCAGCACGGTCTGTTTGCTCAGAGCGCACGTGCATTCGCACACCCAAATGAAGCACATCATTTCGGTTTCTAGACATTTCACCAGTCATTAGTCACTGTTCTGACCCTGCAATTTTATAAGGTCAGTGGCATAGGATGGGCTTTGTGGATGTGTGTTTGTGAGCACGTTGGGCTCTATACTGGCTGATGTTTGTGTTGGATGAATCCAGTCATGTTGGCCCCATTGGATTTTCAGAGCTGGTCAATAGAATCACTCTCTCGCTCTCCTCGATGTGCCTTTGTATTTCATCCTAACACACACTATATACGTTTAGTTGTGTCATTATGACGCACACACTATATTTGCTACTTCTGGCACCCATTTATCGAGCCTCATTAAGCTTTTCTATGATAAATCGTGTTAAATTACAACACGTCGCTAGCTTGCCCTTCCAACACTGTCTGTGTCATTGTGCACATCTCTCACACACACACACACAATTCCTGTGTGTACTGGAACCCAAGTACATCCTTACCAAGAGAAACTCTCATAAACTTTAATACATTCAGAAATGTCTCTGCCATGCGACTTTTTATTCCATCACAAACCGTAAAAGATTTGTTTTTACCCACCCCCTAAAATCATCAAACAGCAGATAATCTATCATCCGTTCTCTCTCGCGCGCACTTTCTATCTCGGGCATGGCATGCTTCCAGCCCTTATCAATAGCCCTCATTAAATCATGGTGGTGTCTGTCTGCCATGCCACATTACGGATGAGAGACAGATAGCTGGACTGACGTCCCACTCTTCCCACCCCCGGAGGACAGCGCTCCGCTTCCCCTCGTGCCGAAAAGACCAAAGCGTCAACTTTATTTACATTATGATGGTGTTGAGTGCTTTAAAATAGTAATTTTTTTTTTTTTTTTACATATGTGATATAATCAGAACACATAATAGAGGAGTAGAACCATTTACATTTTTCATTGTGCTTCTTCTTTTGAACTGATTGCAGCTAGTACTGTATAGTTTCACTCAAACAAAAGCTTAGGTCGGAGAAATAAACATGAACGTATGATCTTAAAAATACAGTGGGGTGCAAATGTCTGAGACCACACTGAAAATGATTTTGAAATATGTAAGACAATGAAAAGTTATGATGTAAAAGGATGTAATAATATTTCAGATTCTTCACTATTTCTAGGTTGCTAATCAAATAGGCAAATTTGTGACAGAGATCATGTGACTTTGTACAGACAGTCAGATGTTCTTGCTTCCACTGAAGCACAAATATACACTTTGAATCATCTTAAATTATGCAGGAGACATTATCAGGTTTTATACAAACTTGTAGAATTTATGCAACTCAAGAGCTGCTGTCTTTAAAGCATATACAAAATATTAAGACATTTTTTCAGGTTTTAACTCAAATTGTTACGCTAACAATATAATTTGTAATGAAGAACATTTGTATTTCCAAAATAGAAGCTTTTTCACTAGTGGTCTCAGATGTTTGGTCCTCTCTGTGGTTGTTCCTTGGTTCTTTGCAGAACCTTGATATTCAAGAAAAATCTCTTGTCTTATCAAGAAAAATATAAGGTTCTAAAAACTATATATTGAACTGGCTTTATGGTTCTTTGAGGTTAAAAAAAGTTATTGATGTTACATTACATGTTTTTTAGATTGGCGTGTTGGCATGAGTATTAGTATATAGAGAGATTTCTAAAGACCAAAATAAATGTTCCAAATGGGGTTTTTCACAGTGATACCATAGAAAAACAATTACAGGCATGAGTTCCCCAAAGAACATTTCAGTGAACAATTTTTAAAAGAACCATTTTTTCATAGTGTGAAGAATATTTTAATAATCTCAATAACCTTTATGTGCCAACACAAAACTGTTGTTCAGTGGTTCTTCATGAAACCATAGATGGAAGTAAAGAACCTTTACATTTAAGAGTGAAAATGATAAAAAGTCTGGTAACACTTTAGTATAAGGAACACATATAAACTATTAACTACAACTTTTCCCTCAATAAACTCCTAATTTACTGCTTATTAATAGTTAGTAAGGTAGTTGTTAAGTTTAGGTATTGGGTAGAATTAAGAATGTAGAATAAGGCATTAATATGTGCTTAATAAGTACTCATAAATAGCCAATATTCTATTAATATGCATGCTAATAAGCAACTAGTTAAAAGACCCTAAAATAAAGTGCTACCAAAAGTTCTTTATGGAACTCAAAATGGTTCTCCTGTGTACACAGCTGCAATTAGATTACAGAGAGAACGCGTGGAGATTTTGCCTGAATCTCCTTCTGAGAAAAACAACCTCACATGTGCTTCCTCTATTTTTACAGCTCTGTATTTTGACTGCATGTCAACATTTTTATTGCTTATAAGTAATTTCAGATGCAACATCTAATGCAAAGTTGATACTTAAATGAGACAAATCAGAGAACCTAATTAACGAACAACCTCTGAGCTATGAAGTCATCCTTACACCCACTCACCTGGAGTTTGTCATGTCCGTCTGTCCTCCTTGACTTTTTTCCAGGCCCAGTTTGGTGAAGATCCCAACCAGCACCATGATGGCCACCACTCCACATATTATGTACACGATCATGTGAGTGCGGTCTCGATCCGGTTCCTCCTGGACATCCGTCACCGGAGCTGCCGGCTTGCCAGTGTTGGCCCACACCGGCGTGTCGTAGTTGGAACAAGACGTCTGGTCCAGGCTGTGGACCTTGAACTGGCAGCAAAATCGATAGTAGCAGGAGCCGCAGCAGAACAGGTAGATTCCCGCGTTACAGTTAAACGGAGGATCCCATTGCCCCATCACGTCATAGTAACCCCAACAACGGCTCCCGGCTGACGGGATTTCCTCTGTGTCTGACCCCGGGGTCGCAAGAGTGACCTCCGGAGCACCAGACGGAGCAGCCGTCCGATTGGTGGCTTGCACACCTGTGCTGGCAGTGTTGGATTTTTGACCGTGAGAAACGTAGCTCAACAGCAAAATAGCAGTTAACACATTCAAAAACAGGTGTGAGGCAGCCATGGTCCTCTTTAGTAATCCCACAATGCGTATCCAAAAATGCAAACAGCGCCACTGGGCTAGTGGAGTGTAGTTAAAGTGAACCAAAAAAGCAAGTTTGCTGAGCAAAGAGTTATGTCTCCAAGTTTAGAGCAGGTTTATTGCTGACTTGTTGTCCGGCTCCTAAGAGAACGGCAAGCTGATACAGGGAAAGCAGCCCTCATCAGTGAACAAGACGGAGAGCTTTCCACACCACTTCAGCACACAACATGCTCGCTGTTGTCATCACTACAGGGAGAGAGCTAGAGCGAGCAAGATTCCTCCCCTTTGGAGAGACTCCAGATTCAAGGATCTCACCTTGAGACAAACTGTTTCGTGGCCCGAGAAAAAAAAAAAACAGCACTTGGTAGAATTCCAATTCAGAAGCCTGAAGGAATCACGGTGTTGGAATCAAGCCTTATCCGTGATCTTTGTCCTACAGAACATTGCGTGATGCCAGCGAGGAAGAGAAGCCTCACGCTACAGTTTGTAGGTAATCTACAAGTCATTCTGTGTTTTCCACCGTTCTGTTCCCTCAGAGGAATATCTGTTGTTCTTTAGTCCTCCTGACGCTTTTGTTTTCACAATCAAGGTGTCTTCCTTCTGCTCAGTTCTGTCCCCTGTGACAAAACACCAAACATATTGTCATACACTCTAGTTTTAGTTTTTAGAAGAAAAAAAAGATTAAAGATTTCTCCTAATATAATGTTATAAGTCTGAATATATATACACTTTTGGGTAAAAATATATTCCGTCCCAAATATATTTCACCTTATACTAAGAGTGAAAACGTAAATGTTAATCAGAATATATAGTTATAGGTCTAAATATATAAATATGAATTAAAATTGTATAAAAATTAGGAGCCAAAACACATTTTATCTCAAAATAACAGGGCTGATCTGATCTCCAGAACTCTGTTCTATGTGTGAACATGCAGCTGTATCTCAAATTGGGCACTTTTGATCAGATATTCTCTCTCGCTCACAAACATACTTGCAGTCCCCACAGGAAAGAGAAATCACAAATGAGATCTCTTTAACATCTCCATTCTTTCTCCTAGACCACAGTCTCCATTAAATGGAGGACTCCTGCTGCTCAGATGCTTCTCCTGAGGAGAGTTTCAAAAGAGAAACTGTGCTCTGATTCGACCAAGACACCAAAGTCTGCAATTTCAATATGAGCTCAAACTCATTTGTAATCAAAACCTACACTATTCACATTACGTTTCACTTTGTTCATTTCTCCAAAGAAATTTTAACAGAAACATCTGTGACAAAGTTGCTACTCAAACAAACAGTGAGAAGTCTCCTGAGCTATAAAAGAGCAACCTCTGAGCAACATCGACACATTTTCCTCTAGGTTTGTGTGGCTTCTTTGGGGCCTCTTCTTAGTTTTTTCTATCATTTTGCTGCTCTCTTTTCTTTGCTGTCCTTCTGAATCTACCACACACACACACACACACACACAGAGAGAGAGAGGATGAAAAAGAGGGTCTCAGCATTACAGCTCCTCGGTTTCTTCACTTAGAAACCCCACACAAAACACAAAACGCTCACACACACACACACACACTAAAAGTCTCAACAGCACACCTAATCCAGCTTCCAAAGCACCTGCTCTAAGCTCCCTCTCTGTGTCTGTCTTTCTCCATGTGGATGAGGCAAAATGCACGGTGCAGATGCACACGTCTCAGAATGCAACAGATCAGCTTCCTACAACGGAGGAAATGCTTCTGAAGCGTAGAATCTGAATCCATTGGCTTACCCATACGCTGTTTATGAAAACAGGCATACTGTATATTGATATATGTATAGGATTGTTATAGATATATCTCTATATGTATGTGTTTTCACTGGAGGCTCTGAAGAAGTTCTCCTCAGAAAAAGAAAAAGTGACAGTGGATGACAGATGAGTGAGGCAGACCAACAGATGGCAGGTAATCTTTATTCTCCTCAGTTTTTTCGTCCCAGTGCATTCCTGTTTCTCCGTTCCCAGCCTGCCTGATTCCGTGTTCCAGGGATGGTGTGTTCCCGTGTGGAGTCAGGAACGAATGATAGTGGCTTGCGCTCTCCCTCTCCCTCCCTCTCTCTCTCTCTCTCTCACTCAGTTTGTCTCGTGAGCGAATGAGCGTATTTCGTTTGCTGACTCGCCCCCCCCCCCTTCCTTTTTTTTCTCTGTCATTGACACCTTCTCCCTCCTTTGTCCCATGTTTTGTTCTCACTGTTCAAAAATATTCCTGTCATTTCCCCCTGTTTGTGTCTGTTCCTGCCTCTTCTTTGCCATATGTTTACCTGCTCTCACTGTCTCCACAACCTGTTTTTCGTTTTTTCTTTTCTTTCTTTTTTTTTTTTTTTTTTTTTTTTATGCGTCAGTCAAGTGCGTAGGTTTGATTTTCACTTGAATGGGGACATAAAAGCAGTTCAGGCCAACCGTTTTTGTGTTTGTGACCACAATTTCATGTCAACTAAAGCCTTTAAAGTCACCATGAAACAGAAGTTGCGACAGTCTTTTCTTCCCTATTGTGATGTTTATCTAAGTGAAACGGCTTCTCGAACAATAAAAAATATTGGGCGGGACTTGATTTTGTCAATCGGGAATTGATTGGATGGTTGGATGGGTGTGGTTTGCTATTGCTGTGATGTCATGTGAGTGACAGGACGTCCCGCCCTCACGCCAGTACACACGTCATCAGAAAAGAGAGAGGAAGTTACTTTGCTTCAAAATGATCAGTACACATTTTTTAAATAAATAATGATGTGCACGGATAAATCATTTATAATAAATACTGCAATATTCCATAAAATAATAAGAATTTTGATGTCATGGTGACTTTATGCTAATACACTCGTCTCTGATGATGTATTTACTGGCGTAAGGGCGGGACAACCTGTCACTCACATGACATCATAGCAATAGCAAACCACAACCATCCAATCAATTCATGATAGACAAAATCAGGCCCCACCTTACATTTTTTCTTTTTCAAGAAGTCATTTCACTTTGATATACACTACCGTCAAAAGTTTGGAAACAGTAAGATTTTTAATGTTAAAAACACAGTAAAAACAGTAATATTGTGAAATATTATTACAATTTAATATAACTGTTTTCTGTTTGAATATATTTTATAAAGTAATTCATTCCTGTGATCAAAGCTGAATTTTCAGCATCATTACTCCAGTCTTCAGTGTCACATGATCCTTCAGAAATCATTCTAATATGATGATCTGCTGCTCAAGAAACATTTATGATTATTATCAATGTTGAAAACAGTTGTGTACTTTTTTTTTCAGGATTCCTTGATGAATAGAAAGTTCAAAAGAACAGCATTTATCTGAAATACAAAGCTTTTGTAACATTATACACTACCGTTCAAAAGTTTGGGGTCAGTAAGAATTTGTTTTTTTTATTTTTTTGAAAAGAAATGAAAGAAATTAATACTTTTATTCAGCAAGGATGCATTAAATCGATCAAAAGTGACAGTAAAGACATTTATAATGTTACAAAAGATTATATTTCAAATAAATGCTAAAAAAATATTGTACACAAATATTTTGTACAATTGTACACAATAAATGTTTCTTGAGCAGCAGATCATCATATTAGAATGATTTCTGAAGGATCATGTGACACTGAAGACTGGAGTAAAGATGCTGAAAATTCAGCTTTGATCGCAGGAATGAATTACTTTATAAAATATATTCAAACAGAAAACAGTTATTTTAAATTGTAATAATATTTCACAATATTACTGTTTTTACAGAATTTTTAAATTAAATAAATGCAGCCTTGGTGAGCAGACAAAACTTCTTTTAAAAACATTAAAAATCTTACCGATTCCAAACTTGGGCTGGTAGTGTGTGTCACAGTAGGGAAGAAAGATTATTACAACTTCTGTTTCATGCCAATTTAACTCGGGTAATGTCAATTGTATGAATCATTTCAGATGCGGACAAAATTAAAACAACAGTTGTTACATAAATTTGGTCAAAATTTCTAGGGACAATTCAGTAGTCACTGGAAATTAGGAACATGAATCCCTATAAATTCTATGCCCTTGGTGTTAATTATCCATTGTTTTTTTTTCTGTCTGTCTCTCTCTCTCTCAAAATCTTGTGGTTCAACAGATGACTGCAGCAGTGTTTACTAAGACAGCAGGTCACAGATCTGTGTGTGTGTAAGTGTGAATGTGTGGCATGTGTGCAGCACTCTTTTGGGGTTTGGCTGAGATGATGGGCAGGAAGCAGCAGGAGATTAACAGAACAGAGGGATCATGGAGAGGAAGGAATGATGGAAGCGAGGAGCGAGAAATATGGACTGAGGAGAGAGTAAATTTAAAGGTTTAAAGGAACGATGGGTCTTATTTCTCTTGTAAAAGCAAAAGTATGTGTGAATCTCATGTAGAATGTTTTAATCTAAAAAAAAAACAAAAAAAAAACAAAGAATAAATCATATCCAAATTGCAGACACTTTTATTCAAAGCAATTTATAGTATAGCTACATTTATTAGTTGCAGGTACTGTATGTGTGTGGTTGAACTCACTTAACTTTGCTGTAGTAGTTTGTGAAAAAAATATTTATTTATTTATTTATTTAAGAAAAATAATTATGTTTGGGGCACCATAATACCGTATAAGCTTTTGACAATCTTCATGACTACTAAATGCATTCCTCCTGATATTTGTTGTGAAATACAGTAATGAAAATCATCCTGTTCAAATTTCTTTATTGGATTTTTCTAAGCAGAATAGTACGGTAAGTGCACAGATAACAGACCCATTTAATAAAATATGGGTCTTAAAAATAGAATTATAGAATCATGATTTTAGTCTATAGAATCAGCCAACACATTTTTAAAAATTCATGATGTGTAGTTACAAATGTATTCAGCAATTTGATTGTTTTTTTTTTGTTTTTGTTTTTTTTTTGCATTATAGTTTACTAACATGTAATGATACCATGTGCTTAATTGTCATGAAATTAAATATGGACTAAGAAAAGAGATTTATTTTAATTTAAAGAAATAATGGTCTTTCTAAAAAAAAAAAAAAAAAAAAAAATGGAAAATCTACTGAGGCGAATATCTCATCTCTCGAATATCTCATATCTCGAATATCTCATATTTCCCCACAGATTCAAAAGAAAATAATGCAGAAAATGATAGTAAATTTGAACACCATTACATTCTCAGTATTTCCAGTGAGCCTGTGTTGCAACTACAGTTGGGGAAGTGGGGTTTATTCATTCTCCATGTTACCTGGACCGAGAAATTCATGTTTATTTGTCAGCAAAAATCTGCCGGATGATGCAAAACACATCATCCAGTGGAATTTTGGCAGCTCCAGGGCTATACTTCTGCATTTTTGAATTTCCGCCCATGGGCAGTCGGATCGACAGAGGGTTATTAAGCGAAACAGTAACTGTAAACCCTTACAGTTCAGGTTTAACACTGATAATTGTATCTGTCTACTCTTTAAACAGCATTATGGTTAAAAAATACTATGGCAGCAGCTTTCTTACCTGTATGTGACAGCGTTTTGCATTGAGTGAAACTGACGGAACAGCAGTTTCTTTCAGTTTTCCCATCTGTTTGGCCAAAAACACTGTGTTCATGGTCATTCAGTTTGAAATGTTGACTACAAACATGGAAGTTTTTCAGATTTCCTGTTGTGGCATTCTCTACATATTTACATTTCTTTGCAGGCTGTAGCCACTACCAACAACATTCTGGATCCTTCACTGGAAACCGAAGGTAACTCACTCCCGCTAAAACAATTACTCTTCTAATTCCCAGGAACAATACAAGTCGACTCCATTATGACTAAAAGTTTGCTAAGAAGTATTTCCTACTAAAGTAAGCCAGAATTTGACTCTGGTCAAGTGTATCCATAGCAGACTGGTGGAAGTAGCCTTGGATGGCAGCATGCCCAGTACTTTATTGGTGTTGAATTTTTCCTACCTATTTATAAAAAGGGAACAAAAGCCTTTTTTTTTTTTTTTTTTTTTCCATTTTATCTAGTCAGGTAGCACAGACATTAAAAAAAAAAAAAAAAAAAAAAATGCCTTTTCTACTCTATAGGCAGCCAAGTTTTATAAAAAGCCCATTTTGCCAGCAGTGAAGTATCCATTTAACTATCATGAAAATATTGTCACAATGCAACAAATCGTAAAGGTTACAACAATACTTTCCCGACTGCTTTCGTGAGATTCACCCACTGAGAGTTTAATAAAAAGCAGCAGAGACAAGAAAATAAACGAGGTCAAGGAAAGAACAAGAGGAACAGAGGGAGAAGGAGAGAATAATCTGCATATATGATAATGTTTTCGTTGAGTGTTTTGGTTGCCGGTGGCTCTGAGCTTTGATTGCTGTTAAATATTTCTTACTCATTTAAACAGGCTGATCTACAGCACTGAAAATGGGCCGCGGCCAATAGAAACTGGGGTGGGGGAAGCTTAGCCTTCAACTGGCCACAGAGACTCATCTCACACAATCCAGTCTTACTGCTTTTGATCACTTACGTATCCACATTTACAGTCAATCACTGCATTCAAGGTGTTCTCTGTGAACTAAACCAATGGCATTTGTAGTATTTGTAGTATCTTTGTACTCAAAATGAGTCTCCGGGTCTGTGTTTTTGAATTATTTCTATGATGCAGCAGCGGCTCTCGGCACCACAGGGAAGGAACGGATGAGTCCAGAGGTCTTGTGGGAGAAGTAAGGGGCAATGAGCGCTCAGGCCGGGGGTAACTTATCTTTAATCATTTCAGATACTCTCTCTCCCCCGCCTGATCATGCCATTTCTCTTCTAAATGGAGGCAAGTGGCCTTGGATAAACCCATGTACTCATTTGTTTTGTGTTTATCTGTCTGTTCGGTTCATCTCTTCCAGGATCTGAAATCTGCAGGTCTGTGATCTACAATGCAAGAGGGTTTACTGGCATTTAGCATATAAGCCATGAGGGGCAGTGCATTACACTGCAAAAAAGTTGTAAATAAGTTTTAAGTTGTAAATAAATATTTATTGGAGTGCCTTTTACAAAGAAAATACTTTTTCAGTTTTTCTACTTCAAAATTTCATATTTACTTCAACATATTACTTCTTGTGAAAATTGTTTCTAGAACCAAATATTTTTCAGTGTACTGTTATTATGATTTTACCACAGTTTAGAAGTGTCATTAGGCATGATGTGGAGCAATGTTAACTGTGGTAAAATCACTGTAATGCACAACTTTTATAAAACAATGGCAACAGATCATTTAAAAAAAAAATCCAAACAAGCATTTTTATTATATTGGCTATTGTTTAAAGCTGCAGTCCGTAAGTTTTGCCTCGTTGTCCCCATCTCTGTTTGAAACCTGCAATTGTAATTATTTGCGGAATTATCATCTACGTGGGGTTTGCACCGGCATGGCTCCTCAGCGCGGATTAATCTAATGTTTTCTGTCAGTCACCACACCGGTGTGGATACTGTACTTCAGAATCACAGATTGTAGTCTTGAAGTATGACCAAAATAAGAATTTTCACCAGAAAATGTCATCTGAACAAGTAAGTAACATGTCTGCCACTTTTGTTCTGACCAACATGCCATATAGCCTACTAGCTGGGACTCCTTCTTCATGTAAACAGACGTGACGTAATGACGCAAAGACGAATGGCTGCATGCTCGAATTTCCTGCGGAAACCCACCAGTACCATCCGAATTATAAAACATTATTACAAGCTTACCGTTGTGAGTCAGGCTAAGGTAAGGAGATATTATTGAACGCTGGCTGGTTATGTACTTGCTCAAAAAATGATTTTGGATAATTTTTAACAAGAAAAAGTTAAATGCTTATGTAACTAAATGCCTCAAATTTAAACTGTATCATAGAAATATCCTCATTTACTCTTCCTCATGTCATTTAAACCAGTGATTCTCAACTGTTGGGTCTCAACTGGAGTATGCAGAATGAAGAGAACAAAAGAAGAAACAACAACAACAAATGTAATAGGGGTTATGCGCAATCTAACTTCCATATTCTGTAAAACATATCAGATCGCTTCAGGTATAGGTCTTTTGTATGTGCTTCATGAAAAAATTAGCTGTTTTATTCAAGATAACTTAAAAGGAGCGAGCAAAGATGAGCACAACTTATGTCCCCCGCAGATTGATATTTAAAAACTTTTTTCATTTTTCTTCTTCACACTAACGTTTAGATATTTAATAGAATAAAACACTTATAACAATGTGAGGTATTTTCGCTGATTACCTTAAAAGTCCATAGATGTGCTGTCAGTTCATACTGCTGTTAACACTTTCTCTGACAAGCGGATGCAATGAGATCAGTTTTCCGGTTTGGTCATGTGATATTCAACATATACACTATATATGTTTTCTTTTAATGCGAGACTTTTATTTTGAACAACGTGCGTGAAAGCTCTTTACTACGGAGCCTCTAATGGGACCTGATGAAGGAAAAAAATATGAGATGGAGGAAAAATTATTTGTCAATGCTTTGTGTTCTCTCGCAAATTACATTCCCCTGAGAAACTTTGCATTCCCTTGCAAAAACGAGAAACTTTATATAATGGAATTTTCCAAGATGTGCAGTCACAGGTGGGTGTACATGAAGTTTTAACCAGTGTTATTTTAGTATTGTATATGTGAAATTTAATATTTTGAATTAGCTTTTTATATTTTCAGTTTTCATTTAATTTCAGTTTAGTTTTAGTCAATTTAATACTTCAACTTAATTAATTTCTGTTTGTTTTTAAGGCGACATTAATATTTTTCATTTAAGCTTTTTTTTTTAAGTTTTTCATCTAATATCTATATTTTATTTCAGCTTTATTTCAATTGTTTTAGTTGCCAATAGCAACACTGCTTTAAACATGACTCTAAACTGACAGAATTGAGTCAGCTGTCTCTCATATTTTCCTAATCTCTTATTGTGACCGATACTTCATCTTCTCACCTCCACCAAGCCTCCCCCTCTTCCCCTCTCTCTCTCCCCCCTCTTTTTGTTTTTCTCTCTGTCTTTCTCTCTCACTCTGTTTGTCAGGAGCTGTCAGTCAGTATAAATTACTTTTGACTCCAGGTCCAGAAGGAAAGGGGGGAGGGGGGTGTTGGTGTTATTTTACAGGACTAAAAGAAGAGAAAAATGGTGCAAAGAGAGAGAGAAAAGCTGATCATGTGAGTGTGATCATTTGAGACTTTCAAACTCTTTAACTATGAATCAAGGATGCTATGTATCTGTCCACCTGTTGTCCTTGGCAGCTTTGCATTTATATTTCAGTCTTTCCCCCTCGTGCATAATTTCTGCATCCATTTCCTGTTTCTTCTCCATCAGGAAAACTCTTTTCGGTTTGTTTGTTTTGATTTGTGTGTGTGCATGTGTGTTTCTGTGACATATAATCCCTCATGTTTGTTTTTCCCAGATACGTCTGTTCAGCTCCCTTGGCAGAGTATGAGTGTGTGAGATGGATGGATAGATGGAGAGAGAGAGAGGAAAATGTCTCTGTAATCAAACTCCTCCCTCTTTCTCGCCGCCAGATGAGCTCATCTCTCTCTCCTGATCCCTCCATTTCCATCAGCTCAACTCCCCAATTACTTTATACCTCTATTCTCTCATCACTCTTTCTTTCTAACCTGATGTACTCTTGCTATTTTTCTCTCACTTACTTCTACTGTCTTTCTTCACCTTCATCATCTGAGAAACAGGGATGAACAGACATTTTGGGACACTTGAGCATTCCGTGGCTCTTTGATCAGCCTGATAATTTATTAAGATCATTAAAATATTTATCTAAGACAGACTTATTCATTATTAAAAGAGCAAATTTAGCTTTTTAAAAGCCAGTAAGACAGCCAGAAATGTTTGTAATAATTCAATTACAGTAGGCTTGTGTTTTTAAAAAAACACTGAATTGATGGGATTGTTTTGGAATTGTGTTTTCCTGGTAGAAGATGTTGTAGCCTGAATAACTTACAATGTATTTGGGTTTAAAGAGAGACATGAAGCTGTTCATGAAGACATTGCTTTGTATACAACTTATATTTTACAGAGTATAAAACTTTTGAAACAAAACAAACAAAAAATCCACACATTTAGGTGTTTTATTGTTGCCGATGTACGCATTGTACACTGAGAAGCAGATAGTTTTTGTATTTTTCAATGTTCAGCAACTCCACAAGGTAATAAGCAAGTTACAAAGTTTGAGGTACAAAAACAAACAAACATTTTCAGCTCTTCTTCCCTGTTTTTGAACCTGCTACACTGAAAAATTGTAAAATGTTTACCTGTAAAAGTTCATAGTAGTACTTTAAGGGTATGTATTAAGGTACTAAAATACACATTTTAGATAAGTGTAGATAAGGTACAAAGTTGCCCTTTTAAGGTTACTGCCCCAGTGACAAGCTGTTGTACCCCTAAAGGTACAATTTTGTAGACTGAATTTTTGCCCTTTGAAGGAGACGGGAGTCATGGTTGTGAGGCATTTTACTCTTGAATGTTTCCAAGGCAGCATCACATGGCTGAAGCTGTCCTTAAAGTCAACTCTGAACTAACCTTTTTTACTCATTTACTTTTATAATTAACAATGTACTTTATTTACCTACCTAATCTACTTTTTTAATTGTTGCAACAAGGCTCTATTACTCATTTTGCATGTAAAGAAGGTGTTTACATATAGACGTAAGGCGCAGTCACAAATAACAGTTCTGTCTGTTCAACTGCAAAGGTCAGACAGAGAGAGAGTGTGGAAAACTATGACTGGATTTGGCACTAAAAACATTGATGTTGACCTCAGAGGAAAAATATCATGAAAAATGTATGTGTGTCTGTGTGTATAGGTGTGTGTGTGTGTGTGTGTGTATATATATATATATATATATATATATATACAGTGGTGCTCAGAATTATTGGCACCCTTGGTAAATATGATCAAAGATGACTGTAAAAATAAATCTGTATTGTTTATCTTTTGATCTTTAATTCATAAAATTAGCAAAAATCTAACCTTTCATTGAAGGAAAAGAATTGAAGGGGGGGAAATAAATGTTTTTCTCCAAAACACGTTGGCCACAATTATTGCCACCCTTTTATTCAATACTTTTTTGCATTCAATACCATTTTATTCAGTACTTGCCTTTTGCCAAGATAACAGCTCTGAGTCTTCTTCTATAATGCCTGATGAGTTTGAAGAACACCTGACTAGAGATCAGAGACCGAAGACAGAATCTCTCCAGATCCTTCAGATTCCCAGCTCCATGTTGGTGCTTCTTCTCTTCAGTTCACTCCACTCATTTTCTTTAGGGTTCAGGTCAGGGGACTGGGATGGCCATGGCAGAAGCTTCATTTTGTGCTTAGAGACACAATTTTTGTGTTGGTTTTTAATGTTTGTTTTGGATCATTGTCCTGATGGAAGATCCAAACAGCCCATTATTGGATTTCTGGCAGAAGTGGTCAGGTTTTGATTTTTTATCTGTTGGTATTTGATAGAATCCATGATATCACGTATCTAAACAAGATGTCCAGGACCTCCAGCAGAAAAATAGGCACACAACATTAAAGATCCAGCAGTATATTTAACTGTGGACATGGGGTACTTTTTTATCCCTGTGTGCACCAAACCCATCTGGTGGGTTTGCTGCCAAAAACCTCTTTTTTTAGTTTCATCTGACCATAGAAGCCGATCCCGTTTGAAGTTCCAGTCTTGTCTGACAACTGAATATGCTGGAGATTGTTTCTGGATGAGAGCAGAGAATTTTTCTTGAAACCCTCCCGAACAACTTGTGGGGATGTAGGTGCTCTTTGGCCACTCAAACTTTCCTCCTCACCGCGCATTATGACGATTTAGAAACACGTCCTCTTCCAGGCAGATTTGTAACATCTTTAGTTGACTATGGAAGTTCTTAATTATTGCCCTGATAGTGGAAATGGGGATTTTCAATGCTTTAGCTATATTGTCTTACAGCTACTTTCTATTTTGTGAATCTCAACAATCTTTTTCTGCACATCAGAACTATATTCTTTGGTTTTACTCATTGTGATGAATGATTACGGGAATTTGGCATTTGTGTTTCCTCATGTTTATACTCCTGTGGAACAGGAAGTCATGGCTGGACAATTTCATGTTCATGATCACCCTGGTGTGCTAAAAAATGTAAATATGAATGGGAATATACTTCAGAAATATTTTACTCATAAAAAAATTCTAGGGGTGCCAATAATTGTGGCCAATATGTTTTGGAGAAAAACAAAGGTTAGATTTTTGCTAATTTTATGAATTAAATATCAAAATGATAAACAATTCTTACAGGATTCTTTAAGGAATAGATCTGATTTATCTGAAAAAGAAATCTTTTGTAACAATATAAATGTCTTTAATGTCACTTTTGATCAATTTAATGCATCCTTGCTGATTAAAATTATTAATTTCTAAAAGTATTTTTTTTAAAAGTAGGCTATTAATTAACTAAAAAATCTTACTGACCACAAACCTTTAACTTTTTAACTTTAACTCACAGAAAAAGAAAACAAAAGTCACAGGAGGTGCTCCTCATCCTTGAGATTCGCTCACACTCACGGATGGAATTACAGCTCACGTTTCAGACATCACAGAGGTGGAGGAGTTAGAGAGGAAGGGGAAAAGGAGGACTTAACTCATGGAGAGAGAGAGATTTCCATGTCAGCAGGAAGTATCAAACCCTTTATGATATTCCTACCTCCTAATAGCTGGAATAGCAACAACCAATGAGACAGTGACCTAGAAACAAGAAGACAAGAAGAAAAACATCTTACGGCGCTGTAATGTGGTCATAAAAGACTACAATGCTCTTGATTTACAAGAGATAATAATTCTGTATTGCCTACACACAAATACACAGACAAAAACACATTTATTTGATCGCATTTACGTACGAAGATGCCACATTTCCTATGTAGCACTGTAATATGTGTCAAAATATCTGTAAATAACATATTTTCATTCTGGGAGCAGACTCGTTAAACTAGGTTAAATATACGGACTGTCTGTCGGGCTCTGAGAGAGTCCTACTTCCTGTCTTTGGTTTCCAAAACAAGGTTTACTTCTTGCTGTGGTTGTCATTCGTTCACGAAGAGAGATCGACCCATTCACATTTTATACAGGCGAGTAAATGGCAGTAAATGTCAGATAGAGGCCATTTACTCATGAAGCAAAGCATCTTGGGAAAAGATGCTGGAAATGGCTGTCAGAGGCTGTTTTAAGTCTGTCTTATTCTGAAATTATGAGCTCTATTTTAGTGCCTAGATTACCTGGAGAACAGGGAGACAGCCGGAGAGAGAGAGGGAGAACTTGTGGAGGGCGACTGATTAAGTCATATTTACATGCTAAAAAAAACTGAATAAATTTGTAGCACCTTCTTTCTCCAGTAATTTGGGTGTCAGCAGCTGCTGCAGACATAATGACACACATCTGGAACACAGCTGCACAGAGTAAATGCCCTCCAACGATGCAAATGAACATTAAACAGGAAGGAAGCTGAAGTATATGCATTATTTGACAGAAGAATCAAAAACAGATTGGTTGAAATATGGAAACAAAGCACTGAAAAAATAACACTGTGTTCTCATAACTTGGATATCATATTAAAGCAATATTTTCCTGTGAAGCTGCTCTGAAAACTAAAACAGAGAGAAATTATACTGCTCACAAAACGTTAGCTGAAGACGTTACTGTAGCTACCCATTAGACACGGTACTTCCTTGAAAATAAATTTTTAAAAATTAAAAAAAAAAAAAAAAACTGGGAATTTAAAGGCCAAGTCAACACCTCAAACTCGTTTTTGTGCTCCTTAAACCATTCCTGAACCATTTTTGCTTTGTGGCAGGGCGCATTATCCTGCTGAAAGAGGCCACAGCCACCAGGGAATACTGTTTCCATGAAAGGATGCTTTGGTAGGTGGTACGTGTCAAAGTAACATCCACATGGATGGCAGGATCCAAGGTTTCCCAGAACATTGCCCAAAGCATCACACTGCCTCCGCTGGCTTGCCTTCTTCCCATAGTGCATCCTGGTGCCATGTGCTCCCCAGGAAAGCGACGCCACACGCACCCGGCAATCCACGTGATGTAAAAGAAAATGTGATTTATCAGACCAGGCCACCTTCTTCCATTGCTCCGTGGTCCAGTTCTGATGCTCACGTGCTTAACTAACATTACATACTAACATAAACATTAACATTTTGATATTAAAATGTATTAGTAAATGGTAAAATTAACATTAACTAAGAGTAATAAATGCTGTAGAAGTATTGTTCATTGTTAGTACATGTTAAATTACAATTGACCCTTCACCAGGAGTTTGATTGACAGGCGATCTAACCAATCATAATGCCGAATCCGCCATTTTGTCCGACAAAGCAGTCAGGGTAGTTAGCAGATTAACGTAGGTGGACTTGAACTTGAAAAACGGTGTATACTGAAGTCTTTCCGCGATTGAAACAACATTCATTACGACGTTCATTCATGTTTATTTGATTCTATAAATTAACTAGTAGGAAGAGTTGATCGGTTCACGAGGCACTACAGCGATCTGTCATGACACATTAAAGAGCCACAAAATGGTATTTATTGTTTAATTTTCTTTAGAAATGACAATATTTGAAATTTGAGACTTTGTTTCATATCAGAAGTAACCTGCTCTGTCTTGTCTGTCAACGTGTTGTCAGTGTCCTCTTTGCTCTGCGATGTATTTTTCACTCTGTGAGAACATGATGTGTTGCTAGAGATCGGCATGGCTTGTCGGACATAGCAACAGTAACTAAAGTGGGCGGGTCTTTGCGAACGGTCAGTGCTACTGTGCAATTATTGAGAAATAATAAAAATTTTTGCAGTGAGAAAGCTATTAAAACATACCCTAGCTTTTCTACTACGACTGACCAGTACATCAGTCAGAAATTGAAAACAGAACCTGAAATGCAATCAGCTATATGTCTTTAAAATGAATTGCGAGGTTAACACAAGTTGACACGTTGACATAAGAGTGCTATGAAGCAGGCCTACATCATTTTACATTCATGAAGGTGCTCATCCCACATGATTGTGAGCGGCGTGTGAGGCCGTCGGTTTGCTCAACAGAATCGAACATCTGTCTTTGCTCTTGCTCCCCATTAATCAAGGCAATCAATTCATCAATTAAGTACATCACCATAGATACCAGAGGCCCCTGGGGGCCAGAACAACCTTGCTTGATCCCCTTAGTGATGTTTAACCATAGAGTAACAAAATCTCCAAACAAACTATAGAAATCATTGAACCCACTTTGTGGCTAAATCAATTGCAGAGCTCTTAAACATCTGTCACTGTGACAGCAGTAATATAACTGTGAGGATCATGGATATGTTTGCTGCTGTCATTATTTCTGGGACAGTGCGTCAGCGATTGTGATTCACACTGTTACAAAATGTCTTTGAGAATGTAAATGTCAGTTTAACAATGCAGAAAACAAGCAAAAATAAACTAAGTGAATACTATAGCAGAATATTTAGGACAGAGAGATTAAACATTTAAGAGACAAATGAAATTTGTTGTTGACAAACTACAGAATTGCTCGATAAAGATAGTTGTTCAAAAATGGTTTAGTTCCTATTACATGCTGTAGACTATTTGTCATATAATTATCACTCTGTTTTGTTTATATTTCCTTCTGTTTTTTTTATTTTTATTTTTTTTAAAAGGTCATATATGGCTCCAACATGTCGCCGACACAGCAGCGTTTTAGCATTATTTACATAGCCTACTAATTATTAAAAATTATTACGTTATTACGTGCAGATGAAACCCAATAAACACTGTCATGTTATCTTGCATTTAAATGCATAGTATTTGTGAACGTAATCGTGTTTACTGAATTTATGTATCCTACTCATTTGAGCGCATACGTTTTTTATGTGCGTTTTTAGAATTTATGCGCATCTTGGCGTTTCCATCCAGCGTATTTTTTATGTGATATCCCAAAATGCGCATAAAAATAGGTGGATGGAAACATAGCTATTGACTTCCATAGTATTTTTTTTTTCATACTGAGGAAGTCAGTGGGATCCATCAACCATTCTCCAAAATATCTTATTTTGTGTTCAGCAAAAGAAATTCATACAGGTCTGGAACAACTTGAGGATGAGTAAATGATGACAGATTTTTCATTTTTGGGTGAACTATCCCTTTAAATCATCGCATTGACTCGTTAAAAAGAACATGATCATAAGAGTCAGTAGTTCGCGAATCGGCCATTAGCACTGTGTTCGTTGTTGCTACGGTAAACACCGGCGCGCGCTGTGAAGACATGAATCTAAAGATATAACATATTTACGCTTGGAAACGTATTATAACTGTCACCAATGTCGACTAGACGTTACATTATTGACGAAAAATTTTATTTTTGTAATTTTTGTAAAAATTTGGCCATTGTACTACTCGATGTTACGTTAGCCTATCTTTCTAATCCACTGCATTGGTTTGTGATGAGGAAAAAGTGCTGCCCAGAAGGTGATAAAGCGGCTACAAGACTAAGTTTATTGCCAGCACTTCTCTTTCCAGCCCTGCAAAGGTCCTCAGAGTCGCAACAGATGTTCAGCACCACAGCTCTCAAGGTGAACAACGACGTCATCTAGGTGAGCAGATGCTTAGCATTAGTGAGGCTGCAACCTATGCATTAATCTCTAGAAGATGGCCCATACAGGCCATAAGGTCTTTCCCTTCACTGTGGGTGAAAAGTGACCTTGCCAGTAGTGTGAGATCCAGAGTAGAAGTGAACCTTGCTTTGGAATATGGTAGCTGTCAGACTGTTTCTAGTGGACCAGTCAAGCTGGAAACCAATTCTTTTACAATCCCAATGTCATTTTCCCGCAGTTACTGCACCTGACATTGCCATGCTTATAGAAAATAGGCATTAACCCCTGATAAAAACATCCATTTGGAGAGGTAAATGCTGGGCCATGGATTGATGCGTCATTATGTACTATATATTATTTATGAAGTATGTATGTACAGTTGAGGTCAAAAGTTTGCCCTTGCAGAATATGCAACAATGTTAATAATTTTAACAAAATAAGAAGGATCATGAAAATTGCATGTTATTTTTCATTTAGTACTGTCCTGAATAAGCTATTTCACATAACAGATGTTTATAAAGTGCACAAGAAAAAAAAAAGCTGATTTTTTAAAAATGACCCAGTTCAAAACTTTACATACCCTTGATTTTTAATACTGTGTGTCATTACCTGGATGATCCATGACGGTTTGTTTGTTTTGTGATGGTTGTTCTTGAGTCCCTTGTTTGTCCTGAGCAGTTAAAGGTGCAATGCACCCCTCCCTTTCGGAGAAGCTACGGTAGCCGTCTGGCCGACATGTCGTCGTCTGAGAGAGCAGAGAGTAGCTTGTGTGAAGCAATGAGGTTTTTTTCTTACTTCTAACAAAAAACGGTCTCTGCTTCTAATAAAACAGACGACTACTACTACTACTACTACTTCTCTGTGTGTATTCAATGTAGTGGCGATGCAAGCGGCCTCTAAAACCTCAAACGATTTAGAAGAAGAACAACATAGTGACTAAACATGCTCTGTAGAGTGTTTAGGGTTACTGTAGAAACATGCCAGCGCATAATGGCGACTTGATATGTATGTTTATTTAGATATAAATGGCTCATTCTAAGGAAATAAAAACATAACGATTCATTATGTAAGGTTTTTATGCACCACTGAAAAAAGTTATGTATATTATATTGCATTTCAGTCAATAGATCCTCCCAAATTTTACACATTGCACCTTTAAACTGAGCTCTGTTCTTCAGAAAAATCCATGTCCTGCAAATTCTTGGATTATACCTTATATTGTTTGAACATTATAAATATGTGTAAAGTAATTTTTTTAGCACTCCCTTGCGGCCCCCTGAGGGGTCTCTGGACCTCAGTTTAAACCCCTGCAGTAGGCGATGACCTCAGCGTGTATGAAGGAAGTCTTCCATGTTATCCTGATATCCTTTTCCATACCTGTTGTTTCATGACATGCTGCTGGAAAAAGTATAATTAGCCATGGTGACACATACTTGCAAAACCTCATTCTACGTCACTGCAGCAAGAAAAATAACAGGTAAAGTAGATGAATATTAAACCTATAGGGGTTTTTAGTGCATACTAAATGTGCATACTAAGTGTGGGTGATCTGATGCTTAGGTTGTGCTTCTTTCTCTGTCAACAAGCAGAAGGAGGTTGGGTGATGCTGTTCAGTTGCTTCCTGTTACAACTGGAGAGACATGTAAGTGTCACCGGAGTCATTGCTCACCTTATTGAGATGCCAACCTCCTTTCGTATCATCCACTGATAATTGAAGCTGAGGTCTAGGTGTTTTCTATTATGATGCACCATTCACAGCATCTGTTTTTTTTTGCAATTACCCAAGATGATCCTGAAATATACATATATAGCTTGCCCTTTATACATATTGTATAATCATTTCTATGGTGCACTATGAAACAAAAATATTTATTATACCTTATATTTTAGTTATATTATACTAGGACCTTAAATAATATATAAAGGCAAACAGGCATAATACAAGAAATAATAACATCAGTATGATGAAGAGAACAAATTTTAAGACTTTGTTGCTTGAATTGCAAAAAAATCCAAGGAAAATAGCAGAACAATGACAGAGGACAGAGGAGAAAGGGAAAGAAAGATAGGAACCCAAGGTGCCTCTTGTTTAATTAGCTGAGCCAAATTAATTAGTAACAGAAGCTTGAATTAATTATGGTTGAAAAGTGGCAAAGAGACTGACAGTCATGGTAACGTCCCCAAAGATTTACTGTTTCAGCTACTGTTATTGTGCAATTAGACAGTCTCTCTCTTTCTCTCCTGCTCATTATAATATAAATAACATTCCTCCAAAAATACAGCTTTTATTTCCTTTCTACTGCTTGTGTCGTGCTGTGTGTTTCTCCTCTGAATCTGTTCTTTCTGATTGGGCTCTGTAATTTGCGGCCTTTTATTTGTTTTAGTGCCTGAGTGCTTGCTGTTATTTGTTTTAGTGCCAGTGTATTATTGGACATGTTTGGTTCAAGTCACTCCACTTTACTGATGGAGTATGAGGATTTGGGATTGCATGAGTCAATCCGCATCGGATGCTTTTGTCCTTAATAAGCTTTTTAACTAGCTTAATCAGCAAGGTCAACCTTTGTCAAGCATGATTATATTTTTTTAATTGAGTATAATTTTTAATTTCAGTTTCTTAATTTAAGGTAGCAAACAGGATGCAGAATTTAATACTCTAAAGTAGAATAAACATTGAAAAGTATTAAATTTCAATATGTTGTGTTAGTTTTATCTAAATCAGAGATTTTCTTGATTGCTAACCAAGCAGCAACCTCCCTCCGTTTCTCTTGAAGCCATTACGGAAGTGACTTAAAATGCAATTAAAAAAAAAAATGAGAACATCAAAAAATACGGCATTTTTTTATGTATTGTATTAGAACTTGTAATAACGGTAAATACCACTTTATTTCTGTGACTAATGTTCAATCCTGACACAAATTAATTCATTATGATCAATGTATCACTTATTATTGTAAAACTCTGGTAAAACATCGATGCTTAGGTTTTTACATTTTTAAGTAAACAACAAAATGGCAACAAACGGCCGCTTTTATTATGTTGGCTTTACAATCTTGCTAGTTCCCATTGATTTCTTTGATTAGTTTTCTGATAAAAGCTTCCATTCGTTGGTGAAATGATGGGTTTGTGTGACGTTGTTCCAGAGAGGCGTGTTACGGGTGGGTTTCAATGAAGCGCTGTGGAGCTCCTGGCCCGACGGTGGAAATGCAGCATGATTTTGGGCTCGGTGCTACAGGTCTGAGGCTATTAGCCAAGCCTGGCCCGTTGAAAGCCCTGGCTCGCACTGGCCCGACAGTGGAAAAGCGGCTATTGGCTACTTTCAACTGTATGGTTACCAACATTCTTTAAAATATCTTCTTTTGTGTTCAACAGAGGAAAAAAACTCATACTGCTTTGGAACAACATGAGGGTGAGTAAATTATGAGAAAATTTTAATTTTTGGGTGAACTATCCCTTTAAGAACTGAAAGAATGATTTGGGAAATTGAGCCAAATGAATCAATTATAGTGTGTTAGCAATCAAGAAAAACTGTCAACCCAATACAATACAGCAAGATATAGAAATAGGTACTGTACTTATATGATAAAAAATGAACATAAAAATCCATAAATTGTGGGCAATGAACAAGTTCAAGAGCAGAGCAGCCTAGTGGAGACTTGTTACAACTGGATGATAACAATTTGTCCCAGATGACAGCAAATCTTGGCTGTTGTGGGTCATGCATCTGATCCATTGGCAGGAGAAGGTCATGTGGTCCGTATATAGGCAGATGGAGTATAAGCAGTGTTGTTGGCCGTCATCTTGGCTGATTACTGGACACATTTGTGCTGTTTGCACCACTATATATTGGGGCATTCACTCTGGTAAGGTGTTTAAACCCTGTTGTCTTGGTTTTATAAGGGTGAATCCAACTTCACCTGTAATAAAAAATAATTTATAGTGGACTACCAGCTAGAAGATTAGCTAAAACAGATAAAAGTACAGGACATGAACAAGAAAATACCTAGAGCAGTCAATCAAGTGTAGCACTATATTCTAGATGACAGTAATGTGTCTGTGTAGTGCTGATAGGACACAGTCAGCACTGTGATAGTATAATATAGCATGCTTGCACTGCAAATCATAGTGCAGTTCTTTGATTTTCTCTGAGATTTACAAATTGTTTCCAGTATAGCTGCTTTATCCAATTGTGGTTGTGCTGTAAGACATGGACAATAGTTGCCAAGCTCAATAGTTGATGTTTGCATCAAATAAAAACTTTAATAGAATTAACTACGTTATGCTGATTAATTCATCACATATAATTAAACATAATTCTAAGCCATTACATTGCTTTACTTTTTATTCATTTAAAAAAAAAAAAAAAAGTAATTGCACTAAATTAACATGTTAAATGGCAGACCAAGAAAATATGTAATGGCAAACAATATGGGATTTGTTTCAGATGAGCACTGCGTCAACGCGATTTCTGTTTGGCATTAAGATCAGCTACCGTCTCGTAACTCTGCAAAATATCTGTTTTTGGAAGAGAAACTATTAGGCTTCACTGAGGTTGCTCAGCCCATCTTAGTGGGAATTGCAGAGACATTATCATAGCATGAGGAATGGCAACACATCTTTAATGTTGTATTAGGATTTAAATGTTTTATCTTGCAAAGAAGATGGGCTTCAAGAGACTTTCACAAGTGTATTTAAAAATGTCAATCATGTTTTTTTTTTTTACAAGACTAAATATTTAGATCAGATCATTTAAGATTTGTGAGACAGTGGAGAGAAGAGGATGTGGGGGAGGAAGAGTGATGAAGATGGAAAGAAACAAAAAAAATCCTTGAGATTTGATATTAGCACAGTAAGACTGTTAGTACAGGAATTACAGACTCGAGTGAAAGTAAAACAAAGAAAAAAATGTTGGCTGTGTTCTTGTTTATAGTGAAAAATGTGTTGGTACCAAATGATTGATAAGTTTTATATTATAATATATATTATTATAATGCTGTATAGTCTGTAATAACATAGACACAGTCAGTTTTACTCATTGAGAGATTTATTCATGAGGGAATAACTACCTAATAATTTTATTGGAGTCTTACACAAATGATGTACATTTAGTCTACATTTAATCCAGATATTTTAATCAAATCTGCAAATTCGTTTGAAGAACCAAATTAGAAAGAGATCAGTTATCACGATTAGAAGATCTGGTGTCTAACAAATCATCTCAGATATATTAAGCGAGTTATGAAGAATGGACCCCTGGACAGAGAAATTCACGTTTATTTGTCAGCAAAAGCTTTGACAGCTACAGGGCTTTCATGAAAACTATACATTATATTTCCGCATTTTGTTATCCCCACCCACGGACAGTTGGATCGAAAGAGGGTTATTAACAGAACACCTTTATGGTAAAATACTATGGCAACAGCTTTCTTACCTGTATGTGATGCCGTTTTGCTTCAGGGGGAACTGACAGAACGATAATTGTCAGTTTACAGTTACTAAATGTTTACTCTTTGAATTCTTGCACTTGGGAACAATACAAGTCGACACCATTATGACTAAAAGTTTGCCAAGAAGTATTTCCTACTAAAGCAAGGCAGTGTTTGACTCTGGTCAAGCGGATCCATAGCAGACTGGTGGGAGTCAGGGTTGCCATATTGGAAATGTCAGAGTATCGTATAGAAGCTCAAAATTATCGTATTTGGAAGAAAATTATCGTACATAAGTGAAACGTACAGAATACTATTATCTAGACCAACAACTTTTTGACGCAACCTTCGCTTTTCCCCTGTCTTCACCTTCCTTTTCAGCACTCATTTTCTATACTTTATTGCTAAACTATCAACCTCAGCTTGGAAACAACTGACCTAAGCGCCACAGCAGGAACATTAACTTGTGCTCGTGAGAGAGAGTCATTCTCCATGATGATTGGCCGAGAAGATGCAACATGAGATGAGATGGAAGACATGCCTAACACCATGTTCACGTTCTCCTCAGATGTAGGATCTGCAGCTAGATCAATGAGTATGCCCTATGATTACAAAGACCATCGTTTGAAGTGTTACAAAATTCTAAAATTATCGTACAAATACGATAATTATCGTACGTCTGGCAACATTGGTGGAAATGGCCTTGGATGGCAACATGCCTAGTGCATTATAGGTGTTGAAGTTTTCCTACCTATTTTGCAAAAGGGAACAACAGCCACTTTTTTCAGTTTTATCTACCCCATTTTGTGAGGTACCCATTTAATATATACATATGATACTAAAACAGAAATGAAAGATTTCCTTTATAAACTTCCTTTATAAACCAGCGCTGACAATACAGTGTGTATAATGTAGTATATGTGGGGGTATATTATACATGCAGTATGCCATAGAATACAAAGTGCAGTCAGCAGTGACAATAAATATGAAATTATAAAATTGATTGGATAAGTTGTAAAATAGCTGGTAATATTAGATGAAATCTATATCGATGTTTTTATATAGTAATGTATCAAATAAATCTATATTAATGTATTAGTAGCTGATTTTGTGAATCTCATGAAAACATGTCTAGGTCACATTTTACCTCAATAACAAAATAAAACATTTGCATACTGAAAATAAGGCCTATTTTTAGGACCATTAAGAATTTTTGCATTGTAATATTATTTATGGCAATTAAGCACATATTCCCCCACAAATTCTCATTACTGGACTTAATTAAATAATGTATTTTAGTTAAGAAATTAATAAACAGCACAAAAAAAAGAATTTATATTTATGTAATATATATACATTTTTTGTATTATATTATAATATGCTTAATTGTTATGAAAATAATGTTACAATGCAAAATGTTTTAATGGTCCTAAAGATATGCTTCATTTTCTTTGTTTTGACGTTGACGTTAATTATGATTAGGAAATATTTGTGTGTGTTTGGAAGATTCACCCTATTGCTTTAGTCTGCTCTTAATAGTTTAACAATTTTAGCTTAGACTGCAAACACCCACTTCCATAACTACACACTTTTACTATCAATATATATTTGCAAATATGCATTATTGTATTGTTGTGATCAAACCCTTGATTGTGAATAATCCAATTTCTGCTTTTTAAATTGCTTTATGCATAATTATCTATTTCCGTGGCTAGCTGCATCCTAACGCTACATTGGAGCAGTGGTTTGCAACAGTTTCACAGCCTCATAAATTCTATTACGCAGCATGTCATGAGCGATACGCAGCCGGCATCTACAGAGGCACAGTTTTTATCTGCAGGCGTGTTATCCAGTGTTAATATGCTCAAAGCTCACATTCCTTAAAGCATAATTTCACGCCGGTGGTTGTGAAAACATCAGTGATTGAACCTCAGCAGAGGTCATGCGCAACTGAGAACAATAACAGCTGAGATACAGACACTCTAAAACCAAATTTTAGAGCTTATTGTCTTAATTTGGCATTGCATATGAGCAATTTTAACCCTCAAGATAAAACCTTGAATTACAGTGGATTTATTCAGGTCATGAAACAAGAAACACGTCTATAGACTTTTACTTAAACATGGAAGTTACTAGTACAGACATGTTGATTGCTTAGTAATTTCTCTAGCAATCCACACAGCAATGCCCTGGCAACTACCTAGCAATGTTTGAATGTCGTAGACTGTGACCTAACCAACGATGTTACTAAAGACATTTTGTTGATCACTTAGGTTTCTATTTCTGCTGCATTGCACTAGGTACCTCCGCTCACAGTCTTATTGGTCCAAAATTACACTTTGCATATATACTTTTTCATTGTGGACAAACAAATGATTTCTAGCTGGAATCTTGTCGATGCAGAAAAGAGTTTCTGATATTTGTGCCTAGTTTGAGGCTCACTTGTCTGTCTGGTTTAGGCTGGATCTGTCTGCAGGAAACTCGCCAAAAGCAGGCAGAGGAGCGAACACCCCACATTTAAGATTCGGTTTCTCTGTGATCTCTTTAGTGTCCATTCAGATCTTGTTATTTTCTCTTCTCGCTCCCTGTGTCCTTCCTACACACACACACAAGCACACACCTCGGTCTGCTTGCAGTCTCTTTCTCTTGCATATAATTTCTTTTAGGCATGCTAAATGTGTAGTTTGAGATTAAGTTTGACGTTTAAAGAGAGAATCTAAGTCTGAACCAGAATACCCACTAATGCCAGTATTTTGATTGAGCCAAAGGCTCAGACACAAAGACCACATGAAAGTCATTATTGCTTATTAATTAAGAACAGTGACATCATTAAATATGGGTTATCTATCTATCTATCTTGCCTAAAGTTTTGGGACACCTGCCTTTACGTGCACATGAACTAGAACTCCGCTCTAATTCATCCCACAGGTGTTCTATCGGATTGAGGTCGAGACTCTGTGCAGGCCAGTCAAGTTCCTCCACACCAAACTAACTCATCCATGTCTTTATGGACCTTGCTTTGTGCACTGGTGCGCAGTCATGTTGGAACAGGAAGGGGCCATCCCCAAACTGTTCCCACAAAGTTGAGAGCATGAAATTGTCCAAAATGTCTTGGTATGCTGAAGCATTAAGAGTTCCTTTCACTGGAACTAAGGGGCCAAGCTCAACCCCTAAAAAACAACCCCACACCATAATCCCCCCTCCACCAAACTTTACACTTGGCACAATGCAGTCAGGCAAGTACCGTTCTCCTGGCAACCGCCAAACCCAGACTCACCCATCGGATTGCCAGACAGAGAAGTGTGATTCGTCACTCCAGAGAACACGTCTCCACTGCTCTAGAGTCCAGTCGCGGCGTGCTTTACACCACGCTTTGCATTGCACTTGGTGATGTAAGGTTTGGATGCAGCTGCTCGGCCATGGAAACCCATTCCATGAAGCTCTCTACGCACTGTTCCTGAGCTAATCTGAAGGCCACATGAAGTTTGGAGGTCTGTAGCCATTGACTCTGCAGAAAGTTGGCGACTTCTGCACACTGTGCGCCTCAGCATGCGCTGACCCCGCTCTGTGATTTTACATGGCCTACCACTTCGTGGCTGAGTTGCTGTTGTTCCCAATTGCTTCCACTTTGTTATGATACCACTAACAGTTGACCGTGGAATATTTAGTAATGAGGAAATTTCATGAATGGACTTTTTGCACAGGTGGCAACCTATCACAGTACCACGCTTGAATTCACTGAGCTCCTGAGAGTGACCCATTCTTTCACAAATGTTTGTAGAAGCAGTCTGCATGCCTAGGTGCTTGATTTTATAAACCAGTGGCCATGGAAGTGATTGGAACACCTGAATTCAATGATTTGGAGGGGTGTCCCAGTACTTTTGGCAATGTAGTGTATCTATCTATCTATCTATCTATCGTTTGTCTGTCTGTCTACCATCAGAGTTTTCTGAGTCTTTACCAGAGGATGACGACCAGTAAATACCTGTAGATGGGTGAAATCATGCAGAGGCCTTTTTCCTCAGTTGGAACCCACTTACACACATTTGCAGAACTAAATAGCAGTCAAACTCATTTTATTTCTTTGTCTAGGGGTCACTGTCTCCACCACTGGGCTGACCCAAATAAATTCAGTTGTGTGTTTTAGCTATTATTTGACTCTGGACTCTCAGGCGATTGTCACAAAAGTGCCACCCCTTCCAAAGCTACTGACCCACATTACAAACACTATGGCTGCTTACAACACACTGGATTTCATTGAAAGTTTGACTGCAGTGAATTCTGAAAATTCCCACACTCTCCCGCCCATTAAACCCCAGAACAGAAGGGCCTGGTTTACATCACTCACACTCACACACTGAACACACACTCCTGACACATTTAACAACTCAAATTCAGTCTTTGCTTCATTATTTCAGCAACCTGAGAATTACACAATTCTCAGGTCTTCTCTTCTGAGCTATGTGCTCCTTTCCTGCATATATCACTTGTTGTTAATTAATTTTAGTACACTGGTAATTAGAGAGGAGGGAAATTTCACTTCTTAAACACACACACACATTCATCTGTGAGACAGGCAGGTATTCTTAACACTAACAGGAGCACAGCTATTTTCAGCTCATTCAGTTCCTGCCTGGCTGCTCTGGTAACACAGACAGAGAGAGAAAGAGAGAAAGTAGGTGTTGGCAAAACCAAGTCCTGATAGAATACATTTTTTTTTGTAAGACTGATAAACTAGGTGGAATTGCATCATATGTTTCTGTGTCTACTGTCAGTCATGTTATCTAAAAAAAAAAAATGTATTCAAGCGATCCAGTCAACAAGGACCGTTAAATCTTTTACAGAGCCTGATGCTGCTGATTAAAAATAATTATGTAAAATCTTATATAAATATTCTGTCAGAAAACTCTAGATGGCGCAGGCTAATAGGTTTTTTAACTCAACCTGCTCGTGATCCATCATTATATATAGGGCATAATTGATTGGTTCTTGCTGTATCAGTAGCCAATGAGCTTGTGTGCTCAACCTTCAAAATACTTTGGTAGTAATGCCTTAGCAGTGCAGCGCACTTCAGAAACCCTACACCTTCCCCAGCTCCACCTGTATAGATCTGCTACGGGTAATTCATGTACGCTATATTGTACAGCAGCAGCATCTTGCTCACAGCAGCGTGTTGTGTATGCACTGGCAGTAGCAAGTCCCGTACTTGCTCTGCAGTTGCAGCAATAACCCTAAGTAGCAGCAGCAGCAATAAAAGCAGCAGCATAGCAGATTTATTCCGCCAAGATGAAACATACATTGTCATACCCATTACCATGCAAAACACTCAGAGAGTTGTCATGACAGAAATATATATATATTTAAATGTATGTATTTGTATTTGTTTTATTTTAAATATTATATATTATAAAACAAATTATAAAATATTATAAAATCTAAAATATGTGTGTATCTACACCAGTCAGGCATAACATTATGACCACCTTCCTAATATTGTGTTGGTCCCACTTTTGCTGCCAAAACAGCCCTGACCTGTCAAGGCATGGACTCCACTAGACCCCTGAAGGTGTGCTGTGGTATCTGGCACCAAGATGTTAGCAGCAGATCCTTTAAGTCCTGTAAGTTGCGAGGTGGTACCTCCATGGATTGTACTTGTTTGTTCAGCACATCCCACAGATGCTCAATTGGATTGAGATCTGGGGAATTTTGGGGCCAAGTCAACACCTCAAACTTATTGTTGTGCTCCTCAAACCATTCCTGAACCATTTTTGCTTTGTGGCAGGGCGCATTATCCTGCTGAAAGAGGCCACAGCCACCAGGGAATACCGTTTCCATGAAAGGCTGTACATGGTCTGCAACAATGTTTAGGTAGGTGGTACGTGTCAAAGTAATATCCACATGGATGGCAGGACCCAAGGTTTCCCAGCAGAACATTGCCCAAAGCATCACACTGCCTCTGCCAGCTTGCCTTCACAGATTTTACTGTGGGGGAGCATCCCAGCCAGAGACTTCAATAATTTACTATGAATTACATGGAAATCATATTAAATACAGTTTACCAAATACCAATAATGCCCAGAAGATAAAAAAAACTTAGCGTGTGACTTTTAATTATAAACAAACCCAAAATACACATGGACTCTTATTTTGAAATGTGTATACTATTGCGGGCTGATTCTTCAGATCAGAGAGATAAAATATGCTTTCCTACAACTATCTCTAAAACATGTTGTATAAATGCCATAAAGTAGACACTGTCATAATTCATCAACTCGAGTTCATTAGCAATCACTCAACATAAATGTGTGCTATCCACTGATTGGGAATCACTTTGGCCCTGTCCCAAATGGCACACTTCATGTGCACTGTCGGTCTTGTGGACTTAGAATGGCCGCTGTGTGTGTGTGTCCGTTAAGTCCACAAGACCGTAGGGTGTCCCATTCATCATTTAAGCTTAAAGAATGGTGCTCGTGAGCGCCCCCTTTGCGGCTGTTATGCGCCCTCGATGCGCACTTCTGCTGAGCCCGCAAGCCTGTGAGCTACGCAGAGGACTTTACCCGGCAGTCAAAGCAGCATTACGTCGTGAAAGTGCAGACTCAGAGGAAGACCGTGAGGGTTTAGGGTGCCATTTGGGACAGGGCCTTTGAAGCAGTCTGAAGCGATGTTGCGCAAGCCTGTAGAACGTGCAATAGCGCCACCTTTTTGACATATCCACCCATCTCTGCAGTGCACGTGGGAATGTCACCAAAGCCACTAGAAGGTGCGCCTGCAATCTTTAGCCAAAAAAGCGTAACGGCTAATGCTAACGCTCCGGCTGTGGCGGTACGCAGGGAAGGAGACCAGAGGCCGTTTTTTTGAATGGATGACTATGGATGAGAGGCTTCACTATGCTGATTAAACAGCTTTTGTGGGGAAATAGCTAATCATTTAATTAATCGACAGCCTGTTCACTAATCTTCAGCATGTTTTACACTAAACAATACTTTCGTTGGGAAATATATGTAGATTTTATCTTGATAAAAATTAATTTTTTAAGAGAAGGCAGACTAGGGAATGTTGCGACAGGTAGGACTCATTTACAGCATTTCCAACAGCAAATGTGCCACATTACTGTTTAACAGATAGAACAATAGATGTTGTGTAAAAGCCACTGGAAGGCAAGCCTGCAACCTTTAGCCAAAAAAGCGTAACGGCTAATGCTAAGGCTCCGGCCGTGGCGGTACGCAGGGAAGGAGTTTTGAACGGAGGGCACTGATGTCACTGCCATTACACAATAGGCTGAGAGGTGCCGCACGTGATTAAGTTAGCCGTTACGGTTTCTCCAATGGTAAGAGATACAGACCCTCTCATCTCTCTATAATATACAATCTCTGATGTCACTATGTCAGCAAAAGTAAACTGCGGGGCTCTGTAGTAAACAGTACTGTTCTCACGCACACAGAACGAGCAAGTACGAAACGCATTGGGCAAGGGGAGATTTTCCACTAGTTATTTGATCGCGGGTGGTTTCATTATCTCGGGCAGAGGGGATAAAAATAATAAAAGCAAAAATGTGTTTCCAAATATACCTGGGCGGCCCGCCCAAGTAAAGTCTATGTGTGGGAAGCACTGCACTTACAATGGAAGCCTATGGGGCATGCAAACAGCACCACTGTACGTAAGTGCACTATTGTACACAAGATTTTACAAACTGAGTCAAATTTTCAGCAGGATGCCACACAGGCGGAATGTTAACTGGTATCGAGCCCGAAACATTCTTTTAATGTTGCTTCTTCGCACTGATATATCCATCAGAGGCCTGCGTGACTGGAGTGTTATAATCCTGCAGCGCTGCACTGCAGTGAGCCCTGTTTATGTTTGGGTTTTGAGTTTACATGGTGTGACGTCACCACCTCGCCTTACAAAGCCTGAGCTGGCTCCCCCGCCGTGACGGCCTATAACATCAAAGAATTCACTGAGGCAACACGGCATCCGGCGTGAAGCAAGAGAATTTCTGGCGGATCCAGATACAGATTGTGTGTGTGTGTGTGAAGGACTAGAGATGGGGTGATTGGGGAAATGTGCATATCAGCAAAGAAACGTCAGTTTATCGTAGATCTGGAGGGAACAGCAAAGGAGAAAACAGCAGAGAAGGAAGAGAGAATGATGCTGATTATGGACATGTCCCGAGGTTCAAAAGTCTGCTTGTGCATTGCTGCAGTGTTTTATGGGTGTTTCTTTACACTCTTAAAAATAAAGTTTCTTTATTGGCATTGATGGTTCCATGAAGAACCTTTAACATCCCACAAAAGTTTCTATATAGTGGAAAAGGGTTCTTTAGATTTTTAAAATGTTCTTTACACTAAGACAAAATGGTTCTTCGAAGAACTGTTAATTGAAAGGTTCTTTGAGAAACATTGCTGTGAAAAAGCATTTTTGGAACCTTTATTTTTAAGAGTGTATGGGTACATTTGGCCCTGAGGACAATGTGCAAACTCTCATTAATTTAATTTTTCTACTGTTTAACAGTTTATACACATCAACAGTGTATACATATCACAGGAAACATCTGTCATTGTTACCGAAAGCCATAAAAATTCTCACCATATTTCCAGCACTCATCTTTTGGAAGTATAACATTTTAAACATTTTAGGAGTAAAATTGGAGTAAAACTACTGTGCTTGCTTTATTTTATAGCTAGCATCTTAAATACATACAAATAAATAATATTTTCACACTATGCATAATTTGACAAAATGATGATCAATATAGAGAGAATAAGTTGCTCATGACTAAAAGTTGCACCAGGTCAAAATTGCTTTGAGTAAAAACAAGCAAATAAAACAGATTAGTTGGTTTATAAGTCACATTTTATTATTAAATTCAGAAATAATGTAAAATATTGATAAATAAAATGAACTGTTTACAAACATTATAAACACTATAAACAGTATTTTAATTTCTCTCACTCCATAACAAATCCTTTAGAATTAAGGGTATTCAGAACAAAACATATAAGTATAAAACAAACATAAATTATAGTGTCATTTCTTATAAACAACATTTATTATAAGCACCAAGCCTAAACAAAAGTGAAACTGGTGGTATGTGGGAAATGTGCTATACAAATAAATTTGGCCTCACTCATTCGTGTGCACTTCGTTCGATTGAACGTTAGTTGTATTATATAAGTGTTTTTGGAATAGACGTTGCAGCTTGTTTCAGATGATTAAAAAATCTTTACTTTTATTACAGAAAATACTGTATTTTTTAAAAAATAGTCACGAAAATATTAATATTCTTATACAACTGTAAAACAATAAAAGTAACAAAGATGTTAAAATATGTTATATTTTTTAAACAACTCCTGGGACATAAAAGTTCCCAAAGTTGAGGAAATGTCCTATATTTAGTTTGATGTAAACATAATTCACACTTAAGTGAAAATTTCACCTAAAGGCCAGATAATTGTGCAGCTTGAGAATGCATGCATGCTTGTGTGTGCATACTAAGTAAGCTGCAATCATGGAGATTCACAGAGTGAAAGAGAGAACATGTCGCTGCTGTGTGTCATTTCTGTGCCTCTAGTGGCACCAAACGGAAATGCAAAAAAAATAAATTTCAGCATTTTCCAAACCAGCAGTGCTTGCTTGTGCAAAACTTGATGTCACTTTGCTAAAGTTTTCTGGGTGGG
This sequence comes from Hypophthalmichthys molitrix, assembly GCA_037950675.1. Taxonomy (NCBI): domain Eukaryota; kingdom Metazoa; phylum Chordata; class Actinopteri; order Cypriniformes; family Xenocyprididae; genus Hypophthalmichthys; species Hypophthalmichthys molitrix. The sequence goes on along the minus strand of CM075494.1, from coordinate 18,205,297 downwards.
GGCAGGAATGCAGTTGCTAAGCAAGATGTTGTGAGGGGTTGTGAGTTGTTTTTGGGTTGCTATGCAGTTGCTAAGCTAGACTCACTTTTTTATCATCATAAAATCATTCAGGCATGGGATTATTTGGGCTTTTGCTATGTTAAAATCATAATTCTGACCCCTGAACTCTAAAATTTTATCGGGTGTAGTTACTGTTAGCTTAAAGGGTTAGTTCACCCAAAAATGAAAATTCTGTCATTAAATACACTCATTTAATGGTAATAAAATATGACAAGATCTCAGAGTTATGTCAGATAACACTTAATCAAAACATGGTCAGGTCAAAGTGTCTGAATATTTTTTGGTTCCAAATTTGTATCAATTTTACTGGGAATTTTTGGGTATAATATGTCATATTTTTGCTATCCTCACGTACATAAATGAACAATAGTGTCCTGCACCCACTAGTAAAAATATTTAAAAAATTATATCTAGTGTCTGAATAATTTTTGGTTTGACTGTGTGTATGTATACAGTATCTCACAGAAGTGAGTACACCCATCACATTTTTGTAAATATTTTATTATATATTTTCATGTGACAACACTGAAGAAATGACACTTTGCTACAATGTAAAGTAGTGAGTGTACAGCTTGTATAACAGTGTAAATTTGCTGTCCCCTCAAAATAACTCAACACACAGCGATTAATGTCTAAACCGCTGGCCACAAAAGTGAGTACACCCCTAAGTGAAAATGTCCAAATTGGGCCCAATTAGCTATTTTCTCTCCCCGGTGTCATGTGACTCGTTAGTGTTACAAGGTCTCAGATGTGAATGGGGAGCAGGTGTGTTATATTTGGTGTTATCGCTCTCACTCTCTCATACTGGTCACTGGAAGTTCAACATGACACCTCATGGCAAAGAACTCTCTGAGGTTCTGAAAAAAGAATTGTTGCTCTACATAAAGATGGCGTAGACTATAAGAAGATTGCCAAGACCCTGAAACTGAGCTGCAGCACGGTGGCTAAGACCATACAGCGGTTTAACAGGACAGGTTCCACTCAGAACAGGCCTCGCCATGGTCGACCAAAGAAGTTGAGTGCACGTGCTCAGCGTCATATCCAGAGGTTGTGTTTGGGAAATAGACGTATGAGTGCTGCCAGCATTGCTGCAGAGGTTGAAGGGGTGGGGGATCAGCCTGTCAGTGCTCAGACCATACGCCGCACACTGCATCAAATTGGTCTGCATGGAAGGAAGCATCTTCTAAAGATGATGCACAAGAAAGCCCACAAACAGTTTGCTGAAGACAAGCAGACTAAGGACATGGATTACTGGAACCATGTCCTGTGGTCTGATGAAACCAACTTATTTGGTTCAGATGGTGTCAAGCGTGTGTGGCGGCAACCAGGTGAGGAGTACAAAGACAAGTGCGTCTTGCCTACAGTCAAGCATGGTGGTGGGAGTGTCATGGTCTGGGGCTGCATGAGAACTTCTGGCACTGGGGAGCTACAGTTCATTGAGGGAACCATGAATGAGCAGAGCATGATCCCCTCCCTTCGGAGACTGGGCGGCAGGGCAGTATTCTAACATGATAACGACCCCAAACACACCTCCAAGACGGCCACTGCCTTGCAACATGATATTGAAAACTGAAATAAATGTTTCATGCATGCTACAGCTTTTGTAGCTTATTGATTACAGATCATCACTTAACTGAATGGCGAGTTTGTTACTGTGACCCACTGGTGGCTTGATGCAAGTACTGTATGTAACCAAATAATCAATACTGAAGGGAAGGGGAGGGTAAGATTTTAAGAATCATTCCTTAAAAAACCCACTTTGATCAACTATGCAAATATTGGAGGGGGATGCATCCTCTTTTACGTCACTAAATAGAGTTCATAACCAAGAAGGTTTGGGAATCAAACGTGCTTTAAAACAAAGCCAATTTCAAAGTAATAGAAGAAAAGTTGTGCTTTTTTCTGAGGATTATTAATTATCTCTGTCTCCATACTCATTTAAATAACTCGTTTTTCTTTTTGCTATAAATGACAGTGATTCTTTTTGCCCTTTTCATCTATACAAACCACAAGAAGGGGAAAAAACAAATAGATGGGAGTGAGAAATGATCTTTAGAGTTTAGCCACAGGCTTACTGCATGTCACAATGGTCTATGAATCACACTTTCTGCAATAAAGTACATTTTTCAAAGCGTTTACTGTGCCTGCTGTATTGGTTAAACACATGTACACAACACTCTGAATAGCTTTCATGGTACCTTTATGTTTTGTTGTCCAGATGCTGCTTGCTAGTAAAATGTACAACCCCAGCATTTCTAAGTCCAGTTACATCATGGGCATCCATGTGTCGGACTAAGTAACTGTCTGTCCTGCCCCCAGGCAATAACTGCTTAAATGAGTCAATATTCACTGTCAATGTATGTTGCTGTGATATCAACTCTCATATTCTGAATCACTGTTTAAAGTCGAATGGAATCAGCAACGTCTGGTTGAAGGTAAGTTATGAGCAGCGCTTGAAATCTACTGTTCCTGGAGAGCTTGCTGGTCACTCACCAGTGGAATAATAGAATTCCTTTTGTCTTCGCAACCACAGGGAAAATGTCACGGATAACAAATTCACTCCATATCCCACTCGAACACACACACACATATAGGAAATAGCATTGGACATTGTGAGTGTGTGTGTGTCTAAACCAGTAGTTGATGCTTTTTCAATAGCGCACACAGAGAGATGTGCAATTGAATGCCATCTAAAACCATTTGAATTTAACAGCTGCATCTGTAGTGAAAAGCATTTTTATTGATCTGCTGTTAGATGTAGGAAAAAACACTACTCACAATGTAAAGAATCAAAACTCACAGATAGCAGGTGGTGAGGGTTTTAACTTATGTCGACTGTGAAGTTGGGTGACCAAAATAATATGTTCATACATCATTAGTTAACTAATACAAGTTTTTCAAAGGCTGATCCTCTAAGGGCGTTTTCACACCTATGGATCATTTGTTTCGTTCCAAATCAGGGACTAAATTTGTTACAATGTTGCATTTTCTTCTTGGTTCGGTTCGCTTTCACAAGGCAACATTTCAGAGTGAACCAAAATGTGTTTATGCAAGTCACATGCGAGTACAACTGTCCTCTTATTGTTCAGAGTTTTCTCAGCGTCATCCATCAGAATGATTAACAAGTTAGCTCCATGAACATATTGTGGATTTATTTGTAACTGTCGAGACTTTACAAATGTCGCCGTCATTCCCGCTGTTAAATTAAATACTACATTCATATACTGTGGCAAATTCAAATGCTCTCTCTCTGACTCTCCCAGCGCTGTCTAGTAGGCTAACCGTGTCGAGACCATATAAGAATGTTATCGAACCACTCCAGAGTTTGCTTGAAAGCTTGTTTGGTCCGCTTTTGGTGCGCACCCGAGTCCGATTGCTGCATTCACACCTGCCCAAACAAACCACACAAGGGGGAGAACCAACTCTAGTGCGATTCAACCGAACTAAATGAGGCAGGTGTGAAAGCACTCTTAAAGACTATTTTCTCTGACCTGCAGCAACAAAACATCTTTTGACTGTAACATGGTATTTGAAAGAAATGTTACTATTTTATGTATAATTGTTATTACTTAAATTCTTACAAAGTATACAAAATGTAAATAATACTTCTAGTGTTACAGGTAACTGTGTTAGTTTCTGTTGTGGGTGATTTTGCTTATGTTTGGTTCTGTTTTCTGTGTTTGTAGTTTTGTTTCCTTGGTTACTCATTGTTTGATCATTAAAACCTGTGGATTGTTTAGTTGAGTGGTTTGTTCAGTGTATAGTGTATTTGTATTTAATACTTCTAATTTTATTGGGAGTTACTCAGTTTAGTTTCCACAACACAAGGTACAGTGCACTGAAAGAAAAATGGTATAGAAACAATTTTCACTCAGAAATTTAAAGTAAATTTCACAATTAAAGGGTTAGTTTACCCAAAATTGAAATTTCTGTCATTAATTTCTCACCCTCATGTCATTCCACAACTTTAAGACCTTTGTTCATCTTTAGAACACAAATTAAGATATTTTGATGAAATCCAAGAGGTTTTTTAATCCTCCATTGAAAGCAACAAAATTACCACATTCAGTGTTCATCAAAAATATCTTAATTTGTGTTCTGAAGATAAATGAAGGTCTTATGGGTGTGGAACAACATGAGGGTGAGTAATTAATGACAGAAATTTTATTTTTTGGTGAACTAACCCTTTAACCCTTGTGCGGTGTTGAAAACCCCATCACACTTGTGGTGTTCCCAGTCAAAAATGACCGGCCTGCAAACAATTGCTTATAAATCTCTCATTATGATACCTTATCACCAAATATTGAATTCAATCTTTTTGTCAGCTTGTTTTCTTTCAATTAGGACAGGTTTTGTGTTTATTTTTGAAACGGATCGATTGTAACCCTTATTTATCTGAGCTTATGTACCTCAGTTTTTGAGTGAAAAAAGTGTTTTTTTTGTGGATAATTTTGTAAATTTTGCACAAAATATGAAAAAAAAATTGTACTGTTTATCACACTAGTGTGCTTTAATGTTTAAACAGGAAATTTGTTTTGAAATGGTTTTATTTTGTTTTTATTTATTACAAAATGGCACAAAATCACACTTGTGGTGTTCCCGGTCAAAAATGACCGACCTGCTGAAAAATAACTTATAAATCACTTGTTACGCTATTTTATTACCAAATATTGGATTCATTATTTTTGTCAGCTTGTTTTCTTTAAATTAGGACAGGTTTGGTATAATTTTTTGAAACTGATTGATCGTAGGCCTCATTGATCTGAGCCTCACTGATTTGAGGATAAAGTTCATCTCTGTGCAAAAGAAAGCCTGTAATACTGTAATAGTAACCTGTAATTGTTTGTTTGTGTACATGAACGTGTGTGTATGTGCACGGATGCACGAGTATGTATGTATCCACACATGCAGAGATCCGAGGCCTTTATTTTTGCTCGCCCACATGTGTATATATGTGAACATCAACATGATGAACACGCTCCTGATTTTCGACTCCCCCATTCATTTTCAATGGGCGGTCATTTTTGACCAATATAAGCTCAGATCAATGAGGCCTACGATCTATCAGTTTCAAAAATAAATACAAAACCTGTCCTAATTTAAAGAAAACAAGTTGACAAAAAGATTGAATTGAATTGAATTCAATATTTGGTGATAAAATAACAAGTGATTTATAAGCTATTTTGGTAGGCCGGTCATTTTTGACCGGGAACACCACAAGTGTGACTTTATGCCTTTTTGTAATAAATAAAAACCAAAATAAAAACATTTCAAAACACATTTCCTGCTTAAATATTAAAGCACACTAGTGTGATAAACAATGCAATTTTTTTTCATATTTTTTTGTAAAATTGACAAAATTATCCACAAAAAACACTTTTTTCAAAACAAGTTGACAAAAAGATTGAATCCAATATTTGGTGATAATATAGCATAATGAGAGATTTATAAGCAATTTTTTGTAAGCCGGTCATTTTTGACCGGGAACACCACAAGTGTGACAAGAATATGAAAAAAAAAAAAAAAAAAAAAAGAAAATTATCAAAAAAAAATATATATTTGAGAAGTAGTTATACCCTGTGTGAACAAAGTCATGAAGTTTCAGTCCAATGCGATAACATTAACTAGTATTTTCAGGAAAAACAAAATGACCCAAACACCGCATGAGGGTTAAAAACAAAGAAAACACTGTAAACCCTAACACTCAAAATACTTAATTGGTTTGAGAAGGACAAACTTAAATTAAACAAATTAATTCAGTTAAATTAACTGTTATGAATATTTAGAACTTTCTTTTGAGTTCACAGCACTGACATATTTCAAGTAAACTGAACTGTTTCATTGCTTTGAGTTGTATGAGCTCATTTCTTTCAATTTAGACTAACTTAAGTTTAACTGAAACTGGGCTGGGATTTGTTTATTTCTCAGCATGCTTTGCCCATGGCACTCAAAAGGGAGAGTAAATGCTAAAATGAAGTGTTATATAATGTTTTTTTTTTTTTTGTGCAAGATTAATGGTAAGGGAGATTTAGTAGTGATTAATGGTTTGTTATGCTAATTTAGAAGAGTTTCTTTTAATGTGGGTTTAATGCTGCTTGGTTTAAGAGCAGGCAAGTTACATGTTTTAAGTTGCTGTACTCATTCAGTAAGTGTTATACTATTGTTAACATGTTACCAAATTTGTTATAGCTATATTTACGCTGAGAGAACCTGATAATTTTAAGTTTAATGTATAAATTAGTTTACTCAAATATTTCAAGTTATGAACAATAAAAATGTATGAGTACAAAATAAAAATTAAACTTACTTTGAGGTTTTTAACTTTAAAATTCTCATTCAACTTTTTTGAGTTCTGACAACTTGTTAGGGTTTACAGTGCAAGTAACACATTGAATTACATTTTGAAGCAATAACTGAAATAGTATTTTCTTGTAAAGCCTACTCCTATAATGTTTGTTTCATTTACAACTTCAAAAAATTATTTTTTACAGTATATGTGAGTTGAGTCAACATGGTAATTTTATGTTATGAAAACTCAATTAAAATGTATGGAACCACTGTCCACATAAAAAGCTAAAATCAAATTAAACCAAATAATTATTATGCATGTTTTTTATGATGTCAGTAGTAAATCATGTGTTACATGGGTTATATGTGTTAGGTCTTAATGAGTTTGAAATACTGCATATGTGAGAAAGAGCTTGTGTGTTTATTTGTATGCATTGTGCCTGTATTTTCTAGTAACAATGGTCACAGTGTTCCTGCTGTTTCAGGCAAATGTACATGCAGTACTTTTTCAACTATGAAGTAACACATGCGTGAACAAACTCTGTCCTCTGTGTGCATATGTGTGTTTATCTGGTTGGCCCTGACTGAGGTGGGTCATGCCAATCTCAGGAGAAACCCATATGGCTCCTGCCCTGCAGTGGTCCCCCTCGGGTCAATGTCACAAAAGTTTAATAAAGACAAAGTAGTGAACAGAAGGACAAATTAAACATTCATGGAAAATAAAATCATGCTTAACCAAAAGAGATTTTATTTGTTCAAATGCAATTGCAATTATTTTTTTTTACAATTATATTAAAGTCACAAATTCTCAAAAATGTAATTAAATTAAAAGCAACACAATTTTTGAATATTTCATACTTAAATTAATCCTTAATCCTGTGTTGTGACTACATGAATCCTTTTTGTTGACAATGGTAGATTTGTAATTCCCAGCATGCTTGGCATTAGACTGGATTGGGAGAGGAAATGTTGAAAATAAGTCTTAATTTATGTGTTTTTGAGTAATAGGAAAGTGTTTAGTTTTAAGTTATGTTGACGATTTTGTGGTTAGCTTTGAGCAGAAGAGTGTAGCTTGAACTTAGGTTGTGGGCGGCTATTTAAAAAATTATAATGTGGAGTTTTTCAAATGTTGTACTAATAGCAGGTCAGTGGCGAATCACTTTTTATTATTTATTATGTCATACTTGATGTTCAGTAAAAAAAAAAAGTTTGTTTTGCATTCTAATATATGCTACATTAGTTGATTTGATTTACACTCCAGAGAAACTTCAAATAACTTTCTGCAACAAAGCACTTTTTGTTTGTTTGATTGAACTTGTTTTATGAACTTAAATTAATTGTGTGGAGATGTTTTCTAAATTAAGTTTTTAAAAACTTAAAAAATTTTAATTTAAAAACTAGCTTTAATTTTATTTTCATTTTATTATAAAGTTATTGTTTTTAGTGAAGTGCTGTTTTATATATTGCAAAAGTGCTGTTTTATGGTCATTCATGGTCAGTTCCATTAAATATAAAGAATGAATGTGCTAGTAGTGATGAGATGAGAGAAATGGATGGAGAGATATTAGAAGCCAAAGTGGAAGAGACACGGGTACATGCACTCAAGCATGAGACTCTCGCTCTCGTTTCACTTTATTCAGTTAATTTATGACAGTGACAGAGAGACAGAGAGGGTTTGAATGTTCTCAGAAATATTTTAACCGACAGTCAGACACGAGATCTCTTCAGATAAAGCTGGAATTAAACCCTTCGAGAAGCTTAGTTCTGCTTTTGTCTGTGAGTCGACCCACTTAAGATGGGGCATCGCATGCAGTCAGAGCGAGTGTGAGACATCATGTTTGGACATTATGATGAAATGCCAAAAGAGTCTCTGGGAACGGCTGAGCGGGAGCTAAAACTGGCTCTATGACTTCATAATCACCTCAAATTAAATGAACAGTTGTAATTTGAAAAGTCACTCATTCACTCACTGTCATGTCATTCAAATGTCTATGATTGTGATCTTTCTACTGTGGCACACAAAATGAGATGTTTTAAACAATGTGAATGCTACATGTTCCCATAGAATAAAGCCATGGTTGTCAAACTGGAGAGAAAAAAAAAAAAAGCACCTTAAATTTAGTTTATATGCCTTTTGCTCTATTTTCCCAAGTCTTGCAATTGAAATTTTTTGCCATTTAATAGTTAAAATTGTTTAAAAAAAAATTTTTTTTTGAGTTAAACATGAAATTATGAAGTATTTGTATGCAAATTTTGGGACATCGGATGGATGGAAACGCTAAGATGTGCTTAAATTCTAAAAATGCGAGTAAAAAAACATGCGCTCAATTGAGGCAGATCGATTTTTTTTTTTTTATCTGATAAGAAAACGTGTGCATAAACTACAGTTGAAACACATTTACTCAACAAATCCCTCAATGCACAAAAAAAAAAAAAAAAAAACACATGACTTTTCCTCAACAGTGGCTATGACTGGATAACTGGACTAAGCAGTGACCAATTTCATTGCACAGCATCTCAAATGTTGGTTTGATCATTCTGAAACTTCTGAGCCAAAGTCTGTCATCAGAATGATTTGGTATAATGACCTCCCAGAAGCGCCTCACATGATTGCGTTCACAAACACCAGGCCTCCGAATGCAAGATAACATGACAGCATTTGTTGCACTTTGCACGCTCTGAGGCACAAGTCATTTATGATGGAGGAAAAAAGAGTTTCTTCCCTGATTGCAGCAACTTCCATTTTTGCACCAATTTCCCAGGAAGTAATATTTTCTTCTTTTGAACACATGGAAATGGTTCTTTATTCGCAAATGCGATAATACAATTTTCCTAAAATACCCCACAGATCATTTATTATAGCTTGTCAAATTTGCCCCTATTTGGGTGTGAGTAAAAACACGGCGTTTTTGTACGCGTTCCTTTAAATGCAGATGAGCTGCTGCTCCCAGCCGCTTTCCAAAAGAGGGCGGAGCTTTAACAGCTCACGCTTCAGTTAAGCTGGAGAATCTCACGCAGCCAAAATGACGATTGTCAGTAACGGTGTTCAGCCTTTTATTGTTCAAACCGGAGTCGGACACTGATGGAGAGACTCAGGAAGAAGATACAACGTTTAGAATGCAACTGGACGTTTCTGAATGGTTAGTGGATAAATTTATGTAGTTGCTATGGAGTTGATTCAACTCATCGACTAGCATGTGCCGTCATGTTAATCTTTTGTGCAAAACCCATATGAACGCCCACTATACATAGCGTGCCAATATTTTGGATGCAAACTGCTAATGACATTTGAATTGTTTAGATAGATATTATTTTTGTATGTGTTGCTGTTTGCTGGAAGTGTTTTCTCTATTATAATGCTCCACCATTGATTTTTCACATAAATGACAGAGCATTTAACAGAACAGGACGGAGTACCAAGAGAATCCATCATAGGTCTCTATGTGGGGATTAAGTTTGGGTTAAACTGCTTATTTCTATTCTGAGATGTACTTTCAGAACCTTTCTGGGTCATGTTTACGTGTGCATCAAGACAGTGGGTTGTCAGATCGAGGGTCTGTCACAGTCATAACACAAAAACACACACACTCTTGTGACCGCAAGTATGTGAGAGGATTGGCGACGTCTCCGCAGAGGTCACACCTCCCGCAGTGACAGTGTTAGCTGGAGAGTCGACGAGAGAATGAGTCAGTGAATGAGTGTAACGGGGTTGACTTCAGGGGGGAACACAGGCGCCCCTTCTCTAGTGATGCATTCAGTCGCAATGCTACAAATGGACATTGTCCTCAAGTACAACAGAAATGGATAAGAAAGATGTCATTTGAGGAAGTGTAGGTGTTTTTGTGATCGGCTCAGGGACCCTCAAATATGGGCTCCATTCAACTACTCAGGTCAAGTAACTTGGTATAAAAGCTCTGGAATAAACTCATTTTTATTTAAAAGTAACATGGCAACATGTTATTTGAAACTAAAAATAAATGTGGTATTTTGCAGAAAAATTAAGTTCTGAGGTGCTGAAAAAAATGCTACCCATCAAAGGGTTAAGATGCCATTTATGTATCTTCTAGTTTAGAACAGGTGAAGGACCTGTTATCTGTCTTATCTTGCCTCTCAAAGAAGATTGCACTATTGATCAGAAGTGGCCCACGCTGCCTGCCTCACTGTTGTTTTTATTCCATTCTTGGTAACAGAGTAACAGAGAGCCGAAGGACAACAGTGTTGCTTTGTGTAACGTCTCCATCTTGAGTTTTTCTAGGGTAGTACACTTTTAAAAATGTCTCCCTTTTCACATGTGCTCAGATGTATATGTCACATGACAAGGATAATCATTGTATCTGCATAATCTGAATAAAATATCTGTCTTTCTGCCCATGATAAGAGATGTTCTCTGATAAGAGTCATTTTGAGTGTGCAAAGTAGAGAACATTCTGGAAGGGTTTAAAGGAGTAAATACAATTACCATGTTGTAGGCTATTATATTTATTTACTTGAACTATTTTTATTCATTTGAACTATTTGTAGGCCAATTCAGATTGTATTATTTTTAGATTTTTTTTCATCTAAAAGAGTTAATTATGTTAAAGGTACACTATGTAACTTTTTGTTCAAAATTAATTACATTTAAATAAACGGTTATTTACGGGAGTGACAACCGCATTCTATAACCGAACTCACACCCGTAAATTTTCAGAACTCACCACCGCATTCTCGGAATATTCGCGCTGTGTGAGCGGAACCGCACTGGAAAACTAGTTATCTGTCACGTCATACAGTGCGAGAGAGCCGGTGTTTTGTGTGTGGTTTCGCTTTCGGTAACTTGCAGTTACAGAGATATGAGCTGTGAGTCATCTTAAGGTGTTAGATCCAATCACTGTTCTCCACAGGAGCGGCTTTCAAATGCCGTGTCATGCGTGAGACGTTGCAAAGGACATGACACGCGAGTGCAACACAAAGGTTAAACACTCCGGCTATGGCCAGTTTATATGCTGCTGTTGGTTAATGAAGTTTTGATGGTTGAACTCGCGGTTCAATTGGTTTCTTGTCATGTCAAAAGTGATAAGACTTTTCAGTTTTATGGACGTCGCCATCTTTAATATTACGTTGGTCACTGTCGTTATGGTTACTAGTAAGAGAATACGGGCTTGACTCTCGTTGCACGTTCATACAGACAGTGTTCCAGACGCTACTGTAAGCTGCTGTGTGATCGGGACATTTCGAGACTAACACCTGTAAGTAAATGCGGTTGTCAATCCCAAAAACTGACAGTGTGAACGTGGCCTGTGTGTTATATTTTAAACCAAGGGATGGTTTTCGCGGGAAATAGAGTTGCTCCGGTTACTTTGACTTGTGTATGTTGTGGGAGTGGCATAGGTTAGTTGTTATGAGCGAGAAAGGTTGATATGTGTTGAAATGCAGCTAAATATCGAAACTCTGGGAATCACCTGTTGTTGTTTTTTTGTTTAGTTTTTTTTTTAAACACCAAACAGAGGAGAGTCTGCTGGCAAAAAGAACGCGACAGAGTAATAAAACCAGAATCAAGATTGCTTAGCTTTTCATAGATTTTGAGAACTGAGGGACTGGAAATATAAACATAACAAGGAAAATGTCATTTTTATTACTACTCAACAGGTGAGTAAGATATTTTATTGAAGAGATAAATTGCCATATGTAGCTCTCTAACAGAGATTGTGAAGCATTATCTATTGTGAAGGGTCATTTCATTATGGTTGTTGTAGTAGCGCTGTAATAGAATTTATTTTCCAGGAAGTACCTTGTCTATTAAAGGTGCTCTATGTAAGTTTTTGACTGTACTAAAGCATAAAAATATCACAATATGTTTGCAGATATTTATTAAACATGCTGAGTTCACATACTCGTTTCTCTGAAAACCATTGCTACAGCCAGTTATTTTACTTTGAAATTTGCGTTCCGTGTCGTAATTTCTGTTTTTGTTTTGGTCTGTGCAAGACCTCAGGTTGCCAGTTTACCCAATAGTATTTTGCCACCCCGGGTTGCCAGTTGGCAGAAAACACATGCAGCAAATTGCAGCCATGGAAGCCAGCGAACAAACTGGGTCAGAGATCGCAGATTCTACCCGATCTAAAAAGCCTCAGCATCCATCTAAAAATCTCTATGAACGGGAGCATATTGAAACACGGTATCAACTCATCATAAATCAATAAATCAACTAATTATCTTAGTGTGTAAGTCTCCTCACCTTCCAATGTAAATTGAGCTCGCTTCTGTTGCTTGTCTTCAAACTGGCAACCCGCGAGAGCGTCAAGTCGGGCAAACTGCAGTACCCATTTCAACCACTAGCTGTCATTCTTACATATTGCACCTTTAATGTTAGTACAGTAACATCTTCAACTAGTCAGCTTGATATGAAGACTTCAGTTGCAAAAGCCTCTAAGTCCATCTGACGTTTTTCTTTAAAATTAGCATTTTTATCAGGCTCCTAAGCATTGGTAAGTAGGCTACGTGTTGTGCTGAATTTCGACCCCCTGCCAGATTATTACCCTTCTAGTATTGGTAGGTTTATGAGTAGGTGTGAAGGAGGGGTTAGGATTAGGAGTGGGGTTAAGATTAGGCAATGAGGTAGTGACTTAAACGAGGGGGGGTAGTAATTTGGCAGGGGGTCGAAATTCGGCACAACACCTGTACTTCTGAATGGGCTGAAGCTGGGATTTAGCGGGTTTAAAGTGAAAGAATTTGATGTGTGGAGGGCATTCACTCAGTATCATCTCATTTTTGCCTGAGGTGGCTTTTAGGGGCTTTTGCAATGGATGTCTTCACATCCTTTCCATCTAAACTGGTTTTTGTAAAAGTGAATGTTTAATGAGCAGTAGGATAATCTCAAAAATATTCAAATCATCTTTGTCAGTCGACCTTTATTTGTTTTTTAATTAATTCACAACTGTGAATGTAATTTCTAAGCCATGCTAAAAATGTATGTGTGGAAATATACATTCTCACATGTAGTGCCATGTACTATGTATATGTTTGGATAGCACACATAAAAGCTCTTTATGTAGAGTCATTGCTGGTTCTTTAATGAGGTGACTTCCATTAAAACATGAGGATAAAGCTCAAACCAGTCAGTGCAGTTTAGGGTATGTAGCAAGATTTTGACAATGAGAACAACAGCATGAAATAAATAAATAAATAAATAAATACAGTCTTTCATCAAACATCTCTCAATGTTACATACATCATGTGTGAGCCGAATAAATAAACCGATTCAAAATACAAACATGTTAATAAATACCAACAACAAAGACACACTAGCAAGAGGGGAAAAGTTGGATTGTTATCAACAAATAACAAATGACAAATGACCTTTGCATGTGGTGGGCTGTAGAGATACAAAATAAAGCTATATAATATAATGAAAACCATAGAAACCAAGAAAAATATGAACCATCTGTGATCTGGAAGGATGAACCGAGACCTTGTGCTTGAAACACTTTAAGCAAAACTGTCTCAAAATATTTGGGCAACTGTGAATGTGGATCAGAACTGATGTTGATTTTTGAACCAAACCTCATTTACAACAGGGCAAATGTGTGTGTATAAACAAGCCTGTGTGAATTATTGCATGTGTATGTGTGTGTAAGAGATTACAAAGATGATCTAGCTATGATTATTTTGGCTGCTGATCACGTTTCCGCCTGGAGGGGCAATATGTATCGAATCCAGGATTGGCCGCAACACCTGACCAAATGGCCTGAGAGAGAAAGAGAGAGCATTTAGTACTGTGAAAACTGTGAAAACAACACGGATCTTCTTACATAAATTTTCAGCATTGGAACTGTGACAGTTGAAAATGAGAGAACATCATAGTTATACATTGACAAATGGGAGAATCTCACAAAAACATGGTCCAGGTCACATTTCACTACAAAATCAAAAGAAATTGAAGACTATTTTTAGGACCATTTAATGGTTACTACACCCAAAAAATAAACATTTTATCATTTAAGATCCAAAATGTTAAATATAAAAAGAAAATGCATTTTGAAAAATGACTTTTTGTCCATACAATTAAAGTAAGTGGAATCCAATGTCATTTTGTAATTTTTTTTATTTTTTTTTTGACAATCGTATGGACAAAAACATTATTCAATATACTGGTTGTGTTTCACGGAATAAAATTCATACATCTTTGAAACAACAGAGAGTGTCTCTTTAATTTTTGGCAATAGATGCTATTTACTAAGTGAATGCTCGTTCGCAGTTTATTTCCACTTTTAGAACATTATTTTCATTTTTATTGAAAATAAACGCAAGCTCGGCAAAAGGCGGATTTGAACCCGTGTCTGCGAGCCTTACTCGCTACTGCTGCGCCATTGAAAACGTTGAATACTGCGCGTCCTTTTTAAACTTGAGTGGCCCAACCAGACATTGATGGGCAGAACTAGTGTAAACAGCGTTTGCCAACAAGGGACACTATTTGCACTTAGTGTAAATAGACACTCTGTTAAAAAAAATTTTGCCATATTTTCTGTACATTTAAAGAGTTAGTTCGCCCAAAAATGAAAATTGTCATTAATTACTCACCCTCATGTCGTTCCAAACCTATAAGACCTTCGTTCGAGAATACTTTTTGTGTGCAAAAAACAAAAATAACAACTTTATTGAACAGTTTCTTCCATGTCAGTCTCTTACACTGTTTACGTAGTAGCACTTTCGGGTTCTACGTCAGAATGCCAGCTAAAATAAAGTCATAAGTCATTTATAATAAAGTTTAGTAAAGTCGACTTTAATAAATATAGTCGCTATTTTTGTTTTTGCACACAAAAAGTATTCTCGTCGCTTCATAACATTAAGGTTGCACCACTGTAGTCACATTAACTATTTTAATAATGTTTTTACTACCTTTCTGGGCTTTGAAAGTGGTAATTGCGTTGCAGTCTTATCGGAGGCAAAAAGCTCACAGATTTCATCAAAAATATCTTAATTTGTGTTCTGAAAATGAACGAATGTCTTACGGGTGTGGAACAACATGAGGGTGAGTAATTAATGACAGAATTTTCATTTTTGGGTGACCGGCGGGGCGGGGGGGTTTATATGCTTTGAGGTCAAACATGGATATGAAAAACCTTTTTGTATAGTTTCTAGGAATGCTCCAAATGATCGGCCACTTATTCGAAAATGTTGTCAATTACTTCCTTTGATTCTATACGTGGTCTCTTATTTAAGAAAAATAAAGATTTCTTTTTCTGTTTGAAATCTTGTTTCTTGTTACTGTCCCAAACAGAAACAAGATTATTTTCTTACCCCATTGGCAGATAATTCAGCTTGTTTTAAGCAAAAACTCACTTCATTTTGATTTTATTTTCCAGAAAACAAGAAAAAAATATTTTGTCATCTAGTAAAAGCATCTTGATTTGGGGAACCACTGACTTAAACCCTTTTTATACTTTTGTTAAACTGTATTTTTCCCCCCCACCTTAGACAATAAAGACAGATCTCAAGCTGTTTATTTATTTCCTGTATGTAGTTTCTGTATACTTTCCTATGGTGGAAGTGGAAATAAAAATAACCCTGAAAATCTTGAAATATGTAAGCATGTCTGAGCGACTTGATGTTTAGCATACTCACGTGGAGAGCACTTCAGAGGGTAGATCTGTGATATAGGAGGGAATTTTATTGCCAGTGAGAAACTGGGCCACCTCATTAGTGAACGTGTTACAGTTGTGTTCAAACAATCTGTACTTGTCACCACTGTAGAGAGAGACCAAACCAGAAAAAGAGGCTTATGAATTCAGGCAATGCATGTAAAGCACATGTTTATACACCACAAAGACTTATAAGGACTTTAAACTGGAAGACAGGAATTCCTTGTTTTATTTTCAGTAATAAACAATAGTCAAAAACACACTCACCTATATGTTGTCTCTCCAAGTGAGGACAGGTAATCCATAAAGATCTCCTCTGTCACCTCTGTATTTCCCAGTTCCACCACTGTGTCTGGAGGTCCGAGCATCGTCCCGCCCTGTAAACACATGCATACACTATGGCACATACTGCAGCCGCCCCAGAACAAATGTACCTCTTAAGAACAATTATGTTCCAAGGCCAATCTCAACAACCCAAAAATAAACGGACAAAAACAATGTGCTGTTCAAAGCTCCACTTGGACAAGCACAATACAGAGTACATTAAGCATATTTGCGGGTGACGTTTAAGTGCTTGTCCTATCTTGAGTACTGAAAGTGTTGCAGTGGGTTGTGATTTTACCGGTGGGCAACTAGAGATCCCAGCACCACCATAGAAAAATTCCTCTCCGTAGACCACTATAGATGTGTGCCTGTGTTGACATAATATAACAGGAAATGCATATGGTTAAAACATATTAATATTATAGATATTAGATAATAATATATTTATTTGTATAGCATTTTTCATACATGAAATGCAGCTCAAAGCACTTCACAAGCATAAAAAATTGAAATTTTAAAAAGATATTACATAAATATTACATAATTATATGTTTAACTTGTTTATAGATAAAGGATTTTAACCATAATCTTTTATAGGCAGAATATTAAGTAACAGAGATTCACTTACCAAATCCCATCAAGCTGTTTTCCTGTAAGAAAGAATATATTTTAGAAATAATTTATTATTATATGATAAATATTATTTTTATTAGATATAATACATTTTATTAGACATATTACAGTTACAATTTTATTATATTTATATTATTAAAATATAATAGTAGGACTGTTATGGTTTGACCCATTTAAAGATTTATTTTCAATCTAAAGAACCTTAACTAACCAGTGCTATAGCATGTGACACGATTAATTAACATAAAGAACATCATGTTCCAGAACAATTTGTTCTTTTTGTTATTAATAAATAATGCTAGATAACGGAGATAAACAGATCAGCGGGTCTCGTTGTGAATATACCTCTTAAGGTTATGTGAATAAAAGATTTTGTTGATAAAAGTGATTTCATTGATCATTTGTAACGCGAATTTATATATCCTAGAACAGCGAAGGCTTTTCTTAAATATTTATAAGCAAAGCCATCGCCATTGGATGGTAAAACGGCAACGTCAGTACTACCTCATTAATAATCAAACACTAAGTCTTCGCCATTGGAAGGTTACCAAGTAACGGTGGCATTACCTAATTAATATTCATTAGCCAATATTTCTCATTGGATGGTGACCAGGCAACGAAGCAAGATAGAAGTAATATATATGAGCGAACCCTTCTTCATGGTAGAATTGGAAATTTCTCGGCCCTCACCAATGTAACGGTAAAGATATACTACATCACTCACCCAGCATTATCGGACTGAGCTGTCTGGCCATTCCCCTCGACAAATCATAAATGAAAAGCTGCACTCCAAACGTCGAGTTGTGCTGATCCATGTTTGTGATGGTGGCTAAATGCGGCTGACTAGCCTGTCTGCGGGTATCCTGCAGCTCTTGCGTTATTATACGGCCTTAAGATTCTCAAATGGTCACGACAGTCTGATATCTGAGTTTTGAAATTCTTGAAATACTGTAGCTATATCGGACTTTTTCAGAATTAATGGCATTAGGAGGGTTTGAGTAAAAAAAAAACATTCAAAAGGATAGCAAGATAAATAGGTTATGTCCTTCCAAGTCGCCAATGAAGAAGCGTATTAATTCAACGGCACGACAGCGCCATCTATTGTATGTGCAAGCGATTACCTCACGACATAACCATATGCCCCCGAAAAATAAATGTACCTAAAAATTGGTTTTACCATTACAAAAGTCAGTTGGTTGGCACTTCTCTCACCTCATTCCTTTTATTGCTGAATTTCTTCATCCATATGAGTTACAAAATGAGACTCATGAAGACGATGCAAGTAAATATTTACACAACTTCTTATTGTTTGTATATGTCCAGTTTGACAAATCGTTACTGTTTTATTCTTCCTGACTGTTGAAGTTGAAAAGATCAGAGAATAAATGACCCAAAGCCTCTTGAAAAACTCGTAACGTAAGATTTTTTTTTTAAGAAAAAAGTTATCTATCTATCTATCTATCTATCCACCCAAAGGAGTTGCATCTTATTGAGCATCTTTAAATTTAAAAAGATGTATATCCAAAAATGAGATTAACATTTAATTTTGAAATGAAATTCTGTGTGGGAACCAAGCAGTAAATTTGGCATAGCCTATAGTTAATTATCTATATATCTTCATGGTTTTGAATTCAGGACCAGATTCAGTAGGCTACCCAACTTATTTATAACACGGCAAGCAGGTAAACCCAGAATATGAACGCAACGCAACGCAAAAAAAAAAAAAAAAAAAGTTACACGCTATATAGAAACCCGTTATAAAAATAAAAAAAACGTTGCTTAATACAACGACAGAGATATTGTTTGTATTCGGTGCTCATCTGCTTTCCTGTATACAGTATAACGTACCTATCCATGCATCAAAAAGATGATGTAGCCATAATGAATTTGGTTCTCCGATACTGTCTTAATACTTTAAGCGTTCTCTTAATAACGCTTTTCTGAGTGAAAATGCTTAACGTATAACTTTGGGCGCTGCTTTTATATTCCGGGCTCGTCTGCTTGCCTGCAAATAGTATGCATTATCAATAAGTTGTATGCTTAATTTATCCTTCACTTTCACTGTCTCTGTGCATCAATTACACATTCTCACTTTTTCTGCGTTGATTGTTGGGGAATATTAACGGAATTCTGTCGATTTGATTTAAATTTGCTAAATACATCGAATAAACCAAAACCGTGATCAGCACGAAAGGGGTGCGAGGTGTGTAGAACTGTAAATGATGGGCGCTGGAATTCTCTGGAAATCTGCGGAACTTTCTGTGGAATTCTACTGGCGCAGATTCCGGGAAGGACTCATTATCGCTGTTATTCAGCGTGTTTCTCGGAAAACACTATTAAAGTACTTTCATTATGTTCTAGGTGTATGTGTAGATCACGTTTCATATACAGGGCTTTACATCAGCCTCTGCAATGACCCGGTATTCTCGTGTAGCTCAAAAGTGACTCATCGTACTAATACGTTTTTATCGCTCAGAGAGAGACCACCTTTTCCCGTCTTTCATTTCCATTTCTTGGCAAAAACAGTCGCGCTCCTTCCTCAACGCGCGCGAACTCTCGTGGCTACTCGCGCTCGGTGCAGCGCTAAAGGGACGAACCGAGTTTGGCAAGCCAAGTTAACATTTATTCTTTAAAAATTAAATTTCTGTCATCATTTACTGACCCTCATGTCGTTCCAAACCGCAAAACTTTCATTCATCTTTTAAACACAAATGAAGATATTTTAATGAAATCTGAGAGATTTCTGCCCCTCCATTGAGTGCATGCAACTTTGACACTTTAAAAAGTTCGTAAAGAAATCGTAAAACTAATCCATATGTCCAAATTTCCTGAAGATACACAATCGTTTTATATGAGAAACATATTGAATTTAGGCTTTTATTCACATATAAACATTCATCAACTTACACATCAGAAATGTTAAACAGAAGCTAGCATGCTTGCTTGACGTGGGAGAACCAATGAGGTTAATTCTCGTGTGTTACGCACAAAAACCAATGAGGTTTGTTCTCATGCTTCAAGCAAGTAGGCTTGAGCTACTGTTTATAAGCTACTATTTATATGTGAATATAAGCCTAAATTCAATCTGTTCATCAAAGTGATCAAGTTTCTTTAGAACATTTGGACGATTCATATGGATTAGTTTTACGATCTCTTTATGAACTTTTGGAAGCAACAAAGTGGTAGCTGCATGGACTCAGTGGAGGGACAGAAACCTTTCAGATTTCATTTTAAATATCTTCATTTGTGTTTCGACGATGAATGAAAATCTTGAAACAACATGAAGGTGTGATGACATTTTTTTTTTTTTTTTTTGGTGAAATAACCCTTTAAAACTAAACTATGTCATGTTACTTGATTTTTTTGAGTACTAGTTAAAATTTTATCAAATGTAAGCTGATCTACAAAATGCATAAATGTAATATACTAGTAGGCTACTAATTTCCTTATTCCAGTAGTGTCAAATAACTATTCTATTGTTATTGGTAATAAAGTGCAATTTTTTGCTATTGTATTCTATGGGGATCTGTGGTTCAGACGTCAACTATTTAGTAAGTACCGATTGTTGCTGGTACCTCTTCCAGTTGAATTAGTAACTAGTTAGGGTTCCTAGTTATACTTATTCTTTAGTTATTAGTAAATATTAAGATATATC
Organism: Hypophthalmichthys molitrix; assembly: GCA_037950675.1. NCBI lineage: Eukaryota > Metazoa > Chordata > Actinopteri > Cypriniformes > Xenocyprididae > Hypophthalmichthys > Hypophthalmichthys molitrix. Next base: position 18,184,717 of record CM075494.1, on the reverse strand, counting down.
ATAGTTTTCCAGTTGAATAAACTATAGTACCTTTATTAGGCAATTCAATGCATACCATTTTTTAGTAAAACATTTTTTAATCTTTGTAGTAAATTTTTTATAATTTGAAATAAAGTCTCCTCAAGTCTACTCATTACATGTGACAAGTAAAAAAGCCATTGGAACTACTGAAATAAGAACTAGTACCTATCTAATAGCAAAGTCCTTTTAAGACAAGTCATTTCACTCGGCGGCCATCTTTGAAACACCTCTCAGGCATTTGAGTGCAGCTCCTATCTCCAAGCTTTCAATTAAATTTCATATTTGAAATCACCAATGAAATCTGACAACAACTGTCTCATAAATTTAACGGTATTTTTCAGGCTGGATCAACCTAATGCGCATGCGCAGTCCTAAATGCGGATCTCTTGTGCCTCATTTCGGAGGCGCGCGTCTGACTGTTTCTACAGACCTTATGTAGCCCCGCCCCTTTTCAGCGCTGCGCTCGTTATCTTTTGTCTTCCGGTTTGTAATTCCACAGCAATCTTACGTATTTATGAATGAACTGCTCATTTTAAAATCTTCCCGGTCTACTGACATTTGTTAAGACATCTGCTTTAAACATTACAATGCTCACGATAACTTTTATTAACTCTACAACAAGTAAATCCACTTCACCAGCTAAATATTCTTTGACAGCGATGCCATAGAAATATACAGGGCTACCGCAAAAACGGAAGTTCAAAGACAATATTTTAAAGATGGCGGCGTGCTTGTTTCTCTGACGCATAAGGTCTATAGAAACCAGAGCTTCTAATGGCAGCTGCAGTGACGCGATGACTTTACCAATCAGCGAATGGCTCTTATTTAGAAGGCTGGACTTATTCCACCATATTGCGCGTTGCACTTTTTCCCATTCGTAATAATACGAGTGACGCATCTTGTGTTATTCTATAGTCTTTGCTAATAGTTACCAGTAACAAGAAATATGTAGCCTGCTGCTAACTAATGAACATGACCTTGTGAAACTGACAGTGAGACAAGCCACTGTTAGATTGTTAATCTGAATTTTTTTAAATACTAAAATATTGCCAAAAAAAAAAAAATGGTTACTTGTTAGAAGAATAAATGTTAACACTGCTTGCCATAGACGGAGAAGTGGGTGGGGGCGCGCGCGTAGAGCGTGCACGCGCCAAGCCAAGCCAGTGCGTGCATGTGTCGCAGATTTTAAAACTCAGAAAGAGCTGGAACAGCGGCAGACCTGAGGGTGCACCAAGAGTACCAGTGGGTTTACATCCTAAAAAAAAACACTCTCAGAGTCTACGCAGTATAGTTAAACGACATTTTATCCCCTGAAGAGGAAAAACAGGAGAGATTAGAAACTATATTTGCTGCACTGGATGATCTCATTAACATGGAGCTGTCATCAATAGGAGAGCAAGTGTTTGCTGTGGAGGCAATAACGAAGAAGAGGGTAAGAAAGGTAAGGACGTTGCTGTGCGTATAAAAAAAATGCATTTCGTTCATTTGCTTTAATGCAATATATTCTGCACGCAACATTCACTTTCTGTTTTGAAATGATTAATACCCACAAAGTCCGCACAGTTTTCTTTTGTTGCTAGTTCTGGAATGACTCATGAGTGAATAACACCTAAGCTTGCGTAACATTTCGGAACTTTTTTGTTGCATGACTTTTCGTGTGCAAAACATTGCGGTTAATCTCCAAAGTTTGTGGATTTTTATAACGGCTCGCTCTTGAATTGCGAGCGCTATAGATGGACGGGGGGTGTGTGAGAACAGCGCGTGTGTCATCATCGCCATCAATGCGCGTTTTGCTCAGAAAATCGCCGCGTTTCGGAGCTACGCAGTTTATTTATACGGGTGCAGGGTCAGGGATGATACGTGTAGCATCCGCGCAGTTGTCAAAATAATCGGACCAGTTAAGAACAACTGCAGAATAAACAAGATTAAAGAAATTTAAATAGCGATAAATAAAATAGGTCATGTTTATTAATAGAGCACGCACGAGCAAGTATCTCTTTGGTATGTGTTTTTTATTTATTATTTTGTGTGGTATACAGGCAGATGTTGTAATGTACAGTAATAGCTAGTGATGGTGATGACTAACGCTCTATGTGCACGCGGGTTTCGTTTCATACGCTCGAGCATGACGGGGGAAAGACCTTCGCCGCTCCACACGTTGCACGAAACGAGTTGTTTACGCGTTTCCATGGCCCCACCTATTTCCATCCCATGAATGTTCCTGAAACTGTTTTTTTTTTTTTTTTTATGGAACTCACGAGCTCACCCCTCTGTGACATCACACACCGTAACAGTAGCGAGCGCAGCGCCGTTTTCATCCTGCATAATCTTCCATGTCAAAATACTACTGAGTGTTGACATCTTAAAGAGACAGGCATGCTTATTCAAAAAATCTGTGGGATGTTTTTATCAAGGATTTGCTGAGAACAGAATGGTGGAGTTTTTCTTCCTCTGAACTTTAAAACTGAATGTGACTCCTTTTCGTTCTCTCTCATTTTAGGGAAATGTGGAATATCTGCTAAAGTGGCAAGGATGGTCGCCTAAGTAAGTTCTCATATTGGTCATTTTATCAAAGACCATATGACCTAAAACTGTCACATGTGCGTGAATCCCACAACATGTCAAGTTCACATATGGAAGCTTGTTTCTGCCACGGAATTTAAAAAAATGTAAAAGATAAATGGAATTGTGACATAAAAAGTTGCAATTTTCTCAGAATTACGAGATATAAACTCGCAATTGCGAAAAAGTATTTTATTAAAGATTAATTAAAAGAATTGCAAGTTAATATCTTGCAATTTAGACTTTATAACTCGCAGGTGCGTGTTTATATCTTGATATTTTGACTTTATAATTCACAATCGCGAGTTTATATCTCGCAATTCTGACTACTCTCAAAATTGAGATAAACACGCAATTACGAGTTATAAAGTCCTATTCTGAGGAAAAAAGTCAGCTCACAATTCTGACATTTTCTTACAATTGTGGGTTTATATCCTGCAATTCTGACTTCTTTTCTCAGAATCGTGAGATATAAACTCACAATTTTACAATTGCTTGTTATAATGTCAGAATAAATAGTTGCAATTACCTTTTTTTTTATTCAGTGGCAGAAACAAGCTTTCATTACATTTCACCCCTAAAAAGATTAAATTATAAATTAGAAAATTAGTATAACACAGTTCGTATATACGGGAAGAAGGAGGCGGGAACCGGCCAACGTTCAACACAATTTAATATATAAAATAAACAAATACAAAACGAAAGTAACATAATATAACAAAACCATAAAATAAAATCCAGGCCTGGTCCTCTCTCGTCTTTCACTGTCGTCGCTCCCCTTTTATGCTTCCGGAGCTCCTCCGTGAGAGATTCGAGGCCGGTGCAACGCGCAGCTGACGCTCGTTATCACTCGCGTCACCGGCCTCGCGCCGTTCCCTCACGGCTCTCGCCCGCCCTGCTCGTCACAATTAGATTTTGGATAAAACACAGCATCATATTATTTTCTCTCATGTGACATATTTTATCGCTGAATCTCTCGAAACTTGTCAAGAAGAAGACCTGATTATTTAACACCAAAATCAAAGAAAGAAAATGTTGCAATGCTCATTTCTTTCTTTTGAGTTTTGGGTGAAATATGACCCAAGTTTGTTCTTGACAAGTTTCATGAAATTCACCCATGCCATAAAAGATATCACACAAGAGAAGACAACGGGATGCTGTGTTTAAAGTAATTTATTGGTTTTTCAAATAAAACGTAGCCCTGAACTATTTTAACTGAACATTATTAGACAAAATTACTGTAGATTTTACATCTTAAATCTGAGCAAAAAATAATAATCTGTGTTTGAAACTGTTTCGGCCATGTTCTGCTCCAATGATTTGTTTGGAACTGTCTGTGTGAATGTCAGGTACAGCACCTGGGAACCAGAGGACAACATATTGGACCCTCGTCTTGTCCTCGCCTACGAAGAAAAGTAAGTCACGCTCTGGGAACCTTCAGTTACTGATGTGGATATGAATAGGCTGGAGGCAATGGGATGTTTTTTTCCTTTCCATCTCCCCATTCCTTAGCATATCTCTCTCTTTCTAACAGAGAGGAGAAGGACAGAGCTCTGGCTTATAAGAGGAAAGGCCTGAGACCACGTCGAGTTATCCTGAGGGTATGAGTTAGCTTAATTATTTTCAAGTCCAGTTGCAGTTCATATGAAGAACTGAATTATGATGATTTTTTTTTAATCATAATGCACAAAATCAGATACACATAAAAAAAAAATCTGATTTATTTAAGTGTCCCAGAAGTGCTGGAGGATGTGAATTTTGGTGTTTGTGTCCATTATTGGTTACAGTGTCCAAATTTGGCATAGTATCCACAGAGATTTTTATTTGACTTTTTCTTCCTGACCTGGTCCAATACAATTTTTTGTAAATGCATCAACAGAGCCATCCAGATTTCAAGATAATGTATCACAGCATTTGCGAAGACACTTCAGTATTTCAGTATTTGTAACATTTGATAAATACAGCATAATCTCAACCTCCTAACAGAACATCTACCCTATGGACCTACGAAGTGCACACAAGGTTCCAGATAAACCAACCCCGAGAATCCGCCTGTCGCTCACCCGTTCCATGGGGACAGAAATAGACCAGAATGGGCGGCGCTGTAGAGAAGGCGTTGGCTATCGTATAGAAAAGCGCAAGAACAGGCAGTGCAGGTCCAAGCTCATAGAAGACATCAAACTATCCCAGCAACTAACCAGACATCCACTTCCATCAAAAGACTCTTCAGAGAAAGAGTGGAATGGAGACGAGGAAGATGAGCCAAAGAAAAAGGTCAAGAAGATGAGAAAAAATGAAGAAAACACAACAGAAGTCCACCAGGACATTCCAAGTGGTAGGTGTTGTGTGGTATCGATACAGCAACTGTTGCTAAGATACTCTGCATGGAACATATTCAGGGGTCATGAGGGCCGTTCTGAAGAATATTGCCAGATCTTTATGAATCACAGTGACAACTAACTAACACATGTTTGATGTGATTTAGAGAAATGTTATTGCATATGCTCAACTGTGAAGTAGTTCACCTGAAAATGACAATACACTAGATATAAGATAGGCCGTCAAACTCAAAAGACACAAAAGCATTGTAAGCTTAAGTACATTGTACAGACCATTGGTGCAAATAGTTTCTATGATCTATACGATGCTTTTGGGAAACACAACCCAGGTTGTTTTGCCCCCCCCCCTTTTTTTTTTTTTTTAGAACGAAGTCCATCCGACTCAGGCACTATATTCCTATTCTTCTGAAGTTATACTGTAGATTTGTGAGGAAAATCATCAAAAATCTTCCACACTGCAATAGATTTCGAATCCCTTTCGCATTCGGGTACATTTAAACTTGCTGTTGAAGACGCATCACGGCAGGTTTTTAAGTCCATGAAGATCACTGACATCAAACCTGGAATGACATATCTTTAGGCAACACGAAACGACTTGACGGTGACTAAATAATGACTAAACATTCAGTAACACTAACCATTCCTTGAAAGTTTATTCTGAGTTTCTGTCGCTTTCTGCCAGGTAAAGAGATGTCTGAGGGGTACAACTCTTCGACAGAACAGGAATCTGAAATTACCATCAAAGAAACTGAGAACTGCTCTTCCATTTTTGACCATGCTGAGAAGCCAAGCGAGGATACCTGTCCAGTTTTAGAAGCAACAGAAAACAGTACAATCTCCGACACACAAAAGAACGAGCCAGTCACAAACACTGCAGGGGGTGAGGACTCTGTACGGGTATCACATGACACAACAAACACTGACCAGTCACTATACAACAGTACCATGTCAGGAGTCGAGAAGGGTGTGTTTGACAAAGTACAGAACAGACCTTCGGTTATCGAGGTACATTTGAGCGCTAGATATGGACAGGAAGAGGTAAGAGAAACAGGTGAGGTAGACAGTTCAGAGGCCAAAGAAATGGAAATGATGGATACTGATGTCACAGCAGAATGCACAACAACATTACATGTCCCAATTGACCAATCGCAGACTTCTTCCACCACCACAGTGCATCCTGAGAAAGTCATTGTGACTCAGGTGACAATAAATTCCTTGACCGTGACATTTAAAGAGGCCATGACTGCAGAAGGCTTTTTCAGCAGCTATGGGCTCGAGGTCTAAACTGACAAAGGAACACAAGAACAACATTACAATAGATTAATGTACATTTAGTCAGGACCAATTGTACAACACAGTAGTGAAGCAGATATCGTCTAAGCAAGGTAAGGACACCTACAAGGCATTGTTTTCTTAAGTTTGTCCTTGTGTCAGTGTGGTAAAATAATCGTTGAAGGACGACATTTCTGATTATACTCAGTGATGCTGTATGCGAAGACTTTAAGCATGTTAAGCGAATCTTTATATCTGTACCACTACTTTTCCATCAGCAGCAGTCATTGCACTACAGTGAAAAGAAACCGTTTTTAAGTTCCGAATCGAAGACAAAACTACTGTTACATTGCCACTTTCTTCCTGTAACCAACCAGGTGGGAAAAGGAAAGGCCACCCTCCTTTGTTTCCATATCTGCGCCTGAGCTCTCTTCACTCTGTTCAGAGGCCTTTGTGCATTTTTAAAGAGACAGTATTGGTTTACATTCACAACAGCTACAGTGGACGCTTTTGTAGGGGTAGATCCTGTTCATCTGAACACGTGTTTTAGGTGTGCTTTTAGCATGGCAGAAATCAAAGCTGAGCCTAAATTACATGTTTTGGTTGTGATAGTTGAACATGGCTTGTCAGCTCTGTTGTTGCTCTCACGTGTGACAACTACACTGTTTTTTTGCTTGTATTTACAGCAAATAAATGGAAAAATAAAGTTGTGGGTGATTTTAATTAATTTGTGAGTAACACTTTGTGTGTTTAAGCCCATTTCTGCATCGGAGTAAAAAAATAGTTACATTGTGAGATATATACACTCACACTGAGATATAAGGTCGGAATTGCGGGATATGCAGTCAAGGCCAAAAACAAAGTTGTAATTACAGTAAAATAAGTTGCTATTGCAAAAGTCTCGCTGCGAGATCACATCACATTGTGATTTATCAAGTCGTTATGAGAAATAAAGTTGCAATTATTAGAAATAGTAATTGTAAGACAAAGCTGCCTTTTTTTTTTTTTTTTTTTTTAAATGGCAAGGCAGCTTTCATCAAGACCATTTAATATTAACCACTCAGAAAGACACAGTTTTGCCAGAAAATCTCTACAGTTCTTTTTATCACCTTTATCATCATTTGCAGGAGCAACAGGTTCTTTAGCATCATCCTGAACGTCAACTAGCAATGACAGCTGGCTGATGAGTCAACTATGACCAGCCTAACGGCACTTAACAAAACAAAACCAAATCCAAGAGCACTTCCATTCTGCCAAAAGAAAGAATATCTGTTTGAGCCATATGAAGAGAACGATTTAAGCAGAAAGGCAAGTGGTTAAAAATTGTAATCTTCAAATAATCCCCAATAATAAATGACCAATAAATTAAATTTATCTTAATTTTATTAAAAAAAAGTAAGAAGTCCACAGTTTGTGTTTCCTTTGTACAGTACAAAATATTCAAATTAAACTCCCAAAGTTCAGAGCAAAGAAAATTCTGGAAGTGGAGAAAAAGTAGGAGTGGTACTGAAGGATGAAAATTGTGAAATCAGTGGCCCGTCGCTCCTTCACCATTGTTTCACTGCACCATACAGTTCATATGTGAAACGCTGCTCAATATGACATTGGCGCGAGCAGATGAATTCCAGCACTACATCCAATGCACACATACACATTCGCACATACACACAAACTTTCATCCAACCTGTTCAGACACCTCCACTATCCAGTAAGTCTTTTAAGGAGTGCGCACACATTCTGAGGGCAGGTGTGTGCGTCCAAGAACTTGTCCTGTTGCAGAAGCAGTGATGTCCAATGGAATTTCCAATATGGCATGAAATAAGATCCATTGGGCAGCAGAGCGCACACCAAACCCGATCCCCCAACACTGTAATTTATATTATACTCAATAACCTAAATCTCCAGCTAGAGTAAAGGAATAGCTCCCCATTTTAATAGGTATTAACAAAAATATATTCTATGTGAACTGTAGCAGTCTCTGGGAACACACATGAACAAAATCCATCATGACAAAAAAAAAAGAAAAAAAAAAAAAAAGAAAAGCTAGAATAAATAAAATGCAAAACTCAAAATTTACAAGGAAGATATGCATGATGTTCAGATAATTATAATAACAATTTAGGCATCACAACGTTTGAAATGTTCCATATGACTGTAAAACACAACAGAGACTGGTACATTGTCAAATATATATAAAAAAAAGTCCTTAATCATTTGCACTTTAATTTTATACCACTTTTAAAATCTTAAAAAATATCTCTTGAAAAAGGAAAAGTACTCCCCTGGACCTGACATTGAAAATATTACTTGTGGTTTGTTCTCTGAGGCTGAGAAACAATCCTCAATTTGTACACAAATGGCAAAAGAAAAGAAAAAAAAAAAAACACCCCATACTTATTTGTCAAATAGTTGCTATTTCTCATAGGAGGATCCATCTTCATTTATGCTGGAAAAAACACTAAATTCATCTTTGCAGTATATAAAAAAAGCTAACACTGTCTCTGGTGAGGTTCTGTAAATTTCGTAATAACTATTTGAAGTCTAAAGGGTTAGATTCATGTTAATGCCAAGGTCCTGGCTACTAGGTGGAAGCATATCATTAGCTCCAGGTCCATGGAGTCCTGCCATGCCACTGAGCTGAGAAAGCATGGCATTCTGATCTGCACCAAATCCGCCTGGGTCTTTAGAGTTGTGCTGTGGCTGTTGGGGAGGTGGAGGAGGTGGCGCCATGCCTGAGTGATGCTGCTGAAGGTGGCTAGGATGCGGCGAACCCGTTTGGGTCTGAGGCGAGATGTGGTGGGGCGAGGGCTGTGGTTGCAGGCGTGGGGACGGACTTGAGTGAGGTGGCTGGGACTGGGGTCGTGGGGAAGGCTGAGGGGAACAAACCTGGTTGCTGAGGGAGGATGGGAGCTGTTGGCCCTGCAAGTGGGGCGACTGAGACATCTGTTGCTGCTGCGGGCTCATGGGGTTGTTCTGCTGTGCCGGTGAGGTGCCACTGAGATGATGTTGCTGCTGAAGCATACGCTGATGCAAGGCCTGTTGCAATAATGCCTGTGATGTCTGAAGACCGGGACCTCCTTGTGTGGGCTGTGGACCTCCTCCGGGCCCCATGTCGGCACCTTGTGATGCCGCATTCTGCTGCTGTTGCATCTGTAGCTGGTGTTGCTGTGCAAGTCTCTGTTTCAAGGCAGCTGCAGCTGCAGCTTGCTGTTGTGCATGGTTGCCTGGAAAACTCTGCTGCTGGCCAGGTTGCACCCCTTGTAGTGGTTGGCCTCCTGGTGGGACTTGCATGTTACCCTGCTGGCCTATGTACGCTTGCTGCTGTTGAAATGCGGCATGATTGCTCATTTGTTGCTGCTGCTGTTGCTGTTGCTGTTGTTGTTGTTGTTGCTGCTGCTGCTGAAACTGTAGTTGCCTTCTCATGACCAGCTCTCTAAACTGTGGATTCATGTTAGCCATGTTTGGAGCCCCCTGGCCCTGAATACCTTGCTGCTGCTGTTGTTGCTGCTGCTGTTGTTGCTGCTGCTGTTGTTGTTGCTGCTGCTGCTGCAAGGCAGTGACTTGCTGTTGCATTTGCTGCTGCTGTTGGAGCTGAGAAAGTTGAGTCTGCATGTTAACACCCTGTCCAAGGTGCATGCCAGGCTGGGGCACCCCAGTACTGACACCTACTGGTTGACCTCCCATAGGTCCTGGTCCTCCCTGTGGTCCAGGAGGGCCACCTGTGCCTCCTTTATACTTCTGAACCCGTTGCTTGATAAATGCTGCCATTAGTTGTGGATTAGACCGAAGAATGTTGAGGACTTGCTGCTGCTGTTGGGGAGAGCTTGGAGAATGCAGGGTCCGCAAAAGTTCATGCAGGGCTCCCTGGGGCAGATTGCCAGCTGCTGCCCCGCTTGCTACACCACTCTGCAGACCAGCCTGCACCATACTCATCAAGGCATTTCGATTTGGCATTTGGGATGCTTGCTGTTGTTGAATTTGTTGTTGCTGCTGCGGTTGGGGCTGCATTGCAACCATTCCCGGCTGAGCCATCAAGGCAGGTCTCTGCTGGGCTGGCATACCCTGCCCTGCCCACTGTTGCTGCTGAGGCTGAAGTGGTGGGTTCATTCTCGGCTGCTGTAGATGCATTTGTGGTGCCATCTGACCTTGCACACCTGCTTGTTGAGGCTGTTGCTGATGCTGCTGCTGCTGCATGGGCCCAGCTCCTACCATCATTCCCTGAGGTCCCTGCTGCTGCTCCATCTGCACCCTGTTCGCTGATGTTTGTGCCTGCGGGGCTAACCCTTGTGGCCCTACCATGCCAATACCAGGGTGGGCTACTCCCATTTGTCCCTGTGGCTGTTGGTGCTGTGGCATCATGCCAGCTTGCGCAGCCTGCCTTTGTAGCAACTGAACCTGTGCCATCTTTCGCTGTGCATCTGCCACTTGCTGAATCTTCATGGCTATCTCCACAGCTGCAGGCGGAGGACCTGAAGGTTGCTGTTGCTGTGACATGGATGCTGTGCCTGGGTTGCTAGGGAGTTGTGGAGGAGTCGCATGGCCAAGGCCTGGTTTACCCTGGGACTGTGGATTTGGGGAGGGACCTGTGGAATGGGGACCATATTGATTGTGTGGATGTGGGACTTGCCCCAAAGGTTGCTGAGGAACCATTTGGTGCTGTGGTGAGGTCATCATCCCGCCTGCACCTGGCATCTGCTGAAACTGGTGGTGGACGGGATGCTGAGGAGGCTGCTGGGGAGCTCCAGTTGGGACTCCACCCACACCAGGCTGGGGCAGAGACGTAAGGTTCGGTGTGAGCCCTGTGGGTGTCTGAGGCGTTGCAGGCTGCGTACCGACCGACGTTGGTGTGCTAGGACCTGTGGCCCCATTGTTACCAGGTGATGGAAGACCTCCAGGAGGCCCACCACCACATGGTGGTGGCTGCCCTGCACGCTGCATGGTAGCCATACGTCTACGCAGCATTTGCGCTTGCTGAAGCCTGTGTTGCAGCTGCTGCTGACGAAGCTTGTGCTTGATGTTGAGACAGAAGGGCACGGGACACTTGTTTTCCTGGCAGTGCTTGGCATGATAGCAACATAGCGCAATGAGTTGTTTACAGATGGGACAGCCACCATTGGTCTTGCGCTTGCAGCCTTTAGTATGTTGCACCACTCTCTTCATCTTCTGGCAAGATGGCAGAGAGCAATTAGCATTGCGACACTGGCATGCATGCACCAGAGATTGGATGCAGCGCTGGATACTGAGACGACGCGAGTCACCAGGGTTCTGAGTGGAAGCTGCAGCTTGGTTGTTGCTCTCATCATCAAGACCCAGTCCAAGTTTCTCCATCTTATGTTCATGGCCCTTGGTGTTGTAGCAAGTGATGCAAAGATCATAATCCTACAAAAGGAGGGGAAAAGATTTTTTTTTAAAAATGTGGTGTTTTATCCAATGTCAAACCCCACAATACAGTATTTTTTGAAACATCTTTACTGACAATCAAATTATCATACATCCCAACGGACATTTCTTACCTCACAAACAGTGCAGTGAAAGCGTGTCTCAACGTGATGCTTGCATTCATTGCACGTGTAGACAAAGCGGTCCTGGCTCTGATTGTGCAGTTCTACTAGCATACACATGGAGCTCCATTTGGCCCGCCTTAGCGAGCTGAATTCAAGGTGCTTGTCTCGTGCAAGTGTTAGGAAAGCATCTCGTCCATCCATTAGATCACAGGCCATCAGGGGATCAGGGTCCAAAATGGGTGGAAGGGAATTGGCAGAAGGGCCAGCGATGAGACGAATAACAAAGAAAACCTTGAAATTAAGCAAAATGTTGACATTTGTGAGTTCAGCCCAAACATGTAATGACAAAATACTTTTTGGGAGCTACATACCTCTTTGTGTTTCTCCATCGTGGCATAGAGTTTCTGGGAAAGATCATTAGAGACATTTGGCATGCCTGGTTTCTTTTTATTAGCCCGGCTCAAGCTGCTTTTGTTTTTGCTAGTCTTCTTGCTGTTCTTTTTTTTGGCATTCTTGCTGTCACCATTGGTCGCCTAGATGGTCAAAACACATTAACCTTAAGCATCAAGTTATAATAAAGTTTTAAGAATAAATGTTAAGTATTAAAGCAGCTGCACCTTAATGAACGCTACAATCTAGTTAAATACAAGTGAGGACAGTAGCTGGCTAAATACCCAAAGGATGTGCTCAGTTTCTCAAGATGTACTTTAAGGGTGTTTTAACACCTATAGATTGTTTGCTTTGTTCAAAAACAGGGACGTAATTTGTTACAATGTTGCAGTTTCTTCTTGGTTCAGTTCACTTTCACAAGGCAATGTTTCAAAGTGTACCAAAATGTGTTTATGCAAGTCACATGCGAGTAAAACGGTCCTCTTATTGGTCAGAGTTCACCTGTTTACGTTATGCTGCGTCATCCATCAAGATGGATTGACAAGTTCGCTCCGCTGGCTTATTGTGGCTTTAAATGAATGAGAATCAAGGCTTGGGAAGCAATTGTGCAATGCATGGAGAACAGCAATTACACAACATTTTAAGATGAAGAGGTGCTCTTTGGTTTTCAACCACAAAAACTCACAGAATCAGACACTGCAGCTTTTTATATAAATTTTATATAATTTTCCTTGTCAATTATGATACCGCTTGGTTTGTTGGATCAGATTGCTTTCTGACCTAAACCAAACAGCATCAGAGTTCATTTTCAATTGGGCTGAGACTACCTCGTTCAGGCAGTCTCGGAGCAATTGTTTTGAGGATCCGAGCACGATTGCAGTGTTCATATATACCTAAATGAACCAACTAAGGGCGAAAACACATCAGGTTCTGAAACAAACGGCAGTTGTGAAAACGCCCTAAAAGTTACTTAGTTTGTCGATGGTAGAAATGTTATGCCCAACAAATGTTTTTCTTTGGCACTTGAGTATGTTACAAATCTGGTCCATCACTTACATCAATGCTTTCACTAGAGGTGTTGTTCTCCTCTCTCTTCCGTTCTTCCTCCTCCTGTTCCAGCTCTTTAATACTCTCCTCCAAAACATTAGGCCAAAAATCACCCTCAAAATATGGGAGCTCCTTTGCACTGGTCAGACGATCTTCTGTTGCCTGCTTAAAAATGTCCTGGGTGAGGAGAAGCATGCAATAGTTAGTAAAGTACTAGAGGTACCAAGGAAAAGACTATTGTGCAGTATGCTGACTCAAGTCTAAACTTCTATGATTGTCAATCATAAGTGCAGCTGTCGCAGTACCTTGTAGTCATGTACAATTCTCTCAGCTACTGCTTTGTCAAGCATTTTCTTGTACCACTCTTGTAAGCGTTTAGGTTTGGGAATCTTCTGATCTGATGGGTGGCAGTGGAAGATGTAGTCGTCACCCTCGCTTGGTGGGCAAGCCCAGATGTGGCCAGTGACAAACCCCATTTTTTTAACGTACTCCAAGTATCCAATGAGGATCTCATGATAGACTCCTGTTCTCAGGTGACGGGGTTGGAAAAAGTGCACACTGTCTAAGTAGGAGATGTACACACGTCTGCATGGAAAGAGAAAGAGGGAGAGAGACAGAGGATATCGCTAGTTACTTGAGTTTCTCAGACCCCTTTGTAATGCCATCCACGTGCACGCGAGAGAAGATTCTGTGTGTGCTTGAAGATGTGTGACTGCGTCTTTGTTATTTTTAACCTTTGATTTGGCTGAGGGCAGTCGGAGCCGTATTCTTGCACATGCATTCCAAAAAAGCAGACATCTGTTCCGTCAATATCCTCGAATGCAAACAGAGCTTTTGTCCTGTACGGGAATGACTCTGACATCTCGCCATTATCAACAAACCTGTAATAGAAAGACAGTACATTTTTTAGATCTTTTCATGGTGAACATTAAAAAGACCACTTCTCAAAAAGCCTACTATAAAAGGAATGAGGTCTCAGAAATTTTTAATTAAGCAAGTATGAATATTTATCATTTTTTACAGTTATAGAATCAAAGATCCATGCTGTATATAATCCACTTTCTATCAGTATATAACAAACTTGGGTGTTGCAAGTGGGTTTTTTTTTGTTTTTTTGTTTTTTTTAATCTGCCTAAAGGCTTTCTGCACTGGAAGTGTTTTGCAGTGTCAAAGCATCCTGAAGTAATTCATTTTCAATTATGGCAATGCAATGTAGTTGTGTCCAAGTTAAAGTGAGTAAAAAGAGTTGTGTGACAGTGAGCTGCCTTCTCTGAGACATTGTAGTTGAGTCCAAGCAAGACAAAGATGTTAATGTTTAGTATGGAAAATCATTGGCATTACAAGAGTCTGATTCATGCATTGATAATCGTTCATGTTCTTCATGATGCAGTGCTGCAATTTTCCCCTCAACACTTTCCCCTCAAACTGATTTCTTGCCAAAAGAAAACTTTTTTTTTTCTTTTTCCTACAGGCAATGCATACGACTAGATTTTCAAAAGCTATGGCTCTCCAATAAGATGCACAGTTGTAATTGTTAACTAAAACAAACTAAAAAAAATTAAAATGTTTTGTTAATTGAAATAAAATTGAAATAAAATATTAATATTAGATGAAAAAAAAAAAAAAAAATCAACTTAAAAAGAAATGTTGCCTGAAATAAAAAAAATTAAAATAAATTAAAATTAAACAGAAATATTATTAAAAAAAACAAATAAAATGAACAACAAACAAAAACAAAAGTATAGAACAAAATGATTAAAACTGGAAATATAAAAATATGAAAAGCCAATTCAAAATATTAATAAATACTTTAATAGTATATACAGTACTAAAATAACACTGGTTAGGGCATTCAGTAGTATAAATACCTACTACAACCAACAATACAGCAACTTGATGACCTTCAATGACAAAATCATTGTGTGAACAAGTGTATTACCGCATGTAAGCTTATGGAACATTGTTGTTTTTCATAATAAATCACAATACTACTTCAAATCACAAAAAAATAAAGCAAATATTTCTTTGAAGGTTTTGGATTTTGGAACCGACAACATAAAATTCTGCACTGTCCCTCACCTGGACTTCATGCCAGGTTTGACCTCCACCACTTTATCAGAGACGTGGACCACACGGATGGTGACATCACCAGATTCTGGATGACTCTGACGCTTCAGATACTCATTCACTCGTGTCTCCAGGTAGTTACCAAGCTTTGTCTGAGGAAGCCCTGGGATAAAGAGAAAGAAGAGCAGGGAGTTTAAAATAATGCAAATATGGCATTTTACAACACAGCCTGACAATTCATTAGTATAAAACAGTACAACACTGACACATAATGTCACACTCAAGATCTGCCAGTATTTTTTTTTTTATTACTTGGCTCCCTGGAATACTTGATTCTGATTGGTTAAGCATGGCATTCTATAAGCAAAATCCATTTTTAAGGACAGCAGATTTGTAAAGCTCTTAAAAGCTCCCACTTACTCTTTGCAGAGTATTTATTCTCCTTCCTTGTTGCATTGGCTTTTTTCAGACAGCCCCCACAAACAAACCTGAATGGATGGGATTAAGACACAGAGGAATATTTGCTCTATTGATAAAATACGTAATAATAAAAATCATAAAATCAATCATACAGCTGAAAGATTTAAATAGCTTAAAAGTAGTAGACCAAACTAGTAATTACAAAGGACATCAAGTCGTCCTAAATCTTCCATGTTTGCATAGATTTTTTAATATGATCAATAAAAATAAATTATATATTACTCACATACACACACACTTGGTCCCAACCTAGCTAGACTCTACTTTTATAAAACTACAGCTAATTTGTTGTTTTATAAATGTTAATTTATTTAAAATGTCTTGCTTAAAACTGACAGTTTTAAACTGCATTTAATAGGATAAAACCCATGCAATGCTCATATAAAGATCAATAAAAAAGACTAACTTCTAAGAGTTTTTAAGCTCTATTTTGCAGTGAAAAGTGTCAAATAAAAGTGTGCTCAAATAAAACTAGCTTACCCTGACGGCCATATTGTCTCGTTGTGCAGAACGCATATCTGATGCATTTTTCGACCACAGTCGGCACATTCCAGCAGTCTGAGGAAGAAGGGTGGAAACAAAGGTCAGATGACAACAAATCCAAGCCGTGACTACAAGCAAACTGAGATGAGACAATCGGAGTGAGCAAATATGTGAAAAAGTAAACATACAGTTCAGGGTCGAGGGTGTCGTTCTTTTTCCTTTGAAACTGATCTTTATTGATGGACCTGAGGAGAGAAATCGAGAGAGAGAGAGAGAGGAGGAGGCCGCCCAATCGAGTGAGTCATGAGAATCAATGAATGAACACAACGGTATCAGATACTGAGGAATAACATCACGGCAATAACAATGAAGCAGAAGATCAAAACACAAATGTGTAGACGGGTTACTCACGTTTGAGGCTGGGTTGGATCGTCCCCCAGGGACACATTCTCCCCCTGGATTTCGTTGAAACACTTCTCACAGAAGTGGTACCTGTCAGCAAGAAGCCCATATTTGGGTGAACTAGACCGTTCGCCAAGAGCACAGCCAATCACAGTGAGGGCACGTGGAAGCAGCCACCAATCAGGGCAGGACAGGCCAGGAGACAGGCACACAGGAGAAGGCAGGTTCGTCGCCGGGAGCAGCCAATCATGAAGCAGGGTTTTTGTGTGGGCAGATTGATTGATTGGTTGCGTGTAAATTTCGGAGCGGATGATTGGTCACATCAAAGCAGGCCAATGCAGACATCACAAGCGTTAAAAAAGGAGGGAGAGAAAGGGGGGAGGAGGAGGGCAGAATGAATATTTTAAAAAAGTGTGAGAAACAAAATCGTTATGAGGGACAAAGAGCTAAGTGTTGGACAGGTGGAGGGGTGGGTCAGATGTAGAAGAAGAAAATGAAACTAAAAGAGAGAGAGCAGGAAGCCGAGGCAAAGCAGACGGGCTCCCTCACGTCCACTGAGCTCCAAAACAACCGTGACGCCCAGAGGAGCGAGGGACAACAATGGACAGAGTGAACGAGAAGAATGAGAACAGGAGCAACAGAGACCCATCATCCTTCCAGTGCATTTTAAAGAGGGTCTTAAGATTCATTACCAAAACAAAATGTGTGACAGATGAACAGTTAGTACACCCTGAAGTTGGCAGCATGAACTCTTGTGAAAGAAGTCTTAGCCTGAAAAAATTACGTTTGCGTTACGAGGTTCCACTGAAAAATGTTATAAAAACTGGGGTCCTCTACTTAATTTTGTCAAAAATACGCCGCTTATCTTTGTTGACTTATATATACATTTTTAATTATTCTATGGAGTCATTTGTTTATTCTTCCGTTTCATTCAAATGTCTTATTTTTTTTGTTTTATTTTTATTTATTTATTCTTTTTTTTTTTTTTCTGAAAATGTACTTAAGTTTTATTCTCCTCCTTGGGGGTGGGTGGGGGTTTAGGTTTCACTGAGGGTTGTGATTGTTCAATTTTGTGTCCACCCTTATTAGTTGTTAATAGAAAAAAAGAAAAGGAATGTAGAGATTCATTAATATTGTCGTTTTCTTTGTATATTCCAATAAATAAATAAATAAAATAAAAAGTCTTAGCCATTTTTCAGAAATTGACAGTATATTGAGAGTATATTTTACATAAAGACCATTAAGATTTGACATGATCATCATGTCAAATCTTTTGACATTTGCCTTTTTTTTTTTTTTATATATTTTAATAAACAATCCAAATTTATTTAATGTTAATTTACATTTTGATTATTATTAAAAAATGAAAGTTTGAAACAACACAATGTAATTGTTATAACTTTTTCATGTTTTACTAAAATATAATAAAAATATATAGCATAACTCTATCTTGTTTTGTTATAACTTTTATTTTTAATAGACTTTTAATAATTATCAAAATAATTTAAAATAATTTCATAACACTATCTTGTTTTTTGTTATAACCTTTTATTTTTAATAGACATTTAAAAATTGTCAAAATATTATAAAATAATGTTATGTTAAATTACATTATTTTGATTATTGTCATTACTACAACATTAGAAATAAAAATGTTATAATATAAAATAATGCAATGTTGTGTTATAATATAACCTTTTATTTTCAATGTTTTAATAATAATACAATTTTATTATCATTGGTGCCTTTATGTGGATTTAAATGAGATTTATTATTTTAATCCACATAAAGACAAATTATTTTATATATACACACACACACATATATACACTATAGTAGCATTAAAATAAGCAGCATTTTTATACAACAAAAGTAAGGACCATATTAACTAATGTAGCCAAATTAATACAAAAGCTTTTAATGCATTTATACGGAAACCTGATTCTGGTGAAAGATACAGCAAAACTCTTTTTCTTTCGCCTGGCAAAGACTAACATGTTGTAACTCAGAAAATTGGCAATGATTTTCACTAACACATTAGAGGAAGTGCACTGCAATAGTTTTGATGCTTCCTTCTTATTAGCACTTGTTTTGTGTGTGTGTGTGTTCGTTGCTACCAACTGAGGTAATCAACACAAATACTTGCCAACACACCTGCCAATACAAGTTAACTGTAAGAACATCAACAAAAACCTCAAAACAGAATTAGAGACAAAAATGCAGACCCTCTTTAAAATGGCCATTTAAAATCAGAAAAAGAGCAGAGATGTGAAATGTGGTCTATTTTGCCACCGAAAGTCAAATCAACAGGCCTGAATTTCAACAACACCCTGATGTGGGAAATATGTGCTCACAGCAGAACAGCGCTTACATTTTTACAAAGCACACGAAAACACAACTCTTACCACTTTAAAAATACTCACCTGAATCTTTTATCATACAAAATAACAATGTCTATCAAAGCTGAATATGTTTGTCTTTATATGATTATTAAAGTGTTCAGAAAACCAACAGCTTTCATAATACTTTCATAATTTCATTCTACCGCTGGGCTGCTTCACAGCAGCAGTTTTAATGCTGCCAGGCAACATGAAATAGATTTTAGGCTGAAATGCAAATGTGTGATATGCCTGATGAGGTCAGTCAATTACCCATCAGGCCACATTCACTATGATATAACTATTCTTATGAATATAATAACTTGCTTGAGTTTGTATGCATAAATATAGACCCAGTTTAAGTCGCTTTGAACTTTCAAGTGGTTATTCTTACTCTAACACAACTGAAAACTCAATATTTTAACGGCTACACTGCATAGTATTAAGATAAGGGTGTGAGTGATGGTGTATAGTGTGTGCAATACTGACCTGTTTTGGTAACTGAAGTACGCTGCATCTCGGGGGATGGTACACAGCTGTTTGCCATAGCAGCACAGAGTTTGAGGAGAAAACTCCAACTGAGAGATGGAAAAAGAGGGATAAAGGCATTAAAAGAAAGAAGTGGGGCAGCAAAATCATAAATAATGAAATTAATTATTAAGAAATTAAAGCAATAAACCACAATCCACCTCACAATGTAGTGCTTTTGTACATGGAAATAATAATATGACAAAAGATGACATTTATTGTTATTTAATAAAATAATAATAATACATTAAGGCAAGTATTAACTAGTGCTTGCTGGAAGAATCATTTTTTTTATTTCATAACAACAATAATTATATTTGGCATTAAATGGTAGTATATTACATGAATATAGTAATAATAATAATAATAATAATATTTAATTTAACATTTAATGCATTACTATTTTGCTTGCTGGAAGAATTACTGTTAATAATAATAATAATAATAATAATAAAACGATACTACTAATGATAGTTATATTAGTAAATATGTTTGATAATATTCTGACTAATGAAAACTGTATGGATTTTGTAAAAAGAATGTGGCTCAAAAACATAATCCACACAAACCTAAATAAAACATGTGATGCACAGACACACACAGCTCACCTTCCTTCCACAGCAGTACCCCATTTCCTGCATAACGGGGTCAATTTCCTGTTCAAACACCTCAGCCAGTTTGGAGCAGTATTTAAACACCCGTGACGTCTTCCTGTTATACAGCCAGGCGTTATTGAACATCAGCCACACGTCGTCCACGTACTGCCAGGGCTCCTGGTACTGACCCGTGTCCAGCTTACGCTTGATAGTGGACAAGTCCATGGGGTTTTTTACTATGTCAAAGTAGTCCTGGAGGACGGAGTCCAGAGCACAGTAAGCAGGATGAAGGACGAAGGCCATCATTGTCACCATCATCATCATCATCATCATGAGATGAAATGAAGTTCCAGTCAGAAGGAGCGATGGATGGTGGCCCGGCGGGTTGAGAATCAGGGGGAGAGAAGAGGGTGCAGGGGGACAATGTTGAGCGCTGTAGAAGAGGTTCACATGCACAAACAGAGAAAAACGTAACAGACTCCCACTGCCTCACTCAAATCTGTACCCTATTTCTCTCCTGTTCTCCCATACACACAAACAAAACACACAAATCTTTGGACCAGCGCCAATGACGGCAGACAAACTGGGGTGGGCAAAGATATTTGAACATAATATCAGATAGTAGTCTGAATCGCATTCAAAATGTCAAGAAATGCCTGGAAAATTATATTTTGCATAAAGAAAATTAAGCTAATTTTTAAGACCTGTAAGATTTTTGCATTGTCTTTATTTTCATGGCAATTAATTGACAGTTTAATTGGCTTTATTACAATCACAATTAAAGGGTAAGTTCACCTAAAAATGAAATTTCTGTCATTAATAACTCACCCTCATGTCGTTCCACACCCGTAAGATCTTCGTTCATCTTCAGAACACAAATTAAGATATTTTTGATGAAATCCGAGAGGTTTCTGAACCACATATAGGCAGCAACGTCATTTCACTTTTCAAGGCCCAGAAAGGTAGTAAAGACATTGTTAAAGTAGTCAACGTGACTACAGTGGTTCAACCTCAGTCTTCAAATCTTTTTGTGCGCAAAAACAGAACAAAAATAACGACTTTTCTCAACAACTTCTTTTCCTCTATGTCAGTCTCCTATGCAGTTTACGTTGTAGAGACACTAAAGTGCTTCCAGGTTCTACATCAGAACGCCGTCTCACTATTGGCCGGCTTCTGCGTCAGCATGGGAGACTGGCATGGAAGAGAATAAATTGTTGAATAAAGTTATTTTCTTTGTTTTGTTTTTGTGCACAAAAAGTATTCTCGTCACCTTATAACATCAAGGTTGAACCACTGTAGTCACGTGGACTATTTTAACGATGTCTTTGCTACCTTTCTAGGACTTGAAAAGTGCAAGGACGTTGCTGCCTATGTGTGGATCAGGTACCCTCAGATTTTATCAAAAATATCTTAATTTGTGTTCTGAAGATGAACGAAGGTCTTACGGGTGTGGAACGACATGAGGGTGAGTAATTAATGATAGAAATTTCATTTTTAGGTGAACTAACCCTCTCTCAGCAGTAATTATATACAACTTAAATTGTAAGTATACATCATATAAATATTAGTAATAAATTTATGATGATTTTAAATAATAATTATTATAACAATAAATATTTTTAATAATATAGGTACAAAATGAAGACTGATTATTTGTGCTTAATTGCCACAATAAAGCTACATTGCAAAAAAATAAAAATAATGGTCCTAAAAACAAACTTTATTTACTTTATGCTAAATATAATTTATCATTTTTCTTTTGATTTTGGGGAGAAATAAGTTCCTGGCATTTCTTCCTGAGATTCACCCTGTAACCATTAGGAATGTACTCATTGCTCTGTCATCATTTTTAGCTTTAAGAAAACATTTACTAATTTTAAATTCAGGTTTGGTGGATTCATTTCACATCTGGAGGACAGCCTGGATGCAAAATGAATCATTTCGCCAAATAAACAGGCTTTCTAGGGTGATGTTGGCAGGGTTAGCGTTTAGGGTACAGTAAGCTGAGGTGAGAACAAGCGGGGTGATATCATCACAGACACATTCAATTACATCAGCGCAGCTATGAGCGTTTACACCACAAAGCACAGCTGGACTCCCTTCTTTAAAGTCCAACATCACAAATCATCAAAAGACAGTAAAAATACATTCCTTCAGGTGTCGACCCCATAGTATTCAGGTTGTGTGCCATAGAGAGTTGATTTTCTTTAAAACAGACTTATGATGAGTTTTACAGCACTGAGTTTTACTTTTGGTTTTTGTCCATATCAAAAGATCTAGAGACCGCAGGGTTCCTGTAACCACCAGCAGCATCTGACAGTGTTGCAATACCATCTATTTAAATATTACAAATCACAGTATTTACAATAATCACCTGATCTATGTCCACACAACCATATGAGTCCTTTAAACAGATGCAATGGGAACGACACCAGTGACATGACAAACTGAGGTGTTTCAAACAAACATACATTAACAAACACTGATCTGAGACCAGTGACGAGAGTGTATAAACCCAGAATCAGATTGACAGAATCATTATAAGCACTCCGAAGTTACACATGATAATTTAGTTATTTTTTCTTTAGGGTTCCCACACCTTTTGTAAATAAATAAATTAAAATGTAATTAAAATGTAAATTACACCCTGCACACTCGGTGGCAGCAGTTGGATGGCTACCAGCAAGATGGCGCCAAAAGTTCAATTTTTAGGTTAAACATCTCTCTTTTTGTTTGTAATGTTTGCTTGTCATACCTTAAAGGGTTAGTTCACCCAAAAATGACATTTCTATCATTAAGTACTCACCATCATGTCGTTCCAAACTCGTAAGACCTTCATTTATCTTCAGAACACAAACTAAGATATTTTTGATGAAGTCCGAGAGGTTGTTTTTTTTATCTCCCATGGAAAGCAACGAAATTGCCACTTTCAAAATCCAGAAAAGTAGTAAAGACATCGTTAAAATAGTCAATGTGTCTACAGTGGTTCAATCTTAATGTTATGAAGCGACGAGAACACTTTGTCAAAAAAAAAAAAAAAAACCCAAAAAACAATGACTTTATTTTACAATCTCTTCTCCTACGCAGTTGACGCAGTGCAGCGCTTCCATGTTTACGTCCAGACGCCGGCTCAGTTTTGGCTGATGCTGTTCACGTGAACAGCACGACGTGTGTGTGTGTGATGCTGATGCAGGAGCCGGCCAAAACAGATTCTGCGTTCTGACGTAGAACACGGAAGCTCTGCAATGTGTCTTCAATGTAAACTGCACACGATTCTGAAAGCGTAGAGAAGAAATTGTTGAATAAAGCCGTTATTTTTTATTTGTTTTTGCGCACAAAAAGTATTCTTGTCACGTCATAACATTAAGGTTGAACCACTGTAGTTACATTGACGTTTTAACGATGTCTACTACTTTTCTGGACCTTGAATGTGGTAAATTCGTTGCTTTCTATGGAAGATTAAAAAAAAAAAAAACCTCTTAGATTTCATCAAAAATATCTTAATTTGTGTTCTGAAGATGAACGAAGGTCTTACGGGTGTGGAACGACATGAGGGTGAGTAATAAAAGACAAATTCAATTTTTGGGTGAACTAACCCTTTAAATGGGGCCGGTGCATCATTTAATCAAATCACTGCTAAAGCAGCAAAATAACCAGAATAGCAGGAAAGTCATTTTCACTCAACTGATCCCATCATGCAACACATGACACTGAACATTTGTGGCTATTTAGCATAAATGAAAGCCATTTATACTTTGCATAAAAGTGATGCATTGATCAATCTAAATATTAATCTGCTATGCTGGTTACAGCTAAAAAATATTGGCCATAACTCTGGGGATTGATGGTAAACTTAAGCTTGAGGCTTTTTATGTGGCAAAATGAAACAAATGTGATGGATTAAAGCTCAGGTTAAAATAATGAATTACATGGAGTTTAAGCAGATGACAGCAAAAAAAAACTATACTAAACGAACAAAGAAAATAAGGCTAGCACAGGCTATGAGATTATTCACAGCAGATTCATTTTGTTGATGCCAAACAACCAGCAAGACTTATTGCCAATTGAAGATTGAAAACGAACTAGTTCAAAGTGCCAGTTCATTTTCACCAAATCATTAATTTATCAATAACTAAAATGTTCGTTTCATATCCCAAATCCGTATACATCTTAAAACTACATTCCTCAGTTTAAGAAAATTATGTAAATAAAACAAGCTTAAAGCTTAAGTCTGTAATCTCTGCAGCATTAACATCACCATTGGATTAAAAAAAAATTGTAGTATTGCCAAAAAAATTAGTAGGTAGTCCCACCCCAAACTCACAGTTGCAGTGTTGGACTGGTCAAAAAAGGGCTTTTGTCATCTCGGCACATTGATCTTAAATTTTAACGTCAAAAGAACTACAAACATCAGCTTTAAGGTTTTAAATTCTTCTAATGTGCATTGTGTCTAACGTAATTTTCTGTCTTTTTTGATGGGATGAAGACACATCGACCGCAAAAACAGATGTTCATAGTCTGTGCTGCCTTATTTTCGCTCTTCTTTTCTGACAGAAACGCTACAGAAGCAAGCTTGCAACGTCTCTCTCACATCCACATACAAAACACACAACAGCAGGCAGAAGAGGAAGAGAGGGGGTAAAGAAAAAAAAAAGAAATGAGACTAGAACTGAAAAGTGCTAGGTTGTTTGTAGCATAATGCGTGCCAGCGCAGGCCCTTACCAGGTTAGTTTTGTTACTAGTTCGAATACGTACGGGTATTCCCAGTAACTGGGGGTCCACCGGCTGCCGGAAGGGCAGCGACTCTGGGTCCTGTCTGTACAGAGCTTCCAGAGTGGGCATTAAAGCCTGGCGTAGCTCGTCTGGCTTAAAGACTGATGGAGAGGAAGGAAATGAAGGAAGCAGCAGAGTCAGGAATCAGGTACATATTCATATGAAAATCATGAGTACTGATTTCAAAGCAGTGTTTGTCCTTTATATTAAACTGCGGAAAGGAATATGAACAAGCACCTGCTGATACTAGAACAGAATTAGTAGATTTCATGCAATGAGACCTGACGTTTTTCCTTAGTTTTAACACCATATAAAATGAATTACAAAAGCAATTCTTGTATGGTGTTTTTCCTTTTTGTAAGTTGCTTTGGTTAATGAATTTATGCAAATTATATAAGAACGTCTGTAGGATCCTTGAAGATGAAAGCATATGATTTCTGTACCACTAGTTTCAGCAAACAGAATAAAAATATTTTTTTTTTTACTCAAATAGATTTCTCAAATAGCCCCCTGTATGACAGGAAGTCAAGAAACAAAAAGTAACACCCCAAACTCACACCATAGAGTGCAACAGTCTATTTTTTTTAAAGACTTTGGATCCAGACGCAAAAGTCTTCATTCAAGAGATATAAGCAATGAACCAAATTAACCAGCTATCACAACATTACACACTTTGATTTAAAGCAGACAAAAAGACAAAGGTACAACACTATGAACTTGATGGTTTTAAAGAGGGAAAGAACTACAATCCCATGAAGTATTGTGAATGGCAAATGAACAAACTACTGATTTAAAATGTACATATACACACACACTATAAATAAATAAATAAATAAATATAAATAATGTTATGAAAGCACCACATTTAAAGTCTACCTATGGCTTGCATATAGTTTTCTCAGCACGTTATACTTGCAAAAGTATTTTAAAGCTGCAGTCCATGATTTTTGGCCCTCTAGCGGTTAATATACAGAACTGCACGTGTCTTGCGGAAGAACATTGTAGCCGGAGCTACTTTTCTCCGTGTATGTCTATGGCGAGTCACGCAGTTACTGTGATACTCTGCGGCAGGTCCTACCAGTCCGATCTGAAATAGTCCGAATATAAACACTTATTTTAAGTGTACCATAATGATTCAGGGTAAGACAAAAACACGGTTTGGAAAATGGATTCATGTTGTACATTCTCATTATATAATTTTTGTACATTTTAAACACAAAAAAAGTTACGGACAGCAGCTTTAACACTGAAAAAACATCACCTTTAAGGATGAAAGATTTACCTTAAAACAAAAGTATGTTGCATGAAAGGTATCTACGATTGTGTGGACAAGATTGTTTTACCTTTCTTCTTGCTTTGTGTGTTTGCGGGAGTGCTGTTTGTCCCTGCAGTCTCTTCCTCTTTGGGTTCGGTTTTGACCTCTGGCTTCTTATCCTCATCTGTCGACCCAGTCGATGTTTCCATTGGTTCCGTCTTGCATTCATCACCTGCAGGCTCCTCCTTCTTTATGTAGCAGACCAATTAATATAAGGTTAGTCAGTCATTCACATGTCTCAGATTTATCAGATGTAAGTGTATTTTTGTTTTAGTGACTTTATATGTCATTTGTGTTTTCCTGCTCACCTCTGGTTTCTCCTCAGACTTTATCTCAGTTTGCATGGCAGCCATTTTCCCTGAGGCCTTATCTTCCGTCTCATTCTCATCCTCTTCTTCCTGCTTGATCTCAGTTTTGGGGTCGAGTGGGGCGGTGGGCTCAGATGATGTCAGTTGCGAGCTAGGGTCAGCACTGCTGACCGAGGCAGGAGTTGAGGCCTGACCGTCTGCAGTAAGAGACGACTTCTGAGACAGCTGAGGGTGGGATAAAAGAGCAGATTAGGAGAACAACCAATGGCAAACAGAAATGAGGAGGAACAACCAGAAGAGAACAGCAGATTAAGAGAGAATTGAATTTTGGAAACTTACCTAGCTCAAATTTTTGATTTTGTTAATATTTTTTCTGTACAAAGACAAACAGATTCCCATATCTATGGGACTGAAAAATTAAGATTCCAAAAGAAAAGTTTGTAAAGAATGAGAATCTACAAAGATATTAAGATATTTTGAATACTTTCAGAGTTACAGGCATGACAACTTTAGAAAAATAATATTTATGGCACTATGTATGACAGGCATGTTCTATGTAATTGTGTTTACATAGAACAAAAACACGAGGTACATTTCTAGTATTAACATGATTTGTTCTTCAGATATTCCTCTTTAAAAGAAAAAAAGTATCAGTTTTATGCAAAGTGACCCACATTTGGTTTTTGACCACTGAAAATATGTACAATTTACCAATTTACTCATGAAGCCGCATTAAGATCTCCATTTCTCTGGGACTGAACCATTAAGGGCTTTTAAAATGCAGATACAAAAAAACACAAGAAGTGCTTTTTGCCATTTGTGAACTGTCACTGTTGGCATATAATGAAACAAAGATAGCTAAAGTCAACAGATTTTACTAATAGACCTACCAATCTCTGTGTAAAAATAAAATAATGCTGCTGCCATCTTTCTAAAGTCATTTTTACCCCTCTAATTTGGCTCCAAATCTCAGGTGAAAATTGTCATTTTGACCCCCCTCTACAAAATAGTGCATTACTCAGTAAATGTATATCTGTGACACTTAATATCTTTGCTTTCATCACTATTTATGTTTGTCTTTCAACAGAAAAAAATAAAATGAAAAACTCTGGTTAAGTTGATACAGAATGACCCAATAGCAAACAAAAGTCAGAAGTATCAGTTAATTAAAAAGTAAATTAAGAGCTAAAAGAAATGTCCAAAAAAAAAAAAAGTCAGAACAAGTCAATAGAGAATAGTACAGTAACAAAAAAAAAAAAAAAAAAAAAAAAAAAAAACGCCAATGGCAAACAAAAGTCGGAAGGAAAATTAAGGAAAATTAAAATACAGCAGCACAGGAGTGAATAGAAAAATGTCAACAGCACAGCAAGGACAGACAATGACAAACAAAATTCAGATGGAACAGCCTATTAAAAAAAAAAAAAGGCAGAGTAAAAGAGAACGGCCAATGAAAAACAAAAGTCAGAATGAACAGCAAACTAAACTAAACTTTTTTTTTTTTTTTTTTTTTACTGCAACTACTGCAAGAGCGAACAAATGTCAGAACAAGCCAAAGAACAGTCAAGTATGCAAAAATAGCCAATGGCAAACAAAAACAAACATCAGAAGGAACAGCCATTGCAGAAAAATACAGTAAGAGAACAAGCAAATAAGAAACAAGACCCATACGCAACAGTCAACAAAGAAAAGCAATGAGAACGAAGAGAATAAAGGAAAAGCCAAAACAAACAGCAGATTAAGGGGGCTTTCACACTGGGCACGTCTGCCGTGGCTGACCGGATCTAAGTGCAATTGTTCTGGAGCTTCTGGTTTCACACTTACTTAGTTCTATCAAACCCCAATGCATTTGCGGTCATCTTGCATCATCACAACGTGCCCTCGGTCTGTTCGCCGCGGGGACCCCTCAAGCGCGGGGCCCAGAGCGATCGCACCACCCTAAGGACAGCCCTGACAGCGCGCATGACAGAAAAAAAAACAAAAAAAAACAATGCGGGGTCAATATACTGTGTTATTTAATTTGGTGCTATTATGCGCAGAAGTGTGAATGACACTTGTAACTGTGTGATGCATGACGGTGGCTTCTCTGCTGCGCTTGTTTGAGGAGGAGAGAGCTGATGGCGGGTCACATTCATTCACTCTGCAGGATTACACTGCATGCTCACTGTCGCTCATATCAAAAGGTAAATCTTCACCACTGTTATCCCCTACATGTGTTTGAATTAATGACGTCATCATTAGCTAAAATGCATGTGCATGTTACTTTACTTCCTAAACAAGTGCGGACCAGAGTTCGAGTTGCTTTCGCGTTCACATGAATCATGCCACAGATTCATTGCAACCGAACTCAGACCGTCTCCAACAGGTAGTCTCAGGTTCGGTACTCCAGTGCACTCCCTGGTCCGCATGACAGCTTAACAATTTTTCATGCGAACCGTGCTCTGTTTTGAACTAAATTTCAGTGTGAAAACCCCCTAAGAGAGAACAGCCAATGACAAACAAAAGAAGGATCAGACAAAGGAACTGCTGAACAGCAGAATAAGAGAGAACAAACATAAGAGACACTAAAGCCCAAAGTATACTCCGCGTTTCACGACAATCCAAGCACTGTTTGCGCTACATAATTTTCATCACGAGGAGGGTCCACGCACACCGCAGCCCAATTTTTGTGTCCACACAGACTGCGTTCGTACAACAGCGCATGTGGGAGTTACTTGAGCACTTGAGTCCACTAGATGAGTGCGGAAAGACACGTGCGCACTATGGCCAAATGAGTATACTTCGAAAGGATTGCACACACGGAACGATGAAAATGAAGTTTAACTTATGACATAAGGAACAGTCAAACATTCGAGATACAACATTCAAAGAGAAACAGAGTGAATTACAACCAAAACAAAGGAATTCATAGGGCCCTATGTTTTATTTATTAATCAAATGAATGCATACTTTAAAACTTTAAAAGCCCATTCACACCAAGGATGATAACTATAAAGATAAAGATATAGTTCTAAAAATCACTCTAAATTTAAACGAATGCCAGAGTCTACACCCCCATTAAAGTTCACCCAAAAATGAAAATTATCCCATGATTTGCACATTCTTCTTATGGTCGTCCGCCGGAATCTAGTTATTTGAATTTATTAAGGATATTTTTCTTACAAAAACACATTGCTTCACTTCAGAAGGCCTTTATTAACCCCCAGGAGTCGTATGTATTACTTTTTTTTTATGGATGGATGCATTATTTTTGTCTTCAAAACCCCCTCCATTCACAACCATTATAAACCTTGAAGAACTAAGGATATTTTTAAATATATCTCCAACTGTGTTCGTCTAAAAGAAGACAATCATATACACCTAGGATGGCTTGAGGGTGAGTAAAACATGGGATAATTTTCATTTTTAGGCGAACTATTCATTTAATGATGATAATGGCTCAGAGAAACTGCATCATCGGTATAACTTTCAGAACGTTTTTTTTTTTTCCAGCTGATGAACGATAGAAATATTGACAGAATCCATTCTGCTTTAAGAGCTCGAGCATTTAAAGTGGCAGACAACATAATTGCAGTGCATGCTTAAAATAAACAGAACGATATTGTCGATATTGGGATGCTAATATAGTTATCATTTTAATTATCATTATAGTTATCTTTATAGTTATCATTTTTGGTCTGAACGGGCCTTAAACTTAACCTTTTAAAATGAAATTTGAACAATTCCTTTCATTTTTGCAAACAAAGTGTTGCACAACAGAAGTTTACAGTTTAAATTAAAACTTGGACAAATTTTTAAAAACTATATTACTTTAAGAAGTACATTCTACAATAGTAATAAATTTCTGTTCAAGTTTCAAAAACTTGTTTTGCTGAGTTGTAGTGAAGGCTTTTGAGTTTCTTTGTATCTGATGATGTTTAAGTGGTCTGTCCTCATATAACGAGATGGCAGATGCTGAAAACACCACGAGCCTCACGCGTGCTTGAGTATGTGTGTAAGAGACAAAACTGCGGCACTTATTCACACAAGAGACACGCAGAACATGCAGACTTTATATTTCAACAGCAGTCTTTTGAGTTTTAATATTATTCTCAAACACTATCCTATTTTTGATCTATTCATCCAAATTTCCATGACATTCCACGTTATAGAGTAAAATCAATTTTTATGACTGGATTCCACGATTTTGTCCGCATTTTCCACATCACGAAAATCATAGGGCCCTAAATTCACAGCAGATCCAAACAAAAACAATAAATGGAGGCTCTTCAGTGACATTCGAGTCAACTTATGAGAAGATGTGAAAGGTACAAGCAAAGACACCCTAAACGAACACATTCTCGATTGTGATACTCACAGGAGTGTGTGGGTGTGCACAATGCCCGTGGGCATTCTGGGAAGGCACAGATGACGCTAGCCCTGTTTGGGGGCCTCCGGCGGCTCCGCCCCCATGTGACTGCTGCTGTAGCTGACTGGCTTTTTCTGAGCCCACCCCCTGTGCCATCGGGGGCAGCTGCGTTGCAGGTGGGGCCATAGTGGTCGAAGAGGTGGGGGTGTGGGGCTGGGGAGTCTGGTTACCCGGCAACTGCGGGGGCGTTTGGTGCGGGGCAGGGGTAGGGGTGAGGCTGCGTGCGGGAGAAGGGGAGTTCTGGAGTAAGGGAGGACAGTGTGTGTGCAATCCTGGCTGTGGAGCAGGTTGGTGGAGGTTGGACGGAGGCCCCTGAGGGCCAACAGAGGCTCCAGAGCCAGAGACCGCAGACTGAGTTTGAGCTACTGGACTACTGACTGCCAGCGACGGTGGAGTGGGCATCTGATTCTGAGAGAGGAAAAAGACAACACAAACAAAGAGTTGAGAGTTAACTGGGTGGGGTATTACTACACATCAAGGGCTGGGCGTTGCATTTATTATTTAACATATTCCTGATAGTTTTGTTGGTGATATAACACCACACACCATCAATACTGCAATGATCACAAGTTTGTCCAAGTTTCCTGAAGACTGTTTCATGGCTGCTTCTTGTTTCATGAATCGCTAATCAGTTCTTTCAAACCATCAATTTCAATGAATCTGTTCAAAAACTGATTCAGTAATTCACTGGAGTCTCACCTCATGTTTAAAATGTTTGTGTTTTTGTGTATTACTATGTATATTGGTACATAAATATGAACAAATTACTTTGAGTTTCTGCAGTAAAGAACTATCTGTGAAAAACATGCTGTTAATCTTAACTAGATTTTTTAAATGTATTTTAGTTTTTGCATTAAATATTTACAATCTATTTAGCAACAATGGCTGCTTGGTCCAAATAATTTTGTTGAAAATAAGAGTTTGAGTCGCTAAAATTTGTTTTGGATCAAAAATTCAGTAAAAAAAAAAAAAACTGAAATATTCAATACCGAAATCAGCTGCTTAACATTTTTGTGCAAACTTATAATTTTTTTTCTTCAGGATTCTTTGTTGAAAAGATTTTAACTTTTTTTCTCTAGAAAGTTGAAAAGAACAGCATTTTATTTGAAATGAGTCCTTTTAACATTATACATTTCTTTACTGTCCTTGCTCAATAATAAGTGTATAAACAGGTTTTGTTTTTTTTACGATGTAAGTGCTAAATCATCCATCCACATTTAAATCCTAACATTAAGTTTTATGAATACACTCAAGTAACACTAAATCACACAACATAACTAAACACAAGAGGTAAAACATGAAACAAAAGAGGTTTCAATGAGGCAATTCTAACCTAATAATCTCAAATTATGCTTAAATCTCAATGAAAGAGTCATTTTTCTTCAAATTTAGCATGTGTCAATTTATATTGTCTTTTACAAGAGATTATAACAGAAAAACTGTTATACACTCTTATAACCACCAAAGACGAATCATATTAGATACATCAAAATGTACTGTTTAATATGGTATGAATGTGCTTTAATAGCAGACCTGTGGTATGGCTCCCTGCCCTGCAGGTTGGTTCAGGCCAACCACACCCTGGCCCAGTCCAGCACCCGTCCCTGGAAACTGGTTCTGCATGTACTGATTTTGTAACTGGGGTACATTGGGTTGAGCCATTCGAGGTGTTCCCTGCATACTCATCTAAAAAATACACAAAGACATCAAAATAAAACTTAAATCATTTTAAGTTGAATAAGTCATCCCCCTTCAGGTCACAAGACAATTTACCTGATTAAGGTTTGCTCCCATCGGCAGGGGCGGCGTTGCCCTTTGACCCATTGGCTGCTGCATCCCCACCTGGGCAAACTGATTCATACCTGCAAAGGTGAGTGAGAATCAAAGTTACAAAAAAAGACAAACACAAAAATATGGATTTATTTAAGGATGTTCAAGAAACTGTTCTTCAACTACAGACCATTTAGTGAGTGTGCCATACCAGCAGGATTCTGCATGCGGTTGACCATCTGATTGGGTCCAGTGGCTTGAACTAAGGACGGATCTGAATGAGGACCATCTAGGAGAGACCAGATCATCCATTACAACCACTCAACGCAATCAATAACAAACATCAGCATCTGATTGTGATAGGGGCTACACAGTATTGGGGGAAAAAAAATGTTGACATTGCGATATTTACTTTTTCTGCAATATAGATTGCGATATGATGACATACAAGAATGTTCAGCAGATCACTTTAATAGCTTAATTTTGAAATAATTCTAGAATGAGTGGGGTGATTTTATTGGTGAGGACAAAATAAAAATAATATAAAAGTGGGAAAATATATTTTTTTAAGGCCCGTTCACACAGAGGATGATAACTATAATGAAAACGATGAAGATATAGTTCTAAAATACATTCTAAATATTAAAGAATAGCAGAGTTCACACCACAACTGTAATGATAACGGCACAGAGGAGGTATATCTTTGGAATCACTTTCAGAACACTTTTTTTTTTCCAGCTGATGAACGATCAAATCACTGATAGCCAATCAGAATCCATCCTGCTTTTAAAAGACAGACAACAAAACTGCAGTGTCCGCTTATAATAAACAGAATGATAACGTCCGCTGGTC
Organism: Hypophthalmichthys molitrix; assembly: GCA_037950675.1. Classification (NCBI taxonomy): domain Eukaryota; kingdom Metazoa; phylum Chordata; class Actinopteri; order Cypriniformes; family Xenocyprididae; genus Hypophthalmichthys; species Hypophthalmichthys molitrix. The sequence continues at coordinate 18,151,225 of CM075494.1, read as the reverse complement.
TATTTCAATATTGATATTGTTATAGTCATCTTTATAGTTATCGTTCTTGGCGTGAATGGGCCTTTACTCATGAAGACTTTGAGTTTGAACCATCCATTCAGGGATGAACGATTTAGGATTTTTTTGGGGTTGTTTGTTTGTTTTTAATTTTTTTATTTGAATTCAGACTTGGGTTTACTCTTTACAAGAACAACTCAAAACTCTATTATCTTTATGGTTACTCAAAGAGTTTAAAAATAAAAAATAAAAATCTCCCCTTGACTTTGCATACAGCACACTCCCACTATTTTTGACCAATTCAGTATGAAATATTAATTGTGATTATTATTAATAATATATGACATTTATGCATTAATTTTTTAATTTTCAGACATTTAAGTCACAATGAAGTCAAAAGCGACAATTTTTTATGGAATACTGCAGTAATTTTACTGCAATACTGCAGTTTATTATAAATGATTTATATGTGCACATAATTATTTAAAAAAAATAAAATAAATAAACTTCTTGTAACTTTTGATTAAAATAACTTCCCCTCCCTCTTGCAGTATCATTTGTTTTCTTCGCTGATGATGTGTTTACTGACCCGAGGGCGGGACAACCTGTCACTCACATGGTATCAACCAATAGCAAACCACACCCATCCAAATCCTGATGGACAAAATCAAATCCTGCGCTACAATTTTTGTTGATTGAGAAGCCGTTTCACTCGAATATACCTCACAAAATGGAAGAAAAGTATTTTTCAACTTCCATTTCATGCATCAAGCTTTTATTTTGACGGGTAGCCGTTCATGGATGTATGCAGGTGTGTATGTGTACGTACTGGGCAGCTGTGCCTGATTCATGCCAGCTGGTGCTTGAGGTAGAGCACTGTTGGGCATGCCAGGCTGAGCTGGCATCATACCCTGCTTCTGCAGTCTGGTTCTCCTCTTCTCCTCCAGCTCCTTCTGAATCTTATAAATCTTCTCCGCCAACAAGTGGTAATACTCCGCCTGGAAAAGATAAACATTCATGAAGACAATCATTCTTACAAATCGTTTTAAAACATGTACAATGATTCATTTCAAAGTCTTTTTCATGCACTTTTAGTGAAGACAGAAAAATTTATGGACGTATTTGTGCCTGGTTAGGATGGTTTTTCCAGTGTTCTGTCCAGCACTAGACTGTGACAGCTGTGCCATGGGTAAAAAGTGAAGAAACATGTGATCCTGTCAATTCACTCAGATATTCTTCAAATATAATCCAGAGACATGAGACTGCACAAGCGTTTTCTTACCCTGCTGTTGGCAGATTCATACATGTCACCCTCCACTTTGCGTGCGTAAGCTACAAGATTCTCCATACGACGATCCTTCAGTGCTGCAGGGTCCGGAGTAGGGAAGATAGCCTGCACACTACTCACACACAAAAATGACACATGTGACTGAGAGCGAGCTCATAGAATTAAACAGCACCTTATGTGTGACTTTCCAGGTGTGTGTAATTAGTAGATAAGGATTTTGAGCAGAAAATCAGCATATTAGTATGATTTCTGAAGGATCATGTGACACTGAAGACTGAACTAATAATGCTGAAAATTCAGCTTTACCATCAGAGGAATAAATTACATTTTACAATATATTCAAATAAAGAGAGAATTATTTTAAATTGTAATAATATTTCACAATGTTACCATTTTGACTGTATTTTGATCAAATAAATGTCTCTTTGGTGAACATAAGAGGCTTCTTTCATTTGATGACATGAGCAACAGTGACTGTTTTAGCAGACTTTATGTAGCAGTACAATTTGCTGACAGCCAATGAGAGTGCAGGACGTGATCTGCTACCTAATTCAGCTGGATACAGTGGTCAAGCATGATTGCTACTAGTAACTAACAGCACAGACACTCTGAGATCTTTAGCAAATTATTAATTTAGCATTAACACCCCTTTATTTTTTTATTAATTTATCAAAATTTTAAAATTCACAAATATATTTCTAGCTTTTCTACGTCCATTTCTAATTATGGGTACATAACATGACAGTCGATAGTGTGCGTGTGTGTATCACTCACAGTTTGTGTACAAGGTGATTCCGGAGGTCCTGTGTGATGTCTTCATGCCAGTTCTTCCTCATTCCTGCAGAGGGGGGTGTGGCAGTCGCTGCAGAACTCATGTTACCAACACCAGAGGTGTCATTCATCAGACTGCAAGAGAAAGACAAACCATCAAACATCAACATTAAGCTTTCATTGACCAACCCATTTAAACCAGGTGCCGGTCCACTGAACCGCAGTGATGTTCAGTACCTCATGTTCCTGTGCAACATGCCGTCAGGCAGCATTCCCGGATGCTGGTTAGTCATCGGACCCCCGACTCCACCGTTCACTCCCATTGAGTTCCCACCTGCTGGGGCACACAGTATAAGACATTATAGGTAAAACATGCTAAATAAACTTAATTCAAAGAAAAAACAAATGTATTTCTCTTAAAGGGATAGTTCACCCAAAAATAAAAATTCTGTCATTAATTACTCATTAATTCCCTTCATGTCGTTCCAAGCCTGTAAGACATTCATTCATCTTAGGAACACAAATTAAGATGTTTTTAATGAAATCTGAGAGCACCACAAAACATGCGCATTGTGTTGACATGAGAGCAGACGTTGTTGCATGAATGCGCATTGGAGATTAATATTTTGTAAATAAAGTGGTAAATTATGTGGTTTTTTTCTGTGCAAATAAAGCACTTGCGCCACTTCATAAAATTGAGGTTACACCACTGGAGTCACATGGATTACTTTTATGATGTCTTTACTACCTTTCTGGGGCTTGAAAGTGGTAGTTGCGTAGGCTGTCAATCTCTCAGATTTCATTAAAAAGACCTTCATTTGTGTTCCGAAGATGAACGAAGGTCTTACGGGTTTGGAACGACAAGATGGTGTGTAATAAATTACAGAATTTTAATTTTGGGGTGAACTAACCCTTTAACCCATTGGCAAATACTTTTCTTGTTTTAAGCATTTTTTCTTTTCTCTCGAGACAACATGAATTCATATCTGGAGTAAGTGCATCTTGATTTAAGAATGATCAGATACTGGAAAACGACAAAAATACTGAATAAGAAAATCTTTTTTTTGCAGTAAGCATAAAATCGAAATAAAAACTACATTTTGATATCTCTTAGTGCAGTTAAAAATAAATTGCAAATGCTTCAATTGAATTAAATAAATATATGCGCTGCATGTTTCAAAGTGTTTATTCGCATGAGCAGCTCATTATCTCCCGGAGTTTGCAGCAGCTCAGAACAGTTCGGTGTACAGTAAATGCTGCTCCACGAAAACTCTGCAAACAATCTCTGCATCTGCTCTGAATTTGAATCATTTTAGCGCATTTGGGAACGCAACAATCACCAATCAACTCATCATTCTTGTAATCAGAAGCACTTGACAAAAGAGAAGTATTAAGGGCTTTGATGGCTTAAAAATGAAGAAATTAAGACAGCCATAAATATTAGTATTGTAATTAATGTAAAATAAAATTATTATTATTCATTATATTATTTTTCATAAACATTCTATTTTTTATTTTACATTGCTATAAAACAATAATAATAACAACAACAACAACAACAACACCACCACCACATTTTTGGCCAAACTATACAGAGCTACAAACAAGCACAGCAAACCAGGATTTTTTTTAAATCGCATTTTAAACTGCAATTTTAATCAGAAAAATCATGAATATTGTATTGAATTACTGACACATTTTTTTTTTTAATCAGATGTGTTTTATCAATCTGATTTATTAGTGAAGCATGTACATTTCTAGTTCTACACCAATATAGACATATAAAAGATCGTCGAATCACATTAGTGGAGAAGCATTTAATCAGAGGGCTTGTCCAAATACCCACAATTCTTGTTTTTGCACTTGACCATGTCTACTTACATGACGGATTTCCGGAGTTTGGCCAAAGTGTTCAAGTTGGCGTGAAGTCTGCATTTTAAGATTTTTGTTTACTCAATGGGACACACTTAATCACTGCGTGACTGAGGTGCTTTATTTATTTGTTTTATTTTTCAAACGTTTTACAAAATACATACGAATCTCTACAGTCTCTGCACCAACATAATGTGCAACACTTTATGTTTTACAACCGAAATCAGGGCATGAAAGTTCCTGAATGTTATGAATGATACGCATAGTCTCAAAGCCCGCTCTGAAGCGGTATTGGAGATAGTGTGGATTCAGTATGTGTACTGCACTTCAGCATGTTTCAGACTAGGGATGGTCTTGTGCACTTACTTCCTGTCACGTTAACACGTTCTCAAGACGCCAAGACCACAAGTGTGGGTATATGGACAAGCCCTGAAACAAAAGGTTACGGAAACTCTTACCTATGTTGTTGAGTGTCCTCATGCCAGGTTGAGCAGGTACCGAGGTCTGCTGATTCTGATTGGATGCCTGGTTGCCCTGGTAGGTGAGTCCAAGAGCGGCGTACGCCCTTTCGATGGAGCTTGGGTCAATCTGACTGGGTGGGTTTAAGTTTGGGGCTGAAGGCTGGCCGCCAGGTAATGACCCACCTAATGGACCACCCATGCCCATCCCAGCACCTCCCAGCAGAGCTAGAGAAAGACAGAGATGAAGGATGAGAGATCGAACAATCCTTTTAAATACTAGAATATGTTGAGTAATAGAAGATATTTTAAACAAAGTATTAAACCAATGGAATCCAGTGTTGTTATGGACCCCATTGACTTTCACTGTATGGGTGAAAACAGCTGAAACATTCACCCAGATAATTTCTTTGTGTTCCACAGAAGAAAGAAAGTCATACAGATTTTGAACAACTTTAGGATGAGAAGCATTTGTGCATAATAGCTCACATTGCTGGTTTCTTTTGTCTCCGGCACTCTTGAGCGGCAGGCAGACGGGACAGTCATGCCGCGTGCAGTTCTTCCAGTGAGAGATGATCTGCCTGGAGGACGCACAGTGGGCCACTGTCGGGGAACACAAGCACGCAAGTGAGGTGCTATCTTTTTTATGTGCGGGGAAGATAAAATAGGAATGAAAGATTATGAATGGGTGGCTCCGCTCACCCTGGCAGGATTTGCCGGCCTGACAGTGGGTCATGTGATTAAGGACGTTCTTCATGGTTCTGCAGTGGGGCAGGTTGCACTGGCGGACCTCTCCGTTGGCCTGCTCTCTGCGATGGCACTTGTGAGCATGCAGTAACAGCACCAACTGCTGCTGAATGAGTTTACGCTTCTCTGGGTCCGCTGCAGGGGGCGCTACCGCCCCACCTGGGCCCGAGACGCCACCCACCACACCTGAGCTCTGCTAGAAACAGACAAAAAGAAGGGTTTCCAAGGGTCAGAATTTCATATTCCTGCAGCTCAAACTGATTTACATATTTAAGGATCAGGGAAGACTGGAGAGTCCATGAGCAATGATGGCAGCATATACCATTCAAGTTTGGGGTCGGTAATTTTTTTAATGTCATAATCAAGGCTGCATTTATTTGGACAACATTACAGTAAAAGAGTTATAATGTGATATACTTTTACAATTTAAAATAACTGTTTTCTATTTGAATGCATTTTAAATTGTAATTTATTCCTGTCAAGGCAAAGCTGAATTTTTCTTTAATGTCACATGATCTTCCAGATATATGCTGATTCGCTGTTCAAGAAACAGTTCTTCTCATTATCAATGTTGAAAACAGTTGTGCTGCTTAATAGTTTTGAAGAAACTGTGATACATAGTGTTTTTCAGGATTCTTTGATAAATGGAAAGTACAGCATTTATGTTTTGTGGCATTATAAATGTTTCTACTGACATTTTTAATGCATCCTTGCTGAATAAACATAATATCTTTAAAAAAAATGATGGGGAGTGTGGCATGGATGGATGGATGGACGGACGGACGGACAAACAAACGGACAGCTGGTGGATGTGGTTCACTATGATATTTTCTATATAGGTCTTCTCACCATGCCGCCCATATTCTGCCCATGCTGAGGTTTCTTGTCCATGTTGAACTGGTTAATGCTGTTGGGTTGACCCGCTTTGTTTTGGAGCTGAGGCCCAAGGGACTGTCCTCCACACTGACCATACGAACCGCCGTAGGGGCCCGGAGCAGCCATCATTCCCATCTGAGAGACAGAAAGAGGGGAAAAAAGGAGGAAAAGCTTCATCAAGAATAAAAATGAGCTGGTGTTTCAGTGTAAACAAGAAAACAAACAGTAGATTCATCAGCATGTTTAATGTTCACATTGTCTACTCACTTCATACATATAATGTTAGTGACACTGCGGTATCAATTCCGTAAAACAAACCTCAAACAGTTGCTAAAAAATCTAAAAGAGCAAAGCAAAACAAAGAAAATGTCATTCCCTCTTTTTTCTGCCCATTTCCTGCGGCCCAGGTTGTGCAATCGCCTGTGAATCCACAAAATGGTGCGCAGTTCCTCGTACGAGGGAGTAGAGAAGGTTTTTCAAACTGAGGAGTTTCAGATGTGTTCAAGGACCACATCACTGAACGTCTCATCCAAATCAAAGAAACACCACAAGATCTTTATTTATTCACTTGAGTAGTCTATTTCACTACCTGATTTCTAAGTGTTACTAGACAAAAAAAAAAAAAAAAATAGAGGGGAATACAGTGCTGTAACAAGAACATAACTAATCAGATTTGTGTATTCGGACACAAAACCCAGAATTTTTTTGAATTTAGTTTTTGAAACAAATTGAGTCTTCAAGTGAGTAAACACTACATGAGTCTTCAAGTCAAAGTTTGAAAATAAGAAAACTTGGCCTTTAAAAGTCATAGATACTGATTTTTTTTTTTTTTTTGACCTTTAATATTTGATATTTACTTCCATCCAAAGCAACTAAACCATAAAGTCTAGGTCCACAGGACTGATAGGTGTGTGACAGAATCAGAGCATTGCACTTTTTGTTCCATAAAACAGTTCAACAACTGTTAAAACAGGAAGTTGGGACAAAACATAGAAGGGCTTTTAAAAAAAAAAAAAAAAAAACCCAATGGATTGTTTATAGTTATTGATTTCATTGGGTCTTTAATTTGTCTGATGGAAAGTAACACTCATATTGATGTAAAAAAAAAAAATAAGTAAAAAATAAAAACTAATATATAAACAACTGCTTTTTTTTTTTTAATATATATTTTAAAATGTCATTTATTTCTGTGACAGAAAACCTGAATTTTCAGCAAACATTTGTGTAAACTAGGGATGTGCCCGAAGCCAAATACCTTATTCAAAAAGGCACAGATAATGGCTTCAAAACAAATAACGAATTCAACAGAATAAAAGGAAAAACATTCGGCAGACACTTCTCATGTTTGCTGGATAACAGGTGAGCCAGGGGATCATAGCACGAAGTTATACATTAATTAAATGAGCATAATGATCGCAAATAGCTGCATTGCCGTCTCGGTGTGTCTCTCAGAAATAAGAGCCTGCCAGGAGTAAGGTAAATTAAAATACTACTGCTATTTCATATGTCTATTTCAATGTTTTAAAATCTTATATACAATATGATACACAAATGACTTGTACACTACTGAAATGAGCGCAGCAAGAGTATTATCAACTAAAGGCTGGATTACACTACACAACTTTTGCCCCGATTTACAGTCTGGACAACCTGACGCTAGTAGCCGAAAGTCAGAGCCAGTTGCAGATTTGAGTTGACAGATCTCACAGAAAATCGTGTAGTTTATGATGGTTTGCTTTAAATTTTGATTCCATCCAGTCGGAAGATATCAAACATGTTTGATATTTTGAGAGCCTGTTTACACTAGTGCGTTTTCGTTTTGAAACACATAATTTTTACTACAGTTACGCCTGTCATTTACACTACTCCAGCGTTTTCGACCCTCAAAAACAGAGACTTTCGAAAATGCTGCACACCCCATTTTAGTTTGAAAACTCCAGGGTTGTATTTCACTGTAAACGGACCAAAACGAAGACTTTTGAAAATGAAGGCATGACTGCCCACGTTCTGCTACCAGAACACGACAATAACAGATCAGGGCTGCGTTTCCCAAAAAAGCCAAAACAGAAAGACCATAGAGAGAGACCGTTGGTGGCTATATGATCAACTTTCAATGCTTTGGGGAAATGCAGCCCAGAGTCGTCTCTCTCAGCGGCTCTGTAACGTATCAGCATCAATGACCGTGTAAACAATAACATGGAGAGGGAACTGCATGCTTTGCTGACATTGTGTTCCTTTTTACCAGCCATTGTACAGTTAAAACTCTGCATTTTATAATATCGCAGCTGCCTAGATGTGTAAAACGCAACTGTTTACACTTGTACGCACATACCCATTGTGCATGAAAGATCATGTGACATGCATTTTCGGTCGAGTAGTGTAGACGGAGATTGTTTCTGAAACGCAAGTATAGACGAGGATCTTTTCATTTTAAAACGGCATTTCAAAACGAAAATGCGCTAGTGTAAAAAGGCCTGAGCCAATTTTAGAACAGATATTGTTTTCATTTGTCACGTGTCTCCTAGCAACAAGACGTGTTTCTGCACGAGTGTATGTTGTTCGTAATGTATTGAAAGTCGGATAGTGTGTGATCCTATATGTCATTTAGTTTATGATGCCCAGTTTTTCCTCTGTAACTATTTACAAAGTCGGCAAGTGTAAAATGCCTAGCGTTTTAAAATCTGTTCAGATTTTAAAAGTCGAGCAGAGTATTCCAGCCTTTAGATACTGAATCATACACATTTTCTACTACTTGACATGTCTTTTTAAAGGTTTTAAATCTTGTACGAGGTGATACATGATAAGTTTCTCCATCTCACTCTCTCCCAGAGCCAGCAAGCATTTTGTATTCTTCATAATTTGCTCAGATTTGCATTTGTATGAATAGTAAAAGTTGTTTTAGCAATTTTCAACCACTGAATATTTTGTTTCAACTTCCATGTTCTCTTATCATCTAGTTTATATACAGTCCTCTTATTTAGGGTTGGGAATGATTGTCCTGACATAACTCTGTACACAACATTACTCTGGAACAGTGTTGGGGAAAGTTACTTTTGAGTTACTCCCTAAAAAAGTAACCAATTGTGTTACTTAGTTACTTTTTATGGAAAGTAATGCATTACTTTTGCATTTCTTTTTCTCATCTGGGCTGGGCTGTTTGTTTGTTTTGATAACAACAAAAAAGGCAAATTTTAAAGTCCCTGTGAACCAGAAGTTGTAAACAACTTTTCTCCAGTATTGTGACATATTACCAAGTGAAACGGAATATTGAATAGAGGGCAGGGTTTTACTTTAGCGCTCCTCCTCTCCATCTCTCGCTCATAGCAGACTAACGGTTGGAGGGGAGTGGTTTAAGCGTTTTCAACCCAAGCCGTCAAACTGACGTCATCAGGGAAGGAACGCCATTCCAGACCGGAAGTAACTTTTCAGATTTTGATTAAAGATTACCACGACAAACAATTTTTTTCTGTGTATTAACTTCTCCACAAGACCAGTAATATGCACTAACAAAGTAAATAGGGTCAATTTTGATTTCATGATAACTTTAAGGCCCATTCACATTAACAGCGATATGAATAAGCCTCAGGCTGAAGGAAATTAAATTCACGCCTGTACAGTGGAGGGCGCAGTTCAAACAAACAAGCCTTTCAGCGGTGCTGCCATTCTGAATTACAGGCGAATAGGACGCAGGAGAAGAAATAAATGAGTAAATGCATGCTCACATTTAGTCTAGAATAACCATCATATTTACACAGCGCACACAACGTCTCTGCACTTACTCCCGATTTCTCTCAACATGGGGACAGGAGAGCCGTCAGTCACTAACGTTACCCCCAACACTGCACTTTTATACAACTTTTAATATTATTGTTTTAGATATTTGTAATAAAAATATTCATTATACAAGCCATATTTGTCAAATAAAACTATGCAGGGATCAGAATTAAAACAAGCTTCTCATGTAATTTTACGAACTTCCAGTTTAGACCCTGCTCACTTTCTGTTTTTCCAAATACAGATACAGATCATTTTGATATTTTAACAGATAAAGATACAGATATTGACACCTAGTGGATAATATAGTTCTTTCATTCAGAAACATGTCAGATAACAGAAGTGTAATAAGTTAGCTTTAAAGTTTTGTGCGCACTCCACTGTTTGAAGTGAACGGATGCATTTTAAACTGAACTGATCACTTGTCTCACTATAGTATTGTTCACAGGTTACCTTGTTCACTGTTCCTGGTTGCTGCGGTCTCATTGCTGCCTGCGCCATCTGCTGCCCTGCGTTCTGCTGCTGCAGAGAGTCGGGCAACATGTTCCCGTTACCAGCCATGCCCGCATTCATGTTCACATTGGCGTAGCCCATTCTGGGTGCACCATTTATCATCTGCCCTCCCATCATGCTCTGCGGCTGTCCGTTCCCTTTCTGGGTGCCCATCATGCCCCGGTTCATTCCCGACACCATGCCAGGCTGCGGCATCATGCCAGACTGCTGCTGTTGAGGGCCACCCAGTCCCTGAGTAACCGGGCCGCCGCCCAGACCTCCCATCATCCCCAGGGAGGCCGCGTTACCGGGGCTGCTGGTGGCTGTGGAGGTGGATGGAGGGGCGCCAGGGCGGAGGAGCTCAGACAGGTGCTTGTGTTTGGCCGCAGTGTCCTGGCCCGAGCCGCCCAGAGGACCTGACATCCCTCCGCCTCCCAGACTGGTGTGCAACTGGCCGGGGTCCATCCCATTAGGAAGGCCCAGGTCGGAGGAGTTAATGAGCTCATCTGGGAGGTCATGCTCCAGGTCAAATAGAGAGCCGAAATCTGAAAGACGGAGAAAAACAGACTTTAATCAGGTTGTCGCTCACAGAAAAATCACTCATAATTAGATCCATTAGAGAATAATTATAGTGTGCCCAAAAAATTAGACGTTTCCAGGAAAGCCACAGCAAAAGAAATCATATTTTACTCAAGTTGTGAGTTTACAGACTGAGATTAAATAATACTACACAATGACAATAAACGGACAACGTGTCTCTAATGGGAAGTTAGACTGCTCAGTATCTCGGTCTATCAGACACCATACAGCAAGAAATCTTCACAAAACTGACCAGTGAAATTTAATGAATCTCAGCTGATGAAAACTGCAACAGATTATGACAGCTCTCGTGACGAGAAAAAAGCTGAGATTATCGCCTCATAGGACAGCAGTATATAGCAGAGCCGGTGTGTGCATGTCCTAATGGTTCATACTAATAAAAAACACATGGCATGGCATAACAATGGACAAGTAGGACAAAATGGGGGCCTTTTCCTACATAATGGCAAGTCCTGATAACAGCAATACACCAACAACTTATACATGCAACATACTCTATATAGGCAGCAAGCAATCTTTTGAATGCAGTCTCGACATTAATAATAGATCGATTTATCAGCCAAGTGATTAATTATACAACATTTAGATTTGAGTTGAGATTATCGTCATAGACAAAATGGTTAAAAAAACACTTCTGTTAATGTTATCAGTCTGTTTTAAAATCTACAGATAACCCTTTTAATGGATAGGATAGGTAAGAGGTGATATGTTGCCCCCTTAATCTAATAGGCTTAATTTGTCATGTCACCTTATATTTAAAAGTTGTTGTTTTTTTTTAAGTGCATGATTATTTCAAGAGATGCATATGAGAAAAGTGACAGCATTTTTGGCATGTAAACAAAAAAAATCTATAGAATTTAAAACCTCTAAAAATGAACATTTAAATTCACTGAAATATTCTGAATATTAAAATAATCTATTTATGGTTGGTTTACGGGTATCTTTAAGAAACTGTGGATAGAAGGCAATGAAACAACTCTGGAATAACATTCCAAGTATTCATTTTACATAACATCTCATTTCTCAGTGCCTACATGACAACATAAACAGTGGCACAACTTACCCTGAACGTCCCAAACTTATTTTCAGTTTCAGATTTTTTTTTTCTTTTTTTTTTTAATAAAATAAGGTGTTGATTCAAATTCACCTTTTGATTTGATATTAGTAAATTAGTTTAGATATTAGACCATTTGATATTAGTAAATATATAAAAGCATTAAAGCAACCATGGTGGATCTCTACAGTGCAAAGACAATTTGAATAGACTGATTCCTAGATAAACTCTGCTAGAAGTAGAAAAAAACAACACTGCTTAAACCAGCCTAGGATGGTTAGCTGGCCTTAACTGGACAGGCTGGTTTTAGAAGGGTCTCTGACACTTTTCCTCTGGTCAGACAGGGAGACCAGCAAACCACCTTAAGCCAGTTTAAGATATAGAAAAACCAGTTAGATGAGGCAGCATCTACCGCTTAGTGTTTATTAGAAACTCGCACACACTGGTTTGTCTACTACTTAGTACACACTAAATGTGAACCAACTTGTTAAGAAGTGATCTCGACGTCGTTCCCAACCGTTGTGTCAGTAACGCGACGTGATTTATAACGCGAGTATGTCGACTTTTCCTTTTCCTGACAAGCTCAAAATGCATCACCTAATAAACCTTTGACACCAACTCCAACTCTCGACATCGCACAACGACGTACAAAGCGAAAAGTTTGTGTAACGTACACCCGGAAAAACACTGCCTACTATTTTGCACACTCAGACGACCAAGCACAAACAGTTTTGTAACGCACCTCATCAACTTCAAATGAAAACACTGAGCAAATTAGCCTGCTAGCTATGCTGCTAAGTTATTTAAATACAGAGGATGATGCAAACAAACACATACAACAAAAGAAAGCTCTTAAAAACACACGTCGCGTGTGTTTTTTTATACATGCACGCGAACGGCGGCGGTGTGCAGGCGCGAGATACGCCGCACACCGCAGCGCGTGAACATTATTATTTACCGTTTCCATCGCTCGCGGAGACCGACAGAGCCGGGGAAGACAATTTAGGCCTCTTAGCTGAAGGCGGACCGGAGTCCAGCACATTATCGGCCATAGTTTTCCTCCGGTTTAGTGTTAATGCATATATCCCGCGTAGGATAGCCCTTCCTGTGCAGTCGCGAGCCGATGTGCGAATGAAATCTCCTCGTTCACGAGCTCCGGACGTATTCCCGTTTCCCTTTCATGGGACTTACATGCATGCAATGCAATGATTCAATGTTCAGTCCACCTATAATGCTCCCTTTTAAGATTTTCTAGTCTTTAGTTCCTCAAAGTATATTTCCGAATGGAGGAGGTGAAGGGAGGGACAGACGGTCATGCAAGCTCGCCGCAAACTCACGTAGCCTCCTCGGCGACTGAGCAATTTTCCCAAGATTTATCCTCGCTGCTTGCATCCGTCTTTTCCGCCATTGTCGGCGGCGAACTGAAGTGTTGGTTTTTTTTTAAGGCGTTGTGTACGAGAAAGCGAACTCACTCCGGTGCGACTTCATGCAATGCTTATAAGCAAACGAAGATTTATAATTCCGTCTCCCTTTGCATTGTAGCATGTGCAATTCTCAGCAAGCATCACTTTACTTCGATTAAAAGTCCATCAAGCTCCTTAAAATTGACATGAATCTCCTTCGTCAACGTCTTTATTTCCTCCCAAGTAATTAAGTTGGATAGAGAGAACAAATAAATACTTGAAAATTGTAATATAATTAAGCAATCATAAGAATGTAAAAGTTTCCTCCTCAAGAATAAATAACACGAGAAATGTGCATCCAAGGACTGAAATGACTTGAGTTTGTATGCACGAGCTACCACTTTAGAGGATTCCAGACAACTTGCATATTTAAGTGTCCATGTCTTAGTATTTTGCAACAACACTTCAAAGTGTCAAGTTAAATGGTTTATTGTGCATTCACATCTGAATATGGCTCGTGCGCCCTCTGTGTGAATGTGTCCACTGCACGAGTTAAAAGTGTTTGCAGAAAATCTCTGACCATTGCTTCAAGAGACCACCCTGCACTGCGCACAGCTCGTGCATGCAAAATGCAAAGAAATGATTTCAAAAGTGGCTGTCTAATGGACAGAACATGTATGCAAGTAGTCGTTCGTCTGAAGTGCAAGAAGATGTTGTCTCGCAGTTCGCTGTGCACGAACTAAAGAATGGGAATCAAGTGAAGTTGGTCAATGCATTTGCTTGTATTTCAATGCACTGTCACATCGAGCAAATAAGAATAATTTGTCACTGCATGAAGAGCCTTGCGGAGCATTAAAGAAAGAGCGAGAGGAACAGCAGTGGGTCGAAAATAGAATGAACCGAACCGAGGTGGACTTCAGTAATATTTCGGGTCTGAAGCATCTGCCGATCCGGGTGATATTGCCAGCTGCACCCCCCAAAATCTGGGGGTCCTCAAACCCCTTTCATAGGCTTTGTGATGCTGTGAACCCCCCTGCGCGTTCATCCCTTTTAAATTTCTCCCTTCTTTTGCACAGTTCCTGCAATTTTTCCCACTTTCGCTGTCGTCCACCAGCAACCGGCGATGTAATTTCACAGATATTCCCACTTCGTGACGCTGTTATTTTCCTTTTCCCCCTGACGAGCTTCCATTCGTTTAAATGTATTGCCCTCTTCCGCCTCTCCGCTTCGTTTAAAAAAAAAAGAACAGAAAAAGAAAGGCAAACCCGGTCTGCTTTTTTTATTTCCACACTGGAGAATCTATAATCTCCCTCCGTTTCCTCTGCTAATCACCCGGGTTGTGTTTTATCCGGTTTGGATCCGCGAGGACGGAGCCGGCGGCGCTCAGAGTCGCAGTGGTCGGCGCTCGAGTGGCTTTTTTTTCGGTCGCTCCTGCCTCCTTCACTCTCTCCGCACAAACAAAATGGCGGCTTGTTGTTTCTACTCCTCTGGCTGGGGGGAGGGAAGGTTGGAGGTGCGGTAACATTAGTAAAGGGGGGTGGAGGGGGAGATGGCGATCGGGATTTCCCGGACAGTGCTGCTTCCGTACTGTTTCGGAGTTGCGACTTTTCTGGGCGGGTGCAAGACGGCGTCCAAGCATCATCAGATGATGGAGCTACTAATAGTGAAATGATGCCCACAGTGTGACTTGTTCAGTAGAATATATTACTCGACTTGGCTTTCTACCTGGAGGGACAGTAAAGCCCAGGGGTCAAGTGCCCTAATAAAGTGCCACAGAGAACAAGCAGTGTCATTTTTGGCCTTCACACTGAATGGTCTCGTTCAGAGGCTTTTTCGCTAAGCCTTGTAAGCTTCCAACCTAGATAGTATTTTTGGACATCATAAGCACATTCATAGTCAGCTTAGTTCAAAAACTAGACAGCTTTTTTTGGGCATGAGCACATTACGAATCACCTCAGTTGAAGGATTGTGTCCCACAACCAAGGGAACTGAATATGCAACCAGCATTTTGGGCATCATCGTGTTCAGAGTCAGTTCAGCTCAAAAACCTCAAGTTGCTTACCCAGCATTAGCGGCTCCTTTGGCGTGGTCTGATTGAGCTCAGCTCAAAACACTTAAAAACCTAGAGACTTGTCTATGTAGACAGCATTATAAATGAGTTCAAATTCATTTAACAATTCATGTTAAAAATCTTGCAAAGCCTAGTGGGTTTTCAACCTAGACAGCGTTTTTGACCACACTGCGAATCATCTCAGCTGAGAGTGTCCCAAATCACGCACTATATACTATGCACTATATGTGTAGAGTATACATTTTATAAGGTTATTTTGTCATTCAGCATCATAGTCTGATAATAAAGCTGCAACAGTTGAGTGCATAAGGGGGGTGGGGATTTTCAGTGTGAAAACACTGAAAAAAACTATTAATAGAAAAACTATTAATACTACAAGACGACATAGAATAGTGCACAAGTACACAAATTGGGATGCGCTTTGCGTCTAAAGACAGCAGCGTTGCTGGACATCATACTAGTCATTTGAGTTTTTTGTTTCACAAAAAAACTTGTGGTCTTCAAACCTAGACAGCATTTTTTAATATATGTGTCATAAGCACATTCAGCTTAGCTCAAACGTTGATTACCTATACCGCATTTTTGGACATGAGCGCATTACGAATCATCTCAGCTGAGAGATTGTGTCTTAAAATCAAGGCAACTGACTATGTAGCCAGCATTTTGGGCATCATACGCATATTCAGAGTCAATTCAGCTCAAACAGTTACTTACCCAGCTGGGCATAAACTGATTGCAAGTCATCTCAGCTGAGAGATGTGTCTCACAACCTAGTGAGCTGCCTACCTAGACATACTTTTTGAGAACTTTCTGCACATTCTGACTGAGCTCAGCTAAAAAAACTGAAAACCTAGGAACATTTTGGCACATCATAAGCATGCTCAGAGTCAATCCAGCTCAAAAACTCTAAAATATAGTGAGCTGCCTACCTAGAACGTGTTTTTGGATCTCAAGTAAACCTTCATAGTCGACTCAGCTTAGAGACATTGCTAAAACAGCCAGTATTTTTGCGGGGCATCACAAGCCTATTAAGAGTCAATTCAGCTCAAAAACCTCAATCTATAGTGAGTGGCCTACCTAGACAGCATGTCCGGGCCTCATTTGCTGCCATTAATGCATTTTTGGCATAGCAGAGAAATTGTCTCTTAAAACCTAGTGCAATGCCTACCTAAACCTACTTTTTGGGCATCATCTACACATTCTTAGTCAGCTTAGTTCAGAAAAATCAAAATATAGACCACATTTTGGGGCATCATAGCATGTTTAGAGTAAAAAAAACACTCTAAAACCCAATGAGCTGCCTGCCTAGACAGCATTCAAAATCACTTCTGTTCAAAAACCAATACACCCATTGAGCGGCTTTTTTAAAGCATCACAAAGCCCACTTAAGACAATGGGCATTACGAGTCAGCTAAGTTCAAACAAGTTCAGCTGGATCAGAACATGCTTATTCATAATTTAAAATATGCCGTTTAGGTCACACTAGTTTCCAGTGATGTTAGTAACTCTCTAGTTTCTGATTCACACTTGCTTGAATTTGTAAAATGTATTATTTGGTCAGATTCACAAAAATACACCAGCCCAAAACAAATTCTGATGTTCTTCTGGAGTTTTTCCCATTTCCAACCTTACTGAGGATAGGGAACTCTTTTTGTATGTTTATATACTGTGAAAAGGGCTATACATATTTTAGACTTCATTCAGCGTGGATGTCATCATTTTGAACTTGTACTTTTTTAACTTCTAATAGTAAACCACTCACTATTTGCTACACCAGAAACGTTCTGGAGTCATTAAAACTTTTAACTGAATCTTTTAACTGAATTTAGAATATGTATTGAATCAAATGTCCCATTTTTGCACGGAATCTGTTCAGTGACTAATTATGTGGTTAACTAGCAGAATGGAATTTGTTTCATAATTGACATCTGAGCTGAATCAACATTGAACGGACTCAAGCTGAATAACGACTGTTATCTTCTGTACAGCTGCTTATAGTCAGTGTTGGGGAAAGTTACTTTTTTAAAAAGTAATGCATTACAATATTGCGTTACTCCCTAAAAAGTAACTAATTGTGTTACTTAGTT
This sequence comes from Hypophthalmichthys molitrix, assembly GCA_037950675.1. Lineage (NCBI taxonomy): Eukaryota > Metazoa > Chordata > Actinopteri > Cypriniformes > Xenocyprididae > Hypophthalmichthys > Hypophthalmichthys molitrix. Next base: position 18,133,735 of record CM075494.1, on the reverse strand, counting down.
ACTTGTTATGGAAAGTAATGCGTTACATTACTTTTGCGTTACCTTTTCTCACCTAGGCTGGGCTTGCTTATTTGTTTTTTAATAGCAACAAAAAAAGTTCTATTTCTGGCAAATATTAAGGCCCTTTCACACCAAAAGTAAAATAAATAAGCCTTAGGCTGAAGGAAAAGCATATTTACGCCTGTACAGTAGAGGCCGCAGCTCAAACAAACCTTTCAGCTGTGCTGCCATTCTGGATTAAAGAAGAATAGGATACAGGAAGAAGTTCAACACTTTAATTTCTAAATTTAATATAAAGTAATATTTGCTTAATAGTATTAGATCATTAAAGGTCAGCTGTAAAGACATTGGCTAATAAAGTGAGATTAAATACATAAAGTATATTTGTGTAATTTAATATAGTTAACTATTACAGGTTTGCATAAAATTTTATTCATTTTGAGGAATATTGAATGTTTTTGTGCAAGTGAGATGAGTAAATGTATGCTCACATTTAGTCTAGAGCTACAATAACCATCATGCTCACACACAACACCTCTGCACTTTATTTCTCTCAACATGAGGACAGGAGAGCTGTCAGTCAATAAATGTGAAAAAGTAACTTGCGTTACTTATTTGAAAAAGTAACAGATATTTTGTTGCAAATTGAAAAAGCAATGCGTTACTTTACTAGTTACTTGAAAAAGTAATCTGTTAAGTATCTCAAGTTACTTGTAATGCGTTACCCCAACACTGTTTATAGCTGAACTCATTTCATAATTGATAAACTTTACAGTCATAGAACTGAACTGAATCATCACTAAACTGACTTGAGCTGAATAATGACGCTGTTGTCTTTTTAGAGCTGCTTTAAAGCAAAATTGAAATATTTCTCATTTGATGAAGTTTGATTCTTGTTGGTTTGTTCATCAATTCTGTTATTTTCATGTTTATCACTGCTTTGAAACAATCTGCACTGTACAAAACACTATAGAAATAAAGGTGGCTTTACAAACTACAGCAACAATCAATAACTATAAATTTATTTTGACAACAGTAAAAAACACAAATATAACAATAAAAACCTTAGCAGACAAACATACTCAAGTCATACTCAATCACAAGTAAAGAATCTCACATTGAAACAGATCAGTTGTCTCACAAACATAAATGGTTTACCATGCTCATTAAATCACAGTCATCTGTTTGTTTCTCCATCTGACCTCATTTAAATTCTCCTATAAGCCCTTATCCTAGAACACAGGTGTGCAAATACAAAACACGACCCATCAGAACCAATTAGCTAGCGTAGGAGTGAACTGGCTATCAGGGAGACGTTGCACGCTGTCCAGACACGTCCAGCTCTTAAAGGGATAGTTCACCCAAAAAAGAAAATTCTGTCATCATTTACTCCCCTTCAAGTTGTTCCAAGCCTATATAAATTTCTTTGTTCTGCTGAACACAAAGGAAGATATTTGGAAGAATGTTTGTAACCAAGCAGATCTCGCCCCCCACTGACATTGACATAGAATTATTTTTCCTACTATGGTATTCAATGTGGGGAGATCTGCTTGGTTACAATCATTCTTCCAAATATCTTCCTTTGTGTTCAGCAGAACAAAGAAATTTATACAGGTTTGGAGGGGAGTAAATGATGACAGAATTTACATTTTTGGGTGAACTATCCCTTTAATCCTCCAGATTCAATACGGAACTGGAGCAAGTTCTGTGAGATCCAGACCTCTTGAGTTATTAATGAAAACCCTACAAAAGATGAGAGAAACAGACTCATTCTGGAAGGATTTGCTATCTTTTACTCTTTCCTTTCAGTCCTCTCCTTGTGCGCAAGCTCTCTCCACCTCAGCGATGGTTTTCGGGGTGTGTGCAGATAGGATGAGGGGTCCCCCATGGTCTCGGATCACCACGTCATCCTCGATTCGTATCCCGAGACCCCGGAATCGCTCTGGACATGAGCTGTCATCCTCGCTGATGTACAGTCCTGGGTTTTGGGAGCAAGAGAAGAGAGTTTAGAGCTTATGTTTCAATAACTTTTTTTTTTTTTTTTGGTGCAGTGGAGCTCAAATGCTAAGAAATTGAATGTTACTTTGACTAGTATGTGAAAGTTCAACAGTCATTACAGTGCATTCAAGATACATACCTGCGGTTTATCCGCATTATTGTTATTATTGTTTTACTATGAATTTATTTGTTATATATACACTAATGTTCAAAGTTTAGAATCACTAAGACATGTTTATGAAAGAAATTGATTCTGATGACAAACGTGCATTTAACTGATTAAAATAGTCGAAAACAGCAATATGCAATATTATTATTACTGTTTGAGAGAATTAGTGTTACTTTAGTATTATTTATATACTATTATAGTATTTATTAATATTTTGAATTAGCGTTTTCATTTTAATTTAAGTTTTAGTAATATACTTTTTCCCATTTTTATTAGTTTTGTTTTAATTATATTTTTATTAATATTTATTTTTTATTTTTATTGCTGTTTTATAAATTTTAGTACACTGTAAAAAATTCATGATCATAACATTTTTTCTTTTGTTAAATCAACTTAGATAATTAATGTGGTTCAGATAACAATATTTTGAGTTTCTGTTGATTAAACCAATCGCCTTCATTGTATTAACTCAAATTTTTAATTTCAATGAACTCAATTTTAAGGCAACCATAACTTACTTTTTCAACAATTCTTTTTTACAGTGTACTTCAACATTTGTAATTTACATTTTTAGTTTTTTAGGTTTAAGTTTTTCATCTAATACTTGTATTTTATTTCAGCTTTATCTCAATTAAAAACAGTTTTAGTATACAATAACAACACTGGAGAGAATGCTTTTATTTGATTTTTTTAATATTATTATTTTTTTTAAATTTCCGATGGCAAAGCCTCATTTTCAGAAGTCATTATTTTGAAAACACTGTTACCTCAACCTTGTCCTTAAGAAATCATTCTAAAAATGTTCAAATTTGCTACTTGAGAAACTTTTCTTATTATTGAAAGCACAGTTGAAAATGATTGTGCTGCTCGATGAACTGTGGAAATGACAATACAGTCACTGGAAATACTCCAGTAACTGTATCGTCATTTCCACAGCTCATCAATAAACTTGCATTACAAGTCAAAAGTAAATTTGGTTTTAAAAATTGGCAAAAGAAACTAATTTTCTAGAAACGTATCAGTCTGTTGTTGTTTTGAGGGATGAAGGTTACTCCATGCAAGAAAAAGACGCAGGCAAATAAAATGAAAATGGTAGCACGCCTAAGAGGTGTAGCAGAAAGCATGAAATGAAATTTCACCCAATTATCTTAATAAACTGACTGCTAGAAAGCATTCGTTGATGAACAGATGATGAACATTTGGATGTCTGCAAACAGCAATTATGTGTTTTGTGGGCGGAGCCTACCTGATGGCAGAAAATGACAGTTTAACAGTAGCAGTCTATGGAAGCCACAGAATAAAACAATAAAAAGATAATTTCAAGTGTACATCTCATAATTCTGATTTTTTTCCCCTCGCAATTCCGAGATTTTATCTCACGAATCTAAGAAGAAAAATCTGAATTGCGAGATTTAAACTGCCTTCTGCCTTTTTTCCTCAGAATGCCGAGTATATATCCCACCTTTCCGACTTTTTTCATGCTGTAAGTGTAGGGCAAATACATTATGTCCCCTATGAACTGCATGTGAACATTATGTAGATCTATTGTAAATTTCAAATTCGTGCTTTAATAGTAGGGTAATCATCGCAGGTTTCATCAGTCCAGTCTGTCCATTAATAACTATAAACATCTTTAAAGGCTGCCTTCGAAGACCATGTTTTTTTGCATTCCGATTCTGACATTCAAATGCACAACAATAAATTTTTTCTCTTATTCCGTGGATATCGCCATTTTCCTCCACTTGTTACCACTGTTTTTATTAAAAGTAAACTCTACCTGGCTCTATTGTAATCACCATGCCAGGCTGCAGCGGTTGTGAACGGGACAGCTCAGGGGTGTCATGAACGTCCATGCCCAGGTAGTGACCCACGTGATGGGGGCAAAACTGCCGCGCAGCCTGGAAGAGGAAAAAAAAAAAAAAAAAAAAGGAGAGAGCAGACATCCATTGAGAAAAACAACAAAATTGAGAGCATGTAATGTGATCAGTCACAAAACTCTGAACTGGAAAACTGATTTAAACTGAAATAAGTGCACACAGTCGCAACAGGCTTAACTGACCAACATGTTGGTTTGTTGGCCTCATAAACTCACAGCGTTAAGTGAAATCAAGCTTTTATAGCAGTATGGTGCTTTAGAGACACTGTAAGTGGTGCAGATCTTTGGCATTTAAATTGGGCAGGAAGACTTATAGTTATTTCCTGACCACGGAGCTTTAAGGAAGTTCATTTAAATAAATAAAAAACGCCTCGAATTCCTGGTGTTCAGTACTGTGAACCTGAATCTCAGGTTGGTGTAAGAGGCCTGTGGCACATTTTTCAGTACATGTTAATACATACTTTGGAGAATCACAACCGATTAGAAGACAAACAAGAATCAATCGCATACGGTGGACACATGCACAATAGAAAGTTTCATTTTTGTCCAGTGTCTGCGCTACTTTCTTTAAAAAAATTATGACTGAAAAAAATGTACTCATTTAAAATAGAGTTGTGAGTTTCTCTTAATCCTTTCACATAAGCACTTGTTAATGCATGTCTATTGTTGTTGCCATCTCAAGTATTTTTTTGTTGTTGTTCTTCCGGTGTTTCAACCTTGTGGACAAACAAATTATTGGCAAAGCATTCAAAATGAGCACTTGCTAAATTAGGCATACAGAGAAAATCTGTCTGTGCATGTTAAGTACGCACCTACTGTGCTGATGATGAAATTCATGTCATGGAGATATGTACATAAAAACTAGTGCTGTCAAATGATTAATCGCGATAAATCACATCCACAATAAAAGTTTGTGTTTACATAATATGTTTGTGTACTGTGTATTTTTATTATGTATATATAAATACACATGCATGTATATATTTAACAAAAATATATTAAATTTATATATAAAATATTATATTTATATATAATATAAATTATATATATACACAACCCGAATTCTGGAAAGACTTTCAAATCACATGAGCCAATATTTTATTCACAATAGAACATAGATAACATAACAAATTTTTAAACTGAGAAATTTTACAATTTTATGCACAAAATGAGCTCATTTCGAATTTGATGCCTGCTACAGGTCTCAAAATAGTTGGGACGGGGGCATGTTTAACATGGTGTAGCATATCCTTTTCTTTTCAAAACAGTGTGAAGACGTCTGGGCATCGAGGTTATGAGTTTCTGGAGTTTTGGTGTTGAAATTTGGTCCCATTCTTGCCTGATATAGGTTTCCAGCTGCTGAAGAGTTTGTGGTCATCTTTGACCAATTCAGCACCCGGACTCTTCTACGACGAAGCCATGCTGTTGTAATAGCTGCAGTATGTGGTTTTGCATTGTCCTGCTGAAATACACAAGGCCTTCCCTGAAATAGACGTCATCTGGAGGGGAGCATTTGTTGCTCTAAAACCTTTATATACCTTTCAGCATTCATAGTGCCTTCCAAAACATGCAAGCTGCCCATACCGTATGCACTTATGCACCCCCATACCATCAGAGATGCTGGCTTTTGAACTGAACGCTGATGACACGCTGGAAGGTCTCCCTCCTCTTTAGCCCGGAGGACACGGCGTCCGTGATTTCCAACAAGAATATCAAATTTGGACTCGTCTGACCATAGAACACTTTCCCACTTTGAAACAGTCCATTTTAAATGAGTCTTGGCCCACAGGACACAACGGCGCTTCTGTACCATGTTCACATATGGCTTCCTTTTTGCATGATAGAGCTTTAATTGGCATCTGCAGATGGCACGGCGGATTGTGTTTACCAACAGTGGTTTCTGGAAGTATTCCTGGGCCCATTTAGTAATGTCATTAACACAATCATGCCGATGAGTGATGCAGTGTCATCTGAGGGCCCGAAGACCACGGGCATCCAATAAAGGTCTTCGGCCTTGTCCCTAACGCACAGAGATTTCTCTAGTTTCTCTGAATCTTTTGATGATGTTATGCACTGTAGATGTTGAGATTTGCAAAGCCTTTGCAATTTGACTTTGTTTTTCAGGAACATTGTTTTTAAAGTATTCCACAATCTTTTTACGCACTCTTTCACAGATTGGAGAGCCTCTGCCCAACTTTACTTCTGAGAGACTTTGCTTCTCTAAGACATCCCTTTTATAGCTAATCATGTTACAGACCTGATATCAATTAGTTGACCTGATTTCAACTTAATTAGTTGCTAGATGTTCTCCCAGCTGAATCTCTTCAAAATTTCTTGCTTTTTCAGCCATTTGTTGCCAACTTTTTTGAGACATGTAGCAGGTATCAAATTTGAAATGAGCTCATTTGGTGGATAAAAGTGTACAATTTCTCAGTTTAACCATTTGTTATGTTATCTATGTTCTATTGTGAATAAAATATTGGCTCATTTGATTTAAAAATGTCTTTTAGTTTTCATTTTATTCATATTTAAAAAAAGAATGTCCCAACATTTCCGGAATTCGGGTTTTACATGTAAATATTTCATATATATATATATATATATATATATATATATATATATATATATATATATATATATATATATATATATATTATATATATACACACACACACACACACACACACACACTACCAGTCAAAAGTTTGGACACGGTAAGATTTTTAATGTTTTTAAAAGAAGTTTCGTCTGCTCACCAAGGCTGCATTTATTTAATTAGAAATACAGTAAAAACAGTAATATTATGAAATATTATTACAATTTAAAATAACTGTTTTCTGTTTGAATATATTTTATAAAGTAATTTATTCCTGTGATCTAAGCTGAATTTTCAGCATCATTACTCCAGTCTTCAGTGTCACATGATCCTTCAGAAATCATTCTAATATGATGATCTGCTGCTCAAGAAACATTTATTGTGTACAATTGTACAATTTTTTTTTTTTCAAGATTCTTTGGTGAATAGAAAGTTCAAAAGAACAGCGTTTATTTGAAATATAATCTTTTGTAACATTATAAATGTCTTTACTGTCACTTTTGATCGATTTAATGCATCCTTGCTGAATAAAAGTATTAATTTCTTTCATTTCTTTTAAAAAAAAAATAAAAATAAAAATTCTTACTGACCCCAAACTTTTGAACGGTAGTGTATAATGTTACAAAAGCTTTGTATTTCAGATAAATGCTGCTCTTTTGAGCTTTCTATTAATCAAGGAATCCAGAAAAAAAAAAAAAAGTACAACCGTTTTCAACATTGATAATAATCATAAATGTTTCTTGAGCAGCAGATCATCATATTAGAATGATTTCTGGAGGATCATGTGACACTGAAGACTGGAGTAATGATGCTGAAAATTCAGCTTTGACCACAGGAATAAATTACTTTATAAAATATATTCAAACAGAAAACAGTTATTTTAAATTGTAATAATATTTCACAATATTACTGTTTTTACTGTATTTTTAATTAAATAAATGCAGCCTTGGTGAGCAGACGAAACTTATTTTAAAAACATTAAAAATCTTACCGTGTCCAAACTTTTGACTGGCAGTGTACATGTGTGTGTAAATCATGTAAGAGATGATACTCAACAACAAAAAATGTCCATTTACATCCATGCACAGATTTTCAAAAAAAGCACAGACTTAATGCAGATATTCAACAAACAAGCATGAGCGCTTTGTAATCTGTATTCACATTAGATTTTTAAAGCAACACAATTCGTTTGCAAATGAGACAAATCACAGATTCAGATTGCCTTGCAAATTCGTAAAGCAAAGAACGATGCTCTTTGATATATATAAAAAAACAACTGTCCCTGGCTAGGGACATTCTAAAATGCTTAATGTGAAAAACGCTTAACGTGGCTTAATGTACTAAGACAGTGATATTAAAAGACCAAACTCCATAAACATCATAATAAACCATACTGTACAGAAAAGCAGATGAGCACAGAATATGAAAGCAATTCGTTTAATTACACGTCAAGTGTTTTTCTCCCATAGAAAACCGTTATAAAGAAAAAGCTTAACGTCACTTAATGTAGCCTACTAAGTGATATTAAAAGATCAAATTCTGCACAAACCAATTTTTCTGTATAGTATGCTTTGTTTGGTCTGTTTGGTCTGTCTTAGTTTTTGGTTTGTCACTGTATTAGTATATTAAGCCACGTTAAGCGTTTTCTTTATGGGAGGAAAATGCTTAATTAAATGTGTTGCGTTCATATTCTGGGCTCATCTGCTTTTCTGTACATAGTATGCATTATTAGTATGGTGTTCACTTAGTTTGGTTTGTTAATAACACTGTCTTAGTAAATTAAGTCACGTTAAGCTTTTTCACGTTAAGCATTTTAGAACGTCCCATGTGGCTATATCATTTTCAACTGATTAACATTATGGTAAAACCTTTAGGAACTTCAAAAGATAAAATGGTGAAACTCCTAATATTATTTCCAATAATTCCAAATTATGTTCATTTTCCTGATTGAATTGTCACATAGGTTGCAAAAGTTCATTCTGCAAACAGTAAGGTGGAGATCCGTGTTGCATTTGTTGAAATTCATTGCTGAAGGTTTGATCATGGCAGATTTAGTCACACAAATAGTACAAGTGGCTTGTGAAGAAACAAAGACTGGCTGTGGAGATCGCTAAACTCCAGCGCACAAATTTGTTTTCAGATCATCAGCGCTTCTTCAACATTTAGAGGGAGAGCGTGCTCTATTTGGGGGATTTAAGCTCTTTGCATCTGGCAACCACAAGCATGACTGCTAGCGGAAGCTTGTTACCAATGCAAGATAACGCATATCCCAAAGAAAAAACACGTTTTCAGGATAAATAACGAGCGGGCCAATATCGTGACGATTATTTATAATCAATCGAGAGAAGCAGATATCGTTATCACGATTAAAATACGATTAATCGTGCAGCCCTGGTTAAAATGATCATATTCATTTTCTTAAAATGTCTAGTTGAAAGTGGGCAAAAAAAGAACTGCTTTAATGTCTGTAAAATGGCTTTGGTTCTATAAAAAAAAATGAATGAAATATCTTGGAACTTTTAGTGTTAAGAGTTATTGTAATACCTTCAGCAAGGACAAACTCTATCTTAAGCACTGCCACTAAAAATATACAAATGTTTGGGGTCAGTAAGACTGTAATGTTTTTGAAAGTATCTTATGCTCTCCAAAGCTGCATTTAATTGTAATATTGCAATACAGTAAAGTTGTGAAATATTATTACAATTTAAAATAAATGTTTTTTATTTGAATATATTTTTTAAATTGTAATTTATTCTTGTGATGCAATTTTCAGCATCATTACTCCAGTCTTCAGTGTCACGTGATTCTTCAGAAATCATTCTAATATGATGATTTGCTTATTTATTAATATTATCAATGTTGAAAACAGCTGTGCTGCTATATATTTTTGTGGAAACCATCATACATTTTCTAAAGATTCTTTGATTATCTGAAATAGAAATCTTTTGTAAGATTATAAATGACTTTATTTTCACTTCTGATCAACTGAATATAAATCAAAATAATTGATTAAAATTAAATTTAAAAAAATATTGTACTACCCCCAACCTTTTTCTTAGTTTAAAAAAAAAAAAAAAATTCCCTCAAGCCCCAAGTTGTTGCTCAAGTAGTCCTGTCCATCACAAATTACTTTTTAATCATGATTTAATTTGTGATTTTGCTAATATTTGATTTAAGATGGTATTTGCTGATATTTGATTTGAGTAAATAATATCCAAAAATTCATTTTGGGGTGAACTTTCCCTTTAAACAGCCTGCTTTTAAAAACAAGTCAGGGTACCTTCAGTGTATCTGTATCACTGGTGCTTTGTGGGACGATCCCGAGCTCTTTGAGCTGCCGGGCCAACAGCGCGAGCATGGTGGAGTAAATATAGTCCAGACTGACGCCAGGATTGCACTGAGACAGACAGGCCAACTGCACCTCTAGCACGGCCTCATACAGCTCTCTCTGAGCAGGACTGAACCTGGAGACGGCACACGGAGCAAGGACTGGAGCGCTGATTGATTACTTACTAATAGCATGAAATTAAAGCTACGTTACATCTGAAACAATGAGAGTTCTGTTGAAAACAGACTTACTTTCCATTCACTGGCCAAGTGCGTGTGATGTCGCTCACATAACCGAAATATTCACAGCCCCCATCCAACAACACCATTTCTCCATCCTGAGAAAGAAAGAGTTAGTTCAATATTGTGGTAATATTTTGTCGTGTGTATTGTACATTTGCCTTGTGAAAACTAAACATGCACACAAAGCTTATATAGAACAAGAGAAAAAAGGAAGAGAGACTTCAATGTCATCCTTGTTTATCTTATGAATCTGTTGTAGACTCTCCCTCTTAGAAAAAAAAGCTCCAGTAATGATTATGAGTGTGTTTGGTACTTCACCTTCACTATTTGATTGTTGTTGATGTAATGAAGTGTGTTGGCTCGGTTTCCACCAGCAACCACAGGCGGATATGCCAGGAAGTTTGCGCCATGAGCACGGCATTCAAAATCAAACTATACGGGAAGCCAAAAAGAGAGACAGAAGAGAAAGGAAGAGAGAAGGCAGAGATGTTAGTCAGCATGTGAGCTGGACACAGAGTACACTAAAATTTGACTCTCCAAGAGCTCGCTGACGTCATTTGTGTCTCTGTGGTACATTTTCAGTTCTCAGACGCTCCATTACCTCTGTGCTGCCCAACGGCCAAACAATGGCAACTTTACAAAGTAATTCTAGCCCAAAATTTCAGAGCTACAAAAACTTCTGAAAGGCTTAAAAATAAATAACAGGCACTTTCTGCCACACACACACACGCTATATATACACACATATATATATATAGGCCCTGTGAACCACTGTTCACACTCTAAATAGGTTAAGTTGTGCACTTACATTTTTTTATGAAAGCAAGCAAAAATATAGCTGCAAGCAGCAATTACGGGGCCAAGCACAAAAACGGCACAATAAGCCAGCCAACATGGCTGTGAGCATCAGACCAACTGCAACAGTGACCTATTAAGATCATTTTAGGCAAAAGAGCTTTAAAATGATCAAAAATGAGGATTTACTGGTTCATTACTTTCGACCAATAGGTGGCGCTGTGACCAAATTAATGTGGTGTGGTCAGAGTGAGGTGACAATGACACTTGCAAAGTTTGGTGTCAATATTTCAAAGCATTGCAGAGATACAGACTCAAAAGTGATTTTGGCATCAAGCCTCTAATTCGTTGCTGCAGTATGGGAAAAAGGTTATGTCTATCAACACGAAATCAATAACATTTCACCAGCATGGTCTGAAGATGATACGATTTGATTTTGGTGAAAATTGGACCAACGGTCTAGGAGTAATTTGAAAAAGTATGTTTTTAAAGAAAATCAAAATGACTGACAGGAAGTTTGGCTGATTGTGGCAAAATTTTCATGAATGTTCTCAGCATGACCCACGGAATCTAATAAGACCAGTCTCGTTACAATAGGCCACATTTATATAAAGCTGATAGCATTTTTAAATATTTCGTTATGAAATCTGACCACAAGGGGGCGCTATCTCAAAACCTATTGTGTACCTTCAGAGCATGATGCCGGTGCCACATTCTGAGTTTCGTAATGATACATCAATGCATTTGTGTGATATAGCATTTTATATCATAATACTGTATTGTAGTTAATGGAAATTTCATGTTTTGTTCAATTATAGCGCCACCAAGAGGCACAATCCCACCTATGTTTTTGTGTGTCCTCAAGGTGACTCCATACATGTGTGTATCAAATTTGGTGCAAATATCTCATTTCGTTTTGGAGTTATAGACATTTACATGTAAGAGATCATAAAAAATGACCACTGGACGACTTTGTTTTGATTTTTTTGCCACTTCCTATCAAAATTTTGACATTTGGGCTTTCTCATATTGTTAACCAGCTTAGGTTCCGTGTTTCCTATGGTGGTTTCGTCTCGATCGGACTAACGGTTTCGAAGATATTCGCAATTGTTTTTTAAGCGCTAAAACACCACGCCGCACAAACCGTAAGTCAAAACCTAGCATGTTTGGTATCGTTGGACTCGGCAAGGATTCAGGAGTCTAAGGATGTGACTCCCATGAAAATAAGCTAACCAGATCAAAAGTTATAAGCATATGAAAAAACAAATTATCCACTAGGTGGCGCTGGTCCAAAACTTCTCAGGCTCCTTCAGGGCATTGTCCTGATGACCCATGCCGAGTTTCGTAACGATACGCTAATGCGTTCGTAAAATACAGCATTTTAGCACATAATTCAAAATGGCCGACTGCCAAGATGGCAGATATGGGAAAACTGGATATCTTCTGACTCGGCATGATGCCCCGAATCCAACGAGACCAAATTTATGATTTTTAGACAAAACCATCAGAAGTTATAAGCAAAAATAGCCATTTTTCATATCTCCGGACCAGTAGGTGGCGCTGCGCCGAAACGCTGCATGTTGCCTCAGGTCATGCTTGTGATAATATGTATCAAGTTTGGTCTGAATACGATAAAGTGTTGCGGAGATACAGCCTTATTTCTATTTTCGCAAGAGCTTCGTAAAATTCATTCGCTTCTTTTTCGAAAACGGTTTGACAAATCAACTTGAATTGCATAACTTTTTGTCAGCATGGTCTGAAGATGATCTGGTTCAATTTTCGTGAAAATTGGAGTAACGGCCTAGGAGGAGTTCGAAAAAGTAGGTTTTTCAGAAAATTCAAAATGGCGGGAAAATTTTCATGACGGAAAATGACATTTTTGTTTCTAACCCATACGGTTCAAAAGTTATTAACATAAACATGAGTGCAACTTTGGACAGCTGGTGGCACTAGAGGGACTGAGTTAGAGACTCCAAATTTGCTATGGACCAAGGTGAGACTGTCCTCTAACTGTGTGCCAAATTTCACAACTTTCCCGCAAGCGGTTCTATGGGCTGCCATAGACTTCCAGAGCGGAAGAAGAAGAAGAATAATAATAATAATAAAAAAAAAGAACGCCAACAGATACAATAGGTGCCTAAGCACCTTCGGTGCTTGGCCCCTAATTCCCATCAGTCTCATTTCCACCAGTTTAATGATATTCTTTGGTGGACCGACTCCTTTGTCTTGCTAAAGCTAATTTCATAGCTAGCATCTTATGTATCTTATGTATAAACACGTTTTGCATAATAAATTTCACGTTTTGCATAATTTGACAAAATATAAACCTTGATTTATTTAATAATTTCTTTGGTTATGTCTCATAGTTCATCTAAAGTATTCTCTTTACTGATACTGTTGTCCTTTGTACACATGTACACTAACTGAAAAAAAGGTTATTCGGGAAAAATGGTTCATTGTTGTGGAAATGACGGGTCGTAATGGTGTAAAAATTGATACTAGTTACAATACCATTCAAAAATTTGGGGTATTATATATATATATATATATATATATATCTTTTTTTTTTCTTAATGAATACTTTTATTCAACAAAGATTCATTAAATTGACCAAAAGTGACAGTAAAGATTTTTACAGTTTAATGTTATGTTACAAAAGATTTCTATTTCAAATAAATGCTGTTTTTGAACTTTCTTTCATCAAAGAATACTGAAAAAGCATCATAGTATCCACAGAAATATTAAGCAGCACAACTGTTTTCAACATTAATATTAATAATAAATGTTTCTTGAGCATCAAATCATCATATTAGAGTGATTTCTGAAGGATCATGTGACACTGAAGACTGGAGTAATGATGCTAAAAATTCAGCTTTGATCACAGGAATAAATTACTTTATAAAATATATTCAAATAGAAAATAGATTTTTTAAATTGTAATAATATTTCACAATATTACTGTTTTTACTGTATTTCCCTTCAAATAAATGCAGCCTTGAAGAGCATAACAGACTCTGAAAAACAAAAAATCTTACTGACCCCAAAAATTTGAAGGGTAGTGTATTTTCACACTATAAAATGATTATTTCATGCCTTGTGTAAACCAACAGTTCTGTCAGGACCACTATCGTCAAATATGATTGATAATTGCATAGAGTTTGTATTGGCGGTATGGTTCTGTTCTGGGCAAGAACTCCCTGCGCATCCATGCAGCCTAGCATGGATAAGGGAGAGCAGGAATAACCCTCCTAGAGTTAAACAGAACAGAACATATGCAGATATAATTAATGTCAATAATTTAACATGTACACATATTTCAAGAATTATTATGTAATCATTTATATGTTTATGAATAAAATGAATAAAAATCTCCATCTGAGATAAAAAAAAACTAACTGGTGACCGGTGTTTTGTTTTGCTCTATCCTCTGTTTCAGCGTTTGTCAATACGTCATTCATTGCGTCAGAGGTCACACTTTTGCCGTAACTTGATGCATACGGCCGTCTGCCGGAAGCCAGGAAAGCCGTATGGATTACTTCTATGATAGATGGATGCACTGTTTTGAACTTTTAGAATGCAACTGGACATTTCTGAACGGTTAGTGTATAAATTTATGTAGTTGCTGTGGAGTTGATTCAGCTCATCAACTAGCATGTGCCATCATGTTCATCTTTTGTGCAAATCTAGCATTGAATTGACCCTCGTTTGTTAAGCAGTCCAGCGTAAAATGACAGTATGGCAACAACACTCTACTACAACAACTCTTCTTCTTCTCTAAAGCAGCCCAACATGGCCTCAACCCCTTTGTTGTGTGTTTTCGGGGGCAGGGTTTATGTAAATTTTAGGGTTAGTGATGTCACCAAACCGGGAAGAAGCTTGTTGTAGTCCCTACCAGCCGTTCGTTGTAGTCCTTAAACAGCAAATTCTTTAAAAGAAAATATCTCTCTTTGCATTGAACTTTAAGAGTTGTAACTTTGCAGATGTCATTAAAAAAGGGAAACCATAATCAACCACCCCTTTAAAAAAGACTGTTGTGAAGTATATAAAGATAGCCAAAGGTCTTTTTCCATACAAAATGAAGATTTGTAGATTTAATTAGACTGCATTATATTATATTATATTATATTATACTAATTTTCACAGCATTAAAGTAATCCATATGGGCATGTTTTATAAATTTTTATCATTTTATTATATGCGATTTTACGTATATATGCAACTAAAAAAAAAATACATATTGCTAATCACAATTATTTGTATGACAATTAATTGTCAACACAAAATTCACGATCGTGACAGGCCTACCCAGGGACAGAAAAATGCTGGAAGTTGATGAAACACTCATAACAGGGTACAAGTTGCAAAACACATTCGAATCTTCTGTTCAAATTGACTGTTTGTGTGTGCATTCATGCATTAAGTTCCTCGGCTCACCTTTGCATAGAGAACAGCCTCATCAATGTCTCCTCTTGACATGGCCATCGTCTTCCTAAATGCCTGAAGATAAACACATGGCTCAATATAGCACGTTTTGCCTCCTCATGCAACTTAAAGGGTTAGTTCACCCAAAAATGAAAATTATGTTATTAATTATTCACCCTCATGTCGTTCCATGCCCGTAAGACCTTTGTTCATCATCGGAACACAAATGAAGATCTTTTTAAAGGGGGGGTATCACACACAGTTTCTGCCAATCTCATGTTAATCTTGAGTACCTATAGAATAATAGTGCATCCTTCATATCTCCAAAAAGTCTTTAGTTTTATCATATTTATAAAAGATACATATGCTGTACCGAGTCTTTCCGAAAACAGCCGAGCGCCTGGAGGCGTGCCGTGTGAGCAGAGCTAAAGAGTGACGAGCAGTTCCGACTCATGACCGGGATCATTACCGCTGTGAACGCTCCATCTTTCAGTTTCAAACTATCTGTAAATCCAGCATAGAACTGGGCCTTGTTTATGAAACCATAAGCGCCGATCCTGAGGGCTCGAGAAGCCACAGAAAATATATTTCTGATATATTCTCCATTCATTTTAACCAATAAAAAAGTGATTGCAACTATCAGTTTCTATGGTTATTTTAATAACAAATATCGAGAGCGCATCAATGTAATGCTTGAGCACAAGTCTCTCAGCTCCACTTAATGCTGGGCTCTTTGGGAAGCAAGGTTATCTTTCCCTCACAACCAAAAACACACTTCTTTGGTGAAATTGTCAATTGAGTCAATTGACACTGCCGACGACTTCCGTAAAGCCGAACGCGTGTTGATGGGCTCTCTCGCTCTGGTCGACGCACACACGCACTCTTCCAGGAGAAGTGTCCGTACAAGGAATTCTGACCTTTCTGATGTCACACAGGCACATACTCAAAAAAAAGACCGCGAAATTTATGAGGATTTGGAAGAGGCACAAAAATACTCCGTCAAACGTCCAACTTGTGTTTTGAAACTTTAGCCATGTTTAGCATGAGAATCCAAATCTTTAACAATGTAAATAAGTCAGAATACATCAAATAGCATTACACCCCCTCTTTAATGAAATCTGAGAGCTTTCTGTCCCTCCATTGATAGCCAACGCAAACACCATTTTCAAGCCCCAGAAAGGTAGTAAAGACCTCATTAAAGTAATCCATGTGACTCCAGTGGTGTAACCTCAGTTTTATTAAGCGACGCAAGTTTTACAAAACTTTATTTATAAAATATTACTCTCCAACACTCGTTTACGCAAAAATGTCTACTCTCGATTCAACACAATGCACATGTGACATGGTGCTCTTGTAAATGTGCATTGGAGATAAATATTTTGGTAAGTGGTGGTAAATTATGTTTTTATAAGTGGTAAATTATGTTTTTTTTTTTGCACAAACAAAGCACTCGCAGCGCTTCATAAAATCGAGGTTAAACCACTTGGGTCACATGGATTACTTTTGGACAAATTTGAGCTTGAAAGTGGTAGTTAAGCAGACAGAAAGTTCTCAGATTTCATTAAAAATATCTTAATTTGTGTTCCGAAGATGAACGAAAGTCTTACGGGTTTGGAATGACAAGAGGGTGAGTAATTAATGACAGAATTTTCATTTTTGGGTAAACTAACCCTTTAAATACTTTCATCAAGTCCCTCATAACTGAAATGACCAATCTTTACATGAACTTATTTTTCTTTTAATTTGCCACAATATACAGTACTGTTATTAGTGATTTATTACCTGGGCAGTGATCCGTCCTGCCTCATTCATCAGAGCGACCTCTGCTGGGCTCTTAATGGCTCTGAGGGTATGAGTGAGAGGTCGGAGAGACTTTGTCAGCTGTCCTCCTTCCAATAGGGGGTGCACATGAGTTTGGTGTAACCGTGGATGGCAAGGCTGAGAGCTGTCGTACCATATAGTTCCTCCTAAGAGAAGGAGAAACAAGTCAACTACTGATGCAAATGTAAACCTTGAAAACATGTAAATGTACACCTGTTTTTCTTTTACCTTTTATACTTTTTAGCAATACGCCCAGTTCCTCTGTGCTGTGAACCCGCTCTAGACCTGTTAAAGCAGCTGCTCCATCTTTCCCCGAGCGAGGCCCGTCCCAAAGCTCTCGGGCCGGGTCTCGCCGTGGCACAAACAACACAGCCTGGTCCGGCTTACCCGATCCGTACATGACCAGTGCACTGTCCGGCTCCATAATTCCGGTCAGGTACAGGAAGTCCTGGTGCTGGTGGAACGGGTAAGGGATGTCATTGGTCATGTAGCGAATGGGATGCGATAGGACGATGACAATGTGGGAGGAGTTTGAAGAGGCTCCAGAACCTGTTAGTCGTTCTGCCTGCATCTCGATCAGAGACGCCAAGCGCTGCCGGCGGAACTCAAACTCTGTCTGGGTGAGACCTGGCGTCACCTCACCTATGAGAGGAACATTTGCAAGGTCATTAAACAACCCAAAGCAACCCATTTTACTTCCATAATGTGATGTACACTACCATCCAAAGATTTTTTTTTTTTTTTAAATAAATTAATACTTTTATTCAGCAATGATGCATTAATCTGATCAAAAGTGACAGTAAAGAGATTTATAATGCTTCAAAAGATTACTATTTCAAATAAATGCTGTTTTTTTTAATTTTCTATTCACTGACGAATCCTGAAAAACCTCTAACAAGGTTTCCACAAAAATATTAAACTGTTTTCAACATTGATAATAATCATAAATGTTTCTTGAGCAGCAAATCAGCATATTAGAATGATTTCTGAAGGATCATGTGACACTGAAGACTGGAGTAATGATGCTGAAAATTCAGCTTTGCATCACAGGAATAAATTACATTTTAAAATATATTCAAATAGAAAACAGTTATTTTAAATTGCAAAAATATTTCACAATATTACTGTACTTGTGGATCAAATGAGCACAAGAGATTTCTTTCAAAAGCATTAAAAAAAATCTTATTGACCCCAAACTTTTTAACAGTAGTGTATTTCTAAGTGAAAAAGAATATTCAAATGACAAAAAAAAAAATTGTTAAATGGGAATTGTGTTTTATTAATTGGAAATTAACTGGATAGTGAAAATGGGCATTCCATATCATTATATTAATGTTAATCTACATTAAATTACAAGATTTGTAAATACAGATGCACCGATACTAAATTTCTCCACCGATACCGATTATTCAGTGTTATCTGCTGATACAGATAACGATACCGATAGTTTGGGGTCTTTTAAATTAATGATAATTTCATTTAATAATTAATAATTAATCGTTATATTTTTTATTATTATATTTTGAAAGTAATGCAAATAAAAACTTTATTCTCTCCATTTCATCAACTTTTTTCAGAGTAACTGGTATCAGTTATGAACAAACACATTACTCAAATTAATAACTAAATTCTGAAGATTACTTGACTCTCTAAATGTTATAAATTCATATAATTACTATTAATATCGAACATCAAACTGGTTTCTTAGCATTTTCTTCACAAATTCAGAGCATTTTCTTTCCCTCTTTTGATTGACAGGATATATATCGGCCCTGACTATCGGCTATTTTTAAACTATCGGCCAATAGCCGTTGAAAATTTGCTTTTATCTGCCGATACCGATTATAGGCTGATATATCGGTGCATCTCTATTTGTAAAGGCTACCTACAACATTAAATCAAAGGGCTAAAACAACCTAAAACAAGGGCTAAATAGCTTTTTGACTCTATAAACCAATTGCCTGCATGGCCAAAGCAACATCAACCAAAAGTTTCAGAGGTGGAGCAAGATGTTACATTTTGGTTAAACTTTTTCTTCTTTGGAATAATGTGTAAAGATAATCATTAATGATAAGACCAAGAACAAACTTTAAGAAAGTCATAAGGGTCAGTTTTGACTTCAAATGAAAAGAGTTGAAATGGAGACCAATCTTGGTTTCTCTCACCATGTTTGATGAGGTGAGGGTGTGTGTACGGGCTTGGCTGTCCCAGGTATCTCTGAGGAACTTTCTTGGTTTTCCATCCCCCTGTTTTCACAGACACACTCCTGCATGAACACCACACAGACCCTGTACAACAAAACAAAACAAAACACAGTTTGCAACCCATTTTACTTCTGTAATTTGATGTACACTTCTGTTCAAAATTTTGGGATCGGTTAAATTTTTTTGTTTTTAAAAAAAGTCTTTTATGCTCACCAAGGTTGCATTATATATTTGATAATAAATACAGTAAAAAAGAAAAAAAAACAGTAATGCTGTGAAGCATTATTACAATTTAAAATAACGGTTTTCTATTTGACACTGAAAAATATTTTAAAATGTAATTTATTCCTGTGATCAAAGCTGTATTTTCAGCATCATTACTCCAGTCTTCAGTGTCACATGATCACTCAGAAATCATTCTAATATGATGATTTGATGCTCAAGAAACATTTATTATTATTATCAATGTTGAAAACAATTGTACTGCTTAATATTTTTGTGGAAACCGTGATAGTTTTTCATCAGGATTCTATGATGAAATTTCAAACAGCATTCATTTGAAATAGAAAAATTCACACAAAAAATATTAACTGCCACTTTCGATCAATTTAATGAATCCTTGCTTAATAAAAGCATTAATTTAAGTATTAATGATCGTGAAGAGATTTCCCTATTTGTGACCCTGGACCACAAAACCAGTCATAAGTCGCACAGATATATTTGTAGCAATATCCAACAATACATCATATGGGTCAAAATTATCGATTTCTCTTTTATGCCAGAAATCATTAGGATATTAAGTAAAGATCATGTTCCATGAAGATATTTTGTAAATTTCCTACCTTAAATACATCAAAAATGTATTTTTGTGAGTGGATATGCATTGGTAAGGACTTCATTTGGACAACTTTAAATGCGATTTTTTTCAACATTTTGATTTTTTTGTACCCTCAGATTCCAGATTTTGAAATCGTTGTATCCTAACAAACCATACATCAATGGAAAGCTTATTTATTCAACTTGATGTATAAAACTCTGACTGGTTTTGTGGTCCAGGGTCACATTTGAGAGCCGAGGTGTTAAAAATCAAGAGAAATGTATGTCCTTCAAATGAACATCAACATCAGTCAAAAAAGAAAGTTGTTTCAGAGGTAAAGCAAATTACTATACTTTTATAAAAGGTTTACAGACGCTTATGTTTTCTTTGGAATACCATGCATGCACTTATTTATTGTTCACAATTATACATACCAGTTAACATTAAAACAATAAGACAATAAACAGGGTCAGCTTTTATGTAACATTGACTTAGAAACAAAGAAAAAACATTTAACTTGAACTACTACTAACTGAAGATCTTTTGAGAAACAAAAGTGCACTACAGAATCTTTATTAGAGGTCTAGGAGGTGGTGATTTCCAGTGTGTAATTTATACTTTTGTGCCTATTCATAAACATATTAATTTGGGTTTTAGATGTGGAGAAAGAAAATTAAAATGTTTCTGCACAATGACAATGAATGACTTCACACAGCAGCAGCAGCAATGTTCCAGCCATGTTCTCACCACCCAGCTATGAATTACAACAAAACATTTTAATGAAAGTGTAAGTGTATAAGTGTAATGCATTACCTGGACTCCAGTGAGACCGAGTAACGCACTGGACGGCGGCTCTCACTGTACCGCTGCTGGAATACAACATTGTCGTGAGTACACGAGATTCCTGATCAGCTGAACTGATCTGCCAACTTTCACCATGAGGTAGAATACCTTCGCGCAACCGTGTGCATTAAAAATACAGGAACCGAAATGATTTCGGATTGTTAACCTAAAGGTAACATACTGAAGGAACAATGCGTGTAACACGTAACTCTTTATTCACATTTACTCATTCAAAGTAAGCATGGTCGCGTGGAAGGTGACAGTGTCACTGCTCGTGTAAGACTTTGAGCTCCTATTGGTAGATTGGGAGAGGCTCCACCGCTCTGATTGGACAACTCTGTCATGACAGTTACAATCTGCGCCACTGAATGATGGAGGACCCTTCTAGTTCCTTTATTTTATTTTATTTTATTTATTTTTTTGGTAGCATTGCGGTTTTAATTATGTTACGTTACTAAACAAACATTACATGGTTACAAATATTTTGTTCCAAGTTTATTGTTGTTTTGTTGTAATGTAGTTTTAGAAATTAAAATACATATTTTACTCTCCCCAGATATAGATTTATGTATTTTTGTGTATATGAAATGGGTAACCATTGAATTAAATAATATTAATGACATTGGGACATATCATAATTATGGAAACCATACATTAAAAAGCAAAATGAAAGGGTGTTGATGGGGTCTTATTCAGATGAGTTTTGAGTTTTGATAGCAAATTCATTTGCGATTAGTAAATGTACATGTATGTAGGCTATATTTTAGTCAAATATAGTTCATTAAAACGATTTTTAAGATAAGGAGTGCATTTTCCCACAGCAGTAAAGTGAGTCTTGAACATGTTGCCTATTTTACTAAAAAATGAACGCAATGCCAGAAGGACCCCTGTTGTTTTGGTTTTGTCGTAGTAGTGAGTGGTTTAATTCGCGCCTGCGCAAAATTCACAGTCTCGCGTTCACTGACTGGCGCGTGCAGAGCGAGTTCAATCTCGCGACCCTCAAAATCGTTGCAGGGGAAGCGCGTTTTAGACACTTTGCTCTTTCAGGTACAGCATTAATGTTTTATTTATTCTTCAATCAACATTTATTAAGACAGCTGAATAAAAGAATGATTAAAATACCACGCTTGTTTAACAAATTGCGCTTCCTCGCGAATTATTTCCAGAAGCTTCTATGCAGCGCGTGCGTTAATCCCGTACACCACTAATTACTGGTTATTTACTGCACTGTTGCATTAGACAGTTCCTTGGCGTTTTTAGCTTTGGGACTACGCATAATTTATTAAGCTCTGTCACTGATCGGACACGTCAAATGACGGGAATAATAATGCCCGCTTCCTTGTTTTCCAGCACATTGTTTTCTCTGCTTGTGTTGGATCCCTGTTGTGAAATATGGACTCAAAGAAAGTGTCGGAGTTAAAGGCCTTCGTGCAGCTGTGCAAAGAGAATCCATCTATACTGCATCTGCCAGAGATGGGCTTCTTTAAGACCTGGCTGCAGGGGTCAGTGACTTATGCATCTGAGTTGTTTGTTTGTGTGTTGTTTATATTTTTGTATTCAGCATTGAATCCAAATATTATGTTTTTCATGATGATAATAATGATAAAGCACGAAATACATTGTGTAATAATGTAGGTTTCTATGCCAAAGTTTAGTGCTTGTGTGAGCAGTCACACCCACATCCTGCGTGACATGTGGTTCCCAGAAATTTCCAGCTTCATCCCTTTTAATGGAGCACACAGACACATAAAGCATGATCCCTGTATGACAACAATAAAATGCAAGTATGTTACTTTATTATAGAATGGGAGCAAACGTACCAATACCATCAAAGAATGACACCTCATCATGCAAGGTAGGAAAAGGAATCAATAATTCACTGGCATTATTACTTGCCTTCAAATAAATAAATAAAATAAAATAAATAACAGCATAAGGATGTAAATAATGAATTAATTTAATGAAATGAAAATTGAAAAAATGAAATAATCCATATATATATATATGTGAGAGACAGAGAGAGTCGTGTCTTGCAGTTCTATTGGGGAGAAAATGTACGCATCTACTGGAAATGTGTTAGTATAAAGTTCAAGTTTTGGTCCTTGGATGATGAATGATAGATGCAAAGTGTAAACAAAAAATGATCTGGTCCACCTTTACGGTATATATTTAATATTGCAGGGATCAAATTTATTACAAGTAATCATATGTAACGCTGTCATTGATTTGTGCTGTTACTGTGGCAGGGCTGTTTTCTGAAGTTAATCTACTAAAAGATTGCTGTTGTCTGTGTTTTCATTTGCTTCTAGGGAAGCTGTCCATGTGATGGGGCCCCCAAATCAGCTTCAGCTCCCGAACCTGCCCCGCTATCTGAGACTGAAGAGAGTGAAGTGGGTATGTTGACTCTAATATCTCCTTTAATATCTTTTGTTTGCTCCTCATATGTCATCTTGATATGCCATCGCTCTGGTCTTTTTTTATGGCTTGGTAATAGGTCTAAACTTTTTCCAGTTATTGCTGATGTCACCATGATTTCTCACTCAATGGCAGCATCAGCCTTGTTTTTTGATATTCAATCTAGGGCAATTAGTAGACAATGAAACAGATGCCAACAGAGTTTGACGTGAAGTTGATATCCAGGCTCTAAAATTAACCTTTAAAGCTACATCAAAGCCTGTTTTGCAGTATCATGGAGACTTTAAATAGAGCATGAGCATTTTTGACTGTAGAGGTAATGTTATAGCTAAACTTCTGAAGGTAAAGAACCTGTTAGAAGACACACTAGACGCAATAGTCACTGATGTTTTGATTAGTAACCGTTTAAATCATTCTAATATGCTGATTAGACGCTCAAGAAATGTTGAAAACAGCTTAATATTTTTTGGAAACCGTGATACTTTTGATGAATAGAACGTTCAATAGAACAGCATTTATTTGAAATCTTTTGTAACACAAAAGTCGTTACTGTTAATTTTGAACAATTTAATGTATTCTTGCTAAATAAAAGTAGTTCTTTAATTATGTGTGTATTTATTTATTATGGTGCAATGATGAGAAATATGATCTCTGTTTTTTGTAACAACTGTTTCTTATTGTTACATTATGTGAACATGAACTGGCATTCATTTCTCCAGAAATCGAAAATGAAGGAGTGATTGAGCCTGACACAGATGATCCTCAGGAGATGGGCGATTACGAGAACCTGGAGGTAAATGCAGTGAATGCACAATGGGCATTTTATCTGTAGCAATAAGGGGCTCATATTATGAAAAATATAGAGATGGTAGTTCTTTGTACTATGATACTATGTACTATGTGCCAAACTCAAATTCAGTCCCTCCAGGATTTTGTGATTTTGCAATTAATGCAAATACAAGCAATCGCTGAATTACTTGTGGCAGTTTGCATTTTTCCTTGTTTCTGAAAAAAAAAAAAAAAAAAAAAGTTAATCTGAGGGGGGAGGGGGGAAGTAATATTAGAATTGTAAAGAATTATAAAATTTTGTAAAAATTGCAAAATCAATATCACAATAATAGACTATAATGTGTTAAATGCCAAAACATTAAAATACTAATTTAAAACATTTGAAATGTATAATTCGCAATCAGTTACATTGTACAAGCATCTGTGTGTAGCACAATTATGTATTGTCAGCAAAGTTTGTTTCACCACTTGCTTTGTGCATTATCTCAGTAATTATGTATAGAAATGTACAGGTAATTGTACTCTTACTGTTACTAACACTAACTGCATAAATACATACTGATTATTGTTCAGTTTCTAATCCCCCCCAAAAAAATATTGCTGCAATATTTAGGAAAAGCTGCTGCAAATACTCATTTTAGGTTACAGAAATCAGAAAAAGACCTGATGAACTGATAAATGCAGTGTTTTGACTTTGACAGATAAATACATGAACTTGTGACCGCCCACATTTACACCTCAACAGAACCTTTTGTGTTCAGAAACTTGAGTCACGGTTTTCTGGATTAGTAAGCAGTGCAGCAAACCACAGTTACTCATTTCAGTGTTTAAGGTCTTAAAGGTAGGGTAGGCAATTTCAGAGAAGCTAGCAATAGCGAGCTCCAGTCCACAAATCACCATGGATTTAATGTAGTAACACTTACTGAAAACATGGTATTGTGGCAGAAATGTATATATTATTAATTTCAGGGTTCATGCAAACTTCTGAGAGTGAAATTCGAACACTCTTCAAGGACTTTTTAAGTGCTTCACACTTTTTCCTGCCCTTAAAAGCTCTAAATATTATCCAATTTTAATGTTATTTTTTAATGTGATGATTTGTAAAACTAAAAGTTTAAAGATGAAGGAAAACTAACACATCTAGGCAAACAAAACTTTAAAAAAAAAAGATATGAAATTACTACTATTTACTATACTACTTATTGACACCTTAATATATGGAAATCCATCATGAAAAACAAACTTCTTCTAATTGTGACTGGATTACACAGAAAGCAAGTAAAGAGTGCTCCTTTTATAATCACTGAAGCTGTCGGTCAGTATGGAACATTTAATAAGAGTAGAATATTTACATTTTCCCTATAAAATGGTTTTGCATATTACTGTTAAGTTAATTTTATCTGTACTTGTTAATGCAAAACAATATGATTTAAATGACCTTTTTTGATTAAAAAAAAAAAAACAGTGCCACTAAATCAAGTGCTGGCTGCCACTGCTCTCAAATGTTAGTCTGGAGCCCTGCACAGAAGATATATGTACATGTTTTAATATTTAAGTGACTTCTATTTTTGATTGCTATCAGGATGTGAAGAGAGATTTAACCAGAATAACAAAAAAGTGTTTATTAAAAAAATGCTTACCCTACCTTTAATGGTTCTGTAGCACAAAATGGGACAAATAGAGGGAAGAAAATGGTCATGAGAAACTAAATGAGTTTTTAAGCAAGCCTTGACTAACATTATAATTTTGCCAGATGGGAGCAAAGCTGTTTAAACATTGTGAGGTTGTAAATGTTCCCTTATTCATTGTAGACAACCATTGATGTCAAGCCTTTTGTGTTGGGTTGCTTTTTCAAAAATGTTGTAAATGACAAAGGATTTACTGTCTCTGCTTGTGATCAAAGATTGTTAAAGGCTTTAATCATGCTCTTAGTCTAAAGTGAAATTAAACAAATGGGATGATGGAAACGCTTTCTTTAATCTCAGGTCACAGATGAGATGATTGACCAGGCCAATGAGAAGAAGATGGAAGCCATCGGAGTGTTGGGAGATGGTGAGCTGCCTCTTACTTGAAATTGTAATAATGTAATCATAGTGTACATTTCCTTAGTTGTGGTAATAATTTGTGATAAAATCATGGGGTTCAACAAACATGCAAACTTTTTCAGGTGACCTACAGAAAGCTCTAGACCTCTTCACGGAGGCCATTAAACTCAACCCAAAATTGGCCATTTTGTACGCCAAAAGAGCCAGGTATCAACCAATCCCTGCTTTGGTTTTTACGGACCTGATTTGTGATTGGCTGTGGTGCTAATAACCTGTATTTATTTGTGTCTTTCAGTGTTTATGTGAAGATGCAGAAACCCAACGCTGCCATCAGAGACTGTGACAGAGCCATCGACATCAACCCAGACTCAGCCCAGCCTTATAAATGGAGGGGGAAGGCACACAGGTAACAGACTCCAGTACATTTTAATGCATAATTTCTGGCTTGACACTTCACTTGTGTTGTGTTCAGTGTTTTCCTGCTGATGAAGATCTCTCGTTCTCACAGGTTGCTTGGCCACTGGGAGGAAGCCGCTCGAGACCTGGCGATGGCCTGTAAGCTGGACTATGATGATGAGGCCAGTGCCATGCTGAAAGAAGTCCAACCAAAGGTATCTGTGCCGAACTCTTGTTTATGACCCTTCCGCAAAGACATCTGAGCTGGCGTTACTATTTTTTGGAGAACCGTTTTAGTAACTGCCATCTAGAGAACCCTCTATCCTTTTTCATTTCAAGGCTCCCCATTGAATACAATAATATTTGAAGGCAACCTCCACCCCTTATTTCTATCAGATAAAATATTTTATAGCTTGGCATAACTAGAAAGATGTACAGGGGTTAGACAATGAAACTGAAACACCTAGTTTTAAACCACAATAACTTTTTAGTATGGTGTAGGGCAGGGGTGGCGAACTCCAACCCTGGAGAGCCACAATCCTACAGAATTCAGCTCCAACCCTGATTAAAAACTCACCTGCCTGTAGCATCCTAGTATCCCTTCAGACCTTGATTAGCTTGTTCAGGTGTGTTTGATTAGGGTTGAATCAAAATCTGCAGGACTGTGGCTCTCCAGGTCCGACTTTCGCCACCCCGTTCGTGTAGGGCCTCCAATACAGCGTCAATTCGTCTTGGGGATGACGGACACAAGTCTTTCACAGTGGCCAGAGGGATTTTGAGCCATTCCTCTTCCAGAACAATAGCCAGGTGTGATGCTGTTGGAGGAAAACATGACTTGCTCCTCCAAAATACCTCAAAATATTTAGATCTGGTAACTGTGCAGGCCATGGGAAATGCTCAACCTCACTTTCATGTCCATCAAATCATTCTGTCACAAGTCTTGCTGTGTGTATTGGTGCATTATCATGCTGATACACGGCACAATGTTTGAACCATTAGGTGCACATCATCCTCCAGAATGGTTCAATAGTCCTTGGCAGTGACGCGCCCATCAAGCACCAGAGGGAATGCCTTGATATTGCAGCCAAAACCATCACTGATCCACCTCCGTGCTTCACTCTGGGCAGCAACAGTCCGGGTTTTCAGTCTCTTTGGGGCTTCTCCACACATTACTATCACGGATGTGAGAAAGACAGTGAAGGTGGATTCATCAGAGAACAATACATGTTTCACAAGATTTGCTCTGTTGGCACCAATGAAACCTACATTTGGCACTGGCACGAGTGGCCAAAGGTTTGGCTATAGCAGCCCGACCATGAATACTGACCCTCTGGAGCTCCAGATGAACAGTTTTAGTGGAAACAGGAGAGTCGAGGTGCACATTTAATTCTGCAGTTATTTGGGCGGCTGTGGTTTTACCTTGGACACCATAGTTTCCATACACCACCAGAAAGACTTGCTGTCCTGGGGTGCGTTTCCCAAAAGCATCGTTAGCCAACTAACATCGCAAGTTCTGTCGTAACAAACATAGTTCAACGATTTGGTGTTGCCCGATACCATCATTCAAACAAATATTCACAAACTGCATCCCAAACTTGTGTGGTTGAAACGACAGCTCTCGACCTGTGGTTAGAAGCATAGTTTCTTGTTTTTATGACATGTGGACTTAATAAATCGTTATCTTGAGCAAAATAAGCAAGCTGACATTAAATACAATGTATATCTTTTATTTAGAATATATACAAATGTCATTTACATAGTTTAGTTTGTCAAGAGATTTTAAGCACCGTTTTTGAAGAGTGTGCATGTGCGTATGTGCTCTGGTACATAAGAACGAGCCTATGATTAAATCAGGAAATAAAGCAAAATAACTGAGAAAAATGAGAATTAGTTCTCAGATGCCATGTCCTTAATTTATAAAACAAAATCGAGCATTAATTTGATCTCAAACAGATTCATTTAAAGAAGTTATTACTCCACCACCTGTGTGACATCATTCACCAACATGGCTGAACGACAGGATTGCGACAAATACGGTTTCTGAATTCTGATATGTCTCTCATTATGTTGTGTGGATTGCAATATTTAATGTACAGCTGTGCTGTTGCTCTGCTAATTCAACCTTCACACTCTGATCTTACTGAGGGAATGTGCGATCAGTGAAGATTGACCATATAGGCATGAATCCTCCAACACTAAATTGGCCAGTGTTTCAGTTTCATTGTCCAAACCCTGTACATTTGTTATAAAAAATAACCAAATAATGAGTATCTTGATTTTTAGTTGTTTTGGCTTTTTTACATGCTTGTTTTGTCTTTTTTTTTAAAATAATTAAGTAACTTTTACTTAATAATTTAAGTAATAGTTTCAGTCATTACTCTAAATACATCATAGTGTTTTTATAAATATCATGAATGTTCATGAACTAAACTTGTGTAATATTGTCAAATTATTTGGTATTTTTAAGAGACTTCTTAATCTTAAAGGGTTAGTTCACCCAAAAATGAAAATAATGTCATTTATTACTCACCCTCATGCCGTTCCACAGAATTGGAACGACATGAGGGTGAGTAATAAATGACAGAATTTTCATTTTTGGGTGAACTAACCCTTTAATATAGTCAAGATGGACCACAGGGGTCTTTTGTGTAATACAGTTTCTTGTTTTACAGTTTTACAGTTACAGAAAATTATTGAATTCCACTTTTAATATTTAAAAAGATTGATAGATCATAGCATTTAAATAGCATTTTATTAAATCACTTATGTAAGTAATAGTAATTTTGTTTTCTTTAAAAAAAAATCTTACTGGCAAAAATGGCAACAACAACAAAAAAACTTCATTGTGTCTCATTTGATCCCCCTCTCTCTCGCAGGCCAACAAAATCATTGAGCACCGGCGCAAATACGAACGCAAACGAGAGGAACGGGAGATCAGAGCGCGGCAAGAACGAGTGAAGAAAGCGAGGGAGGAGCATGAGAGAGCACAGAGGGTAAGAAATGAATTGATTTGCATCAATCCACTGAATCATCATTTCCTGCAGAGTTGGTCCTGTTAAAGTGCGTGTGTGTGTGCAGGAAGAAGAAGCCAGACAACAGGCTGGAGGGGCACATGGAGGATTCCCAGGATTCCCAGGTATCTTCCATTAAACTATTTATTTATATAATAAACCATGATTTATTCAGAAAACTGCACTACTAAAATAATTCAGCAGTTCTCTCTCCTCTTATGCACTGAATGGTTCTGTTACATCATTTGAAAATCTATGGATTGATGTTGACATTTGTTCTGATCCTTCAGGAGGTGCTGGTTTCCCAGGTGGAGCTCCTCCGTTTGGAATGCCTGGACTTAACGAGCTATTTAATGACCCTGAGGTTCTCATGGCCATGCAGGTAAAAATAATCACATACTGCTGAGCAGCAGGACATAGAGGTTTAATACATTTTAACAATTGCATAGACTACAGCAGGAATCGGCAACCTTCTTGTCATGAAGTGCCGTTTTTAAAGCTGCTGTCCGTAAAGTTTGCCTCTTAGTCGGCATCTCAGTTTGAAACCTGCAATTGCAGTTATATGCGGAATTATTATCTGCACGTGCATTGTGCATCGGTGTGGATACTGTACTTCAGAATCACAGATTGTAGTCTTGAAGTATGACCAAAATAAGACTTTTCACCAGAAAATGTCATCTGAACAAGTAACATTTCTGCCACTTTTGTTCTGACCAACTGAGGAAAAAAGCATTAGGCCTACAATAAATCGCGCTGCCAATGATGATAAAATCTAACGATCGCTTAGCTCAGATCACGCCAAACCGTGCAAATTATTATTACTGTTATACTTAGTTCTCCAATTGTTAATGTTAACAACATCAGCATTGCGTGACTATGTGTATTTAGCGTGTATTAGCGTTACCTGTAGATTTCAATTTCTGTATCCACTCCACAGTCTGAAGACTTTTGCTTTTGACTACGAGTGAATCTCCAGCTGTCACTGATGATTGTCATTTGGACCTTTCTGGATGACAATCTGCCATCAAAATGATAAGATTAATTATTTCAGCTGCTGTGAGAACAGGCTATAAATGATCCGCTATCAGCAGCATAGTCTGGCTGGGACTCCTTCCTTTCTGTTTACAGACGTGACGTAATGACACAAAGACGAACGGCTGCATGCTCGAATTTCCCGCGGAAATCCACCAGTATAATTTAATTATAAAACATTATTACATGCTTACCATTGTGAATCGGGCTAAAGTAAGGAGATAGTTTTGAACACTGGCTGGTTATGTACTTGCTCAAAAATTGATTTTGGATCATTTTTAACCAAAAAAAGTTATGGACTGCAGCTTTAAGTTTCATAGTTAATCACTATGCCACAAAACATGGAATTATCAGGGGATTTAAAAATAGTTTTTCCAGGCCTGGAGAAGTCATCTCAATCTATACAATTTTAGAAGTCATTGAAAGTTTGATAGTGATTTATACACTTTTCTTGTGAAACTCAGCTGTAAAATATTTGATTGGCTAGGTATTGCTCTTATGAAGAGAGAAAAAAAATCACAAAGCCATAGTGATGTACAGTTTATGGGAGAATCGTTCGAGTCAGTTCTTTATTATAATTTGGTTGAAGCAGTTCACAATTAGCTCTGAATGAATATTGATTCATTAGAATGATTCATTATTATTCATTAGCATCTGTTTGATTGATCTTTAGATGTCTAATCACAAATGACTGGGAAGATCCTTTTTTTTATTTAATTAACAAATATGGGAAGCCTGTATAAATGGTTCTCAACAAATTTATGCTGATTTTTAGTTCACAAATGTTATGTTAATGTTAACTTAAAGTTGGAGAAAAAAGTTCGTTTTTAATTATTTTTGAAAGACGTTTTGAATGCCTAACAAGGCTGAATTTATTTGATCACAATTATAGTAAAAACAGTAAAATTGTGAAATATTACAATTTAAAATAACTGTTTTGTAATATATTTAAAATGTAATTTATTCCTGTGATCAAAGCTGAATTTTCAGCATCATTACTCCAGTCTTCAGTGTCACATGATCCTTCAGAAATCATTCTGATATGATGATTTGATGCTCAAGAAACATTTATTATCATCTTAAACAGTTTTTTGTGATAATCAGGATACATCTTTGATTAATACATTTAAAAAATTTAGAAGTCACTATCACTTATCCTTGCTGGGGAAAAAAAAAAAACTGATCCCATACTTTTGAACAATAGTGTGAATTGATCCGTATTTCACTGTTGAGTGAAATTCATTTGTATTGCTGTCACTTCTAATAAATTTACATTGATCACCTCAGTGTAACCATTAGGATATCTGGTTGTTTATCTGATGAACTTATTTTTATAAAACACACTTTGGAGAATTTGAACGTAGTTAATCACTATTACTTGCTCATATTTTGGGTTACCAGTTAGTAACGATATAGTATTGGATCTGATTCATAAGTGTCCATAATAATCTCTCATGTATCTGACATTCCTGAGCATCTCAGCTGACTGTAATATCTACATGGTGGTAAATTGTTAATGCATTCTCATTTTCCAGGACCCAGAGGTGATGGCAGCGTTCCAGGATGTGGCGCAGAACCCCGCCAACATCGCCAAGTACCAGGGCAACCCCAAGATCATGGCCCTGATCAACAAACTCAGCTCCAAGTTTGGTGGCCAGCAGCCCTAAAAAGGGCCCAAAGAGTTCGTGTTCAGTTCCAATACTCTGCTGTAGCTTTTTCTCACTGGGTTTCTTGCCATAAATTACCAACAGTACTTAACTTAGGAGCCATTGAACTAGAGTTACTGGTTTTAGATGAGTCTGGACTGTGCTGATGAAAGCAGAATAAACTATGAAAGAGTATCGGAACAAGATCAGAGAGATGGGGCGCTTTTGTGGGGGGTGGGGGGCGGGGGTTGCTTGAGTGAAGCATGAACTTTAAGAATTGGGTTTATTCTTGAAACGCTTTGTTGGGGATAAACTATTTTGTGCTCTTCACAGAGGCTAACATATTTAGCACTTACGATCCTGGTCTTCAGATCATCACAGATTCTGGATTTGAGAGACTATTCTAGCTGCATAGACAAACTGGATTTAACAAACATGTCCATTCTGCAGCTAATCATTCCAGGGATTTAGTCTTATTATCATCACCTTTATTCATTCAGTTTGGTAGATAGCTTGTTTGTGGTCTTATCTGGCGGACTGGAGATCTGGTTTCATAACATTCTTGGGGTCTAAACTATATTCATACATATTTCCTGTCAAAAGCAATCAGTCAATCGTGTCCTCTTTAGATATCATGGGTGTTCCTTTCAAATGTTTTTGAATAATGTTTTTGTTCTTGGCTTATATTTTTCATTCATTCTCATCACCCTCAGTATCACCTGGCATTGCTTTCTGTCTCTCATCAATTAAAAAAAAAGGAAGTGAAAATTCAATTTTGAACAACTTTATTAATGTGACAAATTTGCATCTTGTGTGGAATTTCGCCATGATTTAATTCAATAAACATTTTGGTTGTTGCAAATGTAAGACGTTTTTATTTACTGCCTTGAAATTTTAGTGTAAGATTTTTTTTCATATAAAGGAAATCAGCAGGCTAATTTATTTAAGAAAGAAAGAAAGTCAAACAGGTTTGAAGCGACGTGATGATGAAATAATAACGGGATTTTCATTTTGAGTGAACTATCCGCTTCAGATGATTATTGATGCTTACTTTCGCTCAGTGGGATGGATACACTAATATTTGTGACTGTATGCAAATCAGGAACTAAATGTAAGGTTCATTGAAATTAATGCTATTTTTTCCTGATGCTTATGTTGTGTGCTAGTGTTGTACTATGTAAAACAGGCACATTTATAAAAAAAAAAAAAAGCCAAATATTTTCTTGCTCAACTCGAGAAGATGGACCACAATTAGGAATCCCTGCTTTAAAGGATAAGTTCACTTTAAAATGAAAGATTAACAAGTTATTAAGTAGTGTAACAAGTGTAATGCCTCTCGCAGTTCAAAACGCCTATGCTATGTCCTACGCCTTCCGTATTTGACTTACGAAAAAAGAGTAACTGACGCTACTTCAGTTACGCTTTTTTCGTAAGTTGAATACGGAAGGTGGTCTGATGGAAGCTAGATATTTTACGTCATAACTTGTGAAATATGGACATTTTTCATAAACAAAAGCATCGCTTTGCTTCAGAAGGCCTTTATTAACCCCCCCGGAGCCATGTGGAGTACGATTTGCTTTGGATGGATGCACTTTCTTGAGCTTCAAACTTTCACTGCCCACATTCACAGCCATTATAAAGCGTGGATGCGTCAGGATATTTATTAATATAACTCCAGTTGTGTTCATCAGAAAGAAGAAAGTCATATACATCTAGGATGGCTTGAGGGTGAGTAAAGCTTGGGCTAATTTTAATTTTAAAGTGAACTAATCCTTTAAGGCCCATTTACAACAAGAAAGATAACTATAACGATAATTAGCATCCACACCAGCACATGATATTGTTATGTTTATTATAAGCGTTCGCTGCAATTATGTTGTCTGTTGCTTTAAAAAGCACGAGCTCTTTAAAGCAGGGCGGATTCTGATTGGCTGTCGATGTTTTAATCGTTCATCAGCTCGAAGAATCGTTCTGAAAGTGATTCCAGCGCTATAGTTTTAGTTGGGGTGTGGACTCTGGTGTTCTTTTAAATTTAGATCATTTGTAGAACTATATCTTTATTGTTATAGTCCTTAGTGTAAACGGGCCTTTAGTGTTCAGTAATATACGATAAATATATACACACATGTAATATATACAGAATAATATCAGAATCTATTCACTTGTGCACTGATCTAGAACCTGCTTCCATCAGTTCAATTTATCAGATCAGAACTCATAATCTGAGAATTCTATCCACATTATTTTTATTATTATTATTTTAAACAAGAGATGAAGCAGCTGGGTTTTTCCAAGTCTCTTACATCAAAACATCATTTAAATAACAGCACAGAATTAGAAATATTAGTGTTAGAATAGGATGCAACTGCATTATAGAAATATAACTGACAGAGCTGTATTTAGAGGGACTTTATTGACAATTTACAGCTTTAAATGGTGCACACAGCACAGAAATAAAAAACATCAAGCATAATAATTCCAATGTTGACCAGTCGTTCTTTAATATGGAGAGAATGATGACATCTAAACAAAAACGCATCTGAAGAAAAGCAAATCCTGGATCTGAAACACTAACACTGGGCCGTCCAGATGCTGCTAATGGCCATATCTGTAAAACAGAGCAGCATTAGATCAGCAATAACACAAGTGTCAACATTTACAACCAACGAAAG
This sequence comes from Hypophthalmichthys molitrix, assembly GCA_037950675.1. NCBI lineage: Eukaryota > Metazoa > Chordata > Actinopteri > Cypriniformes > Xenocyprididae > Hypophthalmichthys > Hypophthalmichthys molitrix. The sequence continues at coordinate 18,098,618 of CM075494.1, read as the reverse complement.
AAATGTCAGGAACACTAATGCATTATCACTTTCCAGTGATGAAGTTTTAGAAAATAATAATAATGGGGGAATTTAAATGCCCTTGTAGCCTTTAATCAAAATAACTTCCCCTCCTCTGTCAGAAACATCCCTTCTCTGATGACGTGAGGGCGGGACAACTCACATGACATCACCGCAATAGCAAACCACAACCATTCAATCAATCCCCCATGGACAAAATCAAGTCCCGCCCTACATTTTTTCTTGTTCGAGAAGCCATTTCACTCGAATATGTGTCACAATAGAGGAGAAAAGACTATCGCACCTTCTGTTTCATGGCTTTAACGTCAACTAGGACTCTCTATTAATACACTCTCTGGGACTGCCACTATTTTAAGGAAGAAACAAAATCACTTACTTCTGAAACTCCCACTCTCTGTTGTCCAGGGGACACACCTGTCTGGTCTTCAGCCAGCGAGAGATGCAGTGGAAATGAAACGCGTGCTGCAGAACCAAAAGCACAGTTAGAACCAAAATGAACAGACCTAGAGGTCAAGCTGTGTGTGTGTGTGTGTGTGTGTGTGTGTGTGTTAATACTCACATTGCAGACTCCCCAGGCCACTGTACACTCCTCTGATGTAGCTGATGCCTGATTGGCCTGACACTCTATACCTGTTAAAAATGAACTGGACTTAAATGACCATGGCCACTGACTTAACAGCAGTTTATAGTGTGTTAAACAAGAAACAAAAAGAATGAGGTGAGATTAAAAGATCACAAAGACCAACTGGAGTTGGTACTTACAGAGGTCCATAATGTGATTTCTACAAATGGCACAGTTGTCCACCACAATGTCCCAAGCCCACAGAGCCACCGCATTCCACTACAAGAGAAACACAAAAACAGTTCCACCAATCAGATCTCTCAACACAATGGTGTTAAAATTCATAACTATTTTTCCGTTTTGGCGAATTTTATCTTATTTGTATGTTTTTGTATGATCTGCTTGTAATGCCCCGGTTATGTTTAGGGATGGGGTTACTGGTGGACCTATATATGTTTTTTTTTTGTTTGTTTTTTTTATGATGATGTTTTATGGAAACTTGCTTTCACCACAGAATAATAATAGTCAATTGTGCTTTTTTTTTTTCTCACTATTCCAAGTTTATATCTAACAATTGTGAGGAAAAAACTCAGAATTGTAAAATATAAACTCGCAATTCTGAGTTTTTTCCGATTTCAAAGCTCCGTTACGTCTTAAGTGTTTTGAAACTTCAGTGGTTCACGTGACTTTGGCAGTTTGATACTCGCTCCGAAACACTGATTCGAAACAAAAGATTCGTGAAGCTTCGAAGCTTCATGAAGCAGTGTTTTGAAATCGCCCATCACTAGATATTGTGGAATAAAGTCGCTATTTTGTTATTTTTGGTGCACAAAAAGTATTCTTGTTGGTTTATATTTGTAGTCACATGAACTGTTTAAATGTTTTTAGTAGCTTTCTGGGCATTGAAAAAAGTGTTACTGCTGGCAATGCAGGCCTCACTGAGTCATCAGATTTTATCAAAAATATCTTAATTTGTGCTCCGAAGATGAATGAAGGTCTTACAGGTTTGGAACGACATGAGGGTGAGTAATTAATGACAGAATTTTCATTTTTGGGTGAACTAACCCTTTAAGTTTTCCCAGGAGACCGGGTTGGATCTCTATGGCCCGGTTTCACAGACAGGGCTTAGCCTAAACCAGGATTAGACCTTAGTTCAATTAGGACATTTAAGAAGCTTTTATAAACGTTCACTAGAAAAAAAACATCACTGGTGTGCATCTTGAGACAAAACAATGGCACTTACATATTTTAAGATGTGTAAGTACAAGTTGCTTTTAGATAAAACAGCTCAAACATGCATTTTAGTCTAGGACTAGCTTTAAGCACTGTCTGTAAAACCGGGGGTATATGTAAATGTTAATTAATCAGGAAATAAAACAACTACCAAAGTTCAGCAATCTCTACACAAAGATCAGGAAATACATGACAAAACTGAGAGAATTTTTTGGCGATATCATGATACTTTAATATACACCATGGTACTGAATGGTTGACATGTCCATTGTACTTAAAAAAAATAGCATGGTACTACTGTGGTACAAGTTCAAAAAGTGTTCAGACGAAGACTACAACCGTTTGAAATGAACGTTCGGAAGGCGCCTATGATGTAAAAAGGGTCGAATAGAACGTTCAGAATGAGTCTACGACAGAACGTTCGGAACACGCCTATGACGCCCAAAGAAGCGGTCTGCTCGCTAGGTTTCCCCATCAGTGCTTCATTTAGTGGCCTGGTTTAATAATCTCTCGGATTACGGTGCAGAATTTACTAGAATTCAAATAAGAAGCGTGAGGAACCCCCACGTTACATGTGCCTGCTTGATATCGGATTCCACATATTCTCGTGTCATATTAAAAGCTGTTTGTAATAATAAAAAAAAAAAACACAGTCACTGATTGAAAATGATGCAGTGATGTGTAAGAGCAGCGCCGCTAATGCTAACCGGGGATTATGAACACGCCGATATGGAAGAGTTTAAATGTTAATTAGACTTTAATCAAATATACGTATATTTAATATGAATTCTTAACACTGTCTTCTCAATTCGTTACCTTTTTCACTTCAAAACGCTTCTTACTGGCTCCACTGTTGGCTCCACTCGGGGTGTCCACATCCATCGCAGCCGCCATGTTTGCTAATAGTCTGATCTCGCGAGAGTTAGATCGCGTCGTTCCTCATTTTAATAATCAGCGATAGGTTATCATTAAAATAAAGCAGTACTGCGTGTCTTTATAGGATTATGCTTATACTAAATCATATTACTATATCCAAAAGTTTATTTTCTCAACATATCTGTAGTAAAGTAGACTAAACTGTTTTGTGTGTATATGGAAAACAGTAGGTTCCACCGAGATTTGAACTCGGATCGCTGGATTCAGAGTCCAGAGTGCTAACCATTACACCATGGAACCAGATGGACATCTCGGTCAAATATGTCCGTATTTTAACGAACCACGTTATTGATATCGTCATTTCGTTGTACTTTAAATTACAACCGCGTCGTCTAAATAGATCTGTAAGGAAATTCAGAACAATTTTTTTTTAAATATATGATTTATTTAAATATACACACACTTGATATTATGAAAAGACATATTTATGAATAAAGACATATGCCTAAACAGCACAAATTAATTTTGTTTTGCCCTAAAATAAATTGCATAATTTATGATCAGTGGATGTAAACACAGAATACAGTGGTGACTATTTCTTTATTAGCTTTACTCATAACCAAATCAACAGCAATACTACCACACAGTAAAATATTTAGTTTAAATAAAAAAACTCAACGGCTCATTTCCATGATACTTTAATCCTTGGTTGCCTTCCTCTTTTTTTCTTGTTTGGCCTGGTTCTTTTCAGGACTTGCACTGGTTTGAGTTCGTTAGACTCATTTTTCTTTGGTGCCGCTGTCAGTTTGGTCTTTGTTGGTTTAGGGTTAGATTCAGATGGTATGGGTCTGGCCTTTGCTGTGGTCTGCATGGGTTTGGGCTTGTTAGGTTTAGGGGCTTTGGTGGGGATAGAGGTCTCATTGAAGGAATGAGTATTTTCTTTAGAGCAGTTCTTAAAGATGACCGCCTCTATCACAGCCTGACCTCGCAGCTCAGGGGGGTAACCGCACACAGCCTCAACCTTCAGACTTGCATTTATCAACCATCTGAAAGAAAGAGAGTTTGGATGGATGGATGGATTGATGGATGGATAAATATGAATTTTCATTGGTGTGCATCTCACCTATAAAATGGTAGCAATTTGCAGTCACACATTAGTGGATTTTTGTTGAGCGTGAGGCTTTGAAGGCCAGTAAGAGGTGAAAGGTCAGGCAACTCCTCTAACTGATTCTCTTCCAGAGACAAAGACAGCAGACCAGGACCAAACCCTGCCAGAGACGTCGCACTCATCTACAACCACAAATTAAAAAGAAGAAAGAGAGAGAACATGGTCCATTACAGAGATGAGTAAAAGCAAGGATTAACTGTTGATTCTTTATCATTCAATAATGCATAAAATAAAATATCTTGTGTGGTTTGTCATTAAAAACAGCACAGCATTTCCTCTACCTTTTGAAGACCCATTTTATCAATGTGCAGGTGCTTTAGACTTCCAGCCACCACCTGGAATGCTTTTGGCCCAATCCAGCGAATCGGATTGCCTGAGAGGTGGATCTCAGATAAAAGAGGGGCGTGGCCTAGCGCATCACTTGGCACTTCCGTTAGCACATTAGCTTCAAGATGAAGAACGTCCAGCTTGGGTGCTGGATCCAGAGCTTTTGGCACTATGGTTGCGATGGCGTTATTGTTGAGGTAGAGGCCTGTTAGCTGAGGGACTGTGGAAAGGAGCCCTGAAGGCTCTAGTTTAGCTATGAGGTTTCTCTCCAGATGCAGCTCGAGGAGTTTGGGAATGTGAGCTAGTGCAGCTGAAGAAGGAAAATGAGTGAGCTTATTGCCTTCTAGGTGAAGGTACATGATCTCATGGGCACCTTCAAAGGCTTTTGCATCCAGGGAGGACAGTTGGTTGTCGGACAGGTAGAGGTACATTAACCCCTTCATGCCCTGGAAAGCTCCACCCTCAATCTCATGAATCTTACAGCCATCCAGGTGAAGGGACACCACCTTGGGGACACCAGGAAAACTGTTGCTAGGTAGATAATGGAAATGGTTGCCACGCATGTCAAGCAGAAGAGTGTTGCCAGGAAAACCAGTGGGCACTTTAGTGTGACCACGGTCCTCACATGTAGCGTGCTGAGCTGCAGACTTGATAGTGAGAGTAAGGAGAACAGAAAATGGGGTGAGAGGGAGATATGCCGTTTAGATTACGTTTATTTTTACATTAACGGACAAGAATAAGAAATCTAGTAAATTACGAATAAATAACTAAGATTCCCTCCACACTTCTCCAATCCTTTCTTACCTCACACTGGCAATTCTTTGGGCATTTGCTCTTTTTCTGTGGCTTGGCTGTTGGCACGGCCTTTTCTCGCACTCCATCTTCTTCTTTTCCTTCTTTTTCAATTTCATCCGGCATCAGGTCATCCTGTGGTCTGCAGCGGAGGTCTTGTTCTTGAACATTTTCTAGAGGTTCATCTGAGAGATGTGGCGGCCAAGCACAGACCCCATAGAGCTTGATTCCTGAGCTCACCGCCCATTTCTTCAGCCCTTGCAGTAAACATGTACATCTGATGGGGTTCCCTGAAGGACAGTGATTGAGAGCGAGAGAAAGAGAGATTTCACAGTCTGATTTCGAAATCTATGAATTATGAGATTAATAAATCACACTCTTCAGAATTACAGCAACTGAAATGAAAGATAAATAATATACATCAGGGGTATTCAATTAAAGTTCCAAGAGGTCCGGTCTCCCAAATTTCCCTCCCAGCTGAAGTCCAGACAATACATTTTTGGAGTTATAATTTCCATCTGGGCAGCAGTGGTACTATAGTCATCGAAGATGAGTATATTGGCCCATCAGAGCCAAAGCAGTGGTGTTTCAGACTTTTTCCAAAAAATAAAAAAGAATTACCAGTTGAGCCCAATTGGATATGAATATTAAAAGGTAAGATCAGATGTTTTATCAGGCTATTATTATTTTTACATTTAGATAACTATGTATGCAGAAGGCCAGCTTCTAGGGGCTCTATATTGAACAAAACCGTATTAAGGAATTAAATACAGAACTGACAACTGTATTTTGTTGCTGTGTGAATGTGGCCAAATGTTTGATTCAAACATTAACATTCCAGTTTGAATAAATAAAAAAATCCTAAAAAGGTTTCCTAAAATTTCAGTAGAAAAGGTTGAGCAATTGTTCATTAGTAATGCCACTGAAATCAATCAATCAATCAATCAATTATTATTATTATTAGATTTAATCCAGTGGTATTTTTAATGAAACACTGCTCAACTGAAGCTTTAGGAAATAACAATAACAATATATAAAAAATAATTTATATGAATAATAATTCAATTTTTATTTTTATTATTTCCATTGTATTATTATTATTATTAAAATATAATTCAATTATTATTATTATTATTTCCATTGTATTATTATTATTACAATATAATTCAATTTTATATATATATATATATATATATATATATATATTAGTTGAAATATAATTTAATATTAAATAATAACTAATAGTAATAAATTTTGTTTTTTATTATTATTATTGTCATTAAATTATGTTTATAATATTATAAAAGTATATAAATATATATAAAAGAATATAAGATAATAAAAAATAAATTAGTTGCAACATTTGTTGTGAAAATAATTAATATTGACTGAAATGTTAGTCTGGTAACAAACTAAACATTGAAAAAACACAGGCAATGCTGTATTCATGGTTACCGGTGAGGTTAAGGCTGGTGAGCCTTGAGGGCCCTGTGAGGGGCTGTATGTAAGGGAGTTGGTTGTAGCTCAGGTCCATGTGAAAGATAAAGGGAGACAGAGACAGAGCCGACTCAGACAGGTCCTGTAGGGCCATGTGGTTCAAAGACAGATGTGTGAGTTTTGGCATCGACACGCTCTCCTCCACCAGATATGTCATGGGGTTAAAACTCAGATCTAGATGTGTCAACTCCACCAATCTGAGACAAAGAGAGATAACAGTGAGAATACCAGAGTATATCTAACATCATCAACATTATTTAACATTGTTTGCCAATTTCTGTGCCAAAATAGAATAAAATTCAGTAGTTGAGGGTGTTACCTGGTCATTGTTTTGGTAGGAAAGTACTGGAGTTCATTATGGTCTAGGTTTAAGTGCGTAAGTGCAAGAAGACCAGCAAAGGCTTCTGTTGCAAGATTATTTAGGGAGTTATAACTCAAACGCAACAACTGGATATTTAACATTCCCTGGAAGACATAGATATTCAGGAAGAAAATTATTTACATGTCAAAAATCACATTAACCTTTCAAACCAAACCATCAAAATCAGTATAAATTCATATCATTATTCATTACTTATTACTCAATTCAGATCAGCATCATTACTCCAGTCTTCAGTGTCACATGATCATTCAGAAATCATTCTAATATGCTGATTTGATGTTCAAGAAACATTTATTATTACCTGGAATGCCATGTTGGGGAGGTAGACCAGCTGGTTATGAGTGAGGGAGAGCAGGTTTAAAGAGTTTAACGCAGCAAACGCTCCAGGGTGGATCTCTTCAATCCGGTTCCGGTCTAAATACAACTGCTTCAGTGATGATAAACCATCAAATGATTCCTACAAGAGGGGAGAGAGTACAATAAAAACACACACAAATAGTCTAACAGTCAGGTTTAGAACAATAATAATGCCATTCATCTAAAATTAACACACTTCCACATCTCAAAGAAGATACCAGCACAAACCTGGTAGAGGATGTCAATGTTGTTGTTAGTGAGGTCAAGCTGTACCAAACGAGAAAGTCCCCGGAACGCCCCCTCTCGCACAGACTGGATACTGCACCCCTGCAGGTTCAGGTGGGTCAGATAGGGGGTGTGTTTGAAAGCACTTTTAGCCAGTTCCCCAAGATTATTCCTCTTCAGGTCCAGTTTCACTGTGATCTGAAATAAAGACAATTACAAATGCTACACATGAAGATGTTGATCCCCATGCTTATAATAATGCTAACAGATCCTATATGTGTCACAGACATGTTTAGGGTAAATCTGAATCAGCTCCCTAGTTCAGTAGTCAGGGCACTGATCAGGGAATCAGCCTTTTTAAGAGCCATCTCAATCAAAAAATCCATCCAGTCCACTGAAACATTCGCTCCTTAAAAGTCCCACAATGCACGTGAAAACCAAGCATCGATGCTCACTATGTTTCCTTAAAGGGTTATTTTACCCAAAAATGAAAATAACTCTCATGTCGTTCCACACCCGTAAGACCTTTGTTCATCTTCAGAACACAAATTAAGATATTTTGGATGAAATCCGATGGCTCAATGAGGCCTCTATTGCCACCAAGATAATTAACACTTTCAGATGCCCAGAAAGCTACTAAAGATATATTTAAAACAGTTCATGTGACTACAGTGGTTCTACCTTAATATTATAAAGCGACGAGAATACTTTTTGTGCACTAAAAAACAATAACGACTTCTCAACAATATCTAGTGATGGGTGATTTCAAAACACTGCTTCGAATCTTTTGTTCCAAATCAGTGATTCAGAGCGCCAAAGTCACGTGATTTCAGCAGTTTGACACGCAATCCGAACCGCTGATTCGAAAAAAAAGATTCGAAGAGAACTGTTTTAAATAGTACCTTTCTGGGCATTGAAAGTGTTAATTGTCTTGCTGTCAATGCAGACCTCACTGAGCCATCGGATTTTATCAAAAATACTCTTAATTTGTCTTCTGAAATGAACGAAGGTCTTACAGGTGTGGAACGACATGAGGGTGAGTATTTAATGACAGAATTTTCATTTTTGGGTGAAGTAAAGATGCTTCAACCCAAAATGAAATTTCTGTCATTAATTACTCACCCTCATGTCATCAAACACCTGTAAACCTTAGTTCATCTTCAGAACACAAATTAAGATATTTTTGATGAAATCCAAGAGGTTTTTTTATTTCCCATAGAAAGCAATGTAATTACCATCATTCAAGGTCCAGAAAAGTAGTAAAAACATTGTTAAAATAGTCAATGTGACTACAGTGGTTGAAGCGACAAGAATACTTTTTGTGCGCAAAAAAAAAAAAAACTACTTTATTCAACAATATCTTCTCCCCCGTCTTTCTGCTATGCTGTTCCCATTCAGCACTTCCAGGTTCTACGTCAGAACGGCGTTTGGACGTAGAACCTGGAATCGCTGGACATAAACAGGAACGACATCAGGGTGAGTAATTAATGACAGAAATTTCATTTTTGAGTGAAGTAAACCTTTAACGGAAGTTCTTAAACGCGAAAAATAAATCACGTGAGCCAACTAGGCTGGTGAGCCAGTTAAGCCCCTGTTTCTGTTCCAGTTAATTATCTAACCCTGTGTCTTAAAGGGATAGTTCACCCAAAAAAAAAAAAAGTTTTTTGGGTGAACTATCCCTTTAAGCCCTTACTTTTCTTTGCTTAGTGTTCGGCCTTGTTTGTGTTATATGTTGTGTTCTCTGAGGATTGTGGTTGTGTTCCTATGTATTTCCAAGTTAAGTTATTAAAGGCTTTGTTATTGAATTTCCTGTGATGTGCGATTATTACAGCCACGCCTGACAATGTTAAGTCAAGTGATTGTGAAAGGCATCAGAAGAGTTATTAACCACAAATACCAACTTTTACCCTTAGGAAGGAAGTCAGGATGGCAAGATATAAAAGAAATAAATTCAATCATTTCTTTGTTCCTGAGTCCATTTGAATGCTCAGTGTGCATGTCTCGTTTAGTGTCGTGCATCTTCTCGTTGTTTGATGGTGGAGACTATGCAAACTTCTGCAAAACCAAAACCAAGATTTTGAGAAACAAGCATGATTTTCATGTGGTTTCTTTAATAAATGTGGAAAGTCACACTCACCTCGTTTATAGTAGGTGGAATATGTGTGAGATTCTTCCTTACACACGTCACAGTGAGCTTTGTGTTGTCACAAACACAGACGCGCGGACACTTCGCAGCCTGACCCGCAGGCACAGAGGTCATTAGAAACAGAAGCAGACATGATGCTACTATCAGCGTCATGGCAGCGACCTCCTCCAACTGTAGGACTGCAATGGGAACTGATTAATATTTGCATTTGAACATAATGGAAAAAACAAAAAATGACAAGATAATAAAAAGTTTCGTTTTTTTTTAAATACATATTCAAAGACTTTTTTGTTGTTGTTATTTTTATATTTTCTATACAGTTGCTGTAGGCCTATTCTTTCACATGCAGAGAATTTAGCCTGTCCATTTATTTATATGTACATGAAAATTCCTCAAAATAATACAATATAAAAATTAAAAATGACAATACTATTAAAAAGTTTGAGTTAGTATGAGTTTATAAATGCTTAGGCTGTGATATTGTGAAATATTATTATTATTTTGAAGGGGGTGGATTTGCAATTTCTCTTCTTGTATTATATAATGACTAGGAAATCATATTTTGTAGAGAGAGAATTGTAAGTTTGTTTGTTTTTTTTTTAATTCTGCTATTCCAATGATAAAGCTGTATGAGACATGTAAAGACAACTGTGTCTAAGGTCATGAAGGTCAACAATACATTACATGTATCCACTGATGCATATGCATGCTTAGTATGTGTAATTCTTTTTAGGTTTAGTACTATCACTATAAACTATGACAGTGAATCATGTGTAGAAGTGGTCTGTGTGGATGTAATTTTCATGTTCTGTTCCAGTAAGTCCTGACAAAAACTCAACCTTGAAGGGAAGATATCGCCTATGTTTTATTTAATTGTGCTTGCAGGGGTTGTTTATTATTATGAGACACATCTGTCCCTGCCAAAGGAATATTTCCTAGGAGAGTTCAACAGCGTTGCAGATGAGAAGAGTCCTTCCGGAAGTTTCTAATGTATATAGGACAAAGTGTGTCAAAGATAATGTCTTTAAATGACCTAATTTGTGTAAAGAACAGAATACCATCCTGTAATATTAACCTATCAAAACCTGTAATTATGTCAACTGGTTATCCATGTGACTATAAGTACTAGTGTTACTGTATCCTAATTCAGTTTGAGTCTGGATCCTCTTATTCATTTTCTACGGCCTATGGAAGTGTGGAGAACTTTGTCCTCAGCAAACTCTCTGTCAAATGACTGAACTTCAGCTTTGACTCCTGGTCTTCAGTGAGCATATTGGTCTCTTTATGTGGTCTAACTGTAATTCCCCTACAATTTAAAAATCACAGTGACTATATTGTAAAATTGAATGTATTCCTGTGATGTTAAAGCTGTATTTTCAGCATCATTATTCCAGTGTCACATGATCCTTCAGAAATCATTTTAATATGATTATTTGATGCTCAAGAAACGTTTATTATTATGTTGAAAACAGTTGTGCTGCTTAATATTTTTGTGGAAAAAGTGATACTTTTTTTAGGACACTGATAAATAGAAAGTTCAAAAGAACAGCATTTATTTGAAATATATATATATATTTTTAACAAGTTAAGTCTGTAAAATTGTATGTCTTTACTGTCAATTAAATGCATTTTTGCTAATTAAAAATAGCCTATCAATTTCTTTTTTAAAAATTACTGACCCCAAACCTTTGAAATGAACATGAGAACAAACAGTTTTACAGGTTTTATATTTATTTCAACCCAAACACAACATATACTTTTTTGCTTTTAAACAACATTGGTAAATTCTTGCATTTTGACCTCTGATCCCATTCTGCCCTGTTCAAATTAACACAGTGGTACCACATTTCAGTGTCTCCAACCTTTAGTGAATGAATGGTGACAGACAAAGAACTGTTTTCTCATTTCCATTTTTTTTTTAATCTTATGCTAATTCAGAGGATTTCATTAATACTGAATGTGAACCTTTAACCAATAATTGTGGTAGCTTATGTCTTGGTCAGACTAGTGATAGAAAACATTAACATTTTAATTAGACTGATATTATTTGTAAATTATTATTTCAGAGATGTAGAAATGAATGGAGAAAAAACTCACCTCTGATACAACACTTGATTTTCGCAAAATCTTTGCGAGTTATATAATCACAGATTCACAGAAGTTCAGCAGCAGAAGAAGTTCAAAGAAGTTCAATCAGCAGTAGCTGTTTACCTTCAAACTCAAGCCTTTCTAAACTTGACAGTGATGAGGAAATATTTTCTTGTGTTACTTTCCATTACAATTTTTTTTTAAACTTACAACTAAACATTACATTAGCGTCAAAAGCCTGCATCTGTGCATAGCCGACTGTGATAGATATGCCGAGCGCTGGGTGGGATGAGAAGGACATTAGGAGGCGTGCCTGTGCAACGCGGAGGTCAGATTGGCGGGACAGCGCGTTAAATGACCATCTATTGAAACAATGTAAATAATAAAAGCGTTACTCATTATGCACATTTTTTCATGTTTTCATGCAAATTACAAAAAAAAAAAAAAAATACTCGAAAATATCATTTTAACAGAAAAATTGTTGACTAATTAACTGTTTTAACGGCATTCACACATTCTTCATCCATCACTTTTAAAACCTCCCTGAAAAAAAAAAAAGGAAAAAAATCTATTAACTTAATTCAATCAAAATACATGGCTACATTTGAATGACTGAAGAAATGGTTGCTCGTGAAATGATGTACTTCTGGCATCTACCAGCAGGGGCCATAATATCCATACTAACAAGTCAAGAAAAACAAAATGCAGTCGTTTGTAATGTAGTAGGCTAGGCCTATCATTTGTTAAAATAACTGAGAAAGAAAACATCTATCTGCGTTTAGGTTTTGTTGGTTAGGCCTACTTCACTTCCTCATTTGGTTATTACCATAATCCGCAACGAAAAAGAGGAAGCATATTTATTTGTCATTATTTACACACTTGGATTGAAAACAGAGAAATGTACTGATTGTTGAAATCTCTAATGTTTGCTTGAGAACTAGGCACACAATTAAATATACTAAATCATGAACACACGACCTGTCATTGTAAACCAGTTTTACCACATTTTAGCAGTCAGATGTTGAGGAAGAGGGTGTGAAATTGAACTTGATTGATTTGTTTTTTACCCAATAGTAGTGTTACGTCAATGCTGCTAGCCAATCAGGTTTAAGAATAAACGGAAAGCCCCGAACTTGTACGAAGCTCTCCGAAAAGAACTTGCGGATATATAAGTTGCTCACAAGGGGCGGCGGTGTAAAACGTACTTCAGAATTGCTTCTGCAAACAAACCTTAATTTTGTTTTAGATCTGAAGAAGTAAAACTATTCGTTTCTTTTAAAGATCAGAGAATGAATCATTTTCACCTGTTCGCGTTTTTAATTTGGCTGTTAATTGGGGACAGCCAAGCAATAATCAGGTAATGCATTCTTTAATTTATTATCGATGTAAGCGCGTTTTGTGTTTCTTGCACATATTTACATAAAAATGTAACTATTCATGAAAGAGTTTGCTTTCAAAATCTTAAACAGCTCCATGATCAATCTGCATATTAACTTTCGCTGTATTTTAATTTTATCTGTACTGCAATAAAATTGAGTCTTTAATCCGACGCATTATATTTCTTAATATTAGTCATGCTGTAATAAACAGTGCTGCTTGGGACATTTTGTGTAAAAGCTTACTACAGCATCAACTAGTGCTTTGGATCAGGAAGTTGAACTGATGACCGAGTGAACAGTTATATGTGTGAACTGCTTTTGGCTGCAGAGCGACAATTGTGTAACTTGGTCTACAGTGCAAACGAGCGACGCAACAAACTGAAACGCTTATTTATAATAAAACAATCTGGCATTCATTCTTATAGTTTTGACAGTTTCGTTGATTATAATCGAAGCGTTCTATTATTTTGACGTAGTCATGTCCGATTCTTCAACGAGTCATTTTTAAGATTCGGTATTTTGATATTTTGAATGAAACCGTTCACTAAACCAAATCTAAACGATTCGTGAATTGGTAATCCCAGCTAAAATTCTGGCAAGGTTCACTCAAAGCTATGAACAAAACGTTTTAGTTTGGCATTCAATGAAAGGATTAGTTCACTTTCAAATTTCCTGATAATTTACTCACCCCCATGTCATCCAAAATGTTCATGTCTTTCTTCCTTAAGTTGAAAAGAAATTAAGGTTTTTGAGGAAAACATTCCAGGATTTTTCTCCTTATAGTAGACTTCAGTAGGGTTCACCAGGTTGAAGGTTCAAATTGCAGTTTCAGTGCAGCTTCAAAAGGCTCTACATGATCCCATATGAGGAATAAGGGTCTTATCTAGTGAAACATTCGGTCATTTCTAAATAAATAAAATTGTATATGCTTTTTAACCACAAATGCTCGTCTTGCACTGCTCTGCGATCCACCACGCATGACGTAATCACGTTGGAAGGTCACGCGTGACGTAGGTGAAAGTACAGATTTAGTGTCTACAAAGCGAACGTGCAAAGATTAAGCCAAACGGCCTTTACAGAAATGGGTAAAACAACAATGTTGGACGATTTTGAAGTTGGAGGAGAAAATTAGATGTTTTTTGCCCTACCTCTGTACTTCCGCCTACGTCACGCGTGACCTTTCCGACATGATTACTTAATGCGTGGCGCAGAGCTACTGCGAGACGAGCATTTGTGGTTAAAAAGTATATACTTTTTATTTTATTTTTTAGAATATGACCGATCGTTTCGCTAGATAAGACCCTTATTCCTTGTCTTGGATCATGTAGAGCCCTTTGAAGCTGCATTGAAACTGCAATTTGGACCTTTAACCTATTGGTAGCCGTTGAAGTCCACTATAAGGAGAATAATCCTGGAATGTTTTCATCAAAAACTTTAATTTCTTTTTGACTGAAGAAAGAAAGACATAAACATCTTGGATAACATGGGGGTGAGTGCATTATCAGGAAATATTAATTCTGAAGTGAACTAATCCTTTAATGTCTAACGTTTTTTTTTTTTTTACTACTTGTTTCAGAAAGTTCAGAGAACATTCAATTATAACATTCCCATAATGTTGGCAAATGTATAAAATGGAATGTTCCCTTAATGTTCGCATAACCAAGAATTTTTTTTTTTTAAAACATTCAGAAGTTTAGATAACATTCTGAAATAAGGTTTGATAACCAAATGGGAATGTTAGCAAAACGTTCTTTGGAACATATTTTTGTAAACATCGCAATGCCTTTGTAATGATGGCACGTGCAAGCACTCGTAACGTTCTCTTGGGAAAATCATTGTGTGAGTTTTATAGATACTACTGGAAGCAAGTACACATGCTCAGATGCTTTATTGCTTTATCGCTGCTGTATCTCTAGAATTCCTCTGCACAAGACGCGCACTGTGCGCCGCATGTTGGCAGACAATGGGAGGACTATTGATGAGATCAAATCCATGGCCAGAGAGAAAACCTCCAAAGTCAAATTTACACTCCCTTCCACAACACTACCACCAACACAACTTCCACCACCTGTAGAGAAACTCACCAACTTCATGGATGTAAGAGAATGTGGTATTGTATCTCTTGTTTTATGCTTTTGGTTCTTGCATAAGGAATATAACTAGTCCAGCTGTCCGTTCTCTCTCTTCAGGCCCAGTATTTTGGAGTGATCAGTATTGGTACCCCTCCTCAGAACTTCACTGTGCTGTTTGACACTGGATCATCCAACCTCTGGGTACCATCTATCCATTGCTCCTATCTGGACATAGCGTGTTGTGAGTGATGATTTGAATGATTGTATTGATCTGTATTTGATTTGTTTTCTTTAGTAACTTTGTTTTTTCACTGTCTGTCAGGGTTGCACCATCGCTACAACTCTAAGAAGTCAAGCACGTACGTTCAGAATGGCACGGAGTTCTCGATCCGGTACGGCAGAGGGAGTCTCTCTGGCTTCATCAGTCAGGATACAGTCACTGTGAGTAAAGACCGTTCATGAAAGCTGTAATAGCTTCAAAATAAGAAAAGCACCATAAAAGCATCACAAAACTGACACCTTCACTATATTACAGGACTTCAAAGAAATCTGATAGCTTTGTGTAAGAAACTGATTAAAATTTAAGTTGTTTCTTTTGAACTTGTTTAGAAATGAACCAGTAATGTTGCCGTTGCTGATGCCAGTCTTATTGTATTATTTATATAATATTATAGTGTTTATTAATATCTTGGCTTTTATTGTTATATTTTCAGTTTTCATTTTAATGCTTTTCATTTTTATTATTATTTTTTTTAAATATTTCTATTTTTATTTTTTTTTTCTATTTTATTTCATTTTTAGTTTTAACAATTTTAGAACTTCAACTTGAACTTTGTTTTATTTATTTCAGTTAGTTTCCAAAGAAGCATTTTTAATTTTCATTTAAGTTTAGGTTTAAGTTTAAGTCTTATGCTCACCAAGGCTGAATTTATTTGATCAAAAACACAGTTAAAACAGTAATATTGTGAAATATTATTACATTTTAAAATAACTGTTTTATAGTTTAATATATTTTATGAAGTAATTTATTCCTGTGATCAAAGCTGAATTTTCAGCATCATTACTCCAGTCTTCAGTGTCACATGATCCTTCAGAAATCATTCTAATATACTAATTTAGTGTCTGATTATTATTGGTGCAGCACAACTGTTTTCAACATTGATAATAATACTAAGAAGAAGAAGAAATGTTTCTTGAGCATCAAATCAGTATATCAGAATGATTTTTAAAAGATCAAGTCTGGACATCACAGGAATATATTACATTTTAAAACTTTTGACCAACAGTGAATTTTTTTTATTTTATTTCAGCTTTATTCCAAATAATGAAATGCATTTTTAATAGTTAACAATAACACAGTTGAGGCATCAACATGACTCCCATTCATTTGTTTCTGTCTGTAGTTGGCAGGGCTGAAGGTGCCAGACCAGCAGTTTGCAGAGGCGACTAAACAGCCTGGGATTGTGTTCGCGGTGGCACGTTTTGATGGAGTCCTGGGAATGGCATACCCCGCCATTTCTGTAGATGGGATTACGCCAGTGTTTGACACGGCCATGGCTGCCAAAATCCTGCCCCAGAATATCTTCTCTTTTTATATCAACCGGTAAGGCTCGCTCTTCTGCTCTGGGGTCACGGTACTCCATTTCAATTTCCTTTTACTTGTTTTTCAGATTCTTATAGCCAATCGGTGGACATTTAATATTTACATAGAGTTTGGGAAGTAACTGGGAAATGACCTTGCTTCCCTTATCTGAGGTTCCTCTATTTTCTTCTCCATTTTAGTTTCATAATGTTGAAGAATGTGGCTACAAATGTAGACTGATATTTTGACCTTGAGCATGAAAGAATTGTATTTATTCTTGTTAAATGGTAACTCATGACTCTCATTACTGTTTGCATAGCAGTGCCACCCCCTCCTTGGTTTCCAAAATGCTTGTGCATGTTATGGCCAATTTATCACACAATAGGTGATTGTTCTGTCTGTATAAAAAAACTCTTTTACTAACTGAATGATTTGTGACAGATGTGTATATGTGGGTCAGGTTTTGCCTACATTTTGGCGACCAAATGTCTTTGAAGGTGCGTAAAACCTAAAAGTCATCGCAATGGCTTAATGAACATGGTAAATCTTATTAATAAATGTTGTGTGCAGGGACCCTGCCGGTGAGGTTGGAGGTGAGCTGATGCTGGGAGGTTTTGACAAGCAGTATTTCGATGGTGATCTGCATTACGTCAATGTCACGCGAAAAGCCTACTGGCAGATAAAGATGGATGAGTATGTGATCACCATTACTGTGTTTCAACAGCCAAGACGGTAGCTTTTCAAAGATTGTGCTCAAGGATGAGCCCTCATTTTAGACAGAGAGACCTGATTGATTTTGGTTTACCAGATTATCAACATTTTTTGGGGTTCAAACTCTATGATGGTTTGAAACTGAGACAAATTCTATTTGTAGTAATAACTCATTGCATATATTGGTCATTGTCCTGCAGGGTTAAGGTGGGTGGCACTCTTACCCTCTGCAAAAGTGGATGCCAGGCAATTGTTGACACAGGAACGTCAATGATCACAGGGCCGGTTCAAGAGGTGCGGGCCCTGCAGAAAGCTATCGGAGCCATACCACTGCTTATGGGAGAGGTGAGGAGAACTCCAGCTAAAATATCAAAACATATACAGGGTTCCTGTGGGTTTTAAAAAGTCTAGAAGAAGAACATAATTGTCAATTATATATATATATATATATATATAATATATATATATATATATATATATATATATATATATATATATATATATATGTATATGTAATATACACACTACCAGTCAAAAGTTTTGGACACGGTAAGATTTTTAAAAGAAGTTTCATCTGCTCACCAAGGCTGCATCTATTTGATTATATGTTTTATAAAGTAATATATAGTAATATAGTAATATAAGTAATATATATATATATATATATATATTACTTTATAAAATATATATATATATATATATATATATATATATATATATATATATATATATATATATATATATATATATATAATATATTGTACACAAATATTTTGTACAATTGTACACAATAAATGTTTCTTGAGCAGCAAATCATCATATTAGAATGATTTCTGAAGGATCATGTGACACTGAAGACTGGAGTAATGATGCTGAAAATTCAGCTTTGATCACAGGAATAAATTACTTTATAAAATATATTCAAACAGAAAACAGTTTTTTTAAATTGTAATAACATTTCACAATATTACTGTTTTTACTGTATTTTTAATTAAATAAATGCAGCCTTGGTGAGCAGACGAAACTTCTTTTAAAAACATTAAAAATCTTACCAATTCCAAACTTTTGACTGGTAGTTTGTGTGTGTGTGTGTGTGTGTATAATAAAATGTGTGTGTGTGTGTGTGTGTGTGTGTGTGTGTGTGTGTGTCTATATATATATATATATATATATATATATATATATATATATAATATATTTATATTTGACACTTAATATTTTGAATTATTTGATGTGTTTATTTTCACATAAAGTGGGGTAGCCACAATGTAAAGATTTTAATGCGTTTCCTCCTCTGTAGTACTGGATTGACTGTAAGAAGATTCCATCACTTCCTGTTGTTTCCTTGAGCCTGGGAGGGAAGATGTTCAACTTAACTGGAAAGGACTATGTTCTGCAGGTGCGTCCCCCTCTTTACAGAATCTGCTGGGGTTTCCCTTTGAGTCTGCTGAGGTTAGAAAGGGGGCATTATAGAGTACTACTACTTCTGAAATTAATGCAACATTAAAGGGGTACTTCACTGCTGGCAAAATGGGCTTTCAATAAAACTTGGCTGCCAATACAGTAGAAAGGCGGAAACGAATTTTTGAAATCTGTGCTACCAGACTAGAGAAAACAAAGGGGGGAAAAAAGGCTGTTGTATCCCAAATGGGTAGGAAAACTGCAACACCCATAATGCACTGGGCATGTTGCCATCCAAGGCCACTCCCACCAGTCTGCTATGGATACGCTTGACCAGAGTCAAATACTGCCTTGCTTTAGTAGGAAATACTACTTGGCAAACTTTTAGTCATAATGGCGTCACCATTGTTCCCTGGTGCAAGAATTCGAAGAGTAAACGTTAAGTGGGAGTGAGTTACTTTGGTTTCCAGTGAAGGATCCAGCTCGTTGTATGTAGGCAGTGGGAAAGAATTGTGAATACGGAGAGAAAGCCATACCTGGAAATCTGAAAAACATCAGCGTTTGTGGTCAACATTTCAAACTGAATGACCATGAACACAGTGTTTTAGGCCAAAGGGAGGGGAAAACTAAAAAAGTTTTGTCATTCTGTTAGTTCCACCTGAAGTAAAGCGCCGCCGTATACAGATAAGAAAGCTGTTGTCATAGTGTACCATTTTCACTATAAAAAAAAAAGTAATTAAATTCCTGTAAGTCCGGTGAACTTTTGCTGACAAATAAATGGGAATTTCTAGGCAACACTGAGGACGAGTAAAAATTGTTCATTTACATATACTACTGACATTGTAACAATACAAAGTGGAAAAATCAACAAGTTACGGTTTAAGTGAATAATTGAAATCAATTTAGCTTATTTCTCTCTCCGCAGGTGACTCATTTGGGTATGAGTGTTTGTCTGTCTGGCTTTATGGCTATGGATATCCCGCCTCCCGCCGGGCCGCTGTGGATTCTGGGAGACGTGTTCATCGGCCGCTACTACACTGTGTTTGACAGGGAGGCGGACCGCGTGGGCTTTGCTCCTGCCAAGTGAACAGAGAGTGAATGACATAATGGTATTGTACTGGATCTAATGGACCATTATCTATACTGAAACCACTGTTTTGTTTGAAGTTATTAAATTCACTGCTATTTGAAATATGCAACATCGACATGTGGACATTAACAAATGCTTGAAGTGATAGGATACTTTTTCTAAGATTGAAACTTGTTTAGCTAGGGTCTCTCTACTTCCCCTTGAAGCCTTGTGTTTTTATTTTGCACTAAATTTCAATAGATGGAGACAAACTATGCATTTTTATTTTTATACTTTAGCTATTAATAATTTTGTAGTAAATTTAATAAAGATGGATTAAATTGCTGGTAGAGTTCTAGTTTTGTAACTTGTGTATTTGAGTTTTTTGTCAGTAGACTTCTGTATGTGTGTATATCATTTTGATAATGTTGACACTGGTATATTATACTTGATTACTCAAACTGAAGTGAACTTTCTGTTAATTAAGAAACCAAGTAGTGTTGGTCAGCTTTATCTAATCATTGAACTACAAATTGCTGCAAAAGTTCTTCCAAACCTGGAGTTAAAGTTTTTTTGTTTGTAGTTGCTTGTTTGGTTTGTGTTCAGTGCAAACATTGTATTTCGATGGCTGTCTACTGTTAAAGTTTTCAAAGTAAATTCAAGGAGGTCATAAAGTGACAAATGTCATAAAGTGGCTATTGTTGTCTGAGAACTGAACTGCTAGACTGTTGAATCCAATGTGGGGGAAAACCAGTACAAGCAGGGTTTTTTTCTAGTTCTTTATTTGTAGAAGTTCCTCAAATAGCATTATACAAATCTGTGTTAGAAATAGCTGATTACAAATTGGGTTTTTTTTATATATATATATATTTCTAAAGCTGATTTCATTTTATTGAATCTCTAACCCTACAGAAAGAGAGACAGGTTCTGCATACTGTGATAACACCCTCAAACACTTTATAGTATCAGTCATCTTCAGTCTGTTTCCTAACATGTTGCAAAATGTCCATCATATGACACATAGGACATTCAATTTGACAGTCAGATGTGCCACCATATCAAATATCTCTAACATGAACAACTGCAACAAATGTTGATTTATAATTCTTACCTTTGGCTGACTTCTGTCATTCCACTGAAGTTAATTTGATTTCCCTTCAACAAATCTAATTTCAAAGTCATAAAAACTGTATGTGAACAAACAGTATGTGAAAATACACTACCGAGTTTGGGGTCAGTAAGATTTTTTTTTTAGATGTTTTTGAAATCTTGTATGCTTATTTAAAAAAAAAAAAACATTAAAAACAGTAATATTGTACAATATTACTAGAATTAACCTTTTTCAATTTTACTATATTTTAAAATATATTTTATTCCTGTGATCAAAGCTGAATTTTCAGCATCATTACTCCAGTCTTCAGTGTCACATGATCCTTCAGAAATCATTCTAATATGATAATCAAGAAAAATTTGGCCCCAAACATTAGCGCAGTGCTGTATGTCAGCTATTGGAATAACTGAACTCCCTAAATTAAAGACTTACACAAATATCACAATAACACTGGAAAACAGTTTTACTCCATTTTATTTTATTTTTTATTTTCATCCTTTCCTCTGTATTGCAGCACAGAGACCAGAGGCACAAATCACTCCTACAGAATAAATGATACAAAGTGCTGTTTAATAAAAATAAAAATCATCAGGAAATAAAGAAACAAGTACAGAAGCATCACATGCAAAGTTCTAGGCTGAACTGAACTCCACTAGCAGATATACTTTGGATTCGGTGCTGCTCTTTCATATCATTCCCTAGATAAATGTCTATCTGCTACATCACACAGGTTGACACAGGTGCTCCGGTTACACAAGCAAAATAAATACTTCGATACACGTGATCTCTTGGCTGTGAGTTTTGGCATTTCATAGCAGAGACGTAGCCTACTTTATATTTTGTTCTATCAAACTACACCTCTCCAAGCACATAAAGTATGATCATAACAAGATATACATAAATAGTTTCACACCTATTTTTGGTTACAACTGTACAATCAGTACAAAAATACTAAAATGTCTCTGTTTTATTAGACTCTTGTACATCTTTTGCACACAATACCTTTCGGTTCATCCAAACATTCCTTATAACCCACACATCCTCATACAATATATAGACAAGAGGGGAAACATCCTTCCATTTCTGTTTTCCTAAATCTTTTAAATAATTCAACAGATTTAATGAGGTCTGCATGGGTTGTCTAGGTTTATCAGGCAGCTTCAATACAATAAAAATCACATCTGCTCTTTGTTTAGCCATTCTAAAAGGCATTTAAACATTTTTTTGATTATTAATTCAGGTGTTTAGCTTCTCCTCATTTCAGCAGTTTGTAATAACCCGTTTCAACCATTTCAATAACATCACATTTCTATGAGCGACCTTTAAAAGAGTATGAAGAAAAGCAATGTATGCTACATTACCAGCAAATAAAAATGCTTACATAACATTACTCCAGTAGCACTGCTTGTAATACTAGTAAAATGTGTTGTCAAAAGTAACAACCGCGATACTAAATTTTACAAATATGACGCTTTGAGCGCTGTTGACCGGATTCGTAAACATCTCCGATTGGCCACTGTGTTCATGCGCTCATCAGATATGTCTGTGATTGGCTACAATGATCAACGCTTCCAAAACATGTTGTAAAAATACATCAATGGCGCTCTTTACCGAGCGCTTACACCGATACACACAGGAGCGTTTGAAAGCAGGAATCTATCGTGGACCAGTCCGCTGATAGACTCCTGCTTTCAAATTCAAGCACATCCGTGTGCTTTCAATCGCTCCTGCGCGTTGATCATTGTAGCCAATCACAGACATATCTGATGAGCATGTCAAAACAAAGGCCAATCAGAGATGTTTACGAATCCACTGCTGAGCGCTCAAAGCATCATATTTTTAAAATTTGGTATCACAGTCGATACTTCTGACAACACTATAAATTGCATTTTTTTTTTTTTACTTTGTTTTTCTTTGCAATTAATTTTGAGTAATGGACAGAAATAATCTGCAAGCATTCATGAACAAAGCAAGGAAATACTGAACCATGTTCCATATAACAAAAAAACAGGGGAACATAAAACCATGAATTTATCAATGTAACATGCCAAATTACCTCCATGGAATTTCAAAGCATTTTTATGTAACGGAAACATGAGATGACAGTGCCCGAATTATAATGAGTATTACATACTGGTCAATGAAGTTCGAATCGGATCCTTCTCTAGATAAATATATAGCCTTCATGCCACTTCACTGTGCATTAGGAAAGCTAAAAACACCTAAATGATCTATGATGGGCCATATAAAATATGACCAACAGATGAGTTCATAGTACCTGAAAATAACTGCTGATGGTATAATTGAAAAACAACTGAGGTTACTGATCTACTCAGAACAGGGCACATGTGAAAACATTGCCATTATTTTGGTTTGTGTATTAACTGTGGACCAAACAGTGGTAGTGTGTGTACATGAGTTGTTAAACAGTTCTCAAAAGGCTCTCTGGGTCGGACAATGCGCAGTAAAGCGTGTATCCCAGTTCGTCTATTTCCTGTGGTGTTAGCTCACAGAACAGATTGACTTTGAGATTTAGAATGCTAGGTAGCCTCCCAGCCTCTAGGTGTCCCACTAATGCACGAAGCAGCTGCATGAAACGGTCAGCAAGCGCTTCCTGAGTCCAATCGCCCTCCTGTTCGCTCAGGAGAAGGATTGCGTTAGTGAGCTGGCTTGCGTTTAATCGTGTTAGTGCTGGATTCAGTTTACACACGGCTTTAACAACTTTAAGACATGCGCAACGGCACCCGCCATCTTCCTGATCGAGGGCACGTAACTTCGCCGTTTCTGCCACACGAAAACTTTGCCGCCACAGGTTCTCGTGCCGTTCGGCAGCCAATCGATGCAGTTTGGCGATCAGTGAGACACCGTCCTCCATAACAAGCAATGGGAGGAAGTCCACGTAAAGGCGACGGTCCGTTTCGTACTGCACTTCTAGCGTAAGCGTTTCCGATGGGACCACGGGTCGAATGATGTAATCTAAAACGCTGCCGATGGCGGGCCAGTTGATGGAGCCGGCGACGAGCTTCTCGAAAACTTCTAGGACGCTCTTTGGGGAAAGGTAACCACCCACCATGCAACGGTCCCAGTAACTGCTTCCACGCGGGAAGTACTCAAGGTTTTCCCGACGAACCAGCCAGAAGCCAGGAACGTTCATGATGGTGTCCTCACCAGGAATGGGTGACCAAAGATTCTTCTCAAGGATCATGGGTACCATCAGCTGGGCATGATCAGCAGTCACCACCTAAAAATTAAATGAAAAAATGTTACTGCTTACACAAAAATTGTCAGCATTTGACATTTTCCCTCTGAAACACAGAATTTACTGTTCATATACAATGCACAGTGTTTCCGTAACTGAACAAAGCAGGCAAATATGAGTACTCGATTGCTTGTCTGTTGCTAAGCATCTAGCTGTAACATTCTAACGCTGCATCGTTTCACACTGTACAAGTTTGGCACCACAATGTAGGGTTAACACCAAAAAAGCGGTGCTAACCCTCCTCCGGAGCAGGATTTCATAACCCCGGTGCTAACCCCGCTTCTAAATTACAAGTGTGAAACGTTCCTTTACCCTGGGTTAAAAGCGGTGTTTAGAATGAAGATAACCTGGGGTTAAGTGCAGTGTGAAAAGCCCTTCTGAATGGTTCCCCTTTGTTCTCACCTGGAGGTCGTCATACAGACTGCCGCTTAGGTACATTTCTCGTAGTGGCATATCAGGTAGTTTAGCGTGGAGGAAGACTCTGAGCTCCGCACAGATATCCAACGCGGCACGGCGAGCTACGGCCTGCTCTTCCGAGGGGATCGCCACTCGCTCATGAAAGAAGGCCCAAAGGTGCTCCTGCAGCGAGAGACGCAGCCGTGCCCTCTGGAGTTCAGCCTTACCAGAGCTGCCGCCACCACCACGGCCCATAACACGATGTACAGAATCTAAAATAAAAAGCAGAAGAAAACATAAAATAATAAGACTTAAATGGCATTTATCTAGCATATTTAAATAATCAAACACCTTCCAAAGGTCAACACCTGGTAGATTTATTCTACTCAATCACAACACAGCCTAAAACAACACAATCTTTAGTTTTCCGGACACAGATTGATACTAGGCTTGGACTATGATGAAGGAGAGATGGCACAGGATGGTGAACTAATCATTCAACAACCGACTGATTAGTGAGGTAGATTCTGAATATTTCCAATGCTTACTTGACAATGATAATTCATTACAACTCACCAATTAGTCAAAATGATTATGCACATCCCTAATGCCCAGAAAACGATTAAAGGGGCTACGGAAACCTACAGTGTGTTAGTTAAGGAAGGGTTTAAATACCCACTGAGCAAGTAGAGAAGACACTCCGTTATGTACAAGCCTGGTAAACAATAAGGATACAGGTTAAGAAAAACTAGGGATAAACTATTTCCATTGTGGCCCAGGATTAAAAATAAATAAATAAAATAAATTCTAATTAATGAAAATAAAAAAAAAATAATAACTTTTCTCAAATCTATGAAAATACTTATGAATAAT
This sequence comes from Hypophthalmichthys molitrix, assembly GCA_037950675.1. Classification (NCBI taxonomy): domain Eukaryota; kingdom Metazoa; phylum Chordata; class Actinopteri; order Cypriniformes; family Xenocyprididae; genus Hypophthalmichthys; species Hypophthalmichthys molitrix. The sequence continues at coordinate 18,073,091 of CM075494.1, read as the reverse complement.
ATGAAAATAAAACAGAATTAAAATAAAAATAATGGGTAATTGACATCGCATCAGGGAATTGAAAGGCACAAGTTGTCTCATGGTCTTTGGATTGAAAAGCACAGGATGTTGTGTCTACAATGCACCAGAGATTCATTACCTGGCTTGAAGGAGCTGGAGGAGGTAGGGAGCGTCTGCAGAGAGCGGCTGATGTTCTGTTTCATGTCATGGTTCAGCGTCCGTGGCGACGACCCCAGCCAGCTAGGCTCCTCCCAGCTTCTCCGTCCTGACGGTTCGGCTTTAGTGGGACTGGATGGGGCACTGAGAGCTCGATCGTACATCTAAGACAAACCAAACTTAATTATACACCAATAAAAATAATAATAATAATATTAATATATCTACAGTGCTGGTAACAATGCATGTGCTTTCTTAAAGGGGTCATGTAATTTATTCCTGTGATGGTAAAGCTGAATTTTCAGCAACCAGTCTTCAGTGTCACATGATCCATCAGAAATCATTCTTATCATACTTCACAAGAACAGCAACCGAGAGGTTTTTTTTACCTCTCATAGAAAGCAAGGAAATTACCACATTCAAGGTCCAGAAAAGTAGTAAAGACATCATTAAAATAGTCGATGTGACTGCAGTGGTTAATCCTTACTGTTATGAAGTGATGAGAATACTTTATGCGCAAAAACAAAACAAAAATAACTACTTTATTTAACAATTTATCTTCTTCCCTGTCAGTCTGCTATGCAAAATTGTTGAATAAAGTGGTTGTTTTGTTGTGCACAAAAAGTATTCTCGTTGCTTCATAACATTAAGGTTGAACCACTGCAGTCATGTTGACTATTTTATCGATGTCTTTACTACTTTTCTGGACCTTGAATGTGGTAATTTCGTTGCTTTTTATGGGGTTTATGAACGAAGGTCATGCAGGTTTTAAACTATATGAGGGTGAATAATTAATGAGAGAAATTTCATTTGTTTCATTTTAAATAGAAATCTTTGTAACAATGTTGAAGTCTTTACATCATTTTTTTAATCACAACTTTTGAATGGTAGTGTAGATTTTGTGACCATTTTCCTTTCTCTGAGCTTCAGAATTTAACAAGGCATTTTTTTACAGCTGTACCTCTAAGAAACCTTTAACTTTAACTGTAAAATAATCTACAGAACTTGTGCAGCTCTCACGAACAGGATATTAAACAAAGGAAAATGAATTACATTGAGAGATTCATAAAACAATAAGACACTGAAATGTGATGCTCAAAGTGTAAAGATCAAACTGAAATGATCAGGGACAGTGTTAAAAATATAAACATTACCTCTTCCCTATCAAGTCATTTTTGCTGCTTAGTTTCAAAATAAAACTCTTTCCAAAAGACAGAAAGTTAACCCTTTAAGCCCTGAAGGCATTTTTAGAGTTGTTTTTTCTGAGTGACATACACAAAAGTAAAGACTCATAACTCAAATTATAGCAAGGAGAGTCAAAGTCAAAAGAGAGTAGCGTTTGATAGAAAACTTTTTTAATTTTTAGAAAAAAAAAATTACTACATTTAGACATTCTCATGCTGAGAAACTGCTGATAAAAAAAGAATAATAATAATAATAATAATATTATAGTATAATTTTACATATCTTTCTTATTCTACGTTTTTACTGAAGTTCCTCTACATGGGAGCTGTAGAAATACGTAGATAGACAGCTGTAGAGTTTTCATAGTACAATTAATTCAGGGGAAGATCACAGGAAATGTGATTCCTTAGGACAAAAGAGCATTACAATATGTTCCTGTACTCACTCTTTTGACCGCCAGTGTGGCGATCCCGAGCATGGCTGCTCCCCCGACTCCCAGCACCAGCTTTGCATTAGAGAGCACAAAGTCGATCGCTGTCCCAAGCCCATTGTCGTCTTTCTTCCCCTTCCGATCCCCGTTCACTCCTGCCATCGATCTTTCCCTCTCTCTCTGAGATGGAGCAAGAAAGCAGGAAAAGTAGAGACAATAAATGGATTTTTTCATCAATTAAAAGTTGTGTAAGATGCAGAATTTACATGCAGTTTACTTAGTGTTGACATCACGTGAGTCACAATGTCACATGACACATTCCAGGAATGTGAACAAATAGCTTGTGTTGTTGTTATTGGTCAGAAGTTTAGACACAGAGAAACAGGTATGGCGGGAATCGACAATACGGACTGCCTGATGGCCCGGGGTCAGTGTGAAAGACAATCGGGGCAGTTTGCAGATTTGTTACTGGCCAACTGTGAAATGTTAAATATATTAAAAATGTTAACAGCTGATAGAAAACCAGATGTGCATCAATATACAGTAGAGGTGCATTAGGTCTTAAAGTGACAGCAGCCAAATATCCCTGTGTCCTTAATGTTAATCAAACACCAAAAGAAAAAGGAATCACTTTTGTAGCTTTAATAAGGATTAATATACAATTTGTACAGTGAAGGCCATCCAGTGTTACTGTACATTTGATTATTCCATTTCTGTAATATTTCTTACATGAACACTACTGTTAAACCTACCTGAAAATCTTAAAAGCACTGTTTATTTCATTTGATTCTTTGCTTTATTTTTACTTTATTTGTGCCAGCTTGTAATTTGTTCTTATTTTATTACTGACTGTTTACTTGTCTTTCATAATGTTTGAACTTTATATTAGATATGCTAGCAGTTTTTGCTGTAATATCAGGAATTGTAAAATTATACCAGTCTAGTTGTGTTGTCATAACTATATATATTAAAAGTGCAACATGTGTTAAAAACAATAACTATTTTTATTCCCTAGCAGGGCCAGTAAAAATCTGAACCAGAAAAAATCCTTAACATAGAGCACTATATAGACCAGAAGTATTTTAGTATGTTTTATATACAATCATAGTTATTAATATTTTGAATTAGCTTTTATTGTTATATTTTCAGTTTTCATTTTAATTTCAGTTTAATATTTTAGCAATGTTTGTCATGTTTAAATATTTCTATTTAGGCAAATTTATTTTTATTTTAGCTTTTATTTATTTCCAGGGAGCAATTTTAGTGCTTTAATTTAGGTGCCAAGGCAATATTTCTAATTTTGAATTAATTTCAGTTTTTCACCTAATATTCATATTTTATTTCAGCTTCATTCCAATTAACAAAAATGTTTTTTAACAGCTGTATTTAATGATAACAACCCCAGTATAGACATGCACCTCCTGCGGCTGCAAGCTGCCGACAATGTTTCAAATGCAGAAATGCTCATCTTACCGGCTATCAGGCAGACTGTCTGGTGCTGATGGGCCACTTCTTCTACACCAAGCCGCCCAGCCTGCTGTTGAGGAAGAACTGGCCTCTCTTCAGCGCGTCCTCCCTCTCTGCTGGGGCGTTGAGGGTCTGACAGCGTCTGAACTCTCGGGTCACTGCGCGCCGGTAGTAGTCGCGGTCGGTGTACTGTAGGTGTTGACCTGCACGGAGCAGAGCTCGGTACAGCTGCAGCACGGCACTGCGGGACCAGCCGCCCATCAGGGAGGGTTCAGAGCGGGCAGAGACAGACGTCTCACACGCACCTGGAAAAGAAGATGGACACTTTAAAGTCGGCATGAAACGGAAGTTGCAATAGTCTTTTCTCCCCTGTTGTGACATATATCCAAGTGAATCGGCTTCAAGAAAACAATGTAGGGCGGGGCTTGATTTTGTCCAGGGGGACTGACTGGATGGTTGTGGTTTGCTATTGCTGTGATGTCATGTGAGTGACAGGCTGCCCCGCCCTCACGCCAGTAAACACTTCATCAGAGAAGAGATGTCGCTGAAAGAGGGAGGGGAATTATTTTGATTAAAGATTAAGGGCACATGAATTTAATAAAATAATGATGTGCGCAGATAAATCAGTTAGAATAAATACTGCAATATTCCATAATAAAAGAAGAATTTTCAATTTCATGGCGACCTTAATACCACCCTTTGGATGGACGACAACAGGTCATTAAACACACCAAAGTATTGTGGTAAATGTGGTCATAATGCTATCAGAGATTCAGTAAACAGCTGACACACCCAAACCGCATTCAAATCACAATTCAGCGCTCTTCTTCAAACTCAAAACAAAACACATTATACCAGACCAATACTGGCACGTGCGGCTTCTTCACCACATTATCAGTCATATGACCCTGTAATGAAACGTGCAACATCACAGCACTAGTTATTATCATAAAATGTTGGCGTTTTTTAAAATATATGCATCACAATTAAATGCCTTAAATTGACCATCGCCTAACTACTGCGATTTTCAGTGCAATAAAACCTGTTCCACACATAATATTTAGGAATATCAAGGTAAAAATAAAAACATAATAGTTTGTACAGTAATAACACTCTCTATGGGAAGCAGTTCTAGCGATTGTGTATGAAAATGAGACGTTTACAAGCATAGCTGCAGTTATTTTGCATGCTACCGTTAGCTAGCCTCATCTCCAGTGACCTTCTTTGACTGTGTAAATATGCCAATAATCTCAACCTCTCAGGTCTCAAATGTTTTATAAACTCATATCCGGAGACAACAGAAACTTTTACTCACGTTTGAATTAGACAGAAATGAATGTTTGGCTTGTCAAGGGTGGAGGAGATCAGCCTTCAGTGAAGGGTCGACCAAGTGCCGCTCCGGAAGAAGATAATAAGTGAATACTTCCGGTTTGTAATAGGGACTGTAGCTCAAAAACCAGCCCTGCGTCTCAATCAGCTCCCTAGCTTCCTAAGTCGTGAATCAGTATATCGTGTAAATGAATGTGGCCGACTCCCTAATCAGTGCCCTGACTACCAGGTCCGTAGCCAGCCTACTGAAAGGGGGGGTTCTTTTTTTTTCAAAAAGTGGACCTTTTTGCAGTTTTTCTCCTCCTTTTGTATTTAATTATGAGGTTCAAATACTTCATTTTGGTGACCTTTTATGCACTAATTTGTGCTGGATTAGCTTGTCTGCTGGTAAACACCTTTTTTTGAAGCTTTGTCAATGACTAAACACTCCAATTTCATTCATTAGATGTATGTACATCCAATACATACGTCATACATCCTCACACTATCAGTGAATCGGTGCAAAATAAACTCATAACATCTAATAAATAAAGGATAACATGACACGCATAAAAAACACTCAGCATCACCAGCAAGCACCTTGAGCTACAGACATAACACTCTCACATAGGCATCGTAAATCAATTAATATACTAATCATTCCAGATAATTTACCTCAAGCGGTCTGCTTTGAAGTTCTCAGAGGAATAAGACGCGCACCGAAGGAGAAGCATTTCCATTGGCTCCAGTCTGCCGGTATTGGTCAATTACAAAAGTCGATATTGCACAGCCAATATCACTGAATACTATTTTTTAGTATTATAATTACGCTACATTTATATGGTTATTATATTGTAGACTATTGAGTGGATAAAATATAGAAATCCTTTAAATTAAAAAAAATATATATATATATATCCCCCCCCCCCCCCCCCCATTATTCAGAGGCGATGCTTCTTCACCGTTGCTTTGAAAAGTGTATTGCGAGAACTCTCTCTGAACTGCACGCGCGGCACACACACACACACACACGTCCAGCTACAATAATGTATCATATTAATTTGAAACAGCAACCCAGAATATTTGTCACAAGCATTGATTAAAACAATGATGACAATAATCACATAAAAAAAAAAAAAAGAAAAAAAAACATGCCTACGGGCATGACTACTGAACTAGGGAGCTGATTGAGACGCACACCAAGTGTGCCGACTATTTAGTTAGCATTACCAGTGTATTTCGGGTCTTTCTACAATGTATCATGGTTTTTTTTTAATACATTTTATTATATATATTGTTTTTTAATACCTTTAAAATGCTTTTTATGGATTTTATTTTACCCTTATCCAGACTTTAAATCTTAAATAATGAATCTCTATTATGAAAATAGAAATTATAAACATAAAACATTTCAATATTTACTGTGTGAAATTACATGTTTATGAGTCTTTATATTACAACACAGTCAACAAAGAATAATTCTGACCTAAAGTTTTATCAAAAGTTAGGGAATTTTTATTGCCAAACAATCAAGATGAAATATAAGATTTGATGTGTGAAAAATAAAAGAGATAAATAACAAATTTTGCATTATCATTTAGATACATAAAATGCTAGTTATGAAACTAGCCTTACCAAAACAAACGAATAAGATATTTTTTTCCAAAAATGTAACATGCTGTATTAACTACAGAATCTGAGATGTGCTGGAAACAATTAATGGGCATTGTTAGTTGACAAATTAAAACAAACAAACAAAAACTAGTGAAAGTGTGTTCTAAGATTCACAGGAAACACTCAGGAACCCAATCTCCATTTTCAAGAAGCACTAAAAAAGGAAGTTAGGCTAATAATAATGTAACAACATCATAATATAGTACAATTTTTCAAGGTATGCCTGATCCGGACGTGTTCAGCCTGAATGTCACAGTTGTTCATTATCTGGATGTCTGATAACAAAGGGCACCTGCAGTTTCACTAAAAATAATTTAATTCTTACGTGAGTCACACAAGATTACTTACTCAATACATTCTTTGTTCAGCTAGCAGGAGACACTCGCACACAACAAAAATCATCACCACACAGCACATCACATGACATGTTTTAGGTTTCTATGTCTGTTAAGGAACCCCCAATCCTTCTTCTACCATCTGATGTCTTTTAGTGAGATAATGAAACTTCAATGTCCTTTACAGACAACCTGATTACAGTGTGCAAAAGTTACCTAAATGTCCAGATTATATTACTGTCATAATATGATATCCTAAAACTGATGAATGAGAATATAAAGCAATACTGAGCTAATTCAATTTAAAGTCTAATCACATTTTGCAGGTTATTTTGAATGACGGAAGGATGTGAATGCAGAAAGAAAATGATATGTGTCCATAGGACATCAGATTAATAATCTACAAAGAACAAGACTGTCGTTGTACACACTGTTACATTTCATTCCTTTCATTTCCTCTGTTTATAAAGCACTTTACAACTACTTCATAGCTCAAAGTGCTGACCAGTCATGAAAAAAAATGTAAAGGACATAAAACACAAATGTTACATTACATCAAAACACCACACAACAAATAAACACACCTGTATATACAGTAGCAAATCTGTTTTATGCATGCATACTAATAAAGATCAAATGCAGCATCCACAGAGAAAATCTAGAAAGGTCAATTTATATAGACTTGACTTGTGGGAGTTACTGTTCAGAATAAAACTGTAGTATCAAAAATGGTGTTCAGTTGTAGAAATTATAAATAAGACTGATACTCTTTTATTGCATATAAAGAAAAGGAATGTCAGTGTGACAATCTTCCTGTTATAACGACCATGTCTATTGGGAGACAGGAAATTAAATTCCTTAATTGGAATCACTAGGTTCAGATTATAGTCCTCTTCTTGTTTGTTCACTGCAACAAAAGGTTGTTGCACTCTAGCTCTCATCGCATTGACTAGTCGACATATACTTTGGAAGGCTTTACTGCTCTGAGGTGAGTTAAATGTTCATATATTGTTTTTTGCTTAATGTTTCTTCTCAGATATTAAAATACACAAGTTTGTTGAAAAATAACTTTGCACTGAAAATCAGAAACGATAAGAAATTACATTTTGCATGAATGGCATTAAAATCTAGTCAATTTTTCACTGAATCGGTGTCAACCAAACTTTAAACCACTAGCCATGTGTATTGATTTGTTAGTGTACTATATATAAAAATGTATATTATTCAATAATAAATCTGAACATTTAAAAACTGATGTACACAGTGCCAGTTGTGTTATAAAATGTGTTGTGTTATATAAATGAATGGTAGTTGGAAGCTCAATCTGAAAGCTCATTCATTTGACCTCACAATTCTGAAATTATGCATTGTGAGATCATTATTTTACTTTCTTGCATGTAATTTTTTTTTTTCCAAAAACACATTGCAATATAACGTTTAAATGTTGTTGGGTTTTTTTTCTTTTAAGATCAGTGGTTTGATTTTTTTTTTTTTTTTTTTTGGACAGCCACAAAACATACAAAATCTTTTTTCTTTTCAAAAATGTATACAAATATATTCTGGCTTCATTTGTGATTGAAAAACATTTTGAGAAATACTGAAGGAAAAAAAACACATGCATACATCAGAATAACAAATCTGTATGTAAAAAGTATTAAGTTCCTTGCAAAAAAAAAAAAAAAATTCCTAAACCAAACAAGATGTTTTTTTTGGTCTTAACTGGTTTAATTTAGTCTCACAGCCTGGCCTGGTATACGATGGTTCAAGCTGTTTTAAGCAAGACAATGCCATGTTTTGCAGGCAATTACTTTTATAAGAATATTGTATCATTCTTTATTGAATAAGGAGTATGTAAATGTAGATTTTATTAAAAAATAATGTGTGTATATATAAATACGGCAGAGAATAAGTCATGAAATTTCGTTTTTCTTGCAGAAAATACAGCTGTCTCAAAATCGTACTTACATGGGTGTTGTTCCGATTTAAAGTGAATGAACTCAGTAGTAATCAATCACATCACGTGATCAAGGTCGCCAAGAGTGAACTTCCATGTCACCAGGGTCCATAAATGGAAAAAGAAAGGCAGCATTACAAGAGTTACAAAAAGAGACAGAGCGTGATTAAATCAGCCAAAATCGAATTAAACAACTAGGGACATGCAGCATGAGACATATTCCCATGACAACTGGCTATACAAATAGCATCCTATACCCATTATGGCCATATGACCAAAAAATTACTTGACAAAGATTAATTTGGAGTAATTTGGAGATCTATGTAAATGTCATCAAGTCATCATGTACATTCATCTTTAAATGTGTTGTTTGCCTTTGAAACATGCTTGTAGAGTTAAAGTACATTACCAAACCACACTGAGACTTTTGTGCTGTAAATAAGACAATTTATTAAGCCACGTAATGAAATTATTGAATTACACATTACAAAAAAAGTCACGTGTTACATGTACCCTGAGAAAATGAGTGTAATCATACAAACATGGTATCAAATTTAAATCACATGACACATCTTAAGCATGTGGTATAAAGATTTATGTTTTATCCTCTACTCTGCAGGATGGCGTTACCTGATTATCCCATTCCAGATCTGGATGTTACTCTCCAGGAAGCTAGCCGGGTGCTTCAGCTCACCTTAAATCCCGACCAGTACCAACACTATAAAACTGCCCTCTTTCAGCAGAAAGATGCACTCCAGGAAGTCCAAAAACACCTGAAGGAACACGCATTTGGACGTGAGAACTGGGTGACTGAGGAATTCAAAAAGCGGCTGCTCTCCTGCTACGATCCCCTGCCCACTTCCACCGCTATTCCCTCTGTCCTGCCCTCCTCTAAGCTAAAGGGGGAGTTCGCACAGATAGAGCGGGCTACGGCCCTGCTGTGGGCAGCTGCTAAGCTGTACAGTGAACCATGGCTGGTGGAAGGGGATGTACCAACTGAGCGAACACAACAGTCACAGGTTTTTGCAGCTAGCCGCCTACCAGGCAAGGGCCAGGATGAGCTAAAGGTATATTTTTTTTTCAGTTAACCTCCAATTTTTTTTACTATTTTAAGTTACATTAATAAAGTAAAACACATATTAATGACATATTTCACTCATCTAAATTACATATTTTCTTGACTTTAATGTTCCAGACATACCCAGACAGCCTTCACGCCATATTGACCTGTCGAGGGGGTATATATCCGATTCAAATTTTATGGAAACCTAGTTCAAGGGAATCTCTTTCTCCTTTACCTCTCAATGACATCTACGCCCAACTGATGCATGCAATGAGTCACCCAGAAGCGGCCCCCGAACAAGACTTCTTCGCTATATGTGGTCTGTCTTCTCTTCATCGCCAAACCTGGCATTCTGTGAGAATGGATATCTTAAAGGCAGGGGGTGAAGCAGCAGTTTCACTTGAAATGATAGAGAGTGCCATTCTGGCTGTTTCCCTGGAAGACCGCCTAGCACCGGCTGATCTTGCAGAAATACTTAATACAGTCCGACTAGGGGAGAAAGATGGCAGATGTTTGAGATACTATGATAAGGTATGTAAAAGCAAATTAGGATGTTTAAATAATTAGAACCTTATAATTAGTACTGTTTTGCAGTAAGCATAATTTCCTATGCTAATCGGTATTTGGCGAATTTCAGAAATGAAGAATTCCATCATTTTTTAAATTTCATGTGTTGGAATTTGAATTGGATTGGTGCCCAACATGAAGTTGAATTGGAATTTTTATTAAAATGACAGCTATTTACTTAACTGCTATTCAAAGAAACAAATTGTGCATTAATAATTCTGTGCCCTTCGATCTGTTCTGAATAATGCACAACCCTGCTGCTAATTTGATTTGATTAAACATACAAAAATACTACCAATGTTTTTTATTAAGATAAAATCAGGTACTGTTGAAATTAATGGATTAAATGACTTCCTATTGTAATGCTAAATCAGACTCAACTGGCTGTAATGTTTAGATATGAATGGAAGAATGACATAACTATTTACCATCTTCATCAACAGGTGGTGAACTTGGTGGTTTTTAAAGATGGCCAAGCAGGCATGTTGTTTGAGCATAGTGCCCTGGATGGAATGGTAGCTGGACTTGTTGTTGAACGTCTGTGGCAGCTCTCTGAATCTGAAAACATAGAAATAATAAACACCCAAACCAATGGGTTAGGTGCATCCTCAAATGCTGGTTCTCTTCACCCTAAACCTCTGAAAGTGCCACTGAAAGGCATTACTGTGCCGAATCAGTCTGTTCCTAGTCTTCTACAAGCCAACCAGTCTGTCATGACTTTTGAAATTTCATCTTACCCAGATGTGTTCACCACCTTAAGGGGTCAAAGAGGCCTATATGATGCATGGATTAATTTCACTTTGCAGCTGTCCTTGAGGCAAACACTTGGGGATGCAGCTACTAGCCTTATCATGGTGACACCTACTCACATGCGTCATTTCAAACACGGCCGCTGTGATCCCACATATTCCACAACTATGAGATCTCACCAGCTTGTTACAGCACTGACATCCTGCATTGGCCCAGACAATGTTCCCCAGTATACAAATGAGCTTTTCCATCTCTTTCACCTTGCCTTTTTAGAGCACAAAAACCTCATCAAAGCTACAAAACTTGGCCTTGGAGTGGGGCCTCATCTGGCAGCCCTGCGCAGATCTATGTCTCAAGATAACCCACTCAAGAAGTTTCTTGACCCTTTTGGATGCCCTTCGATTTACTTGACTGGATCAGATCTAATGGAGGGTGTTGAGTGTGCTGTAGGTAACGTCTATGCTACAGACCAGCTGGCTGTCACGTATCTAGGCAGGAAAGACAAAGTACGTCTAGTCCTGAATGGGAAGGGTACTTTCGCCAATGTCCTGGGAAATCTCAAAGAAAGACTTGAGTTCAATCTAAAACTAGTAATGCTTCTGGCACTAAGGTATGCCATTGCAGGGCAGATGGGAGCCATTGAATGTCTCCTGCAAGACAATGAAGAAAAACTAGTGAATGGATCTTCAGTGGACGATGCAGTCAGTGCTGTGGAGCAAAAAGGACACAACAAAACCATGAAGCCAGATTTCACTTTAGTGATACATGGTGGGGCAGGAGAGGAAATGATGTTAAATCAGAAGGTGATTGGGACCATTGAATTCGCCCTTCAAACAGCTCTAACTCTTGGAGCACAAGTGCTTTTTCATGGAGGTAGTAGTCTGGATGCAGTACAAAGAAGTGTAGTTGCGTTGGAGGACTGTTTCTTGTTTAATGCTGGTAAGGGATCAGTATATAACCGAGATGGGGAGCATGAAATGGAAGCCACCATTGTGGATGGACATGGGAAGAACTCTGGATCTGTGGCTTGCCTGCGAAGAGTGAAAAATCCAATAAAAGCAGCCCGCTGTGTTATGGAAAAGAGTGTGCACTCATTGCTGATTGGAGAAGGTGCCGAAGAGTTTGTAGACAGTCTTGGAGAGAAAGAAACAACATTGAAATCAGAGTACTTTGACACCGACATAAGATACAAGGAGTTGCTTATGAAGTCAGGTGATGGAAAGAATAATCATCCTCAAACTGTAGGTGCAGTTGCGCTGGATAAGTGGGGCAAGTTAGCAGCAGCCACATCCACTGGAGGTTTAGTTGGCAAGTGGAAAGGCAGAGTCGGTGACACTGCTATAGTGGGGGCAGGAATTTATGCTGATGAGAAACTTGCCGTGACATGCTCTGGTGATGGTGATGCCTTCTTACGCCAAACAGTTGCTCACAAAGTAGCCAGCTTATACAACCTCAAAGGTTACAGTCTCAGACAGGCTTGTCGAGAAGTTATTCACAACGATCTGGAAGAAAAGTGTGCAGGAATTATTGCTGTAGACCATCATGGTGAAGCCGTTATTGAAACCAATGCTGGGGTCATGTTTGTTGGTTCAATGGTCAATGGCATTCCTCGAATTGAGGTTTTAAGACCTAAGAAGGAGTTTATTAATGTGATTTGGGAGACTAATGAATTCGTAGCTCACCTACTGCCTAATCCTTGGACCCCAGGAGCCACTGTTCTCACTCGAAAAACTATTAATGGACCACGTAGCATCTTTCAGTTAGTGTTACCTGACTACATAGCGATGATGCAGGGGGCACAGACTGTTGCCAATCTCCTTTGCGAGAAACTTGGTGTGCATCGCTGTGCCCTTGTGTCCATGCCAGAACTTGACAAGCCAGCTTACATCAAAGTCTTGCCTCTCCATGACCTAGAACCAAACTGGAAACCTCAACTAGCTGAGGAAATGGAGTTCAATCCTTATGACCCTGGATACTGTAGCTCCAAAAGTGGTCCACGATGTGAAGATACCCTTCTTGACCAGGTGCAGGCAAAGATTCGCTCTCGACTCCCTACACCCAATGCCCCTTCTTGCTTTGACTTTCATGGGGATCCTTCTGATACCGGCCTCTTTCCCCGCATTATCCGTGGTGAAGAGCAACAGTGGCGTGTCTGGGAAGACAATGAACATGTAGCCTTCCTTACTCCTTTTCCAAATACACCAGGCCTTACAGTTCTAGTGCCAAGAAAACCTCTTACCAGTGACATCTTCCGTCTGAAGGAAAATGACTATACAGCCCTACTTGTGGCAACACGAAAAGTTGCTCATCTTGTGCAAGAAGGAATGAATGCCCATGGTGTAGCTCTCATATTTGAAGGATTTGAATTTGATTATGCCCATGCCAAACTGATTCCATTAGTTCCTCAGCCTAATGCCCCCAAATCCCCAGTCGTGGCTTCTCAGTTCTGCCCAACTTACACAGGATATGTAACATCTGTAGATGGTCCTCCAGCTAACAAAGAGGACCTTACAGAGATCCACACCAAGATAACAAGGACTACTCCACCTCAGTCCTGGGAAGACCCCCAGACTCATGCTGCATTAGCCATCAAGAGCAAATGGTATCGCAATCTCTTTCAAATCCAAAACACCCTGTTTCACAGCACAGTAGAGTACTTCAACAAGAAATGCAAGTATGCTTATGCACTGACACCAATCACAACTGACACAATTTCCTCTCCAATGGGTCTGGGGTCAGATTCTGAGCCTGTGTTTGTCAACATGTTGGGCCAAGATGTATATCTGGCAGACTCTATGCAGTTTGTTTTAGAGTACTATATGAGGTTTCATGATGGTCTTCCTGGTGCTTACTATGTGTCCCCCAGTTTCAGAGGGGAAGATCCAGATGCTACACATCTCAACCAGTTCTACCATGTGGAATGTGAGCTTCTGGGTGACATGGATGTTGCCATGAGTATAGCTGAAGGCTATGTTTCCCATTTGACTCAGGCAATGGTAAAGGAACATTCTGACATTATCTTAAACACAGCTGGTACACTATCTCATGCCCAAGAACTACTGAAGAACTTAGAAAAACCTCTTCCAAGAGTACCCTTGGATCAAGCCATTAGCATTATGCCATCCTCTGATTGCCTTGAGTGGGTTCAGGAGGGACAACCACAGTTTGGCAGGAAGCTAACTCGAAAGGGAGAAAAAGTCCTAATTAAAAAGTATGGAGGAGCTGTTTGGCTGACAGAAATGGACCATCTTGGAGTGCCCTTCTACCAAGCATATACTGAAGGTTCAGGCAGGAGCAAAGCCAAGGCAGCTGACCTTCTCTTGGGGTTAGGGGAGACAGTAGGGCTTGGGGAACGTCATTCTACACCTGAAATGGTACGAGAGGCCTTACAACACCATGCCGTACCAGAGGACTCATACAAATGGTACATCAACATGCGTCAAGTCATCCCTCTTCTAACAAGTGGATGGGGTATGGGCACAGAGAGATACCTGTGCTGGCTTCTGCAGCACAATGATGTCAGGGACATGCAAATCATTCCCAGACTGAAATCCAAAAAGTTTATGCCATAAATGGTATATATGGTCTTCAAACTCTACATCTTGTGCAAGGACTTTCTACAAACACAGGATACTCAGTATTTATATTGACAGTTACAGGGTTTTAGCTTGACATATAATGTATGTAATCAATGCCAAATATACTCTTAAGAACTTTAGCAAGAATAAGGATATGAAATCTTGAAATAAAAGTTATACTACAACTACACAACATTACGGATTGTTACGTTTTCTGACAACAGAATATTTTATGTGGAGCTGGCCTTGATTTATTGTTTGATTTACATACTTTCTGGTGTAAATCAGTTTCTGCTATACTTATTGTATTTACAGACTTTGTTTTAGCTAAGATTAAAAATTTGTTTGCAAGAACTGATGTACCTTTAGTATTTCAGAATTTTAAATATCGCACTTACATATTAAAACACTGTATTTCTTTTTTTTTTTATCTCCATCTCTGTATCTTTTTTGATTCTCTTTTCTGATTTAATACTTTCCTAAAATATTATATGAATGCATTACAAACTGGCTTACTGATTTATAAAAATTGTATTGTAAAACTCTTATAACATTCTTTCAATGTATAATAATAAAATGCAGATAAATCACCCTTATTGTATTTTAATTGTTTTATCATTAAACACTGAGCTCAATAAACCAAAAGCAATAATAAGAAGCTTGTCATGGGCTTACAAAATATGTGATAACTTCAATTCTTGTCATGTAGCTGGTCAAATATTTTAAATGAAATATTTTAACGCTTAACTGATGAGCAAGAGAGCACATTAAACACTATAGTAATCAAATGCAGATTGATAATTCTGCTGACACCGGGAAAGCATGAAAACCACTAAACAGTTCATTTTGATCAGTATCTAAAAGGATTAGAGCTGTGCTAAAACCTTCAACACTGACTATGTAATTTTATTCTCATGACTCCAACAGAACTGCATACCTTGTGACAAGCTAATAAAAAGTCTTTCACAAACTGACAACAACACTCAGTTGAAGAAAACAGTGCTTCTTTCTCCAACTCACAGAAGTCACATAAGGGAAGTAAGCATAACCAACAAAACAAAAATTCTACTTAAAGATTATTCTACAATTTAAACCTTGAAGCATCCTCATTTGAAAATATTAGGACATGACACAGCTAAATCGAGATAAAACAAATGAATGAAATAGGTCGGTTAGAAAAGCTTAACTGTCACCCCTCTTCTACCGAGATCTAATCCATTATATATTCTATAATCATCACAGTGCAGGCATTCAAAGTTCATACATTTCAGAAACCTTGCACTATTAACCCTTTGCATCCATTAAAACATCACTTGCACTCAATTCTTTCCAACATTGTTGTATTTCTGATGCGTTTCTTGCATTTCTATACTGTTTAGAAAAGAAGAATATTTATCTTTGGAATGGAGTTAACTTTTTTGACATCCAGTCATACATTTGTCAAAAAAAAGAAAAGAAAAAAACCTTACAAACTTAACTTAATTCTATGCATATGCAATCATATATATAATACTACGTGTTTTACTAAATAGCATTGTAATGTATAAGACAACAGATAACAGAAAGACAACAAAAGAAATATTGTAGCAAAGCCCTTGTACTAATGTTATCTGGCTTAAGAGTGTTTAATAACCATATGCATTGATCACTGAAGATACTAAAAGACAAACCAGAAGAAATAAGAAAACAATTTTCCCAGGGGGCACCCGGATTTGAACCGGGGACCTCTTGATCTGCAGTCAAATGCTCTACCACTGAGCTATACCCCCTTGCGGTTCAGCTAATGATTTCTCTACTATATATTCACATTTCCTGCATATCATACTTAAAATGAAAACCAAATAAGATTGTAAATATTAAGTTAAATTCATTGTTTAGATTCTCCCTTTTCCAGTCAACAAAATATCACACCATGGTTATATTTGAGCCCTACTTCATTGCTCGCTATTTGCAGCATAGACTACCGTCGAGAGGTTGTACTGTAGGGAAGCGCGTAAGTGACATGGCTGCCCAAGCTCGAGCTCTCGTAGCGGCGCGATGGCTCGCGGACGCTGTCAAAAGCAACCGAGTTGGACCAAATCTGCGGATATTAGATGCATCTTGGTATTTACCTAAAATGAAACGTAACCCCAGGGCCGAGTTCGAACAAACTCACATTCCCGGAGCTTCGTTTTTCGACATCGACGAATGTTGTGACAAAAGCTCAGAGTTTGATCACATGCTGCCTACCGAGGTCGAGTTTGCAGACTATGTGGGTAATCTGGGAATAGGGAACAACACTCATGTCGTCGTTTACGATGCCAGCGACTTTGGCTCGTTCTCTGCGCCACGGGTGTGGTGGATGTTTAGGGTGTTTGGGCACAATTCCGTGTCGGTTCTGGACGGTGGGTTAAAGAACTGGTTAAGGGAGGGTCATCCCGTTACCGACCAATATAGTAAACCAGCGCGTGCCGACTTCAAATCGTCCTTTAACAAGTCCTGGGTCAAAACTTATGAAGACGTTTTGAACAACATTAAAACCAATGCATTTCAAGTAGTCGACGCCAGAGCCAATGGAAGATTTCGTGGGGTTGAACCAGAGCCAAGGGCAAGTAAGTATGGATTGTTAGTTGTCATACCTGTTACACAATTATTTCCCAGTACAAATATCTAAACATTCTTAAATTAAGATATGTTTACTTGAGGAGAAAAAAAAAGAGACAAAATATTAAGTCTTGTTTTCTGAAAAATGTATCAAAATTGTTAGTTTATGCTTAAAACAAGAAAAAAAAAATGCAAATAGGGTAAGACAAATAATCTTGTTTTCCCTTTGAATTAAGTGTATCTTTCTCACCCCGTTGGCAGTTATTTTTTTCTAGTTTTAAGCATAAACTCACTTAATTTTGATACATTTTTCAGTTAACAAGACTTAATACCTTAAGTCATTCTGCTTCTCAAGTAATATCTTGATTTAAGAATGTTTAGATATTTGTATATATTTTATGTACCACTGTATGACATTACAAATGTATATTTTGGCTTATTTTTATGGTACACAATTTCTTTGAAGAATGGAGTTATGAAAATTAAGGTAGATGCTTTCAGTCTATGAATGCATGCATGCACATTACCACTTTTACTCTTTGCAAGGACTTTGCACAAACTTTGTGCATACTATCAGTTTTAACTATTGATAGCCTTTTAGTTCTCTACAGTAATGCAGTAATGTCAATGTCATACCATGCAATAGTTGATCTAAAACTATTTTTTATTTATTGCATGCATTGTGTAACCACATTCATATGGACTTCTAAGTTATTTATAAAGTACTCTTATAGAACATAACACAAGGTACAATAACCAAAGATTTATTTATAGACATAACTAATTTACTTATTTAGTTAGTTATTCATCAAAAGTGCAATTGTCTTATTTATCTATATTTCTCTGTCTTATATCTTAGACACAGAGCCTGGTCATATTCCTGGATCGATCAACATGCCTTTTCAGAGCTTCATGAACTCGACATCAGGTCTAGAGCATCCTGTGGAGGAACTCACCAAGCTTTTCCAGCAGGCTGGAGTTGACATGCAGAAGCCTTTCTGGGTCACCTGTGGCTCAGGTGTGACAGCCTGTCACATCGCCCTCGCCGCTCACCTGTGCGGCCACCCGGGCGTCTGTCTGTACGATGGGGCATGGGCCGAGTGGTTCACCAAGGCTGCACCTGAACATGTGATCTCTGAGGGAAAGGGAAAACAGCCATGATTAATGGTTTCTTAGACACCTTTTCTTTGGAATAAAGAACTGACGACTAATGGTATCACAAGACTGGTAATTGTCTTGTAATTTTTTATCTGAAACTTTTGCACAATAAGGTTATTAAGTACTGCACTATTCTACTACTACTGCATATGCATTTAAGGTTTTTCCGGTTAAAATAAGAGTTATATAAATCTAGGAATAGAGTTAGAATAGAATAGAGCCACTAGAATGTTATCAGAAAAAAATCTAAATGACATTAAAAGGATATTTTTATATCAATATCATTTGTGTGCATTTAAAATAGCATTGCAGACCAGATAGCCTGTATGAGGGAAAATAATTATGCCAAATATAATTTTTAGGCAATAGAAATGTGATATTACTATTTTCTTCTTAGTTTAAAAAGTAAGCAAAATATAATTAGTGACCTAACCCAGTTGTTCCTGTTTTCTTTATATTTCAGAGTTTATCTAATAAATGCAATATACACAAATATCTCATTTCTTGTGTGCCAGTGGGGAAAAATGGTTTTAACAATACACAGCACGAGGAGCATTATATTTACACATAAATATAAATGTAGCTCTCCCGCATGGGTTGTCTTGTTAGGTTTGTGTGGGTGTTAACCCCTCGTGCCACGCTTCCAATGGCCGCATCACACTGGCGCCCATAGTCGCCTCTAATATTGCCTGATGGTCCTGAGAATAAAAACAAACAAGCTGCTCTCCATTCCACTGTCTTCGTGACTTAACGTTGTTTGTCTATTTTCCCGACATTTTAGACAAAATCTGGATGTAGTTTTAGATCTATTATAAGATTGGTGTGGCAAATTCATGTGGATTTTTGAAATTCAAAATCATACAGTTGATTATCAAACGCTAGGTTGAGTCACGAGCACTGAGTGATCGCGAGGTATTTTCCCCACACCTTGGGATCTTTTTAACATTTCGCGTTTTTATTTTAGAGTACGCTAAAACCATTCACCAAAACCATTTTGTATTTGCTGGAAAGGCATTTAGAAACATTTGTTTAAGGTAAGCCAGCGACTAATTGTTGACAGCTAGTGGCGTATGATGCTAATGAAGACATGATGTTGGTGTAGCAAAGTAGCCCTCAAAACATTGAAAGTGGTTCACTTAAAACTTTATATGATGTATCTTTAGACATTATATTCATATAAGCTCCTGCTTAATGTTTATTTCTGTCTTTACGGATGCGCCAACGACATGTTTGATGGTGTATGTTTTTCTGTCCGCAGGGTGGCGCTGCTGAGTCATGTCTGGAATTGCTTTGAGTAGATTGTCACAGGAGCGCAAAGCCTGGAGAAAAGATCATCCTTTTGTAAGGGACACACAAATACACAAGATCATATCTGAAGAACACACACACACACACACACACACACATATATATATATATATATATATATATATATATATAAGTCATAATTATATTTAGCGATATGGAACTTTTGATTGTTTCTCTGTAGGGTTTTGTGGCTGTACCAACCAAGAACCCGGATGGCACCATGAATCTCATGAATTGGGAGTGTGCGATACCTGGAAAAAAGGGGGTTAGTTTCCTTCTCAACAATCTTATGGGCCCGTCTAAATGAAGTTTTAGATTGTGTACCAATCAGAATATTTGTTTAGGGTATTTTTATATTTATTTATTTATTTTTATCTCATATTTATTTAGCATATCTACTTATATTTATAACATTTGTACTTGTGTACATTTGTGTATACCATATCCTACCCCTTATTCACATTCCTCTGCATATGTAACACACACATACACACATATATAGTATATGTAGTATTCACTTATTTTATTTTTAGAATCTGTGTCTTAATTTTTCTGTATAATGGAAGTTGTTTTGTTTTTTTTTTGCATTAATTATGCATATTTTGCTTCAAAGGCTGTTTTTATTACCTGTATGACATCCCTACAGACAAATATGAATCCATGGTGTCTTGGACTAATTCAGAGACTATCATATGTCTTGTTTCAACTGTGAATCAGTCATAATGTTAAATGACTGGAGTTTTAAAAACATTTATTCTGTGTCCTGTAGACTCTTTGGGAGGGAGGTTTGTACAAACTCAGAATGTTCTTCAAGGATGATTACCCATCTTCACCACCCAAATGTGAGTTTTTTGAGAGATGTTATACCCTAAACGTTTGTATATATAGTGCTTATTATTGTCACCACACTTCACCCTTCATACAGGTGTTTTATTTGTAGAACTTTGTAAAGCTGTTCGTTAGCACCTAAAGACACTGAAAGTTGAGACGTACCTGTTGTAAAGCTGTTTTGAAACAATATGTATTGTAAAAAATAAACCTGACGTGTTAATTTTCTTCTCAGGCAAGTTTGAACCTCCGATCTTCCACCCAAACGTCTACCCTTCAGGTACAGTGTGTCTGTCCATACTGGAGGAAGAGAAGGATTGGAGACCAGCAATCACCATCAAACAAGTATGCAAAATACACATACAAATACAATTTGTGCAGTTATACACTACTGTTCACAAGTTTAGGCTTGGTAAGGCATTTTTAAAATGTTATTGAAAAAAGTTAAAAACACTTAAAATAATATAATTAAAGGGATAGTTCACCCAAAAATGAAACTTTTGTCATTATTTACTCATCCTCAAGTTGTTCCAAACCTGTATGAGTTTCTTTCTTCTGCTGAATACAGAATAAGTTATTTTAAAGAATGTTGGTAACCAGACAGTTGACGGTAGCCATTGACTTCCATAGTATTTTTTTCCTACTACGGAAGGTACCGTCAACTGTTTGATACATACAGGTTTGAAATAACATGAGGGTGAGTAAACGATGACAAAATATTTTCATTTTTGGGTGAACAGTCCCTTTAAATTAAATATTACTACAGTTTAAAAGAGTTGTTTTCTCAATGTATTTTCATGTAAATTTAATTTTTTCCTGTGATCAAAGCTGAATTTTCAGCATCATTACTCCAGTCTTCAGTGTCACATGATCCTTCAGAAATCATTCTAATATGCCGTTTTGCTGCTCAAGAAACATTTACTATTATTATCAATGTTGTGCTGATTAATATAGTTGTGGAAGCTGTGATACATTTTTTTCAAAGAATCTTTGATGAATAAAAAGAAAAAAAACAGCATTTATTTTAAATGTATTTTTTTGGAACATTATAAATGTCTTTACTGTCACTTTGGATAAATGTAATGAATTTTTGCTTAGTAAAAGTATTTATTTCTTAAAAAATGTCTTGACCCCAAACTTTTTGAATGGTTATGTAGATATAATAATTGTGATCATTGTGATAAGAACATTTGATCATTGTTGTTCATGAGGTTAGGCATTTGAACAAACCTTTTAGGCCAACAAGCAGTGGGCTTTTGTATCTCATTGCGTTGTTGTGGCTGTAGATTTTGTTGGGCATCCAGGAACTCCTTAATGAGCCCAACATTCAGGACCCAGCGCAGGCAGAAGCATATACGACATACTGGTTAGTTCAGTCAAACATCACTTGCATGCTTTTAATATAAGATTTTACTGTTTGCTTTCAACCGATACCTTGCCCACACCATTGATCTTATCTCTCTCTCTCTCTCTCATTCTCCTGCAGTCAAAACAGGATGGACTATGAAAAGCGTGTGAGGGCCCAAGCTAAGAGATTCGCGCCGACATAGAGCAACAAGTGCACAATCTGAAAGCCTGTGCCGAACAGATCCAGAAAAGCTGCCATTCTGACGCTCCAGAATCCTCCACCACTCAATAAAAAAACCCAAAAACTGCGAGTTGAAATAAAGATTTGTTCAAGTTGGCTTCAGAACTGAATGAGGATGGGTGCAAAACAACTCTTAAGATGAAAGCAACCAAGATTGAAGTTAATGTTGGCTGCCGACCAGTGTTTTACAAAGTTATAGTGAAAATTTGTTTTGTTTTGGTAAAGGAAACATCTGTTTGCAGATCAGATGTTAAAAATCAACTTTTACACGTGGCAGAGATGGTAAAGGTGGAGGGTTGCTGTGTATATATAGTATAAATATAGAAAATTATTGCCTTTTATTTACTTTTTTACCATTTCATTACGTTAATTAAAATATGTGTGGCCATAATATATGTATGTTTTATTTGAAATAAAAATTAAAATGGTTGCTACAAACGTTGTTTATGTATATTCTATTAATATGTAACAAACTGCTTCCTGTTTCACCTCTATCATCTTGTTTTATTTTTCAAAGGTAGCTTTACTTATGTAAACAAACTGTCGTTATGGTACTTTGCCATGTTTGTGTGATGTTCATGATGGCGCCACAATCCGTAACCACTGATACTCTGTAGAAGTCCATTATTTATTAATATCACAGGTAAAGTTTCGCCCACACCAACTACAACATGACCATTCGCTGGTCGGTAGGTACACCCTTTTACTTGAACTTTCCAAAAGCATGATTCTTTTTTTATTATTGTTTTGGTTTTTTGGATTCACTTTGGTTTCAGGACATTTGTCCAGTCAGTCACTAATCGTTATTATAAAAATTTCATTGTATGAAGTACTTGAGTGCTCTTATGTCTAGGCTAAGTAAATGTGTGATGGCTAAGTGAACCTGGCATATTTTTTTTTATGTTGCATCAACAGTTTCATCATATTACTAAAGTACCCTGCATGTATTCCCACTGTTTTACTTTGAATCTTGATCATTTGTCTATTTCAAAGCATGTTTATACTTATTGATAGGACAATTTGAGGATGAGCACCAACAGCCAATCAGAGAAGAGGACAAACGGCTGCAATCAGGTCCATTCTGCTTCAGTGCAGCAGATTATATTTAAAATTTATATTAAAACTCATATATTGTGCTCATATCTTCATGTATATGTGTGTTTATGTGCGTATATTCAGGTGTGCAGAGTACACTGCCCACAAGTTCCTCCTCTTTGCGCTCCTCATTACTCCGATACAAGCTCAGATAGCACAGATGAGCACAGATCCTATCATATGATGGGCCACTATCTGCGTGCAAACGTCTTCCCTGGTATGTCTTAAACACATACACAGACTGCATCTATTTAGTATCTATATTGCATTAACAGTAAACACCAACCATTAAATCCCATATCTGTCCATTAGAAATCTTGTATGTGTCTTTTTCACAGGGCCCTCGGTTGTGTGGTCATCTTTGGTGAAGGACTCATATACTCATCATCATCTACCAGCATTTATCCAAGATGCAAAGCACTGGCACGGCCACAAAACAGATCACCTAGGTATGTTTGAAGATTTGAATCCTGTTCGCTCATTTCTCAAATCAATAGATCTCAAACAGGGGCCAGCAGGGACTCAGGATTACAAAATGATTTATTAAAATTATATTAAAATTATGTGAATGGCCAGACTGGTTCAAGCTGATACAAAGGCAGCAGCAACTCAAATAACAACACGTCGAATCTTGAAGGAGATGGGCTATAGCAGCAGATCGTACTGGGTGCCACTCCTGATAGCTAACAACAGGAAACTGAGGCTACAATTCACATGGGCTCAACAAAATTGGACAACAGAAGAATGGAAAAACATTGCCTGATCTGATGAGTCTCGATTTCTGCTGCAACATTCAGATGGTACTAGAGTCGGAATTTGGCATGAACAAAATGAAAGCATGGATCAGTCCTGCCTTGTATCAACGGTTCAGGCTGCTGGTGGTGGTGTAATGGTGTAGGGAATATTTTCTTAGCACACTTTGGACACCTAATTGAGCATCGTTTAAACACCACAGCCGACCTGAGTATTGTTGCTGACCATATCCATCCTTTTATGACCACAATGTACCCATCCTCTTTATCTAGTTATAGGACTTAAACGACGATCTGATCTTAATGTATGTCAAATTTATGCAGAAATACTGTAAATTGTTATGTGCTGCACTTAGTGTTAGGGATAAAACAGAATAAAAGAAAGGTGAAAAGGTGAAATCCCATTGAGGGACCAGAATATCATATAGATTTAATGGCTGAAGTGTCACAGGCAAATAACACAAGATCCAGTAGCGAATGCAAATACAGTTTATTAATTCCACAACAGAACAGAAATATCTAGGCAAGATGGTTAGAACGTGCAACACGTAGAGCAGGCTTTGGTGGCAAGGAGTTTGAAGTGCGTAGAGTCAGTGCGTAGTTTTTGGAACTGCGCGGTCAAGTCCGAGACCTGCGCCACCAAAGACTGAACAGCACGTCCCGCCGCCACGATCTGCTCCTCCAGACGATCAAGGCGAACGTTGTTGTTAGACAGGATATCCCTCAGCTCGGCAGCACTCGCTGGATGCATAGTTGGGGTCAAATCGTTATGTCATGAAGTCTTTTGAATTAGGCCAGTAAACAACCACTTGTTGTTTACCAGCCAAGCACTCAGTAGTAACCACATAGCAACACGCTAAAAACATTCATAATAGTCTACTATAACAACCACAAAATGACAAAATGTAGAAATGTAGTTGTATTTCTGAAATAGAAGAGGAAGTATCTCGAATGCCTTATCTAAGCCACATTTGTCTTGTTCTTCCTTCTTCTTTCCCCTGCAGTGAAGTGGACAGAGCAGAACTTTCTCAACAAGCGACTGCATAAGCTACTGAAGGAAATGGAGATCAAGGGTGTGTCCAAATGAGCCTGACATTTTCGAAAACCACAGCAAATTAACAATCGCACCTTTAGAGAAGTGTTAACACAGCACCCACACGCTTTCAGATATTTTCATACACAAATACACACACACCCACGTACATGTGTATATAACCACACACAAGCCTCAGTATTCACGCATGGACCCTCCTACTCACACTTCAGCTGCTAATTGTTGCACTTTATGTGCTGTGTGTATAACTCAAGTCAAATGCAGTGACTGAAATGAACAACTGACTTTGCAGCAAGTCAGCTGATAGAAAAAAATAAGTTGCATGAGTGAAATACTAGAGAATAACTGTGAATTTGTAGGGCTGGGCGTATAATTGGTGCAACTCTTTCCTGCCCTAATACTTCAGTAGTCCCTTTAAAGGTATACAGTGCTGCTTTGAAAGTTTGTGAACCCCTTGCAGAATCTGTGAAAATGTGAATAATTTTAACAAAATAAGAGGGATCATACAATATGCATACTAAATAAAACATAACATATGTTTTATTTAGTACTGTCCTGAGTAAGATATTTTACATAATTTTTTTTTACATATGGTCCACAAGACAAAAAAAATAGCTGAATTTATAAAAACGACCCGCTCAAAAGTTTGTGAACCCTTGATTCTTAATATTGTGTGGTTACCTGGATGATCCACGGTCGTTTTTTTTTTTCTGTTTGTTTGTCCTCAGTGTGAAAAGATGGATCTCAAAATCATACAGTCACTGCTGGAAAGGGTTCAAATACACATAAGATGCTGGAAAACTTAAGGATTTTCAGGACCTGGAGGATTTTTTGTGAACTTTATGTAAACATTGTTTATGTAAATTTATATACTTTTTAACCACAAATGCTTATCTTGCCTACATCATGCGTGGCCTTTCCAATGTGATTACGTAATGCGTGGCACATTGCAGAGCAGTGCAAGACTGCACATTTATATATATTTGTATATATAGTAGTAAGTGTATTTTTTTTTAGTAAGTGTTTATTTTGATTGTTTTTATTGTAAAATTATTTTATGATATAATTACTTAATAGTTTTTCATTAAACTCATGAACCCCATGCAGTTCTGTCATAATCCTTACATAATGTAATATTCAATGCACTTCATGTTTTTGTTATATATATGTATATGTATGTGTATATATATATATATATATATATATATATATATATATATATATATATGTTATCTCACAGAAGTGAGTACACCCCTCACATTTTTGTAAATATTTTATTATATCTTTTCATGTGACAACACTGAAGAAATGACACTTTGCTACAATGTAAAGTAGTTAGCATACAGCTTGTATAACAGTGTAAATTTGCTGTCCCCTCACAATAACTCAACACACAGCCATTAATGTCTAAACCGCTGGCCACAAAAGTGAGTACACCCACACCCATTCCAAATTGGGCCCAATTAGCCATTTTCTCTCCCCGGTGTCATGTGACTCGTTAGTGTTACAAGGTCTCAGGTGTGAATGGAGAGCATGTCTGTTAAATTTGGTGTTATTGCTCTCACTCTCTCATACTGGTCACTGGAAGTTCAACATGGCACCTCATGGCAAAGAACACCCCTCAGAAGTGAGGGGTGTACTCACTTCTGTGAGATACTGTGTGTGTGTATATATATATATATATATATATATATATATATATATATATATATACAAGATAATCTTATTCAAATCACTATTTAGGTCATAAGTAATCTAAAAGTAATCAAAAGTTAGTCAGATAATATTACAAAAAAAATGAACCTTTCTTGAAGAAACACCAAACACAAGTGTTAAATATGATGAGTCATAATTCTGACTGGTTTATCTTAATAGCAACATAAAACATGACAAAATGTGCCTTTTGAGAAAATAATTTAGAAGGGTCTAAAAATCACTAGCTGCTATGATGTGCAAAAGTTATAGAGAAAAGTGAGTCAATATTTCCTGGAGCTTCATGTGCTGTTATTAAGTGCACTTTTAAAGACCATTTTCATAGCCCTGTTGTGCTAAACCTTTGCTTAAAAGTGAATATATTTATCATAATTGTTGTGAACATTCCTGTAGAGCATTGTGCTAGCAACTCATTGGTTAAATTCATGTGGACTGATAATATGTATACCTTGAATGCAATGCACATCACTCTGGATAAAAGAGCCAAATGTATCATTATATATATTGAAACGGATTGTATGGCAAGTTAAGCAATTTTACCTTAAATGTGTAATGCAATGGATTATGTTACTAACTACAATTTTTGTCATGTAATTTGGAATCCGTAACTGAATACATTTTGTAAGTAATCTACCCAGCTTTGCTGACAGAAAAGTCTAAGTATATATATGGCCTGTCCTTGTACTCAATCTTTTGATTGGGATATTCTTAAGTTTGTTTAAAAATATTCCAACTAAAAATAGTTGGAACTTTAAAGTATTCCAAGTATACTTGGCTTGTAGTTGTGTTTACTCTTTTGACTGAGTAGCCTATTAAATAATTTTTTCACATAGTTTTACTTATGAAATTAAATTTTCTGGCATCCAATACAATAGATTTTTTTTTCTAAATATTGATTTATAAAGAACAGATATGTTCCTAATTCTGAGTATGTGACTTTTTGTGTAGTTTACTGGTGTAGTGTACATTGGAATTTACTTCAAATCTACTTGCTTCAAAACTCTTTGACTGAAATTTCCGGCAATCCATGAGGGGGCGCTATTACGCATCTTCTGAATTAGTACAGAATCTCCAGTTCAAAACAGCAGCAGAAGAAGCAGAAACAAGCGATAGAAGCATATTGCTAACATGCATGTTATCTAATGAGATCATCAGACATTATGTATCATATAAATCAAAACTGCCAAACGTTACCAAATAAAATATCAACCCAAGACAAGGTAGGACGATCTACTCCAACTATATTTTGAGCGTTGTTCTGAATCCGATCCGAAAGTAGTCTGACAAAAATGCTGGTGCTGTCTGGCAACTTAAAAAAAAAAAAATTGGGGTAAGAGTTAAAGTACAGTTAAAGGTATATTTCAAATATATGAATGAATGCCTAAATAGGAAGCAAAAACAATATATAATTTGTAAACTATACGTATGATGATAAGTTCTTAAAGAAAACTTACAAGAATACTACTAAAACTACTAAACTAAAACTAGTAATTTATTGAGAGTATTCAGCGTACATTCATAAATTATAAATGTGCTACAAATACTTAACTAGTAAACTTAATCAGTACACATAAGTTAACTTGTAGTATTTTTGCAGTACAAACGAACTAAACTAGTTGTGTACTCAAAGTTAACTACAGTTACACTTAAAGGGTTAATTCACCCAAAAATGAAAATAATGTCATTTATTACTCACCCTCATGTTGTTCTACACCCGTAAGACCTTCATTCATCTTCGGAACACAAATTAAGATATTTTGATAAAATCCGATGGCTCAGTGAGGCCTGCATAGCCTGTAATGACATTTCCCCTCTCAAGGTCCAGGAAGCTACTAAACACATATTTAAAAAAGGGATGCACCGATCCAATATTCAGATCGGGTATCGGCTCCGATACTGCCATTTTTGCCGGATCGGGTATCGGCCGGATGGGACCGATCCAAATCCGATACTGTGCGTGTACTATTCTGTGTTATTGTTAAGCTCCACTAAAGGCACAAAAACATTAAAAAGCACCATAAAGTTTCTGTGCACTATATTCCAAGTGTTCTGAATCCTTTCCATGGTTTAATTTGAGGTACAGATAAATATTTAAGTCGTTAAATTAAAGTTCAGGTAAATGCCTCCCTCCGCTGCGGCTGTCAGTCATTCTCCATTCAGCATTCAGACTGCGTGTTGGTTACAACAGTCAACACAATGAAACTCTCTCCAAGATGAATCAATGTTTCTATTATTATACTTCATCTGTAGATAACGATACCGGTATATCAATATATCTTCACTTTGTGCTTTGAACTTTTCAATGCGGAGCGCTGCCGCTGCGCGCTGTGACTCCATGATGCTTCAAGCGCATCATTCTGCACACGGGATGCGCATAAGCGCTTTATGCCGCACTGTATGGGAGCCGTTCATATTATAATACTTTTGCGCAATGAAAGATTGTTAATAGCATTTTCTTTTGTTCTGTCCTATCTATCATATGTTGCGGCCTCATTAAAAAACTCCGCTATAAATTTAAAAGAAATGTCTTTTAATTTTATAGTATAGCCTATATTTATGTATAAATATATTTAGTTTATGTTATATGACTCAAACATTCATGAAAAACAAGCCATGAGTCATGGATGAAGGAATCAGCTGGACTCCTGTTTATTTTGAATGTGTACCGAGCTAGTGAAGGTATTGGTTTATTTACAGTTGTTGCACTACACTTTCGATATATGAGGTTGCGTTAGACTTTCGCCGTCATTTTGACGGACAGGATCGTAAAAATACCGTCATAATTATTACCGTGCATCATTTTAATTTTTATATTTTAATGATAAGACATTTAATAGCTTCTGATTTCGTCCACATTTTCATATTTATTCACAAACCTATAGGATAAACAAATAGGCCTAGGCTATGCATTTATTTATATTATGAAAAGAAAGTTAAAGACTTTGTCACTTTTCAGTTTTCATCTTGAACACTTTTTGAGGATCGTGAGTGAACGCGATCATCTCTTCCTCTTTACTACTTTACAGAAGGAAATAAACATTAATGAAAATCAAAAAATATGTTGAAAGTTGCAGTAGCTTACCGAGATCTGTATCAGTTCACAATGCTATACCTCAGAAAAGCCATTCGTTGACCATAAACTTATAGTCAGCAGCAAGAAAAATAAAACGAACTACTTAAAACAAAACGAAATGGATTAGAAACTTAATTATGTAAGTATAAGTATTATAATATACAATAAAATGGACAAACTGGGTGCGTGTAATCAAACGCATCGTTTTCATTTTGTTCTGGAGACTGATCTCGCGCTCTGATGCCACACTGGAGCGCACTCACCACCAACTGGACAGGGGTGGGAATTACAGTTACAAGCAACATCAGCCTCAGTAATCTGTCAAAATGACGGACAGGCTGCAGATTTTTTCCGTCACTGCTAAAAAAAATTCCATCAATGACGGAAAATTTTCCGCGGTGGCGCATACAGTGAGGCATACAGTTTATTAGGTAATTTAGCACTTTTTTTATTATTACTTGAATATCGGATCGGTATCGGCCGATACTGAATCCTAGGTATCGAAATCGGTATCGGAAGTGAAAAAGGCTGATCGGTGCATCCCTAATTTAAAACAGTTCTTTTGAGTTCAGTGGTTCTATGTTAATATTATAAAGCGACGAGTCACGTGATTTCAGCCGTTTAGCCGTTTGATAGGAGATCCGAATCACTGATTCGATTCGTAAAGCTTTTGTTTTTTGGCGCACAAAAAGTATTCTCGTCACTTTATAATATTAACATAGAACCACTGTACTCACACGAACTGATTTAAATATGTTTTTAGTACATTGGATCTTGAGAGAGGAAATGTCATTGCTGGCTACGCAGGCCTCACTGAGCCATCGGATTTTATCAAAATATCTGAAGATGAATGAAGGTCTTACGGGTGTAGAACGACACGAGGGTGAGTAATAAATGACATTATTTTCATTTTTGGGTGAGCTAACCCTTTAAAGTATATTTAAAAGAATACGTATATACACTAAATAGTCATTTAGTCCCAAGTAGTATTGAAATACACTTACAAGTATACACGTAATACATTGATATTAGAATACTTATTACATGAAGTTTACTTGAAAAATTGAACTTGAAATTGAATTTTACTACTGTTATTAGTATATTTAATATAATAAACTTGAAGCATACGTATTTTTGTAACGTTTGTGTCTTGCTACTGAACAATGTAGTTGAGTTTAGTTGCAGATAGTAGTAGTTAGTAGTTTAGGCTACTCTCTAAAATTGAATCATACCCACGACCTTGGTCATTGCTAATACCATGGTATTTGAAAAATGGAAAAATCAATCTCTTTATTTCATTTCCATCTGTATTTCCTTGTAATTTCAGTTTTCCAAAAAACTCAAACTTTGAACTTCATCCAGTCTTTACCAGATTTTGGCGAAGCTGTAGACCATGTTGTCAAAAAGTTGTCAAAAGACTTCTGATTACATTGAAGACTTGCAGAAATAGAAGTGAACATTTCTTGAAGAAACACCGAACACAAGTGTTAAAAATATGATGATTCATAATTCTGACTGGTTTAGTAATCTTAATAGCAACATAAAACAAGTGACAAAATGTGTCTTTAGAGAAAATAACTTAACCAGAAGGGTCTAAAAATAACTAGTTACTATGAAATGCAAAAGTTATAGAGAAAAGTGAGTCAGTATTTCCTGGAGCTTCATGTGCTGTTATTAAGTGCACTTATAAAGTCCATTTTCATAGCCCTGTTGTGCTAAATCTTTGCTTAAAAGTGAATATATTTATCAACATTCCTGTAGAGCATTGTGCTAGCAACTCATTGGTTAAATTCCTATGGACTGATAATATGTATACCTTGAATGCAATGCACATCACTCTGGATAAAAGAGCCAAATGTATCATTATATATATTGAAACGGATTGAATGGCAGTTTAAGCATTTTTGGATAAAAACATAATATATGACAGATATAGACGACATTAAAGACATTTGGCGTGGTGTTGTGGGGAAGTTTCTGTGACTGATGTCTTTTTTTTGTTGTAAGATGTGGTATGAACGTAACGTAAAACTGACAGTCTCACTTGCGTGGTTTGATCTTAAAAACCACTGAAACCTGTTTTTTTCCCCTCTCCGGTTGTGATGGCTTGTTCTTTTCATGTAGAGCTTCCTGAAAATCCGGTGTCAAATCAGAGGCATTACGCAAAATTAAAGCAACACTTTCTTAAGAAGAGCTTTTTAATACCCACTTGGCACAAAAACAGTACACTGCACTCCATTACATAAAAGTACCATAGTAGAGAGATGAAATCAGGTGGAACAAAAAACAAAAAATATGGTATTGCAATAAAACTTTTTTTATTTTTTGGGAGGGGGCTGGAAGAAAAAATGCACTGTTGAAATATATGGAGTATGGAGATTTGTGTTTGTGAAATCTCTACACACTCATATTTTTCCACCCTTTTATCTGTTTATCTTTCAGTAAACACCGCAACTCGTATCATGTCAGATTTCAGACAAAAAAAAATTCACTATCACCACAGACTGTTTTTTTTCTATCTCGATAGTTGTTGAACCACAGGTTGTTTATACCGCTGTTTCTGTGGTTTGTACAACTCAGATTCCAGGACTGATTCACGTGTTTGCAGCACACGTCAACTACACAAATTCTAAATTTTAAGTTGTTCGTATTACAAGCAATTGCTGAAATGTTTCACAATGCTGACAACTGCCTTGTAATGAGGCCGTTTGCACTGATTCTTGTCATGAATTTAATTCACTTTAGTGAATTTTAGTGGGTATGTACATTACGTAAGATCTGTTCTCCATTGCATAATATTTCCCTCTGTTTATGGTCTTCCTGCAAACAGACTTCTTCGTAACACCTCCAGCGTTGATTTAACAAACGGCACCTCAGCCTTTTAAATCATGAGGTTGAGTGTGTTTTTTTAAATATAATGTTCAACTTTTTTTTTTCTTAACCAAAAAAATGGATTCTTATTAAGTCTCTCTTGTATTATTTTAAAGCCTGGTTTCTCTAATACGGTTTAGAATCGTAAGTTCACAATAGTAAACAATAAGCATCACAAGTTATTAACAGAACCACCTAACTGATAGAACCACTTGAGTCTTTTTTTCTCTTTCAGAAGTTTGAGCTGTTCCAGGGTTTATTTCATAATAATAACAAGTCTTTAAATAGGCAATATCTAAATCAGCAACAGTAATCAGAACTTGTCTTATTTTGTTGTGCAGACTATTTTGTGGCCAAAGAGATTAATTTTTTATCATATTTTAATCACATCCTACAATGCTTAAGCATGAAAATCACGGTAAATGTATGCTGGGCTAAAAACAACCCTAGTTGGGTTGAAAATGGACAAACCCAGCGGTTGGGTTAAATGTTTGCCCAACGTGCTGTGCAGTTTTATTTAACCCAACTATTACTTAAAAGTTACTATATGTCTGGCTTAAAATGAACCCAAAATAGGTTGGAAATCAAAAATCAGACACTTAATTACTAGAGGCAACAATAATAATCAAAAGGTGAAAAATGATTAATAAGCAATTACTAAATGGTTATTATGTTATTATTTATTAAACTTACGAATAAATGTTCATTTATTAAACATATTATTAAATGTTAATTTCCAATATTATATATTTATATATTTTATATTTTGGGTTCATTTTAAGCAAGCAATATAGTAATTTTTAAACAATAGTTGAGTTAAATAAAACTACCCAGCAGGTTGGGCAAACATTTAACCCAACTGATAGGTTAAAACAACCCAGTTGCTGGGTTTGTCCATTTTCAACCCAGCTTGGGTTGTTTTTAACCCAGCAAAATCAATTCTTGAAAAATATTTTATTTATTTATTTATTTATTTTACAGGGATATTCCAATTCCAGTTGTTAACAACTAACAAAAAATATATGTACTTATAAGAGACATCTTTCATTCTGTATCTATTTTCTGCATAATTTAGATACAAAATTATTCTGTGGTAGTCAACAGGATGACTGACATGGATGCTGTCGAAGTGTGTTGTTTTCTATTTTACAGAACGTGGTGTTTTCCTTTCATTTTCATTCTTGATCTTTTTTTTTTTAATTCTGTTATGCTGTTAAACATGAACATTTATTCAGACACTTTTATCCTGCAGAAATATTAATTTTAAGTGACTTACAAATAAGGACCATCACAAGCAATTTGTCATAAGAGCCAGGAATATGTTGTACATAATAGCAAGATTAATGCATAAGCTATAGAGCAAAAGTAAAATGCAGAACAGAAAGTGAAAAGGTGTTGTTGCTGCTGTAACACTTAGCAGTATTATTGTGTTAGCATCAACTGTAAACACTTTGCGAAAGCTGATTCAGATACTTTACAGTAGATTGATTATGTAGATTTAAAATTAGTTAATGCTTAAGGCATGACAAACTAACAGTAAGTTTTACTGCACTTGTAATATCTCAATGCCAGCTCATAATACATTAACATATGTAAATGTATACTACAAATCTAAGTATAGCCAAGATTAATAAATGCTGTAAAAGTATTTTTTATTATGTGAACTCTTGTGTTAACTAATGTTATTCTATACTGCCTTGTTGAGTGGTACTCGGATGATAATATTCTAATGGTAATATGATGACACTTCCACTGCAAGAAGCTGTAAAACGCAACATTGATTTGGTTTATTTTGGGGATTGCTGGTCAAGTTACAATGTGCTTTAAATGTAGGTTGTAGTTTCTACCCACACATATGCACATATACATGCTTAACACCTACCTAAGACCCCTCAAACACCCTTTCTTTGCGGTCTTGCAATCCGAGGCTGTTTTCATGTTTTGCATAAGTGTCAATCCCTCCCCCTTCCCTTCACCGAGACAACTGACCTTTACGAGAGCAGCATGTTACGCGTCTTGTCGGCTCACCTCACACTTTGAGTTCCTGTTCTGATGCAGCACCAAATGTCAGTCGTTCTTAGTTAGTTTTGGGTACTTTTTTATTTTTTATTTTTGTGCTCTCACTTGAATCATCTTACATCATAGTACAAACTGTTAACTGCTTAAGATACCAGGCTGTTAACAAAAACTAACCCTGAGGTTGTGCATGTAGCTTGTGGGCTTGTAAGTGCGACTGATCTGTTGAAGAATCATTGTTGTTCCTTCTGCTTTTTCTTTCATGATACGAAAATATCAACAATGCCACTCATGTTTATTAATGATGTCATCGTCACACTCAGTTATTTCTTCTATTCCGGCTAAATATACAGTCACCAACTTGAACCGTATGCGCATTTGTCTTGGGAAATCTTTTGCCCTCAAATTCACAATTGCATAGATTCTAAATAAATGACTGCAAAACTTTTGCAAAGCAACGATAAATGTGAGGGCGTTCAAACCATTTAATTTCTCTAACAGGTCTCATGAGAAATCGTAATAATTGTTCATTGTCAATATGTAGCGATACATTTCAAATCAGGCAGCTTTCTGCAAATTAGCTTGAACCCAATGCAAAATCTGCCTGGGGAAATCTTTCGTCCTCAACTTAAAGGGTTAGTTCACCAAAAAAAATGAAATTTCTGTCATTAATTACCCTCGTTCCACACCCGTAAGACCTTCGTTCATCTTCAGAACACAAATGAACATATTTTTGATGAAATCCGAGAGGTTTCTGATCCCCAAGAGAAAGCAATGTAATTACCACATTCAAGGTCCAGAAAGGTACTAAAGACATTGTTAAAATAGTCAACGTGACTACAGTGGTTCAAACTTATTGTTATGAAGCGACAAGAATACTTTTTGTGTGCAAAACAAAAATAACAAAATACAGCGTAAACAGCGTAGGAGACTGACAGGGGAGAGACTAATTTGTTGAAAAAAGTTATTTTTGTTTGTTTTTGGCACACAAAAAGTATTCTTGTCACTTCATAATATTAAGGTTGAACCACTGTAGTCACGTCGACTATTTTAACAATGTCTTTAGTACCTTTCTGGACCTCAAAAGGTGCAATGACTTGCTGCCTATGGGTGGTTCAGAAAACCTCGGATTTCATCAAAAATATCTTCATTTATTATGAAGATAGATTAATGTGTTGATTTCCACTGTAGCTCTGTGACGCCTCAAAACATTGTTTTGTTTGTTTGAGCTTCACGACCAACCCGACACAACAATATTAACTCCTTGACTCGTGTGAGTTTAGGGTGGGACTATCTTTCTGATCGACCAGTGGCAGATGCGGGGAGTGTCCGGAGAACCTGCTTGAAATCAATAGTTGTACCCCAAATTACGCGCTATACACTGTACTTATGTACTCAATTGTGTAGTGTATGAATTAAAGGTTATTTTAATAAGGATATTTTGTCATTCAACATCAAAGTCTGATAGCCCCTCCCCCTCCTCTACACAGATGAGTGCTTGAAGTGTCCAACGTTCCACACTTCATGCATCATCCAGGCATTAAAATGCACTTTTTTATTTGAAATGTTTTTGTGTGAACACACTACTCGTGCTATTATACTACAAAATGGCGTAGAATAGTGTACAAGTACACAAATTGGGACACACCTGATTTTTTTCTTTTTTTGGTATAGTGATGCAGAAATTGCAGACTTCAGCTGTACTTGTGTGGTGTGTATTTGCTTGATACAAAGTGTAAACATCACTGACTTCCACATCACTTAAATACTGAACAAATGTTTGAGCATTAGCAAATGTACTCATGCACTGATGATGTGTTGCTAAATTTACTAAATGAGGTATTTATACAGACTGAATTAGATGCATACTTCTCAATGATAAAAGCACAGATTGTTGCAAAGATGCTTTTCCTTCAGTTCATTTTTCTAAATAATTTTGGTTATCCTTACGCTTCAGCAGAGCCCATTTGTCAGTGCATGTGGATTCTTGCATGCATGCATGCATGTGTTTGTTTATATGCATGTTTTCTGTGTGTGTGTGTAGTTTGTGGGTATAAAAAGTTTGTATGAAACAGGATGTGGTCCTCATCAAACTTTTGTGCTCTGAGCACCGCTCAGGCGCCGTGTTGAGCCCAGCGTGGGGCCCAGGTGGCTAATATTTTCTCTTATCAAAAGCCAAGAAGTTCAAATTTCC
Organism: Hypophthalmichthys molitrix; assembly: GCA_037950675.1. NCBI lineage: Eukaryota > Metazoa > Chordata > Actinopteri > Cypriniformes > Xenocyprididae > Hypophthalmichthys > Hypophthalmichthys molitrix. The sequence continues at coordinate 18,036,391 of CM075494.1, read as the reverse complement.
TGACCTCTCCAATAACATGTTATAAGCTTGCACTAAAAATCAGACTTCAGACTGTCACAAAATTGTGTATACTAAGACAAAACAATAAAATATATAAATAATAAAATTACATATAAATAATAAGAATTAAGAAGAACATCTTTGCATCAAATATTAAGAGAATCTTATTTCTCTCAAGGCCCATCTTGATTTAGCTTTTCACGCTTTGTAAACTTGTCAGCAAACCCTGTGGTTACTCAGTCATACACCGAGCAGAGAGGAAGAAAATGCAATTGTCGAGATCGAGAGAGAAAGAGAGAGAGAGAGAAAGAGAGAGAAAGGTCGGATGAGTAACAGAAAGGAAGGAGCCGAGTGATAGAGAAAGAGAGATCCTCCTGACAGATGGAGGTAAAAGGGGAGGGGCAGATAGAGCAAGAGCAGTAAAGAGAGGAGGATGAAGAGTAGGTGGTCAGGTAGACAGACAGACCTCAGCATCCATGGTGCCTGTGCAGACAGCTGTTTAACAGACAGCTGAAGGCAAAGGGTAAGTCGTACACTTCCAATATTAAATGACTGCTGGGTTGAGCAATGATGTATTGTATCTAAAAATCATGTAATTTTATGAACAGTGACACTTAAGTCGCAATTAAAAATGGATGTCATTGCATTATATAGCATTTACTTCAAGTAAAACATTTCACAAGAAGAAATTTGTTGGGTTTTACATGATAAAACAATGGAAATACCATTGAAGACTAAGTGTATTATGACTTTTTGTGGATGTGAATCAATCTTTACTTACATTCACTAAAAATCACTAAAAGCGATCGCAAAATGACACAAAAAGTGAGTAGAAAGTTAGTTCTGAGTAAAGATGTAGCAGGTGCCACATGTTTTAATAATTTGCCGTCTGATGCAATGACATTTAGACATTTTTAAGTGTAACTTTAGTGTCCAGACACTTACGGTCATTGTATGGGTTGATTATTAGTCGCCACTCATTGGTAGAAATATGAGTGGTAGATATATTGAGTTAATTTACCAACACAAAGTACAATTTAGATCCTATTAAACTTCATGTGCTCTTAAGAATAACCCCAAGAAGTTAGGAAGTGCTGAAGCGTTATGTGAAACCGAGAGTGTTGAACCAGATGTTGGCAGCCATCACTCAGATCACAAGTTGAGGTTCGAACTTATGTCAAATAAACTGCTATCCAAATTACTCAGCGCTCACTTTTAAAAGTGTTCAAGTAAAACCGCACCAGTGTTTGCTGTGGAGTGTCCTGTCACTGTTTGATATCTCTCATTGCTTTGACTGGCAAGGCATCTTCAGGGACATCGGTCTACAAGTGCGCCTTTTTACAAGAAGTTACCTTACGGTTACAGCTGAGGGTTTCTGTTGCTGTCTGTGGGTGTCATTTTGTAGTGTTAGTGGAAATTGCCTGTATACAGATTGACCACCCACTCACAAAGAGGGGCGCGCTGCTGACAATGGCCCACTCAGCAAAAGAGCCAAAGCTAGCTTGCGTCATATATGCGCATCTGAAGTTCATGTCAAGAATTTTGCAATGGAATTCAATATGCGTGCTCTGCAGTTTACCCTTTTCTTTGGGCAACATCCTGTCAGGTAAAAAAGCCACAGCGATGCCGTTTAAAAGTGAAAGTCTGAGTTTTAAAAAATTAAAGCTCCTCTGGTTGACTGGCTGTTTTTATTATTATGCACAAATGTAGCAAATAAAATAGTCGACAATTATGTTAAATAAATTTAGAATCGCTTAAATGTACAGTTCACCCAAAAATGAAAATTCTGTTATCATGTACTCATCCTCATGCCTTTTTACACTTTTTTCAGAGTTTTGTCATTCTAGACATTTTTCGAAATATCTTCTTTTTTTTTTGAAAGAAAGAAAGTCATACAAGTTTGAGTTCAAAGTTGAATTAACTATCCCTTTAAGGTTTAATCTTGGGTGCATAACTGTGAATCAGCTTCTTGAGTGCTAAATAAGTGCTTTGTAAGTAATTGGGCGTATGATGTTTCAATGTATATTTCTGACGCTTTTATCCAAAGCAGCTTATAAATGAGGAGAACAATAAAAGCAATCAAATCAACAATAGTGCAATGAAATGTAAGTGTTGTCGCAGTCCCAGTAGCCTACACATAGCATAAAAATAAATAAATAGACAGAATAGAAATATAATAGAATAGTAAGTATCAAATGTTTTTGCCTTGCAGATGATAAAACGGATAAAACATTCTTTCATTGCAGAGATTGGACCCAGAACTTTTGTGTTCCCTTCCCAGTTCACTGTGACTTAACTTAGTCCTCCTTCCCAGGAGCAATATTGTGTGCATTTCTATATGTGTCACACTTTCAGCCACAGGTAAAAACCAGCTTCATTTGCGGTTGCGCTCTTAGTCATATCTCCATAGCGACAGTTTGTGACCTCATAGCACTTTGTTGCTGAGTTATTAACAGATCACCATAGAGCATATCATCTGATTACCACACCACATATCATCATAGATATTGATTTTTAGACAAAAGATTAGGGCAACCACAGTTACACTGTACTGAGTAAAATTGTTAATCTCCTATAAATGATTTTAGGAAGCAAGGTTTTGAGTTAATATGCTCAGTTTGTATTGCACTTATTGAGTGTGCATCACTTATATTGATAAAATATTAAGTGTTGCTACCTGTGTGGTATATTAAGTGTTTAATGACTCAAAAATAAAAATTCTCATCATTTATTCACCCCTCCAGAACTGATTTGCAGCATGCCCAAGTTAATCATGCCCCTATAATGAAAGCGAATGGCGATGGAAATGGCGGTATTGAAGTCACGGTTCGGTATGGATTCTGTACAGCAGGAGGGAGAAAACTAAACTTAAAATTGCTTTAAAAAAAAAAAAAAAACTGGAACAAATTGTGTCTCTGTCTTTAAATAAATTCAATTATAATTAAAAAATCTTTCTCTGCTAATGCTGTAAACTATATAGGGAGCACTTTCTTGCACATTACTATAATATATTAACGGTTATAATTAACAACAGAGCCCAAATTATTAAATTAAGTTGCTATTTATTTTTAGATAGCCTATAATAATCAACACACATAAAAATTGTATGCAAACATGTAAATTTTATATTAACTTTTGCATTAACAGTTTTGCATTAACTTTATCTGTTTCTACTCTAATTCAATGTTAAAATATATTCATTTACACAGTGGCCATCATCACTTGTTTTCATGACAGATTTATTTAAACATATAGGCTACATTAAATAATCAAGACAGGTTAAGTAAAATATAATATATCAGCTGATATAGTGCATATATGTAACGAAAGAGTTCATTTCGCCAGCGAACAAGCTGTGGACACTGAATGGCATTTCTGAGGTAAATGCTACATGACTCATTGTTTACAAGATGTTTTATTTATGTCTTTCCGTGGTTGAAACACTGATTGAGCAATTACACACAATGTGTTACGTTTCAGTAAGTTGTACTGTAACTTTCAACATACATTCATTTGTTTATTCTGTAACTAGTAGAGGAAGAGATGATCGCGTTCACTCGCGCTCCCGCTTGAAATGAGGCGTCTGTACTGTACAGTGATCTGTCACGCCACATCAGAGCGTCAAAACGGCATTTATTGTTTGAATTTTGTGATAAAATGGACAGGGATGAGACTTTGTGTAGCCTATATGACAGATTTGTGCTGCACATGTTGCACTTAACTGTATTTTCCTTTTTGAAGTGACTCCAATCATATTTCAAGCAGTTCAAAACCATCACAGTGAACAGTGCGCATCTGAAGTGCCTCAGCTGAAACGATAACGATAACATTAAAAATGAACATATATCGGCCGATACCGATATATTGTAAATCCTTAATAAAAAAAAACAAAAGTTTTGTTTTTTTTCTTTAAGAATTATGTTTTATATGTGTGTTTCAGATCCAAGTAGTGATGAAGGATTACTGGTATACTCCTCTCTTCATCTTCATCATACTTTATGGAACCGGCCAGTCCAAGAACACACAAACAGGTACCCAGCAAACACATTAGTATTTGGTTCCCGCTTAGTTATTTTTTTAGGGTTTTATTTTTTTAAATTTTTTTTAGACAACCTAAAAATAGATTACACAATGTTTACTAAAGGTTATTTTTAAGATTTATCTTTACAACCATAAAACTACTCATACAGAACTTTCCCTTTATTATTATTTTTTAGGGAACTTTCTGCAAACCTAGAACAAGCAATCATTCGGTAGCACTTCATTTTACAGTCTCGTTTCGCATGTACATACTATATATACTTATTGTAGTAATTACAATAACTGAGTAATAACTAGATACTAGTCCTGAACCTAATCTTAACCCATGTAGTTGCCTTATATTACTCAGTACTTTCTTGGTAAGTACAATTAAAAATGCATGTACTGTAAAATGAAGTGCAGTCAATCATTCTATATCCGTAAAGAAAGCTTTCCTAACCAACCAAATTTAAAAAAAGGTATGTTTCAGGAATGTTCTGGCAGCCAAATAATATTAGTTGGTTATGTTTATGTGCATCTGTGTTGTTCAGAAACAAGAAACAGGCACTTCGTTTTATGCCCATTTCTTAACTTTACAAGTATTGACAGACAAAGTAAATGTTTACTTGTTTTCTATTCACTTATAATAACATTTGTCCTCTGGTTTTACCAAAAACAGAAGATCTTTCCTGTGTGAGCGACTACTTGACCAATATTTCTTGTGTGTGGCGGAGCTCTACAAATTACTCCGGCCAGCGATGTGAGCTTGTTGGGGAAACAGAAAGGTTTGTGATTGTAGTTTCATGTCTCAGGATGGACACATTCATCATTGATAAATAAACCTTCTCAAATATGAAATGAATTTGAATCTGTGTGCAGATGTGAGCTGGTGCCACTGAGCAGTCAATCACATTCTACCAGAAGTTGTTCTATAACCTATGAAAAACATGTGAGTAGAAATAGATCGAATTTAAGTTACATTACTATCAGCATGTATTCTCTTCTCATATCCCACCCTCTCTCTCTCTCTCTCACACACTCTCTCACACAGTACTTTTTTTTCATGAACAAAATCTGGTTGAGTGTCACCTGTAATGGATCTGTCAGAACTAAACAACATTTTCAGCCTGGCCGACACAGTAAGTGGATTCATTCTGCTATTAGTGGGTTGTACTGTAGATATGTTTAAAATGGCAGGTTAATGTAAAAAACACAAAAAGAGCGACTAAAATTGGAGGAAAGCCTGGAAATTTGCCTGGAAAACGATTTTGCTATTTAAATGAGAAAAACATTGCCATCACAATACAAAATAATTAATTTGACAATAGGGGCATTTTAAAAATGATTAAGGTTTTTGTTGTTGTTGTAATAAAAACTTTAAATTCCAGGATTGAAATATAAAGTGGTTTGGACAAAATCAATTATCGCTAAAATAAACACAAAACAGTGCATTTCTTGGTAAACTGTGCATAAACTTGGTATGTAAATCTATAAAAATGTGATAAATTAAGATTGTTTTTTATTGACATACCTCATGCTGTTTGCTGTTGCTATGGTTACTTCTCAGCAAACATGACTTCCGTTCATGAACGTCTGTTTGACGGCGCTGCGTGAAATACGCACTCTGATAAACTTAAAATGAACTTTACACGATTGAAATGCTCCTTATGCATGTCGTTATGTCGTTTTAAATCTGTTTTTTACATGCATCCAACCTTTTGTTTTGATTTTTATTTTATTTTTTTGCGTTCAAGACATAATTAGAGGGTTCAAACACTGCAGATGGAGCTGAGTATGTTTACATTTACGCATTTTACATCACAGTCAATTCTTTGAGAACAATTGAACACATGATGACTTAGCACCATACTCTGCATGTTTATCACTGTAAATGTTCTCTTGTTTATTTGTTTTTATTTATTTATTTGAATGACAGTTAAGACTCAACCACCAGATAAGCCCACTGTAAGCAGGGATAACATAACTTGGAGTAAAGGCAGAAACTTTCCAGATGACATAACAAATTATGAATTCCAGCTGCAGTTTAAAGCCACACATACAAGATGGGAGGTAAGCAAAGATTTGTGTTTGATTTACATGTTTTATTTAACATTTACCTAATGAATTAATCAAAAATAAAATGGCATTAATTTGAACACATCTTGTCCCAAGTCAATTACAAAATTATTTTGAGTACAATTTTTTGATTGCGTATGCTTCTGTGCTATAGATGGCAAGGCATTGGAATATCTCTCATGGAAGTTACGTGCTGCTGGACCATCATTCCCTGACTGCAGGAGAAGAGTACCAGGCCAGGGTGCGCGTGAAGCCTGTTGAACCCGTTAATGATGGTTACTTTAAGGGGCAATGGAGCGACTGGAGTCCTACTGTGTCCTGGAAGTCTGAGATTGGAAAGCCAGTGAAACCAGAGGATGATGTGTCATCACCAGGTGGGGCCTCTTGCCAGCCCAGTAATATTAAATAATAATATTTGTTTGCGAGTTATGACACCGATTTTAATCTTTTTGTTTTCATCAGTGCCTGATGATATGCGTATAGTTTTGATCATTGGCTTCCACATCTTGCTTGTTCTGGCTGGTCTTACTTTGGTCATCTATAAGGCAAAGAAAAGCAACCGGTGAGTATTAGATGTGTATGTCTCAATGTCCCTCTTTAATTTAGTAACACATCCTCATTGACTTTTCTTTTTTTTAATATTTATTCATTTATTTATTTTTTAATTATTGAAATCACACAAATCAGAGTTTTTTTAAGACATGCATGTTCCAAAGTGTGTAATAGTGCATACATAGATTATATGTAAGCAATAAGGTACTCAAGGCTGTGCTGTATTGTGAATAAGTCATGGCTGAAGGGCGTAGTTAGGTACGACGAAAAGCAGAGTGCCTGCAACCCCTTCAGCCATGACTTATTCACGATACAGCACCAGCCTCGAGTACCTTATTGCTTTTATAAAACAGTTACCACACAATACAAATATTAAAGCCAAAAAATATATGTATCAATGCAACTTTCATGAAGTAAAATCACTAAAAGCCTTCCTTCCGCCGGAAAAAAATAGTCCCTGACCGTGAACAGCAACAGAAGTTACATTATTACGCCATTAGATGGCAACAAAGACTGTCTTTATGAGTTTTATATTGAAAAGACTGAATTGTTGTGAACACGGAACAAGACTCAACTGACAAATGCTTTGACTAGCGCTGTCAGTCACGGGAAAACCCCTTAACTGTTAAAAGGACAAGATATTGCAGCAGACATTTAAACAGATTTTTTTTATTATGAACATAGGACTGACCTGAAGGAAAATGCTAAATCTGAATGCAGGTAATAAATTCACTCACTCGATCTCTTTCTCACAGTACTCTTCTACATAATACAGTAAGCTTCAATTAACAATATCAATTGAGAACAAACAGTTTACGTTGCTAAGAGTGGTTGCTTAGGGTGTTGTGTAGTGATAGACAGAACCGTTGGGTGAAGCGGTCATTGCCGTATTTTATCGTGAATAAAACACAGCTATTGGCTAATCAGAATCAAGGACAGGAGCTAAATGTTTTATAAGTAGAAAATGAAGTATTAATAGTTTGTTTGACCTCCTGGGGTGGACGAACAATATTTTCTGAAGGGTAAAGCCTTGTTATTGACCCTTTGTTAGAAAAGAACAAATATTTGACCTCCTTTTTAAGACGTTCAAGGCCTAGTTTTGACCCCATTTGTGGAAAGTGCTGTGTGGGCGTCTGCATGTAGGTGTGTATGTTTCTACCTACGGTATTTCCGTGTAAGCCTGTACCCGTTGGTCTTTGTACCTGATTTTTGTTTGTTTGTGCATCAGTATCAAGCATTATTATGTCTTTGCAGGTTATTAAAATCAAACAATCAACATGTTCCAGATCCCTCCAGATATTTCCAGCCTCTTCACACCGTTCACGGTGGAAACTTCCGGGTAAGTTCAGCTGTATCTCCTGCATATGCTATGTTAATATATTATAAGATATTATATACATGATTTGCTGCACAAGAAGCATTATTATCAGTGTTGAAAACTACATATATTTATATAAATATTTTTGTGGAAACCGTGATACATTTTTTTTTCAAGATTCTTTGATGAATATAAATTTTAAAAGAACAGCATTTAGTTGAAATCTTTTGTAACATTATGCATGTCTTTATTGTTACTTTTGATTGATTTAATGCAGCCTTGCTGAATCAAACTATTAATTTTCTTCAAAAACAAACAACAACAACAAAAAAAACATACTCACCTATGGAAGCTTGTATCCACTACTTAATAAAAAATAAAAAAGGTAATTGCGACTTTCTCACAATTCAGACTTTTTTTTCTTGCAATTGCAAGTTTATATCTTGCAATTCTGACTTTTTTCTCAGAATTGAGTGATATGAACTCTCAATTGCTTGTTATAAAGTCATAATTGTGTCTCGCAATTGTGTTATAGTCAGAATTGAGTGATATAAAGTTGCAATTCTGATATATAAACCTCTAATTCTGACAATAGTAAAACAGTAATATTGTGAAATATTATTACAATTTAAAATAACTGTTTTCTGTTTGAATATATTTTATAAAGTAATTTATTCCTGTGATTAAAGCTGAATTTTCAGGATCATTACTCCAGTCTTCAGTGTCACATGATCCTTCAGAAATCATTCTAATATGATGATCTGCTGCTCAAGTAACATGTATGATTATTATCAATGTTGAAAACAGTTGTGTAGTTTTTTTTCAGGATTCCTTGATGAATAGAAAGTTCAAAAGAACAGCATTTATCTGAAATACAAAGCTTTTGTAACATTATACACTACCGTTCAAAAGTTTGGGGTCAAACTTCTAAAATAAAAAACTTCAAAATTTTTATTTTTATTTTTTTGAAAAGAAATGAAAAAAATTAATACTTTTATTCAGCAAGGATGCATTAAATTGATCAAAAGTGAGAGTAAAGACATTTATAATGTTACAAAAGATTATATTTAAAAAATAAATGCTGTTATTTTGAACTTTCTATTTATCAAAGAATCCTGAAAAAAAAAATATTGTACACAAAACATTAAAAATCTTACCGATTCCAAACTTTTGGCCGGTAGTGTATATAAACTCGCAATTGTGTTATAAAGTCAGAATTGGGAGTTCATATCTTGCAATTCTGAGAAAAGAAGTCAGAATTGAGAGAGAAAAAGAGTTTTTATGACTTTATAACACCCAATTGCGGCTTTATATCACATAATTCTGACTTTATAGCTCGCAGTTGTGAGTTTATATCTTGCAATTGTGAGTAATGTATACTGATACTGCTGTTTTCACCAGTATAGTGGCAATTCACTCTTTCACTTTCTATGTTGTGAATTCACACCAATGCATTTGAGCATCCAGAAATGTATAGAAATACTAATAACATTCTCAGGTTCACACATTTTAACTCTCATGCAAAACCTTAACAGTACAAACTCTCTCACACACACACAAGTTTACAGATGTGGCCTAGACCTGCATTTCTTGGAAATGCCTACTCATATCTTCCTTCAGCAAGCCAAAAAATAACACACACTGACCACATGCATTTCCTCTTACTTGTCCACAGAACTGGCTGGGCTTTCAGAATTCTGTTGGGCCATTTCTTACTCCTCAGTCATGTGACGATATCTCACCTGTAGAGATCTCTGATATTTGGGACCTGTCCTTGATGGATCCCAACACTCAGATGGCTACTTCCGCGCTTGTTCACTCCAATCAGATGGACTCTGGTCTCGAGAACAGCGGCACCAGCCATGCTTCGTCATCTATTTTCTCTAACATGGGCTACTTCTATAGCAAATCGCATTCAGGCTCTCTTTACCTCGAATCCTGCCCCGTGTACTTCACCTATAACCCTGAGGAAGGCACAAGCTCCACTGTCTCGTCGCCTGGGTCTTCATATGACTGTTTGCAAACCCCAAGTTACCAGATGGAACAGCCGAATAGCCCAGATTCAGGGTTCGAAATGCCTGGAGAGCAGAATTGTGAAGAAGACCAAGATGATGAAGACATCAATGTCGAGGAGAGGGCCGCGGCAGAAGGACGTGCGCTGGTTTCCTTCATTATGTCACTATCACAGGGTTCCCTCGGTGCTGTTCGGCGAGCAGAGAGTTTCGCTCCGGTGCCCATCATCACACCGTGGTCTGAACCTGTGAGAGCACCCAGCTGTAGTTCCACCTCTGAGCCTGCAGAGGGCGCCGTGGTCAGACCCTCCTCCATGATTGAGCCTTGCGGGAGTGGATATTTGACCCTGAAGGAGATGCAGAAATACAGCAACAAATCCATCTGAACGCCTGTCTATTCCATCTCTGTCTGTATAGGGGTGACTGGGGCTTCTGGGTAGGTTTGTTTTTGAAAGTAATTTTCTATACAGTCAGACAGACTACTGTTTAATGTTTGGGGTTGGAAAGATTTTTTGATGTTTTTGAAAGAAGTCCCTTATGCTCAGCAAGGCTGCATTTATTTGATTTAAAAAAACAAAAACAAATCGCATCATTACTCCAGTCTTCAGTGTCATAATCCTTCAGAAATCATTCTAATATGCTGATTTGATGATCAAGAAACATTTCTGATTATTGAAAACAGTTGTGCTGCTTAACATTTTAGTGGAAACCGTGATACTTTTTTATTATTTTCCAGAATTCTTATTCGTAAAATTATAATTGTCTTTACTGTCACTTTTGATAGATTGAATGCATTCTTGCTGAATAAAAGTATTAATTTCTTTCAAAAAAAAAAAAAAACTTTCGAATGGTAGTGTACAATAAAGATTTGGCTACGAAAAAACTATATAAAACATTTCTAGATTTAATATTCAGGAAATAGTTCACTGAACCTTTTGTGACAACATGCCCCAGTAGCAAGACATATTTTCACATATATAGGGGTAAGTTGTCACAAGGGGAACCTTAACAGCCTATTATAGGTGTTTCAGTGAAATTTAACAAAACCAGTCATAAAGGCCAGTTCACACCAAAAACGATAACTATAACAATATTTATATTGTTCTGTTTATTATAAGTGTGCGCTGCAGTTTTGTTGTCTGTCTCTTTAAATGCTCGAGCTCGTTAAAGCACGATGGGTTCTGATTGGCTGTCAATGTATTTATCATTCATCGGCTGAAAAAAAAATCTTTCTGAAAGTGATTCTAACGATGTTGTTTCACTGTGCCTTTATTGTTACAGTTGTGGTGTAGACTCTGCTATTCTTTTATATTTCAAACTATATCTTTATTGTTTTCGCTATAGTTATTGTCCTCGGTGTGAATGGGCCTTAAAACAGCAAATTATAAAATTCTCTGTTTAAGGACTACAACAAACGGCTGGTAGGGACTACAACGAGCTTCTTCCCGGGTTGGTGACAACCTTAAAATTTACATAAACCCTGCCCCCGAGAACACGCAACAAAGGGGGTGAGGCCATGTTATTGCAATACAGTACGTAACACAAATGCATGTCATAAAAGCAAGATGACAACATGACAAGTTATAACCGTAATTAAACTAAACTATACCTGTTCTATCTTCATGCAGCATATAATTCTGTGGCTCTGTAGGATCTTAAAACAGTTCCCACATAAGCGATTTATTGATTATCATGACAGAATATGCTAATCAATGACTTTAAGATATCCCACATCAGCCACATAAATTCATCAACTATCCATTCAGTAGCATCCTGCTGCATTCTACATGTTGTCACTTCTTCTTGAGTCTCTCCATCATTGTCTGACTTCGGTTTAAACGTAAAAAGGCTGAACAGTTTCTTACATTGTCAGCGAGTCTGCGTGAGGTAATCGGCGCTGCTAACACTATGGGCTAACAGGAGTTCTTGAAACCCCGCCCTCTGCTTAGGAGCAGCAGCTCATTTGCATTTAAAGGGACACACACAAAAACGGAGCGTTTTTGCTAAAACTTCACATACACACTCTGGGGACATCAGACACTTATTTTTCATCTTGTGAAAAAATGGCATTATATCACCCCTTTAAGCGTTTTCAATAGAAAACCATTATAAAGAAAACATTTAGCCATTGAGTGTGCAGCGTTCTGTTCGCCTGCATATAGTATGCATCATCAATAAGGTGAATACTGAATTTGATCTTTTAATAAACACTGTTTTTGTACACAAAAGGCATATTTAGTGTTTTTCACGTTAAGCATTTTATAACATCTCATTGTTTTTAGTGATCGAAATTATGCAGCAGGTGCTGTATATGAATCACAAGTGCCTATTTTGTTCACATGTTTTTGATTTTCTTCTTTTGAGATGGAAAATTGACAGGCTTGTAATGTAGCTTTATGGATGTTATGCCCGCCAGGTCTCCGCACCAGTCACGTGACTGAAAACTATGACAATTTATTTGCATTAATTCTGAATGTAGTTTTATACTTTCCTATATTCCATATGAATTAATTAACAAAAAAGTCAAAGGTCCTTCACAGCTGCATTATAACAGCTTTGAACTGTTATAATCTGCCTAAATAAGCTAGATTGAAAGGCATGTTCTGGGTTAAATACAACTTAAGCTCTGTTTGAACACCAGTGCCACTGCAATAAGGATGATATAGACACATTTACAGCTCAAGTGACATGTTTTTGTATGGAAGAATTGATATTAAGTGCTTTGACAAAAATGCAAGCTTCACATTTCAGTTTTTATGCCCTCTGGAATGTTTTGCCCCATAGGCTTCCATTGTAATTAATACTGAATTGAGGGACACGTTTAAATCATTGTCTGTGGTAATTGGCAGAATGCCACAGATGCTGATAGAGCTTAACGTTCTGAACGCTGAACATTCCTGTAAAGTGATTGTAACAATTTTTTGTTCATTTTTTTACTTTTTTAAATTTTTTTGACACATATAGAGGAAGCATCACATTTGTGTTTTAACATGTCTTAAAGGGATAGTTTACCCAAAAATGAAAATTCTGTCATAATTTACTCACTTCCATAGTATATATATATATAAACTTTTTAAGACGGGGACCAGAAACTGTTTGGTTACCCAAATTCTTAAAAATATCTTCTTTTGTGTTTAGCATTATGAGGAACTTCATGCAGGTTTAGAAAAACATAAAGGTGAGTAAATGATGACAGAATTTTCATTTTTGGGTAAACTATCACTTTATTGATTTTATAATGTTTTATTTAGCAGATGTTAGTTTGAATATAGCTTGTATAACTTGAATTGTTAAAGGTAATTGTGACAACTAACCTTTTATGTTGCTAACATTTCATATTTTCATGAACCGATTTACTTGTTCAAGTCTCCAAATTCAACATTTTTAACATTCAAGAACGAGTGCAAAGCATTTGCTTGATTTTTAGCTGCTATTTACTGTTATTTCATGTTTAATGCCACTGAATGCTATGAACATGGTATAAATGCTGCTTTTTAAATGTGAATTTAGAAATTCAGGGTGTCATTTTGACTGTGGCAATCAGCGTATGCAGAAGCGTAAAGGCTTTTCAACTGAAAAATCTCTCAAGATATTACAACACTCATTTAGACTGATATCTGTACATTTTCTAGCACGTTTTAAGGACTTCAGTGGTATTTGAGCATTTCTGGATTGTACCTTTTAGAAAGCTCAAGAATAAGCAATTTTTTTTCATCAAAATAAACTGTATTATTCACTTTTTTTTTGTAAATGTATTTTTTATTTTAACAAAGAATGCACTTATACAGTATAACGATACTTATTTTATGTTTCTTACTTTTTTTTAACTTTGTTTATTTTAAGTTTGTTATCCGATAGTCACAGCTCTTACTTATATGTTATTGTTGAGACTGAAATAAAATCCCAAGAAATATAATCTTGTGAGTGTCATCTTTACAAAAAAGCTGTGTGTGTGCGTGCGTGTGTGTGTATGAGTGGAGTTATTGCAGGTAGTGTGTGGTCTGACATTTATAAGTGCCAGCCCGTTTCCGTTCACTGCTGTGGAGCGTGGCTTGTGTAACCAGAAAAAGTGAAGAAGAAATGAACTCAGTGAACCATAACAAAGTAGTCTTCTGAGAGGAGGAGGAGAAAGAATATGCTTTTTAACTTTTGTGACTTTACGTTTTTGATACTATTGAACAGCTTGGCATCCTGGTCCTCATGTAGTTTGATCTCCCCGCTAGAAGGCAGTAGTGAGCTCATGACTGGTATCGCTTATAGGAATATGAATGATATCCGGATCAAAACATACAATGTAGGAGTTGTCACGCCTTTCATATATAAACGACTGTTCAACAGTTTGGTGTCAGTAATATTTTCTGTTTTAAAGGAAGAAAGAAATTAATACTTTTATTCAGCAAGAAAGAATTGCTTTTTGCAAACAGCGATGACGTGTTTTGTGGGCGGAGCCTGCCTGCTGGCAGAAAATGACAGTTTAACAGTAACAGTCTATGAAAGTCACGGAATAAAAGAATAAAAAGGTAATTTTGAGTGTATATCTCACAATTCTTTTTTTCTTCGCAGTTTCGAGTTTATATTTCGCAATTCTGATTTTTTTTTTTTCTCAAATAAAGGCGATACAAACTCGAGATTCTGCCTTTCCCCCTCAGATTTATGATAATAACTCGAAATTGCGATTTATAAAGTCCGAATCTTGAGATAAAAATGTTTTCTATGCAAAATGTTTTAGTTTTAAATATTATTTCAAGCTATAACTGTAAGGATAATACGTTATGGCTCCATGAACTGAAGATATGTCGATCTATTGTTTACATCAAATTCATGCTTTAATAGTAGGATAAAACAGTTATTAGAAACTGTAATAATATTTAGCTGCTTGACAGTCATTGTTCACTTTGTTTTATAGAAAATAACAGCATGAACATTCTCTCTAATATCTCTTTTTGTGTTTCACACAGAAGACAAATTGAAACTGGTGAGTAGGCTAATTGATGACAGTGAATTATTCCTTTCATATTCAAACACTCCAGAGAGTTTTACTAAACCCAAAAAGAAAAGCTTCATAATAATGTTTTTCACAAGATCCTGATGTTAATGGAGAATAATTATGCGTGCAAAGCCACAGAGGAGAATGTTGGACAACAGTATTGAAAGGAAAATGAGGAAGCATGGGGAGGAATGCAGCACGGGTTGAGTAGAGGACAAAATCAGCCTTTTGTCAATCAAAGGTCAATGGCAGACCTTAATTTTCTTTCCATATGGAGAGAACGAGATGATTACTATTGCATAAGTAGCAGGAATTCAACCAGTGACCCAGACGTACTAATGCAAAACAGATGAGAATGTGTATTCTAAGAAGGGTGTGTGTCACATTTAATATTTACAGAACCTCAAAAGTCTTTTATTACACTAGATTTTTTTAATGATCCACATGTGCTGAAACGTAAAGCCGTGCATGCAGTATTGGCCATCATTTTTACTTCAACCATTTATTTTCTCATTATTTCTAATTACCTGAGACCGAGATCTTAAGTTACCTTGGAATACCTCATTATTCCAAATAAAAGTAAATACATAAGCAGCAATGTATATGAGATCTTATATCTGTCCTATTGTAAATGCTGCTTTCATCTCAGCAAAGCATTGTATCTTCAGATGAAATAGTGCATGTCAGTCAAGATTTAAGTGTTTTTGGGATGCTTCAGCATAATTAGGAGACAATTCACATTTGAATGTTTCTAAATTTGAAAAATACAAGTTTCTTTAGCAGTATGGTCGGGGAAATCTATGGTAATTCTAATATATATGTTTATAAGTGTATTTTAGGAATAGAATAAAGTACGTTCTCATCAGGGTTGCCAGGTTTTCACAACAAAACCCACCTAATTGCTACTCAAAACTAGTCCAGTCATGTTTAAGGAGGGTCCCCTGGTAAAAATTGCGTCCTGTGGGGTAAAATCCGCATTTTTTGCGGCAGTTCGCCTTGGTAAAATTAGCATTCCAGGGGCTAAATATCACATTATTGTGGACATGAAAAACAACCCACGGCAACACTGCTAACATAGCCCAGTTCTGCAGGAAAACTGCAGACTTGGCAACACTGATTCTCATTTAGATAAGTAAACGTATGTGGGTCAGGTTTTGTCAAAATTGTGGGATGGTTGAATGTGGAAAACAGCTTAATAAACATACCGAATAAGGTTTAATGAAAATGTAGGTAAGGTTTATGTGGTTTGTTTTAGGGATACAGTGTAGAAAATACCATTAACTCAGTATAAAACCAGTAAAAATCAATGGAAAGATCCCACCATGATAGAAAAAACAAATGGGTGTTTCCACACAGTGCATGGTGAAATTAAACTAGTGAGTTGTGCAGACATTTTTGCCTTAAATTCTTATGGAAGATGAACATGGGTCTCCAAAGACCAAAATCATATTATTCATTGTTCTGGGAGATGAATCTAGGTCTCCAAAGACGACAATCTTGACTATTCATGTGACAAGCCACATCCTGCAAATATACATGCTACAGGACGAATTGAGTTTCTCAGAAATTTCACTTGTGTTTGTGTGTGCTTATAAATGTTTATGTTCACGAATTTTGTGGGTCATCACTTGGTTTACTCTGTTTTAATAGAGAACAGGAAGCTTTGGAAAGAAATAGACAAAAACTGATCTTTCTGAAAACAGTTTGTTTGGACAAAGAAAGATTCCACGAAACAATTCTGGCTGTCACTTTATATCAGAGAAAGGGAGAAAATGAAGAAGAGTAAAATAAATAGGAAAGTCTTTCTCAGCTGGGAGGCTCATTGAGTTTATGTTCAGGAATGGGATGGAAGAAAGGCACTGAAGTTGAATTAGAAAGGGAGGGAGAGAAAAAGAGGGAGGGAGAAATGAGCTGACTGAGGACTTTTTCCTTTTCTTTTTCTCTATTTCCCTTCTCAGCACACTGATCCAACGGCAGCAGCAAACGCATCAAGTACAGTAAGTTTTGCCTACATACACACACATGCACATACAATCACACCAGAAAGAAATTGCTTTACAGTCCATTTAGGCTTTTGATAAAGGAAAATTAGTTTAGTGGCACTTTAGTAAGCAAACTGTGCAGCCTCATGAAGGTGATCTGTAAGTTACAGTGCTCAGAAAGTTTTTGCGAGCTAGTTAACATCTTTCCAGCAGATGGACAGCTGCCGAGACTGAGAGAACATGTGCAAAGCGTTTATGCTTTGCCATTGATGAAATCCGTCTGCTGTTTTACAGTACAGTAATGCAGGAAGACAGACTTTATGTGGTTTTGTTTTTAATAAAGGATTTAATTCCGTTACGGCATTTTAATTTTACTTGATACATTGTTATTGAATTGAATGAAATATTTAACTGAATTTTAACTTAAAGGGATAGTTCACCCAAAAATGAAAATTCTATCATCATTTACTCACCCTCAAGTTGTTCAAAATCTGTATAATTTTCTTTGTTCTGTTGAACACAAAGGAAGATATTTTGAAGAATGTGTTAAACTGAACAGTTTTGGGGCACCATTGACTTCCATAGTAGATTTTTCCTACTATGGAAGTCAATGGTGCCCCAAAGTGGCCTGGTTACAAACTTTCTTCAAAATATCTTCCTTTTTGTTCAGCAGAACAAAGAAAATTATACAGATTTTTAATAACTTGAGGGTGAGTAAATGATGACAGAATTTTTTATTTTTGGGTGAACTTTCCCTTTAAGTTAAAGGTAGCTACACTATGTAACTTTTTTTTTCTTTAAAATTAACAAAATTTAAATAATGAGCTAATGCATTAATTCTTCTTCCAAAATGTGTTTTTGTCTCACCCTGATTCACTATGGTAAGTCTATTATAAGTGTTCATGTTTTAGACCGGGCGGGATGGTTTTTGTGGGAATTTAAAGTACATCACTCGCCTGTGCGTGTCTCGTCATATATAAATAGAGGAAAGTGGCATAGGTTAGTTGTAGGAATGCATGATATATCAGCCGCCATATCGATATCGGCCAATATATGTTCATTTTTAATGTTATCGTTATCGGCCCCATAAGAAAATTTGGCCCATATATTATAGCCGATAAATAATGGATCATTTCCTTCAGATGAGCACTGTTTACCATGATGGTTTTGAACTGCTTGAAATATGATTGGAGTCACTTCAAAAAGGAAAATACAGTTGAGTGCAACATGTGCAGCACAAATCTGTCATATAGGCTACATAAAATTATGAGAATATTATAATGGTGACACTTTTGTTTTTGCAATCAGGCTCTCAAATATTATATAAAAATTTGGATTTAGATTTATCGGCAAATATATTGGTTATCGGTTTTCAAATATAAAAAATTATCGGTTATCTAAAATTATTCTGGGTCTCAATATGTCAGACTCAGCAGCCTGTTATGGTCTGACGTAATACAGAGCCTACCTGCAGATCATGAAAATCCTCTCGCTTAAAGATAAGCTCAGAGCACAAAGAAGAGCTTGATACTGTATTGCAGATCCTCTCAGCTGTGCTGCTGCTGCTTTCCAAGTAAGATCCAAAAGTCAAACTCTCTTATTGGTCTCTTCACTCAGGAACCAGGAAACACAGATTTGGTGCTGACATATTCACCATGTCTGTTTGAATCAGATTTTATGGCTTGGTGAACATGACCAAATGCATTTATTAGTGGATTTGAGCTTCTATTTCAAACATACACTACCGTTCAAAAGTTTGGGATTGGTAAAATGCTTTTGAAGGAAGTCTCTTCTGCTCACCAAGACTGCATTTGTTTGATCAAAAATACCATAAAAAACGTAATATTGTGAAATATTATTATAATTAAAGATAACTGTTTCCTGTTTGAATATATTTTAAAATATAATTTATTCCTGTGATGTTAAAGCTGAATTTTCAGCATCATTACTCCAGTCTTCAGTGTCACATGATCCTTCTGAAATTATTCTAATATGATGATCTGCTGCTCAAGAAAATTTTCCTTTTATAATCAATGTTAAAAACAGAAAAAAGTTTATTCCTGATGTCGCAGTCCCTGTATTTTCAATAGCAGCATGGATAAAAAAATTTCTACCCTTTTTTAACAATCATTTTCCATTTTGCCTTATTGAATGATGTTGGGTTATATTTGCTGGTCAACCACCGTCTTTCACCAACATGGAATGTGATTTTTAGGCTTTTCATCTTGATTATATGTTTTATATAACCTCCTGATTTGTCATGATTTAAGGTCCACTTTTTCTGATCAAGAACTGCTCACTTAGACAGAAAGAGACGTTTGACCTACATGTAAAACAACCAGACAAGTTTTTTTTCTCTCTCTCCCTTTTTTTCCTTTTGCTGCTTTGGGCCAGTTTATCTGAAGTAGATTATACCATAATCACGCAGCATTGCAAAGGTTAGTTTAAATAATTGCACTGCAGTCTCCATCTGATTGGTGCTGTATGATTCAATGGAAATGAAACAGCCACATTGTTTACACTCTTCAGGACATCCAACCTTTGATTAGTTTTAGTACAGAAAGTATTTTAACATCATAAATTCTTAGCAAATATGAATTTGGAAGTGTTTTAACATTTTATCTCATGAGAATTACCAGATGAACTGGCAGATACGAGCTGGATTCTGTTGAGCGGAGAGACAGACGGACTGAAGTCTGTTAGTTTAGCTGTACTCATGTGTACAGCTCATGTGGACTCAGACCAACAGAAACATTCATCTGTGTCCTGAAGAGGCCTACATTTGTCAGGCTGCATTCCACTTAGCACTACCAAGAAGCCCCTCTCTTTCTATTTTTTTTTTACACTAATCCAGTCTACCTTAATGATCCTACTAATAAATAAAAACACAGTCTCACATTAGCGAAAGAATAACATTGGGTGGAACGTTATTATAGGGAGTGACTCTTATAAGTGCATATTTATTCTTTTATCTCAGATTGCACCATGTTTGGGTTCCTCCTGCTTGCCTGTCTGTTTCTACATCTGGTAGTCTCCGTACCTCAACCGCCCTGCCGTCGATGCTGTGACCACCTCCCACCACTAGATGACGCTACAACTATAAGAGAAAGCATGCCTGAGGTCCGCACATACATCAACATGACCATTCTCAAAGGTACCCAAAAGTCTTCAGAAAGTGCTTTAGCTCACGACAAAAAGAAGTCGTGTAGATAAATCCTTGCATGCTGATCCCTAACCTTTCAAAGGAAAACCTGAATGTTCTACAACACAGTTTTATTGCAAAATCAGCCATACAACGAGTATTTAAACCACCAAAAACATCTGCTGACGATGTTTCAAATTCAGATAACATCAGTAGAAACTACAGAGAGGGAGAACTTTGAAAATCTCACAGAAAAGAGTAGAGATGGACCGATAGTGGATTTTACAGATACCAATAACAAGGTTGGACCGTTATTGCCGATAACCGATTAATCAGCCAATAGTTTTTAATAGGGATGCACCGATACCATTTTTTAAGGACCGAGTACGAGTACCGATACTTTTTTTCTAGTACTCACCAATGCCGATACCGATGCCTATACATTTATTAAATTTCTCTTTCTCTCTCTCTTTTTTTTTGGTGATGTTGCAGTTTTCCAAACACAACACAGTGAGACTAATGAATGTAGGACAGCTTCTTTATTATTACTCTAATGAAAAAAGTAATAATTTTTATGTGCTTGTCACAAACTTAAAGAACAAAAATTTCATAGTGTCCAATAACCTTCAAAGGGCATAATTACCAATATATATAATTGTTGTTATATAAAAAGAAATTTCCAAACAATACAACAAATACTATAGAGATACAAATTAAATAAACTTGTTTTTTAGATACAGTAAATTTATTTACCATGTATACATTTATTTAACATATTTTGTTTAACATTTATTAACATTAATGACAAATATAGGCTACGGTCCCTTTAAGACCGAATCCATGAATATTGACACATATCCTGTTTTCACCCAAATGTTTACGTCCACTTAAGCCATAACCGACTGTATTTATATAAGATACTCCACACAATGGACATTTTGACAGCTAGCCTATGTGTGCATTTGACCATTCAGGCGCGAGGAGAACCGATCGCGTGCTGGCTGAGAGAACTGGGATCGCGCGCAAGAAAGAGAGAGAGCGCGCTTCTGGTCTGTGTCATTCAGCGCGATTCCGCCTATCCCGCCTTCACTAATCGATAACGAAATGTGATTGAAAGCATGCAGTTCGCAAGTGTGGGTTGTCATCATTAATTTCGAAGTATTTCCACACCTCTGAGGCTGACATTTCTGCTGCTGCTGCCGCCGCTGTCTCTGTGCACGAAAAAGTCTGTCAGTTACGTCACGTGAGGTATTGGTCTTTGGTATTTGGCTTTTTTTTAGGAGTACGAGTACAAGTACATGAGCTTGGTATCGGCAAATATATTGGTTATCGGTTTTCAAATATAAAGAATTATCAGTTATCAGTATCGGCCAAAATTTTCATATCGGTGCATCCCTAGTTAGTTGTCACATCGAGCAAGAAAGGTTGATATAGAGCAGCTAAATCTCGAACCTGCATTAATTTTACATGCAATCATTTTACGAAAAATAATCAGTGGTTGAAAACCCTTGGATTAGAATGTGATTTGTTGTTAGTCCAGGACTGATTATTTTTTGTATGAATTTGAGGCATGTTTCATCTCATAATTATTCAATACAAGTCAATATATGTCAGTCACCTGCATTTATGAAATGAAATTAGCATTATTGAAAGTTTTATGACTAGCCCTTTTAATTTTGACTTTAAACGAGTTGTTGAGACGTGTCATGCTAGCATTACCAAAACTTTTCTTCTGGGTCACAATATGTCAGACTCAGCAGCCTGTTATGGTCTGACGTAATACAGAGCCTACCTGCAGATCATAAAAATCCTCTCGCTTAAAGATAAGCTCAGAGCACAAAGAAGAGCTTGATACTGTATTGCAGATCCTCTCAGCTGTGCAAAAAACATGCATTCAAACACAAAAAACTAAAAATGTATTAGTAAATGTTGAAATGAACAAACTAACAATGAACAATACTTCTACAGAATTTATTAACCTTAGTTATGTTACAAATGGAATCTTATTGTAAAGTGTTACCATTTCATATAAATCCAAACAGTTAAATAAACAGTTAAATATGCAAAGGCCAGAGCACTGAAATTACATAAATGTATGTATAGTGTCTGGCATTATTTGCTTATATTTTAGAACACTTGGGTCAACCCGGAACAACTATTGGCCTGGATTTCATGGACGTTCCACCAATCAGCTATCAGTGCCGATTAATCGGGGAAAACGATAAATCGGTCAACCTTTAGAAAAAAGGCTCAGTGGGGTTCTATATATGTATATGAGTTCTAAATAGAACCCTAGGGTTCTTGACTCAGTGTTAAAGAACTCTTTTATGCCAAAAAGGTTCAGGAGAATAATTCTTTAATGTTCAACACGTTATTTAATTTTTTTCTAGTAATAAAGTATTTTTATGAGCTGTTTCATTCATAAAATGTAATAAAAAAATAAATAAAATTATTTAAAATAAAATGAATTAAATTAAATCCATAAAATGATCCAATGATGGGAACCCTTAAAAAGTCCCTGAGAGAATCCTTCTCGATTCTATTCTCCTTTTCTTCTAAGAGTGTATAGCTGAATTTTGACCCCAGCTATCCTTGTTGGATTTCAGTTTTCCCTGTTTCCCAATTTATCGCTTGTCTGTTGTCTGGCACAAGCATTTCTGGATTTTGGATCTGAACTGCACTAAACATAACTGAAATTCAACTGGGAAATAAGATGTTCATTGAGCTGAATGATTTGAATATGTGTTTTCAGCTGCTTTCTACCCCTCTGTGAGCCTTAGTTAACCTCTCTTGGCTCAGAAATATCTGCTCCGCTGGAGGCCTTCTTGGCGGACAGGAAGTGACAAACCTGGCAGGAAAGGTGCTGATGTGGCGGGAACCGTTATGAGAGTTGTTTTATGCGTCTGCATGCTCATATGTGTACACTGTAAAAAATGAATGTGATTTTAACGGTAAAATATTGTAAAAACGCTACGGAAAAAAATTGTTAATAGGTTAACAATAAGTTCCCGTACTATATACAGGGAAAAACTGTAAAAGCTCTAACCATACGTTTTATGTCATTTTCACAGTAAAATGCTGTAAATTTTACAATTTTTAGAAGTAAAAAAGACAAAATCAATATATAATTTAGTCAAAAACTGTAAACTGATATTCCCACAATTCCCTGTGACACTCCACATTTGAAAGTATTTTGTTTAAAAAATCATGTTTTTTAATAGTTTTTGTTATCTTTTATGTACATTAGGGTTTTATATTACATCTTCTGTTGTTTACTGAATGTTTATTGCATTATGTAAGTGTTGTGGGTTACCATGATGGTGTTTTGCGTTTGCGTGAATGACTCTTTGCACTTTCTTTATATTAGTACATACTTCAGCTCGTGGAAAAGCTACCTGTGATGAACTCGACTCTTCATGTGGTTTTCTCTTTTAACACCTGCATTATTAAGGTGGTTGTCTGTATATGTTAAAGGTACAAAACAGATTTTAGTAGTAGTGTGCATTGTTGAATTTACTGGTTTACATTCAAATGTTCTTGTTTGTAAATTACAGTTTTATACCGTAAAATTTACAGTTTGTTCTGTAAATATGTTTACAGTTGTTCTGTATTTTTTACAAAATTATTCTTGCAACCACAGCTGCCAAAATTATTTTGTAAAAACTATGGAATTTCTTTTACAGTGTATGTGTTTGTTGCATGTATAGAAATGAAGCCTGCAGGAAATGTGGTTTGTGGAAATTTTGAATTGTATGTTGACCAAGATGGACAAAAGAAAAGAATTTGAGTTAAGTGACTGAAGAAAAAAAACTTTACTGTCAATTTAGAAGCTGTGATTTGAGGTTCTGGGGACTTATTTTAGTCTGCCACAAATTATGCTTGTGCCTTTTTGACTTTCATATGTTGTTTTCAAATGTTGGTATATATAATTTTATAATTAAAGCTGCAAGCAGCGACGAAAGGGCCCTTGCACCCGTGCCCCCGCCACTCGGTGGCTTTAGGAAAAGAGAGCACGGTGGGCAATATGCATTTAAGTATATAAATATAGGAGGACAATGTCAATCATTTGTATTTGCCACACTTCCTGCTAACAGCTGGTGGCGATATGACTATAACTAAATTTTGACGTGTAGATGTCATCAGGCCAGGGCACTTATCAAACGTGAAGTTTGAGGCAGATTGGACATTGTATGCTCGAGTTACAACAAATTCCTGTTTCATGATGATAATAGCATGCTTTAGCACTCAGCTAAGTGTTGCTAGCATGTTTTAGATTGTTTCTAGCATGTTTAACACTCAATTGCATATTTTAGTATGTTGCTAGTAGTGCATCATAGTGTTAAACACGTCACTTCCTCTTGCCATTGGGTGGCACTATTACTATAACTTAATATTGTCATGTAGATGTGTTCAGGGCAGGACTGTTCTCAAACGTGAAGTTTGGGGCAGATTAGGCCAGAGTTACAACAACTTCCTGTTTTGTGGCGTTAATCGCAAACATTAGCACTTAGCCAAGTGTTGCATGACTTAACTTGTTTCTAACATGTTTGGTACTTCATGGCATATTTACATCTGTTTCAGGGAGTGAATTACAGTGTAAAGCATGCCATTTCCTGTTGCTAACAGGTGACGCTATGACTAACTGAATATTTGTATATATATGTCTTCAGGCCAGAAAATTTTTTTTTTTTAATGCAATAGTTTTTTGAACCATTAGACGTCTTTTGTCAGTTTGACAGTTTATTGAATCATTCTAGAGGTCTTTAAAGGAATAGTTCACCCAAAAATGAAAATTATCCCATGATTTACTCACCCTCAAGTCATCAGGTGTATATGACTATCTTCTTTCAGATGAACACAATCGGATATATATTCAAAAATATTCGTAGTCCTCCAAGGTTTATAATGGTTGTGAATGGCTGCCCAGATTTTGAAGATAAGAAAAAAAAAAGCATCCATCCATAAGAAAAATGAATCCATATGAATCCATGGTTAATAAAGCCCTTCTGAAGCGAATTGATGCGTTTGTGTAAGACAAGTATCTTTATTTAAAACTTAATAAAGTAAAATAAGCTTCCGGTGCGACAGCCATACGCATTCAACGTACGTCCAAAAAGTGTTGACTTCCGCAACAATGCCACGTCATGGTGTCATGTACTATGTCGCGGAAGTTAACAGTTTTTGGACATACGTCGAATGCATATGGCTGTCACGCTGGATGCTCGTTATTTTACTTTATAAAGTTTTAAATAAAGATATTTGTCTTACACAAACACATCAATTCACTTCAGAAGGCCTTTATTCACAACCATTATAAACCTTGGAGAACTAAGGATATTTTTAAATATATCTCAGATTATGTTTGTCTGAAAGAAGATACACCTGAAGGCTTGAGGGTGAGTGAATCATGGGATCATTTTCATTTTTGGGTGAACTATCCCTTTAAAAAGGATTTCATATGAAAAAGTTTGCATGTTTTTATTAGTTCATATCATCAGGCTTCTATGTCTCATATAGTATGATATAGAAAAAATGGAGCTCATACTCAAGGTGAAAAAATACACCTCAATTTTATTCAGAAGCCCAAACTGAGCAAAAATATGTCATTTGGTGAAGTTGTTATTTATATGGCAAAAAAGTAAGATGAAATTCTGATAGCTTGTAATGTAAATCAGTGAGATTTTTATAACAGTATAAGAGACTACTTGCATAAAAGGCATATAAATGTCAGCTGTCGCTCTATATCTCCCAATAATATGTCTTATAAAGATGATAATTAAATATTTAATTTTATGACCAATCGCTCTGCAGTTTTTATTGTGGGGGTAAAACATATAATACAATGATGATTAAGAGATGAACAAATAAATGTTCCTCAAAAGCCTGATAAATCATATTTGCAACTCATATTTTAATGTGATTTTTCTAAAAAATTGATAATTTTCTAATAAATTGATGTATTGATAATCAAGTAAACCTGAGTTGTTTTAGTCCAGGTAGTGTTCATTTTGAAATATTACTAAAAGCTACACTTATGTTTACTTTATAAAAATTGACAGAAAAAAAGACGGCCTGAAGGTGGACATTTTTAGAATGATACTAAAAGGCCCTTTACTTGTTAAAAAAAATATAAAAATAAAATAAATAGGCATGTAGTAGATTGTGTACAACAGGTTTTGTTGATCATTTAGAGGCCTTAGAAATTTGTGCATCAAATATGATACAGTAGGCTGGGTTATAGACTGTAGAAATGTTTATAATGTCCACCTGAATAATAGCCTAATACACGATTTAGTTTACTTAAGGCTTCTAGCTCTTTTTCCTTCTACATATTTCTGACATCTTTTCAAGGTGACAAAGGTGACCGTGGAGAAAGAGGAACTCCTGGGAAGCCTGGGATTGAGGGTTCCCCGGGACCACGAGGGTCTGAAGGCCTTAAAGGAGATAAGGGACAAGCCGGAGCTCCAGGTGACGCCTGCAAGTCCCAGCATTCTGCTTTCTCTGTCGGCCGACGGAAGTCCCTTCACAGCGTTGACAACTACCAGGCCCTGATCTTTGACACCATCTTCGTCAACAGCCCTGAACACTTCGACATGTTTGCTGGGAAGTACCGCTGCCACATACCGGGAATCTACTTCTTTAATGTGAACATCCACACGTGGAACTTCAAGGAGACGTACCTGCACATCATGCAGAACAACAGCGAGAAGGCCATCGTTTACGCTCAGCCCAGCGACCGCTCCATCATGCAGAGCCAGAGCGTCATGCTGCCTTTGCAGGAGGGGGACGAGGTCTGGGTCCGTCTCTACAAACGCGAGCGCGAGAATGCCATCTACAGCGACGACGTGGACATTTACATCACCTTTAACGGATACCTCATCATACCAGAGACTGAGTAAAACCAGAAACTACGGCGGGAAGGAGTGAAAGGGATGATTATGGACAAGATGTTTGAAAATGTGCTAAAATGCTTGAGCAGTGAAGCAACTTTAACAAGACTGAAAAGCATCCAAACATTTCATATTAGATTTCTGCAGTCCAAACAAAATCCCCAATGCAGAGAAATCTGCTTTTCATATTCCACAGGAGTCTTGTATGAAGAAAACCGGTAACTGTGTCCAAAATGAAGTCCAGTGGTTCTCAACTAGTGGATCATGCCCCAAAAATGGGCTGCAGATCTGTTCTGATAGAACAACAATGCTAAATACAAATTAAAAATGCAACTATTCATATAAACATCTTTATCTAAAAAAAAAAAAAAAAAAAAAAAAAAAACTTTAAAAAGGAAGAGAAAACACTTTCCTGTTGAAATCAAAATCTGTGCATCTAAACTAAACAGTTCAGTTACAATTCAGTAATTTGGTATAATTTTATGTCACATGGTAGAAGCTTGTCAAATTAGGCAGATCCCCACTTGGGCAGGTTGTGTGACGTTATATTCAAAAACAAATAATCATATATATGCAAAGGAGAAGAAAATATGGCTACAGATATGGGGTTTGGTGCCAACCACGTTTTAAACTATTGGCTGTCAAGAGCATGAAACCATAGAAATGCTAAAATTCATTGTAATATAAATATGTTTTTTTTTTAGGGATAATTCTGTTTACTACTGGATGATAAACAGTTCTGATCTCCAGCCTAAAATCTGAAGCAAAACCAGTTGAGAACCTCTGATGTAGGCCAGATATTTAGGTCTGTGTTTAAACTTTTTCAAGCCAGGCAGGGTCTTCCTAAGATTTATCAGCAGCGTCTGGGAAATGGAAACTGGTTTATGTTAGAATGGATGTTTATATGTTGTGACTGACTATTTGAACCTGCTGCTGACCTTTAACAGACATTAACAGGCAACTGGAGTCATAACAAAACAAGTTCATCACGTCGAAGCATGTGGTGCTGTAGGATGTTCTGGGTGGTGTTTAGTGGATTTGCGGTGTTGTAGATGGTTGCTTACTATCCCAAGTTAAAAGAGCCCAAGTCTCTGGTGATAATTTGGTCTCTTTTTTAACCCTTTATCCATCAGGAGAAAACCAGAAGTCTTAGATGAAGTCTTAAGGATTAGTTCACTTTTGAATAAAAATGACCCCAAGCTTTACTCACCCTCAAGCCATCCCAGGTGTATCTGACTTTCTTCTTTCTGATGAACACAATTGGAGTTATATTAATAAATATCCTGACACATCCGAGCTTATAATGGCAGTGAGCATTATCAAATGAGTATGAGCTGAAGAAAGTGCCTCCATTCATCATAAACGCACTCCACACGGCTCCGGGGGGTTAATAAAGGCCTTGTTATGAAGTAAAATATTTAGCTTCCGCCAGACCGCCTTCCGTATTCAAGTTATAAAGAAAAAGTAAACTGACGTTGCGTCATTTACGCTTTACGCATGCTCTAGTACGTAAGAACAAGCCTATTATTGAATCTGAAAATAAAGCAAAATAAATGAGAAAAAATGAGAATTAGTAATCAGATGCCATGTATATTGTATATATTTATAGCAAAAAATCTAGCAATAATTCAATCTCAAACGGATTCATTTAAAGAAGTTATTACTCACCACCTGCGTGACATCATTCACTAACGTGACTGAACAACAGGTTTGTGACAGTGTGGTTTAGGAAACAGTCGTGACTAGCCAGTTGGTTTGTTCAACGATGCATCGTATTATGGTAGTGAAGCAGCGAGTTATGTTGTTGTACGGGAAATACACCCCTGGTCAGGGTTTTTGAAAAAAAGAACAGTTTAATATACAACTTCTGTTTAAAAATCTGAGGTTGTTAAGATTTTTAGAGTTTTATGAAAGAGGTCTCCATTCTCAAAAACTGACATATTGTGAAATATTATTACAACTTTAAATAGCTGTTTCTATTTAAATATATTTTAAAATGTAATGTATTCATGTGGTCAAAGCTTCTTAATATTTTTGTGGAAACGTGACACTTTTTTTTCAGGATTCTTAGATGAATAGAAAGAACAGCATTTATTTGAAATAGAAATCTTTTGTAACATTATAAGTATCTTTACTGTCACTTTTGATCAATTTCATTTAATGCATTCTTGCCGAGTAAAGAGATTAGTTTCTTTGAAAACAAAACTCTTACTGACCCCAAACTTTTGAACAATAGTGTATTTCAAGAATATGTCATCAAAAACACGTCATTTACCAGTTTTAAATGGGCCAAGAGCCCTGAGAAAGTCTGCTTTGAGTGTGTGTGGTGGTATCTGGCTCTGTTTATTGGAAGGAGGGGGGCTTTTTCTTGATGTTAAACAGGATGTATGTGGCTTTCCTTTTTCAGTAGCAAGAATCCACTTGAGAGAGACTCAGATGATAGAAATATAGAGAGGGAGAGCAAGATTAAATGATCTGAAACCACAAGGTACAGATCTCTGCCCCAACCAATGACTTAAAAGAGACTTCAATACAAGCTGGTTGTTGGTTTTGTATCTTAATCCGGCTTCGGTCTGGACTGCAGAATCCGGATCTCAGGAATGTAGTGATATAACATCTGAGATAACAAGTAAAGAAATGGTGCTGAATAAAAAAAAAAAAAAAAAATTGTTACCAAAGGATTCAGGTGCTAATAATTATTTGTATTTTGAACACATCAGGTGCTATAAATAACATACTTGACTGACATTTTAAAAAGGGTTTGGTTTGTATATTAACATCTCAGTGGTGCTTTATGTTAATGTACTGTATGGACGTCTAGCAATTTTTTATTGCTGATTTTAAATAACACAATAAAGGTTTAATTTCACTGATGTCGACTTGATAAGTAATGAATGTAATGAATGGAAGTTTTGTTGTTGAAGCTGGAAAGTTTCAGCCTTGACAAAAATATTATAGGGTTAATTTTTTTTTTTTTTTTTCAAAAGATTTCAAAGTCTAGTGCTATTTCTTTAACATTGGTTCAATGTGATGTCAGCCAATGAATAGAGAAAAATGCTGTTCTCACACCCTCTAGTGGTGAATGGTAATAATGCATGTCATTACATTAAAAGAAAATGCTGGGTTGAAAATGGACAAACCCAGCAGTTGGGTTAAATGTTTGCCCAACGTGCTGGGCAGTTTTATTTAACCTAACTTTTAATTTAAAATGACTATATGTCTGGCTTAAAATAACCCCAAAATAGGTTGGAAATTAAAAATCAGACAAATAATTACTAGAGGCAACAATAATAATCAAAAGGTGAAAATGTATTAATAAGCAATTTAATAAATGTTTATTTTATTATTCATTAACCTTATTAATAAATGTTAATTTATTAAGCATAAATGTTAATTTATAAGCATAAATGTTAATTTCCAACTTATTTTGGGTTCATTTTAAGCAACCAAAATAGTAATTTTTAAACAACAGTTGAGTTAAATAAAACTACCCAGCTGTTTGGGCAAACATTTAACCCAATTAAATTAATTAAAACAAACCAATTACTTTTTTTTAAAGGGTTAATTCACCCAAAATTGAAAATAATGTAATTTATTACTCACCCTCATGTTGTTCTACACCTGTAAGAAGGGATGGGCAGTATTTATGATACATGTATTTCAAATACGTATTTCAAATACAAAATAGTATTTTGTCATTTGTATTTGATAGGGTTGATGAAAATAGCTTTGTATTTTGTATCAAAATACTTTTACAGTGTTTTGTATTTTTGTAATTTTAAAATACTTTGTAAGAAGTCTATATGATGACATCATAAAAATGCAGCCTCTGATTGGTGCATACTCAGAAACTGGTTGCTATGAATACAGGCGCTATCAGTTGTCTTCTTATGAATGACTTGTTTGTCATTGAGTCAGCGTTGCTGATGCAAAGTAGGCCCTTCATTACCAAACACCAAATAACTAAATTAGAATACAATTATGAGTCATTCGCAAACTGTTAAACATTAAACTGTTCGTTACTTTAAAACTAACCTTGGGAGATCACAGGGATATGTGAATATTTGATCTGTTAAAGCCACAATATGTACATTTTCGCCACTAGAGGTCGCTTATTCAGTCGCTTATCCTTGATTTTGTGGAATCATGGAAGGTATTGTCTTCACGTCTACAGCCAGTGGAAAAAAATAGGACGGGACTAGGGCAGAAATCATGTTCATGGACGAGATTATTAATGTTACCTAGTGATGTTGGAGCTGAACGAGACTGCTGGAGCAAATGTTAATGAGAGACGAGCGCGACACATGCCTCGAGAGCAGCGGAACTTTTATTACGCCACAGTCGCCGCTTCCATTTTTTTTCGGTCTAGCGTATGTGGGGTAAAGCAGTGCTGTTTATTATATTAGATACATTTGTGTGTTGAAAGTTGTTATAATGCTACTCTGCGTTTGCTCGGCGGCTGCTATGAGACACTTGTTGCACACTGCAGTAAGCTAGATCGATATTAGTCATGGTAGAACATGGTACTTGCTGTAAATCAAGAAAATGAGATTTAAACAACAAGCTATAGAACATGATTAGTTTTCAGTCGATGAATTAATCCAAACAGATCCTCATCTGTCTAATAAAACATATAATGTGTTTTATTAGACAGATGAGGAATATAATGCGTCTTTGGTGTTTCCATGGTTTCTACAAAATAAACCGGAAATTGAGGGTATAATGGCATTTATAGGCGGCGCATGGACACAGCCCATGTCCTGGTTAAAATTGCTTATTTCTCTGCATTTAAACATTCTTGGAAACATTTGGGATAATGTAAGTACATAAATCAACAAAATATATAACATTGTTCTTGTGGTTTTTGGATATTTTAATCCAAAAATCCTACTGTACATATTGTGCCTTTAACTGGTTATAATTAGGCCCTATAGCACTGTTAAGAAACCTCAAACCCGAAAGATTCAGGGCTTTTGAAAAAACATTCGGGGCTCCAGTCCCCTTAGCCCACCTGTTTGTCCTGTTTGTCATGATGACGTCTAAAGTCCCCCCCAAAGGAAGTAGTCCATTTTAGCAATTTGTTAGCAACCGTTGTTTTTAAGACACTATAAAGGTTTAAAAAATCACAAGCGGGTTTTGTCTTCAAAAACACATCATCCCTGAAGTACTCTATACTGAGGATGTTTACATCTCATATCTTCAACCTGCTGAAATGTTCCTATAAATATATTTATATATATATATAATATATATCCCTTAAATGTGCATTCTGAATAATAAATAAATGTATTTCCCAACTAACCTGCCGCAGTCCAGTGCTCGTCTTTTTATTAACACTGTTTTTCAATTACTGATCGCATTTCATACCTGTTGAATTTACATTTTTAAATAAAATTAACCATGGTTTTTATTATTGAAAAAAATGTAGTAACCATGTTTTTTTTCCACGGGTTGATTACCACAGTTTTAATTACCATGGTTTAACTATAACCAGGGGCGGAGCCAGACATTGTAAACATTCAGGGCTTAGCCCAAATCTATTTTCTCCAATGACATTTAAATTTTTTGTTAACAGCTTTACTGACATGAAAGGAGCTTTGTTGTAGTATTCTTGAGTAAAGTTCATAAAATGTACATAATTTCACACTGGAATTTGTAAAACTATGTTGAGTGTTCCTCCTCTAGGGGGATCTGGGGGCGTAAGAAATTTTTTTATACATTCTAAGGTTAAATGCATCAATCTGGTGCACTTTGGAAGCTCAAAATTAAATGCTTCAACCCATGTAGTGTGCAAACTGACCAAAGAAACAGCATTGTACCTGGACATGAAAGAGGGTTCAAACATCTTTTAGTTGTGATATAGAGTCTTAGTCTACATTGTGTTTTAGGATGCCAAACAATTATTACAATAAAAGAATAATATAACAATGTTTTAGGCCTATATAATTATTCATATGACAGTAATATCCATATAGGCCTATTGTAACAAATGCACTCTAAAATAAATGACAATTATTAGTAGTTACCTTACATAGCAGTACAGGGAAATTACAATACTTCCTACTAATTTCTAAGATAAATCCTTGAGCTTTTATTTTGATCACCAGATCACCAGCTGATCGCGTGAGTAAAGCTCACACTTCTATTTAAAACACGCAGCACAGACAAACTAGACTTAATCATTGTCTTTTGCTGTTTCATAAAGGCACAAAGCCCTTTCACGGTTTCGATTTTAGTTCGTTGGCAAAATACAAAGACTATTTAGCTATGTTCATTATGAAATGTTGGCGGCGGCTCAGACAGGGGCGGAGGCAGACGTTGTAAACATTCAGGGCTTAGCCCAAATCTATTTTGTCCAGTGACATTTTACTTTTCTGTTAACAGCTTTACTGACATGAAAGGAGCTTTGTTGTAGTATTCTTGAGTAAAGTTCATAAAATGTACATAATTTCACACTGGAATTTGTAAAACTATGTTGGGTGTACCCAGGGGCGGAGCTAGGGGTGGGCTAATGGGGGCTGGAGCCCCGAATGTTTTTCCAAAAGCCCCGAATCTTTCAGGTTTGAGGTTTCTTAACAGTGCTGTCAAAATATAATTTTCCAATCTCTCTATTAAAATAGGTTAAACAGTTCAATATCGCTTTTCTGCAGTAGGCTACCGATACCTGCAGCGCTTCATCTCTCTTCTCTTCGACAGCGCGTTCACGCACACCGCAGTTGTACACAGACGCGCCTCCTGTCACTCACTCAGAGCAGCGGGAGGCCTCAAGACTCCGGTTGAAGGGTTTTTGTTATGATATAATAGGGCTGGGCGGTATATCGAGTTTGTACGATATACCGATATATTTTTAATATACGATACGGAATGAGGCGATACCGTTTATAACCATATACAGTAGTTTTATAGGAGCGCATCTGAAAAACAGCGGTGAACGTCGCAGAGTGCTGCTGCGGGGGAAATGCATAATATAATTTGGCTTAAACATGAGACATGCTTAATATTAAGGGCTTTAAAAATAACTCGTAAGATTAAGATATAGTTAACACGAAGGCCTATCGTTTAAAGCGGCTTGCCCCGTCAGATGCTCTGACAGATTCATGTGCTGACAGATATTTGCGCTGTTTAACGCTTTTGTGATGTGGTGTTTTCCTAAGCGCATAACTTACATTTCACAGGTATATTCTCCATCTGTACATGTTAGAAAGTCATACGAATATTTCCATTTTGCTGTCAGGAGTGGACGAGCCTTCTGCTAGCTAATCTCATTCTCCTCTAAACTTTATAGACTTCCGTGAACGAGCGCCGCCGCGCGCATTCGCGCCAAACAGACGGAGCTCAATAGAATGGGATCGCCATAATTCTGACTAAATTATACATTTTGATAAAATGTTTGTTGTTGAACAATAAATGTGCCATATGTAGAATTTTAAACCTACAAGTGTATTTTTATGATAGCAGCAACTAATAATATATATAAATATATAGCTAGCTAATTAGTCTGT
The DNA here is from genome assembly GCA_037950675.1 of Hypophthalmichthys molitrix. Taxonomy (NCBI): domain Eukaryota; kingdom Metazoa; phylum Chordata; class Actinopteri; order Cypriniformes; family Xenocyprididae; genus Hypophthalmichthys; species Hypophthalmichthys molitrix. Next base: position 18,001,910 of record CM075494.1, on the reverse strand, counting down.
GCTTTTGTTTTTATTTTAATTTTTAGTCTAGTGAATTTAACTTCTGCTTTAAAAAGCATTATTTTTATTTTTAGATTGTAATGTTACAATGTTAGAATGTAAAGTAACTTTCTCTTTTTTGCACATACTGTAGGCCTATTAGTGTGCCAGACTACATGGTTACATTCACTATATTTGTATTAATAGCTTTCAATATAAACACAATATTTGTAGGACAACATTAGGCAGGATGTTAAATTAAGATTTTTAAAAAGTAAATACAAATTATTTTTTTTCTAAATCCAAACAGAAAAAATGTAGAAAATACCGAGATATATACCGCATATCGCCATTTAGCCAAAAAATACCGGGATATGACTTTTTGGCCATATCGCCAAGCCCTACTGATATGACAACTTTAGCACATTTGTCAGCTAAACATTCATTCAGTGTTTCCCATTAATTACTCTATGCCGCCATTGTTTCATAATGAACGGAAAATTAAAACATAGCCTACATAGCCTAAATGGTCTCTATAACGTTGTATTTTGCCAACGAACTAAAATCGAAACCGTGATATGGCTTCGTGCCTTTATAAAACAGCAAAAGACAATGATTAAGTATATATACTGTTTGTGCTGCGTGTTTTAATGAGAAGTGTGCACATTTGCTCACGCGATCAGCTGGTGATCAAAATAAAAGCTCAAGGGTTTTTCTCTTGCAAGTGAAGAAATTAGTACAAAAGTATTGTAATTAATTTCCCTATATTGTATTGTAAACTAACTACTTTTAAAACTTTCATTTATTCTACAGTGCATTTGTTACAATATATGGATATTACTGTCATATAAATAGGCTACTTATAAAGGCCTAAATCATATTATATTATTGTAGGCCTAATAATTGTTTGGCATCCTAAAACACCAGTGTCAATGTAACGTAGACTAAGACTCTATATCACAACTAAAAGATGTTTGAACCCTCTTTCATGTCCAGGTACAATGCTGTTTCTTTGGTGAATTTGCACACTGTACATGGGTTGAAGCTCTTAATTTTGAGCTTCCAAAGTGCACCAGATTGATGCATGTAACCTTAAAATTTACAAAATTTTCTTCTGGGGGATGCATGCCCCCGGAACCCCCTAGAGAAGGACCCCCCTGGCTCCGCGTAAGAAATTTTTTTATACATTCTAAGGTTAAATGCATCAATCTGGTGCACTTTGGAAGCTCAAAATTAAATGCTTCAACCCATGTAGTGTGCAAACTGACCAAAGAAACAGCATTGTACCTGGACATGAAAGAGGGTTCAAACATCTTTTAGTTGTGATATAGAGTCTCAGTCTACATTGTGTTTTAGGATGCCAAACAATTATTACAATAAAATAATAATATGATAATGTTTTAGGCCTATATAATTATTCATATGACAGTAATATCCATATAGGCCTATTGTAACAAATGCAAATACAATAAATGACAATTATTAGTAGTTACCTTACATAGCAGTACAGGGAAATTACAATACTTCCTACTAATTTCTAAGATAAATCTTTGAGCTTTTATTTTGATCACCAGATCACCAGCTGATCGCGTGAGTAAAGCTCACACTTCTATTTAAAACACGCAGCACAGACAAACTAGACTTAATCATTGTCTTTTGCTGTTTTATAAAGGCACAAAGCCCTTTCACGGTTTCATGGCAAAATACAAAGACCATTTAGCTATGTGTTTTAAAATTTCAGTTCATTATGAAACGGTGGCGGCGGCTCAGGGTCATTAATGGGAAATACTGAATGAATATTTAGCTGACAAATGTGCTAAATTTGTCATATCAGCTGAAATATCAAAAACCCTTCAACCAAACCGAAAAAGAGTATCAAGGCCTGCCGCTGCTCTGAGTGAGTGACAGGAGGCGTGGCTCTGTACAGCTGCGGTGTGCGTGAACTCACTGTCGGAGAGAAGAGAGAGAAATTTTCGTAAGAATTTACAAAGAATGAATGCGCCTTAACTGGCTTAAATAAATGTAATGATGTGTTTAGTAATCTTGATCAGAAATGCGTTGACAGCGCGACTGCTTTGAATATTATGAATTTTGACAAATGTTGCGAGCACTGACACCGTGTGGTGAAATAATCATACATGTTTACGAACCACGCGGCTTTCTCAGATAAATTCTGTACACAGCAATCATCATAATATCTCTTCTCCTGTCTCTGAAAATGCCAAGATTTTGAAATAATCCTGTGGATATTTATTTAAAGAGACGTTTATTCAACTAGGTGTTAATATCACATTGGAAATATACATAGCCGGAAGAATCGACGCACTGCTTCGACGAGCACTTCCGGTATTCAATTCCGCTGTGATAAAAGTCTATTAAAACGCTTCAAACAGCCATTCAGTTTTTTGTATTAGCAATGTTGTTCATCACAGCACCAAATACATAATACTTAATAAGACTTAATAGACTATTTACTTTTAAACTTAAACATTTTTATATTTTAATCTGGATTACAACATGCCCTATAATGACTGAAAATGTTCTGATTATTTGTTATTGTTCAGTAACACTTAGTAACATAAGGCTTCATTAGTTAACCTGTTAATTCATTATTACCAATCTGACAATGAAAAATACTTATAAAGCAATTATTAATGTTAATTTCTTAGATAAAGTTTAATAACATTACTAAAATCAAAAGTTACTATTAATGGACCTGAGCTAAAACTGACAATGATCAGTTGTATTTTTTAACTAACATTAACATAAAATACCTTCTGTAACAAATATAGCTATTGCTCATTCTTAATCTTAGTTAATGCATTAACTAACCTTAAATAATGAGACCTTATTGTAAAGTGTAACCTCTTTATAATTCTTTTGCACATTAAACTGAAAAATTTTACTTTAGAATTTTTTTGTTTATTGTGTTATTGTATTTAAATGTCCAGAGTTCTTTTTTGTTATAAGAAAAAGAATTCTTAAACCTGTTATACTATGACAACACTTTCTTTGCAACTTATTTCAATATTGTGATAATACTGTATACCGTGATAAAAGTTTCAGCAATTATCACAACATAAAAATTTGATACCGTCACATGCCTACTCTCAAGATCCATAAAGGTACTAAAAACATATTTGAAACAGTTCATGTGAGTTCAGTGGTTCTATCTTAATATAATAAAAAAACAACAATACTTTTTGTGTGCCAAAAAGTACAAAATAAAGACTTTTCAACAATATCTATATGGTCCGATTTCAAAACACTGTTTCAGAGCTTTACGAATCGAATCAGTGAATCGGAGCTCCAAAGTCACATGATTTCAGCAGTTTAGTCGTTTGATAGGAGATCCGAATCACTGATTCGACACAAAAGATTCATAAAGCTCAAAAGCTTCATGAAGCAATGTTTTGAAATCGGCCCATATAGATATTGTTGAAAAGTCTTTTTGTTTTTTGGCACACAAAAAGTATTCTTGTCGCTTTAGAATATTAAGATAGAACCACTGAACTCACATGAACTGTTTCAAATATGTTTTTAGTGCCTTTATGGATCTTGAGAGTTTGAATGGCTTTGCTCTCAATAGAGGCCTCACGCATTACATCAACAATATCTTAATTTGTGTTCGGAAGATTATCGAAGGTCTTACGGGTGTGGAACGACATGAGCGTGAGTAATAAATGACATTATTTTCAGTTTTGGGTGAACTAACCCTTTAACCAATCATTTTTTAGTGTATGATCACAATAAAGGATACTACTAAATCATATTGGTCACTTAAAGAAAAAAACATGACTTACAAAGAAGAAAAAGTCTGATTTTATTTTTTCTCAAATACATATTTCATACAAACAAGTCACTTCCTACATGAATCGTTTGTAAAAGCAACCATAAATTTAAATTTTTCATATAAGAGCAATCAACATTATTGAGTAAAATTATCCACAGTATTTCCAAAATTCTTATGCAACAGACATGAAAAATACATTCTCATTTCATTAAATATGATCTGAAATATCAGTAATTGCACAGCAATCATTAAATGATGAAGAAACAATGACTGCAGTAGATCAAAATTCAGTGTTTTCATTTGACTCATGAAACTGCTGTACTTGTGGACGGGACAAACAATCATTTGACCTACTGATCGTACAGATTACGGCTTCTAATTTCTCTACATGAAGTACAGTCATTCAAAATGTTGGCCCTACGATAACATTTCTCATGTAAACAACAAATACTTGATTTTCTTTGAAGGGTCACTGTCACTCGACTACAAATCAGATGACATTATATTGTGTAACAGTTCACCCACAAATGTGAATTATATCATCACATAAGAGATGTTTAACAAGTATGAAGCGTTTTGAAGCGTAACTTCTCTTTCCACACCAACATGCATGTTTAACTATTGTTGTATGAACAAAAGTATCTGTAAATAAAAAAACAGGTTGAAGAAATGTAATCTGTTCCTCTTAGGCAGGCTGGTGTTGTTAGGAGATTTAGCAATTTATTCAGATGACAAACTGTGATCTTTGTATATAGTGGCAAAAGTCCCATAACCAGCATTTAAGCAGGTTAAACAAGGTTGCATCTCTGCTGTGTAGGAAAAAGACAAAGCAGTTTGGATTTGATTTCAGCTCTCTGCCCCTGTGAGGTCTAGGGGAAACAGACGACCCATTGCCCTCTGGTCCCATAGGAAACCACCCACCTGAGTGACTAGAGCCACTGACAATTCAGTATTATTTCTAAACCTCGTCAACCTGGCAATATTTCTACCTGAGATAAAAACAAAAACGAAGCAGAATCACATGATCAAGAGTGCTGACGCTACTAATACCACAGCCAGGCAGATTTAGTGCAACAGTAGGGTTAGGCCTATATTTTGAATACAAAAATTCAATAAACAAGAGGTTAATATTGATCATTTTCACAGTTATCAACATTGCAAATCTAGAAAAGTTTTTCATATTTTCATTTTTAAAAAAAATAATATACATTTACAGCGCTATCCACCTTATATAACGTGGAAGTAAGGTGTTTTCTGTGAATGTGTGAGACTTCCAATTTATTAGCTGCAATCCAAAAAAAAAAGTGAATTATTAATAAGATATATCCTAAATTAAATCGGTAGAACAGACCACAAATGTGCAGTATATGTTGTCCTTTTTCATACTATTACATCAGAATGCAAAGGGGAAAAAAATAATCATGAGGAAAAGAATGCAGTGACTAAAAAGAGCTCTTCCCATAGATATTCTTGTTATAACGTCACGTTAAAATACCAAGCGTTACGTTATTCTCATGATGTCTGAAAATAAAACATGAAAGAAAAATTGACAGCTCGTTCAGTCAAATTTAGGCTACGGATAATTTTCCGCTTTATTTGTAAGGCAACCTTATGATCTGAAATTATTCATTTTAGTCTTTTTGAATGGAATTTTCCTAAACCGGAAGTACCACCCATAATTCAAAACGCGGCTCATCGGCAATAAGGTGGATAGGGAAATAGGAAGCCAATATTTTAAAGTGCAATAAACTGTAAAATTGTTTGCGCTTCAAGCCATAAGTAAAATAAGTATAAGTAATACCAGTTAAGTAATACCAGTTTGCAATATCAAGCAGCCGTTTTGCTGTTTTGTACAGCTAAAAAATAACTGACACTGGAAGCCAGGCAGACACATTAAATTTACAAAGGGCTACTATGTCCCAACTATGACGACTTCCACTTCTGAGAACCCCAAAAAGGCAAAAAAGGTCTATTATTATTATGTGACTAAAATTTGGCCACTTAGTTTGTATATTTTTTTGTTCTATTAATTCACAGAAGGATGTTAAAGGGATAGTTCACCCAAAAATGAAAATTCTGTCATCATTCACTCGCCCTCAAGTAGTTCCAAACCTGTATACATTTCTTTGTTCTGCTGAACACAAAGGGAGATATTTTGAAGGAAGTTTGTAACCAGGCCGCTTTGGGGCACCATTGACTTCCATAGTAGGAAAAAAAAAATGCTATGGAAGTCAATGGTGCCCCAGAACTGTTCAGTTTCCCACATTCTTCAAAATATATTCCTCTGTGTTCAACAGAACAAAGAAATGTATACAGTTTTGGAACAACCTGAGGGTGAGTAAATGATGACAGAATTTTCATTTTTGGGTGAATTATCCCTTTAACAGCAGTTAAAATGGCACATATATAGGCTACTCAGAATACTAAGGCACAGATTAAACATTATAGATGAGGCCAGTATTAAATGTAACACTTAAAAAAAAAAAAAGCAGTGCACTTTAGATGTTTTGTCTAATGCTTTATCATTTTAACTGGCAAAGTCAAAGTTAACTTTGTGAAAGAATTCCTGTAGCTCAAACAGAAGAGCAAGGTCATGGGTTCGATTCCTAAGGAATGATCATTGAATTCACACTCAAATTCACTTGATTTTGAACCTTAAGGTTTGAACAAACTTTTCAGTGCCTTGCTTTCTAAAACCTCCCATATTTGTCTTTGGCCACTATGTTTATTTTATATTATGTGTATTTGTCCATGTTTGTTATCACATCATTTATTTCCCTTTGCTGCCAACTATGCTGACAAGCAAATTCAGTTCCTGACAGGAGTTCCGGTTTCAAAGCACATTCAAAATGCTTAACATATCTCTATATCCAAGCAAACAGAGCATAACAGACCCTGTGAAAGCCTTGAAACTCAAGCCATCAGCAAGATCTAAGAGACTGTGATGGGCCATTATAGTTCAGTGGACATGAAAGTGGCATTACAGCTGCAATATCATTGTCGTTTAAAGTGTGAAAATCATTTTAATATAAACAATACTCATTAAGAGTTTTTTATCATCTTGCATAAACAAGACCATTTTACTTGGCAAAACTTTGTAAGATAATGCTTTTCCCCTCAATATATCTTGAAGTAAGTTTTTAAATATGTTTTATGCATAAATCTGTCAAACTATAAAATAAGAAATTTGTCAACGAGGTAAGAAAATAACAAAACATAAATTTTAAGATATTCTCTGTAAACAAGTCTTAACATATTATTTATTTTTTATATTATTATTGTTTTTATATTATTTTTCTTGTTTAAAGTCGGCATGAAATGGAAGTTCTAATAGTCTTTTCTTCCCTATGTGACGTATATCTGACTGAAACGGCTTCTCGAATAAGAAAAAATGTGGGGCAGGACTTGATTTTGTCCATGGGGAATTGACTGGATGGGTGTGGTTTGCTATTGGTCAATCTCATGTGAGTGACAGGTTGCCCCGCCCTCACACCAGTAAACACATCATCAGAGAAGAGATGGTGCTGCTAGAGGGAGGGGAAGTTATTTTGTGTAAGAGTAAGAGCAGATGAAAAAAAATGATGTGAATGGATAAATACAGCAATATTGCATAAAAAATAAGAATTGTCCATTTTGACTTTATGCTAAATTTAAAGGATGATATTTTTACTGTAAAAAAAAAGCGAATGGTGATGACTTTTCTTGAGAATTAATGCAACTAAAGCACTAAAACAATTTATGCGGCAGTCCCAATATGTCTGTAACGCTCTCTGTAGATCTCCATTATGGATACAGAAACCATCGGGTTAACTTATATATGCCCATTTGAATCAGACAAACGTTTCTCTTTGGCATATGGGTTCTCCAGCAAAAAGTGATATTTATTATAGTTATCCAGGATGTATTTGGGAGCGTACATATGCTCCTTGGGGTCTGTGGGTGGGTAGTTTGGCACAGACCCATCAAACCAACCCCCTGTCCGTATTAACTCTTTAATATAACTTATATCCCGTTTTTCCCCATAATCGCCCCAACGTGGGAAGTCTCCATTCTGGGCTGATATGAGCTTGTAATAAATCCCTTCTGGTTTGAAACACCAAGAGCAGTGCCATCCAGCATAGTGTATGGGGCTTCCAATGGTCCACGGTATTAGAATACGTCCCGTGGAGTTCTCGTATTCCCGGAATCCCGACAAGGAATAATAGGTACGGCGCCGAAGAAGAATCCCATCTCCCTTATAAACCTTAAAGAGCATATCTGCCGTGCAAGCAGATAAGATGTCCAACGTTCCAAACTGCCTCCAATAAAATCCATATAGTGATTTGCGCATGTGTATCCCGACCGGTTCCGTCCAGCCGTCATAGAGTTTGAGGAAAAGGATTCCATCTCGAGCAGGAATTTCATCCGCATCATTGATGATAAAAACATCTTCCGCTTTGAGGCCCTGAACCCTCGACATTCCATTTTTAGTCAAATATGTGCGCAGGTAATCATCCGCGATCCAGCCGTCCGCATGGCCGCCATCTGGAAAGTGGTCCAGGAAGATGTACAAAATCTTGTGCTTAATGTAGTCAAACGTTCCGTTTAGGATCATATTCCGGAAAAAAAGGGGTCTCGATTCACCGTACGCGGTAAAGTTGGATTCGCAAACCAAAAACACGTCCACGACATCTGCAAGTTCATGAAATCGAGCGTGTAGTAGGTCAAACTCGTGGTTGATGTTGATGGCATTGATGACTCGACGTGGAACTTTTCTGGGTGTTACTTTTGACTTGGACGGGAGATTGGAATGAAACACAACTGTAGGTATGCCACAGTGAGGGCCGTGCCAACCCTGCCGACAAGGACACTGAACCGCCTTCTTGCCTGCATTGACTGTGTCGTCTTTGGGGCTGTTTTTTTTCTTGTAATGTTGCAGTAACCTGCTGTGAGATGTAGAGGCGGCCATATCCGTTCCCTCATGGAAGCACAAGGCTCCAGATTTGGTGTGGATGAAAAAGGGTGTGGAATCATCATGGAGTACAAAGGTACGTTTATGAAGTTTTCCATCTGGAGGATCTGGCAGAATCACATTTGAGTAAGTTCGAGCCTGTTTGGAGGAAAAGAAGATTATTATAAATACAGTTTAATACATTTATGGTCAAGCAACATTCTTAAAAGCTATTACATTCATGTGGGGTTTCACAGACACGGCTTAAATTAAACCAGGATTAGGCCTTTAATTAGGACAATTAAGCAGTTTATAAACACGCCTTAGAAACAAATATTTCTGGTGTGCATCTTAAGACAAAATAATGGCACTGACATTTTAAGATATGTCAGTGCAAGTTGCTTTCAGTTAAATCAGCTCTAACATGCATGCTTAAGCCTTGTTTTTTAAATAAATGCCTGAACCCGCCTTAAAACACAATAGTTTGTCAGGTCAGGTAGAAACCTCAGATTAAAATTTCTTTCACCCTCATTGCCTCTACCTTCAGGTAGCTGTGTTTGTACAAATCTTGTTGGGAAGGAAAGTCAGAAGCCGTAAAACTCCAGAAGATCCCATTGAACATCTTTAGAGTCTTTAGATGGGTGGAGGAAGACGAGAGCTCCTGCAGCAGGGAAATATTGTGCAGGGCTTTGTAGTAATGAAGGAAGGAAATGACACAAATCCCCAGTAAGCACAACAGGAAGACCTTATGCCTCCGTATTCTTATCCTATAACACAGAAAAAAAATGTGGAAGTTTGACAAAAACAAACTCAGTATCTAACATACAATTTCAAACATGTAGTTCGTCTTCATGCAAAAAGTCCAAGCATAAGCGTGTCACTCAAAATTATCTGGCAGTTCAAAGTAACCAGTAATTATGTGTGTGTGTGTGTGTGGCATTAAATTCCAGTTCTTTAACTTTATCTTCATTCGTCTCTTCCTTGATTCTTTTAATTTGACAAGAAACCCAATGGTCTATGTGATAGTCCTGGTCTATGTGATATTTTCTACTATAAAAACCTTGTTTATGCTTTTATTACACTGACAGTTCTCATATCTCTCCAAAGATCTGAGGTCAAGGTCTGGCATTTTAATGCTCACAGTAATCACAGGGTAAGCAATGGGTTGATCTAAAGTGTTCTTGATGCAACATTTGCATATATGAAAAGTTAATGGTGTCTATAAACATGATTTTTACTTATCGTACAAGAACGTTGTGGAAAATAAGCAGATTTGGAGGAAATTGTTAAGATTTCAAATGTTCCCACCCCAAACAAAAAACTAAAGACGAATGTACTTGGGTGGAGACAAGAAGAAAACCACACACTGAACACTTAACATGAAATTAACATGAACGAAGATCCTCTGACACAAGACTTTTTTGGCTGAGAGAGACTGAGTGAATAATTCACCTGACTTATGGGCTCAGTTTTTCTCTTATCACCAGTTTTTTTTTTTTTTCAGCTCCCTGTGTTAATATTTAACAGGACAAACAGTAACTATGATCAAACATCAGTTCAAACATGGTTTTATATGGTACAGAGGTCAATGTGTGATAATGTGTAAAATGTGTAAAAACATTCAAAACAGACACCAATCTTCCCATGAGTGGACGTCCCAGCAAATTCACCCCAAGATCAGACCGTGTAATGCTCAGAGAAATTGCAGACCGAACAACCCAAGAACTACACCTCAGACTCTACAGGCCTCTGTTAACATGTTAAATGAAAGTTCATTGCAGTACAATTAGAAAAAGACGTTTACATTTATTCATTTGGCAGACGCTTTTATCCAAAGCGACTTACAAGTAAAGAATACAACAAGCGAGTCATAGGTAATGAAAGGATCGTTTTTTGTTTTGTTTTTTAAGATGAGGTTAAGTGCTCACGAAAGAGATGAGACAGGACAAGTATTTTCCAAATGTTAAGACCTGCCAAGGACCAGATGATTTTTTATAATGCCCTGAAACAGAAAACCATTCAAAAAGGTGTCCTAACTTTTTCACATGACTCTACATATATTATTATTACTCTATTATTACTTGTTTCCTTTCCTCATGTCTCAGCCACACTCCCTTATTTAAGTTATTTAATAAATTAATAATAAATAATAATAAAGCAAGATGTCCTGTTGAAATATGTGAGATGTATGGTTTATTTAAACTAGTAATGAATTAATTAAAATTATTGTGACAGATGTGAAGGTGAAGGAGAATTTATACGTGCGTCACGCTTCCTCACTCCTCCTCGTGGTGCAATTAGAGAATTGAGATTTCCTTCAAGATGGCTAACTTTGATCGGTTTTGGGTCAGAGGATGGAGGACGGAGGAGCGAGGAAATGGAAAGCATCAATTTGACTAATGAGAAGCACCTAAAATTCGTCCTTTGTTTCCTGGGCAATGAAGAACGCAACGTGACGACAGGATTTTTTTTTGAGAAATTGCTGGATTACACTTTTAAATGTAAGTATTAGGTTTTAACTTACTCAAATATCGAATAGTACAAATGTAAAAAGCAAAGAAACAAAATCTTTAAAGTGGTTTAAATGTTGACATGTCTTACTGTGGCAAGCAGGGCGGGGGAAAGAGCCGTGGGAACGGAGCGAAGCCAGTGGAGAAAGTGCTATTGAGCATTACCTAAGCGCAATACCGGTTTCGAGTCCCACAAAGGAGCTCCAGAAAGATAAAAGGAGGAGTGACGACAATGGAAGACAAAAGATTATGTTGTATTATTGTGGTTATATGCAGCAGTTGTCTGTGAATGGCTGCTGCTTTACATTTGTTTTGTTGTTTGTTTATTTTGTCATTAAATTTATATTGATCAGTTACATCGAACAATCCTCTGTAGGCTAGACCATCCCATTTAACAATGCTCAATCTGAATTTTGCGGCCTTCAAAGGATGCAGCCTCTGAATTGGGACACAGCTTATATGCGGGAAACTTCTGGAAGAGGTGGGATGTCTGTAATAACAGACCGTTTAACTGGGTACTTTGAGTCATCTTGAGGTAATAAAATGTCAAGTTAATATTTTGTGTTCAATTATTTACTTATGCAGCAAGTAGCCTCATGATAAGCAGGATAATTTCACAGTAGGGTCTTGTATCACACTAAAGAGGTTTCTTCTGTATAACAATCTGCTGACTGTATCCCTTGACCTTGCCACATCCCCTAGTTTGGGAACCACTGTGTTAAACCATGTCATTTCTATTTGTCAAGAACACAACTTAAGAAAAGAGGACAGCTTACCTCACACTATCAAGTATTAAAACCAGTCTGGTCTTGTTTTTTGTATCTTGAAACCATAAGACAGTACTCAAAGGTTTACATATTTCATGAGAGCATCAATGTACTGTATATCTAAAAAAAAGTCAAAGAGTTACATTTGCAGGAAGACCCGCAAATACGGGCATAGTTTGTGCTTGACTGAGGTTGTTATGGTTTCAGACTCTGATGTTAAAACTGAAGGCCTTATCTTTTTTGGCCATTACTCATGTAAAAAAGATGTGGCTACACAATGGTGCTGTGACTCAGAACATATTTGAGCTTAACAAATATTCCAAAGCTATTATTACAAAGCCTTTTTTAGCAGATGAAGTAATGGGGCAGATTACATGCTTGTTCTTGCTTGTTCCACCGAACACAGAAAGGAGATATTTGTAGAATATTCATGCAGCTCTTTTTCATACAATGACAGTAACTGCAGCTTATGGTTGTCCCAACTGAACCTACAGACTTCATGACCAACACTTATTCTTATCAGACCAGTGCTGACAATTCAAGGATCTTTTAAAGAAATGATTAATGTACTGCACTGCATGCCATCATTTGTTTAAGAAATTTACAGAGATACATTATATATTTATTTTTTAGTGCACATTAAATCTTTTTGAAGACTACTATTTTAGAGAAACCCTTTTTTTTTTTTTTTTTTTTTTTTTTTAAGTTTTAATACTTTAAAAAAGTTTTGTTAAAAGTTCAGTCATGAAACTCTAGATGGCACAGGCTGATGGGTCCTTAACGCAAGCTGATTAACAGCATTAACTACTTGTCACAAGCTTATTGGTCCATGTCACTTCTGCAGCCATTGAGATTGTTGCTCACACATTTAAATGGCTGGTTACGTTCACTATAGCAGTTTGCAGCGTGCTTCACAGTTCCTCTAAAACCCTCCACCTTCCCCAGCTCCACCTGTATAGAGCTGCTATGGGTTATTGATATATGACTATTTGTGCATCAGCACTATATCTTACGCGCAGCAGCGTATTGGCAGTAGCAAGTTCCTGTACTTGCTCTGCAGCAGCAATAACCTACAACAACAGCTATAATCTACAGCAGCAGCAATTCAGCAGCAGCATAGCAGATCTATTCCGCCAAGACCAAATACATTAACATTGTCATATCCATTACCATGCTAAAAATGATTGAAAATATTTTATATTATATATATATATATATATATATATATATATATATATATATATATATATATATATATATATATATATATATATATATATATATATATATATACAGTGCACAACATAAATGAGTACACCCCCTCTGAAACTTCTGAAAGTCGGCAGTTACTCAGTTACTTGGAAGGCAAGGCAAGGCAAGGCAAGGCAAGTTTATTTATATAGCACATTTCATACACAATGGCAATTCAAAGTGCTTTATATGAAAAGAAAACAAATACATAAGAATAAAAATAGAATGAACAGGAAACAAATGTTAGGGTTCTTTAGAAATATAATGTTCCAGCAAGTCTGCTTAATCAATTACCAAAGAAGCATCTCAAAATTATTCAGGAAAATAAGTTTCTTATCAAGGTGATAAAATGTTGTGTAGCAAAAATGAGTACACCCTCCTAAAAGTTACTAAATAAAACAAAATAAAAATTTTCTGGTGTAAGTTTAAGGCAATGTTTGATCAACAGGTAAATATGCTGAACCAAAAAATTTAAAGAAGTAATTTTTTGACAATTAAAAGTGTTATATAGCCCACTGAATCATTCTCAGACTTAACGCTGACAACAATGGAAGCACTTGGGAGAGAACTGTCAGGAGACTTATTTCTTAGCACAAAAGAGGGCAGTGGTAAATCATTGTTTTAAGTGTGAAAATACAGCAAAAGTAACACAGAAATTCAAAAACAATGGACTTGTGACAAGGCCCCTGAAATAATCAGGCCTTCATTTTAAGCTTTCATTTAGTGATGAGGGATTTTTTTGCTAAACAAAGAGCAGGATAAATACCGAACAAGTGTCTCAGAGCCAGCAAAAGCTATGAAAAGAGTGACTGTTTATCTCACAGAGTAAGATGCAGCCTGCAGAAATGAAATGCATGGTGGTTGTTCTCACTGGAACTACCTACTGTAGCCAAAGCACAATAAAGCCATTTAGCCATTTCCAAAGCCCATATTTACAAAATATAGATTCTGGGAATCAATACTCTGGTCTCATGAGACCAAATCAATCATTTTGGATCTAACAGCATCCAAAATGTTATGGTGTTGCTAGAGGAGGAGTACAGTGAGAAGTGCCTGGTTCCCACAGTAAAGTTCAGTGGTAGTAAAGCTCGTATATAGGGATGTATGAGTGCTGAAGGTGTGAAGGAGTTGTGCTTTATCAATGCTGTCATGAATTAGCACACCACTGTGTAATTTAATACACAAACTTGAAACAGAAGATGTTACCTTTTCCTCATTCCCAGCATTGTTGGGCATTTTTTCAACATGACAATGAGGATATGCATTCTCCCAAAGTGTATTGCACTCAATCTTAACACTCTTGAGCACCTGTGGGGGATTCTGTAGAGACGAGTTGAGCAACACTCCCCATTAAAGATCAGGGCATTTAAGGAGCTCATCATCCAGGAGTTAAACAGCACAGATGTGACAATTTGTCATGAACTTGTACACTACGTGCCAAGAAGGGTCAGAGCAGTATATTCGAAATTATGGAGGGCATACTAAGTACTAGAATATTATACATTTGTTCAATTAAATCTAGGATGTACTCATTTCTGCAATTCTTAATTTAAACAAAATTGTAAATAAATAAACAAAAATACAATTAATTTTATAATAAAATTTAAAATAAATAAAATGTATGTATAAATTTATAGTGAGTATGAACATACCAGTCAAGCTCAAAAAAAAAAAAAAAAAAAAATAAGAACCATGGCGTTGCCATCAAAGATATAAATCTTGGTGCTTCGTCTTGCAATTTTGTAATTTGAATGGTGATGCAAATAAGATTTTCCTTCCATGTTACATGTAAAAAACAACAACATACAGTTTTGCAATTAAATTAAAGGGAATGACAGAATGACTGAAATTTCATTTTTGAGTGACATTTAAAAAGGGCATCCTGCATCTTTAGTACTTGTTTATAGAACAAAATAAATTATAAGGTTTACTATCACCCTCTGTTCTCACTTCCTGTCTCACAATGTGTAAGTAAGTGTGTATGTGTGTGTTTCTTCAGAGGGCACCCGTGCCAGGGGCACAATGACTCCTTTTTTTCTGGCTCCCCCCTTTTCTAATTCTCAAATGTCAACTTTTTTCTCAGCCTGTACAAAAGCTCTCTTCTCTTGGTTTGGGAACACACACACACACACACACGGAGAGAACACCCGCAACCTCCTTTGCCGTACTGTAGAGCTCAACAGAGAAAGAGGATGACAGTTTCTCTGTCACACCCCCCCCCCCCCCCACACACACACAGATAATTCACTTCATTGAAAACACTGATGGTGGTTTTTAGGGGCAGCATCATCACCACTTTGTTTACACTTACGGCACTTTTTGTTAGTCGATAGTCCCGATACAAACAAAATATGCAATTGGATATCCAATACTTGCAGCCTTAAAGCATTAGTTCACTTCAGAAGGCCTTTATTAACCCCCTCGGAGCAGTGTGGTGTACGTTTATGATGGATGGATGCACTTTCTTGAGTTTCAAACAGGGGGTTTCCATGCACTGCCATTATAAAGCAGGGTGATTATTAATATAACTCCGACTGTATTTGTTTGAAAGAAGAACGTCATATACACCTAGGATGGCTTGAGGGTGAGTAAATCATAGCGTAATTTTCATTTTAAAGTGAACTTATTCTTTAATGCTATGGTTTTCTGTGATAGGATGTTAGGAAGTATATATGTAAGGGATAATCCACAGCTAGCAGTGCATTAAACCATTTTAAAGGGTTAGTTCACCCAAAAATGAAATTTCTGTCATTATTTTTTTTTTTTCAACTGCTTACACACAAAATCCTTACTTGTCACACAATTTCTGAAACCTTGACACTCAAACACCAGAACCACACAAAAAATCGATTTCATAAAACACGTTTTTCAAAACACAACACTCACTTCCCTATGTAACTCACAAATCTAACAGGAAGTATCTCGATTTCCTTTTTCAAACACAACCATTGTTTCTGTCCAACTAAACACGGTTGATGTATTTCTTTTCTTTTGTACTTTGTAATACTGTATTCAAAACCACAAATGCTTACAGTAAAAAATAGATAGTTTGATTTCAATCTTGCTGACATATTTACCATGAATTTTTCAACATCTCTCTGCCAATTTTTTTTAATCTTGTACAGAAATGTACACAGCAGCTCATGAAAGAAGAGCTTTAGGTTTTGAATAACTGTGTGTATATGATATATCCAAAAATAGAACATTATGGCAAAGGTGTTTGCAACGTAAGACAAATGTTTGCTTTTGAGATGTGTTTGTGATATTTTGAATGCAGTGCTTCATTTTGCAAAAGATGTGAGGCATTTTGCATTTTGAGTGTGAAATTCTTTGATCTGTGTGTGAAGTTTTGAAAAAAAGAGGCAAAGTTTTGAAAATGTGTGTAAGCAGTTGGAAAAAACTGTAATTACTCACCTTCATGTCGTTCCAAACCCGTAAAACCTTCATCTTTGGAACAAAAATGAAGATATTTTTGATGAAATCCAAGAGAATCCCCCATAGAAAGCAACATAATTACCACATTAACCACATTCAAGGTCCAGAAAAGTAGTAAAGACATCGTTAAAATAGTCAATGTGTCTACAGTGGTTCAAACAGACGAGAATACTTTTTGTGCGCAAAAACAAAACAAAAATAGCAACTTTATTCAACAATTTAGTCTCTCCCCAGTCAGTCTCTTACGCTCTTATGGGTTCAGACTACACAATATTTTTGTTGGTCACGATAGTCACTGTGTCAGATTATACGATTTTGACTCCTAAAAATCTTGTCGTGTCGTGGACAAGAAACATGTCAGACTACACGTTGCTACTCGACCATTCATCGCTTGCCGTCTTTAACCACGTGCGTGCTGTCATCGAGAAGGCGAGACTATCGACTGACAGAAAGTGCCGTGAGCGTAAACAAACAATGGCTAGCAACGTTTCACATAAACGCCATTTGCTCTGTTTTGTCATCAGAAAAGCCCAAAAGTGGACACATATCTGGATAGCACTGATGTTTGGATTTCCTCCAAAGAGAACTGAGGTAATATGTTTTATTTGCCTTTTTTCACTCTGTCGTGGTAGTCCCTCGAGGAAACATCATAAATGCAGGAGTATTGTTGCCATAGCACAAACATTTCCTCCATTGTAAAATTCCACCTATCAGGAACTACTGTCTCGCTTTCGTATCAGCGTAATTTGAAAGCATGTATCAAGGTGCTTCTGTGCTTCTTTTGGCCAGTGTCACACATGTGACGGAACTCGTTGTGGACGACCGATAAAAAAATGAAACATGCTAGTCTTTCTGTCGTGACGTTGTGAAGCATCACAGACGCGGCATCGGTTGTTGTCCATTATGACACACTACATGAGCTGAAACGATCGAATCTTGCGTCCCGGCACCCCATTGTCGTTTACGAATCACCACAACACCCTACGTCACCCTTATGTGGCAAAATCGGGCTAAAATCTTGTAGTCTGAACCAGTCATTACGGATGTGGAACGACATGAGGATGAGTAATTAGTGACAGAAATTGCATTTTGGGGTGAACCAACACTTTAAGGAGGCCACCACATTGTGCATTCAAATCATTTAATGCACAGCTAGCCATAGGTTATACTGTTTATATCATGGTAATTTGTCAGCACAAGTTAAAGCTGTAATTGATATTTGACTGGAAGGGTAATATTGATGGTTATTTTTGCCAGTTACGGCTTGTTACCATTCTGCCCGCTTTGAATCAGACACAGAGATAAAGTAGTAAAGGAGGATCCCCCTTGGGTGCTTTGCATGGTGGGTAAACGTGCTACTGACAATAATAGTGATGCTCACTTTAGTAAACGGCACTACATTCTTTATTGCTCTAAATAAACATGCACACAGAGGGCACCTGCTGTTTAATAAGTCTGTACAAAACATCCCTCTTGGCTGATTATTGCCACTCAAACATGGTTTTCAAAGTACTTCATTTTAAAATTTAAGTCTTTTTGCAATGTCATGACACAAGGGAAATCCACAAACACACCCCTTCCTGAACATGCACAGCCAATGATACAGATAACAGAAACGTGAAAGATAACTACTGACAAACACGACTCTAATAAGCTCAGTCAATCAGGTGATCATATCTAAGCCTCTGATCTCTTAAGTGTATGAATTATATTCACTTTACTGGCATGCCAACAAAAGGAGATGCAAACAAAGGAGTTTCAACATTGAGGAGAATATTACACAAAACAAATAGCCCAAAAAACTGCACTCATATTCAGAGCTATTTGCTTCAAGGAGGAGTTTCCTGACCACAAGAACTCAAAATAACAGAATGTTCTAGAAACCGCATTATTCTGCTTTCGTTGTTTTGCATTTGAGTTCTAATACTTTCATTTAAGTGGAGCTGACCAATTGTTTAAGCAGTACTTTTCAAGTTCAAGTTTTAGATTGTGATGTGAACACCCGGATGTTCTCTTGTACATGCTTCACTTGAAACTGAAAAAACAGAAACTGAAAAATAGCAAAGCAGTCAACTGAAATAGCCTGTTTCAATACGACTGAATTGCACACAGATTTTCTTATTAGTTTTCAAGGTACCATGTGTGAACACAACAGGGCTGCATCTAGTGAAGGTATCCATGTTGGCTATACTGTACATTATAAGCAAAAAAGGGTTAAATACATACCAAACATTCTAAACCTAAAAACAACTGATTGCTTATTATTTTAAAGAAAAAAATAAAATGATTAAATTAAAAATTATAATAAAAAAGTTAACTTGTATGAGGCATGAAGATTCACTTTTCTGAGCATAGTAATTATATGACATTACTGGGCTATTCCAACAACAGTGCCTTTACTGTTACTGCTCTCATAAATATGAGTACTTGTGTTAGAATTTTAAACTTATACTTAATTTCTAACAAAAAATATTTTAGCAAAACGTGTATTTTTCCTGTTCTACTGCGCTCTGTCTGTTTGACGCACCGGTGCCCACCAGCGCTCGTTCACTGAAATACGTGAAGTGTAACAAGACTGACAGCTGAAAACTCATCTCTTTCGTGAGCACTTATCCTCATCCTAAAATAAAAAAAAAAAACTTCACTTCCTTTAATCCCTCTCTATTGTAGCTTATGATACTCTGAGCACTGCCTAAAACTTGTATTGTGAGCACTTCTTGTCCCTATTTGCCTCATCATGACGACTCGCTTATTGTATTCCTCACTTGTAAGCGGCTTTGGATAAAAGCGTCTGCCAAATAAATAAATGTAAATGTAAATGTAAATGACTGTCTTTGTTGTCAGAATATGTAAAACTGACTTTGTTTAAAAATAAGGATATAACCAGACAGTGCATGAAGTAGAAACTCTATACTCTATAGCCGCAGGAACTTTCCTCAGGACCTAGGGACTTTAGAGTGGTACTCTGTGTGTTTCGACCGCAGGGACCAGGGTATAAATGACGTTCAGGGTAAAAATTTCCCCCTCAGAAAGTCCCTGCTCACGAGGTAGTACTTTTTCAAAGTACAGGAACTTTCGGGGGTGGGACTTGTGCGCTGAACATGCTGATTGGTTGAGTTCACACAACATTTTGATTAGTTGACTCCGCAGCATTTTATTTCAACCACCATTTTTAAAAGTCTTTTGCGGTGCGTGCAGTAAGAGTTGTTTGCTATTTAAACCAACAAAGTTTAAAAAATATGACAGATGGACCGAAGGTGAGGTTCAGGCTTTACTAAGCTTATATGCAGAGGACAAAATCCAGTGGGAAC
Source organism: Hypophthalmichthys molitrix (assembly GCA_037950675.1). Lineage (NCBI taxonomy): Eukaryota > Metazoa > Chordata > Actinopteri > Cypriniformes > Xenocyprididae > Hypophthalmichthys > Hypophthalmichthys molitrix. Next base: position 17,981,934 of record CM075494.1, on the reverse strand, counting down.
TGGAAAGTCGAACACAGTCCTACGTCACTGGACTAATCTTCGCGGTACTTTAAATTCCTGGGAAAAAAGTTCCAGTGACAAATTGTTCCAGGTAATTTCGGTGGAAAAGCGGCTTATGGGGGTCTCACTTGGTTGAAATCCAACATGTGAGACGTGCCGATGTTGTGCCAAATTCTGACCCCTGCCAGATTATTACCACTCCAAGTCTTCATTATAGGCCTAGGTAGATTTAGAATTAGGTGTGGGGTGGTGTTAGGATTAGGCAATCAGCTACAGGTCCAACGTACCGTCCAATTTCGAGCACAAGATAAATAACCATAAAATGTAATTCATGCGCCGAGGAAACACGTGTCAAAAACATTAAACAGCCACTCATCTGTCAAAACTGTCGATTAACCGATAATCAAATTAGTTGTCTATATTTCGTTGTTTATTAAATTGTTATTGCAGCCTATAGAACACGAAAAGTCCTTTTGAGGAAAAATAATTTACTGGCTTTGCTAAACCTACAGAGTTTTGTTTGGGGCAAAGTAAACTAGATATTGCCAATCACAATTGTATATTCCCCTTTTGTTTGTCATGCAATAATTTGCCTGAATGGAAAGAAATTCTGATCAAAAAGTTTATGGTAACTTTAACTAACTTGCAGGAAACTTTTCAAACTGTTACTCCAGCATGAGAAGGGTCAACCTGAAAGAGAAAACACTGAAAATGCAAAGTATACTTGCATTTGGAACTGCTTTCTGAGTTACTTTGTGTAAAGGTGTTGACATGAAAGTATGCTGCAACAAAATATAAATTTGCACAGTTTCACTTTTACAACCTTGCAACACACCACCAACTGCCAAGTGATCTTTATAGTGCAAACTTTCTGTGTCTATCATATTGAGTTTGCATAAACAGATGTGGTTGCATATTATATGCTTCAGGCCTTTCATATACACAAGTTTGTGTTCTGTCCGCCTCAGTGTAGACCTCTCCAGTTGTTTTACTGTTTTTGTTAGTTTGTTCTGTTTTTGTTTTTCTTATATAATCTTTTTTTTTTCTTCCAGAGACTATTTGTCAGTGGATCACCAGTTTCCTGACAGACAGGCAACAGTTAGTGAGACTGAGCAGCTGGCACCTTGGGCACCATCATCTCTCAAGACCTGAAATGGGACAATCACATTGACTCCATTATAAAAAAAAAAAATAGGCCCAGCAGAGGTTGTTCCGAATATAAGACATATTTTTTTTTCTTCTTCTTGGAAATACATCTGAAAAAAATGGGGTCTAGACTTTTTACGTGTCAATAATACACCCGCAACAACATGGAGAGCCAAATACGTGTAAAACGAGTGTGCCCCCCAGGATTGATAAACAACTCTCATTACGCAGCCAAGAAATATGATGTGTCAGAGTGTAATGTTCGAATACGCCGACTGGCGAGCTTCTAAGGCCCCGTTTACACTAGTGCGTTTTTGTCTTAAAATGGCGTTTTATATACGCAGAGAGAACGTGGGCAACCACGCCATCGTTTGTCACATGATTGTAAAAGTGTTTTGCAAACGTTGCGATCACTGCATCTTCTCCGCCGACCCAAATATGTTCATCGGGGATCCCACCGGAGTCTTCATACAGGTGGTGCCGCAGTTTGGTGGGAGAGGCGTTTGGATCGTCGTCACAAAACGGCGCGTGGAGGTTGCTCCGCTAATCTCTCCTATCCTTATAAATCTACTGCCCTGATTGGAGGTCAGAAGAAATCAGGTTTGCGCATTTGAACACTCGCTCTACAAACAATAAAGCGGCTTCAATCTGTGACATTATTGTGGACAAGAATCTGGACTTTCTTTGTCTCTGTGAAACGTGGCATCAGCCAAATGACTATTTGAATCTTAATATGTGTGTCTTACCAGGCTATACTTTGGTAATTGATGTTGTTCACAGATTTTATGTCTCCGTCACCTTGCTTTTCTTTATTTGAATGTTTGGCAAATTGAATTCACCAATTCTTGTCTTAAATATTCACCGTCCTCCAAAACGTAACCCTGTGTTTTTCTCTGAATTTACTGAGCTTTTGACACTTGTCAGTGCAATTTGTTCAGTTATTGTTTTAACTGGTGATTTTAATATCCATATGGACAATCAAAATTGCAATAATACTGTTGGTTTTATGGAAACATTAGAGTGTTTTAATCTTACTCAATATGTCAATTTCCCAACACATAGGTATGGTCATATATTAGACTTGGTTTGTGCTACAGGTGTGACTATTGACCAGCTTGAGTGTACTGATGTATCATGTATAAGTGATCACAAACTTATTACTTTTAATGTGTTTCCACCTTCTCCACAGACCACCAAGGAGCATGTAATCTGCTTTAGAAAAATCAGAGATATTGACCTAGATACTTTTATACATACTATTGGTGAACTACCAGTTGTGACCTCCATTGACCAATATAATGCTGCCTTTTCATCTATTCTGGATGAGTTTGCCCCCGTGAAGAAACGTGTTGTTTCTTTTAAGAGGTCTTCACCATGGTATATGCCTCAGCTACGTGAGCTCAAGGCAGCGACAATATAGGAAATCTGGCCTAACAGTTCATAAACTTATGTATGAACAACATCAGATTGAGTACCATAATTCTCTAAAAATTGCAAAAAAAGAGAGAGAGAAATTAATAAATGTATAGGCATCGGTATCGGTACTCGGCATCGGCGAGTACCAGAAAAAAAAGTATCGGTACTCGTACTCGGTCCTTAAAAAAAAATGGTATTGGTGCATCCCTACCAGGAAGTATGACCATATTAGCCCGGTTCTGCATGGGCTCCTTATTAAACATCGTATAAATTTTAAAATCTTGCTAATTACTTACAAAGCACTAAATGGTTTAGCTCCCCAGTACCTGAGCGAGCTCTTAATGCATTATAGTCTTTCACGTCTGTTGTGATCTCAGAATTCTGGCCAGTTGATAAAACCTAGAATATCAAAATCAACCGCAGGCGGTAGATCCTTCTCCTATTTGGCACCTAAACTTTGGAACATTCTTCCTAGCATTGTTCAGGAAGCAGACACACTCTGTTAGTTTAAATCTAGACTAAAAACACATCTCTTTAACCTGGCATACACATAACACATTATCACTTTATATTTTTTACATCCGTTAAAGCAGTGGTTCTCAAACCTGTTCTGAAGTACCACCAGCCCTGCACGTTTTGTATGTCTCCCTCATCTATCACACCTGATTCAACTCATGAGCTCATTAGTAGAGACTGCAAGACCTGAAATGGGTGTGTCAGATATAGGGAGATATACAAAATGTGCAGGGCTGGTGGTACTCCAGGATAGGTTTGAGAACTACTGCGTTAAAGGATTGTTAGGCTGCATAAAGGTCAGCTGGAACCGGGAACACTTCCTATAACACCAGATGTACTCGTTACATCAGAAGAAGAATGGCATCTACGCTAATATTAGTCTCTTTGTTTATCCCGAGGTTTACCGTAGTCAGTCGGATCCGAGCCGTATCCAGATCAGATGGAGGACCTGCGCCTTGACACGACCACAACGCATCCCTGAAATGTCAGCAGAGATTGTGTCAACTAGATAATCCCCTGTAAAGGTCGACACGACAGCCAGTAGCACAGATCCCCAACAACCTGTTTCCATACCGGTGTGATGAATCCGATCTTTAACCAGATGGAACTGGATTAAATATTTTGACTGTTGCGATCCCAATCGGACTTATGACCTTTAACGCTGCCTGAATCATAATCATGCACTGTTCGTTGTTGGCCAGAGAAAAAACTGGCCCCCCGACTGAGCCTGGTTTCTCCCAAGGTTTTTTTCTCCATTTTGACACCTGATGGAGTTTGGGTTTCTTGCCGCTTTCACCTTTGGCTTGCTTAGTTGGGGACACTTGATATTCAGCAGTGTTTTGATCTGCCTGCATTGACACCATTGTATGTGAACTGAACTGAGCTGGGCTGATGTATAGATAAATTACCTAAATTAATAACTATTGATTTTTACAACGGAATGAATCAATACTGAATTTACTTAAGCTGGACAATGACACTATTTTCTTCTCGAGCTGCCAGTTTTCACTGTAAAGCTGCTTTGACACAATCTGCATTGTAAATAAATAAAGGTGACTTGACTTGACAGAAACCTAAAATAAACATTATGTGGTTAAAAACACTGCATATTTGTGACATACGACATGCGCTGAGTGCGTCCGTCTCTGGCTCAGTGCCTGGCACAGCGCGAAAAGCACATTTGAATTTAGCATTTGATCACGTGACACACTGAATGTTCTAATCACACTGGTGTGATCGTAGGCGTCAAAGGGTTAATGACTCATCTGTGCACTACAGAGCCCCGCGCATTACACGCAGGAAAAAAGTAAATCGTAATTACTAAGTTTTGTGTGCGACTTAGTAAAACGTGCGCACGATTTAATAAATCGAGGGAACGAATAAGTAATTTGTGAGCACGATTTATAAATTGAGGTAATGGCTTAGTAAAGCGTGCGCCATTTAGCCTACTATTTTTTTCCTGCATGTCATGTGCGGGGCTCTGTAGTGCACATCTTTTTTGCCCTCATAACCTTTGATCAAAAGAACTTCCCCTCCCTCTTGCAGCGACATCTCTTCTCAGATGACGTGTTTACTGGCGCGAGGGCGAGACAAACTGTCACATGACATCACAGCAATAGCAAATGACAATGATTCAACCATCCAATCAATTTCAGAATCAAGTCCCCTCCTAGATCTGCTTTTTGTACGAGAAGCCATTTCACTAGCACAAAAGAGGAAAAAGAGGCTATTGCAACCTCTGCTTTTTGCAGACTTTAAAACATGTTGTGCGCAGTAGCCTGTGTCCAATCAATGTTGCAAATATCTAACTTAGAACATAATACAAGGGTTTACAAATATACAGTTTGAAACCCGAATAGTGATCTGATACATCAGCCACATAACTTTTTTAATTCTTTCAGTTATGTGGAATATTATAGCAAATACTATATATAAATACCTATTTAACAATTTTTGTGCTCTTGCATGTGCAATCATTTAATTTTTATATCTGACATCTGTCTACCTAGGAATTTCTGTCGAGGCAGGGCGAATTAAGTGAAACATGAAAGCAAAAGTCCCTTTGATCAATAGGGCCTAATCTCACAAAGAAAGTTCACAAAGTGCAATTTTTCGATCAACATACATAATCAAACCAGCAAAAAACGGAGCGAATCTCCAGCACAGCTCGAGTTAGCGGTGAAGTGTCTTACCTGCTGACAGACATGTGTAATCTCCCCATGCTGCTCCTGCATGTGTCGGTCAATTCGTTATTTTTCCTCAAAACATGTAGCGTTTTGTCTGTGTTTGCGCTCTTTACTTTTGACTACACTCGCCAGGAAATACACGCTCTAGCTCGCGCGCGCCCTACTGAAGCGCGAGGACTGTGAACCAACTAACAGTGCGCATGATTTCCTTGGCAGGTAAATTATATTTACCCCCACCCACTCTCTCCTTATAAGTCTTATGATAATTAGTTCTCTCTCTCTCTATGACAAGTTTCAGTCTTATTTATTAGCATGAAAAATAATTGCTCTGGGGCGTATTTTGGTGTTGTGCCGAATTATGTGACCGACCGAGTTATGGTGGCGCTGATATTTCAAAAGCTCCCAGTCCATAAACGATATTTTCCCCACAGTTTGCACATGTGCCCCATCATACAGGATTTTTAAATTACACTATAAACACAGGTGAGGATGCTCACGATATTCTGTAGTTCAATCAGCGGCGTTCGTGTAATGGTCCGAGATGCTGAATTCTGGACTATTTGAAGTTTGTACAGAAGTTTCTGTGAAACACCACTGAGAAGAGACTTAAAATAGTCAATACGAGAAGTGACTAATGCATGCACAAGAACAGCAGTACTGTCAGCAGAAAGAAATGGTCGAAAACGTTTAATAGTTCGCAAATGATAATATGTTGACCGTTTAATGTTATTTACATGTGTCTCAAAAGATAAAGTCCTGTCAAGATGACACCCGGATACTTAACCTGAAGGGAAGGAGAGATAACAGAATCGTCGAAAGTAAAACACAATTTTTGATGCATAGCATAAACACACACTGGTTTCCATGTTTTACATTTTCAAAAATTTTAATTCTGTATGATTTATAAGCTTGTTTCCTCAAGGGGACCTAAAAATGGTCAGATGGCATTACTATACTTGTGGGGACATTTTGTCCCCATAACGTATTGAATACCAGTACACGCACAGCCATTAAATTAATCTGGGTTTTCACACAATCACAAATTAATAATGCCAATACCTTCACTGCAAACACGTTGCCATTTAGCCGGAGTGACTTTTGCGGTGTCACTCATGACCATGAGTCTGTATGAATCAGCCTTTAGTCAGTGTAAAATGTGTGTGGTCATCGAGAGCCATTCTCCTCAGTAACGAATCAAGATTTACATAAATGTGTTCTTTAGCTTGTCAATAGTGAAAAATATTTCAAATATTCAAGAAACCCCATATAAAAGGCGTCATTCAATGTAACTAATTTTAAGTAATGCAACTGAATTATGATACCATATTGTTTTGCACTTCTGCAACATTTACCCCATTATTCAAAGTTAGTTGTACTGCTTATTTTTTGGGGAAAACCGTTTTCCAGTTAATCAGTGCAAGGTCCAACAGGGGCAAATAGATAATTTTAAAGAACGTTTGTTTTTCCCATTTCATTGGGGTTATCAATGTTAAAAAGAAATAAGTTGTGGATCAATCTCAGGAAATCTCATTGGTGTTGCACTTTACATTTCATGTAAATATCAAATTATAAAGTGTAATTTACATACCCAATAATTATCAATTAATGAAAATCAAAATTGAGCCAAAAGAGTTCCACTTCCTACTAAGAGTTATGGCACTAGTCACCTTCAAGTGAATAAGCCTTTATTAATTGAAAAGACTTGAAGGAATTCTTTGAAATATTTGTCATTTTCTCTCCTGCAAGTCTAAAACTATAACCCCAGGCAATACAAGATTCATTAAAACACTAGATGCGATTTGACTAAGAAGGACAGACAGACACAAAGAGTCATTTAATATTTTATTTGAGGACCATGCAATAGCCATTAATGGCTCTTGACATTTTTACAAGTGTAGATCCTTAATTAACTCTACATAGTACAAAATAACTTTAAGTTACTAAAAAAAAGAAATACACCTAACAAAAAGGGGGAGGGCGGGGGGAAAAAAATATCCTGCACAGCATGTACATTTTACAACCTGCCTTGAAGAAATAAAGTTACTCGAACAGAACAATTAAAGATTAAGATTAGCAAAATCAAACTGCATTTACTGAGGGAATGCAGGAGGGGCCATGGGGAACTGCATGGACTGTGGCATCTGTTGGGGGTTGAAGGGGAATGGTGGAGGGTGGTTCATGCTGTTCTGAACGCCCCCTTGACTGGGACCAAACTGCTGGTTCTGATAGCCTTGGTTTCCATAGGCACCAGACTGATTGCCAAAGTTACCCTGTCCATTATTGCTGTAACCCCCATTAAAGCTACTACTACTGCTGCTGTTGTTGTAGCCGCTAGATCCGTTTTGAGTCTTGTTTCCAAACACCTTTTTTTGCCCATAAGAGTCACCATTACGGTTGTCCTGGCTGTAGCTGTTGAAGTCCCGCCTGCTGCTGGAGTGGCGATCCCGGCGATCGTCCCTATACCCCCCACCTCGCCCTCCCCTTGAACGACCTGGAAAAGAAATGAGGAGTTAAACTGGAATTCGCCAACAGATCAGAAACTAAATCTGAGCCGTACCCTTTTAGAGAGATAATGAAGTACAAAACTGTCTGCAGTTAAACCACAGTTCTTGTATCTCACCAATTGGATTTACCTCCTCTGTCTTCGGCCATTTGGATGAGCTTGGGGTTTATGGCTTGGTTGGCCTCGCGGAGGACAGAGACGAGGTCGTGAGCCTGTTTCATGTTGTTGGGCGTAAAGAAAGTGTACGCCGTGCCAGTTTTCTGACTGCGAGCCGTACGGCCAATGCGGTGAATGTAGTCCTCGGAATTGTTGGGGTAGTCATAGTTTATGACAAATTTGACGTCCTCCACATCTGTTAAGAGAAAATGGACGTGCCATGGCAGGAATAGAGGAGTGCAGGTGCACACCGCCACAGCAGCGAGAATAATAGACGTTAGCAAGGGAAACAAATGAACGATAGGTCATCGACTTACCATGCTGAGGAAAGGATGGTTAAAAATCAGGACTTTAAGGATCCAAATGACAATTAACAGTGTCCTCTATTAAAAGTGACAAGACAAACTGCTGCATCTTGCCAAGACTCAACTTGCTCAAAAACAAGACCGATTATAGGGCTTAAATTTAAGGCTGACGCAAGCTTTCCAACCAACCGGTGCTCACTTGAAAGAAAATATGATTCTCTTTGGCAGGACTCGACATGACTGAAGCCAGCAAAAGGAGGGCACGCATCGACCAGCCGGGTAATCGCATTCAGTGCGGAGGCATGTAGATTAAAGCAACTGCTCTCGATGGCAAAACACTAAAATTTAATACAAGACACTTCCTATTACGAAAACGCCCAGTCCTTAAACTTAAAAAGTTCAACAGTTCAAGCTGTTGCGCGAGAGCAGATGCAAGCAGGACGCAAGTGCGACCACCCAACGGCGCCGCACTCCTCCATGGTATGCCGCCCCTTGGATTACGCCCCAATCACGGAGCTCCGACCACCTCTGAATGCAATTTGATTGGCTGGCAGACAGGCAGAACTCCACAGAGGAGCTCCTTACCCCCTCCTGGTGAACCTGGACGCGTCATGCCAAGGTCCTGCCTCCAAGACTCCACCTTCAGGTGAGAGGGGCTCAGAAAGGCACAGCAGTTAAAAGGAAACGGCAGAACTTCATAGAAAACACAATATGAAATGTTAAAGGACATATTAAGAAGGAATAACAAACCTAGTCCTCTGGAGGCGACATCTGTGGCAATGAGGATGGGCGCTTTTCCATATTTGAATTCTGTTGAAGCAGGAAAACAAGTCAAATCAAGTGAATTAACCAGGAATGAGTTGATGATCCGAGACCTTTATGGCGAACACGTACCATTGAGCACCCAATCTCTTTCCTGCTGACTTTTGTCTCCATGGATACCCATTGCTGGCCACCTGCAATAGAAAAATCCAATGAAGTTACTCCATTTGACATCCTAACAAAGCAATCGTAGCATGGTGAAGCAAAGGAGGTCATCTTACCCATCCCTACGCATCCTCCTAGTAAGGTCATCACACCTCCTTTTGGTCTCCACAAAGATAATGGTCTTGTTCTCCTTCTCGCTCATGATTTCCTCCAGCAGACGTATCAGTCTGAAAAGGAACAAGTTCATTGTTATGCATTTGCCTCACAGAGCCATCAAAACCAAACCTTAGTTCACTAATGCTCCCAGCACTTACTTGTCCTCTTTCTCGCCATCATTGCAAACATCAACAATCTGTAGGATGTTGTGGTTGGCGCTGAGCTGCAGAGCACCAACATTGATCTGTACATACTCCTTCAGGAAGTCCTCAGCTAGCTGCCTCACCTCTTTGGGCCACGTAGCACTCCACATTAGAGTTTGTCGGTCCGGCTACAGGAGGAAACGATTAGAAAAATTAACATTTTTCAAGAGATAACAGCTATGAGTGCATTAAAATCCACCAAAATAATGCATACTCTGATTTGGTCCAAAATTTTCCGGATCTGAGGTTCAAAACCCATGTCAAGCATCCTGTCAGCTTCGTCCAGCACAAGATACGTGCATCTGCGCAGATTTGTTTTTCCGACTTCTAGGAAATCAATAAGCCTCCCGGGTGTGGCGATGCAGATCTCAACCCCTGAAAAAGCAGTAGAAAAAAAAAAAAAAAAAAGTTAGACATTTAACACTATTAAAAAGCATTCCAAAGAGATTCAAGTTCGGTTCCACTCGTACCCCTTTCCAGGTCCCGGATCTGTGGTCCTTTGGGAGCGCCTCCATAGATGCAGGTGGACTTGAGACGAGAAGCTTTGCCGTACTCTGCCGCCACCTGCTGGACTTGCTGTGCCAACTCACGGGTGGGAGCCAACACCAAGCACTAAAAAGAGAAACCCCTGATTAAAAATGCCAATTTTGAGACACCAATTTGGATTTACACTTGACATATTGTTTAACTTACAATGGGGCCATCTCCGTGCTCCAGGAATGGTTGGTGGTTTATGTGAACAATAGCAGGAAGCAAGTACTGTAGAAGAAAACACTCATTAAAACCTGTTAAAATGACTCATAACTAGACAATATGACAGGACGGTTCATAAGCATCATACCGAGAGGGTTTTTCCCGAGCCAGTCTGTGCAATGCCAACCAAATCTTTGCCACTAAGTGCAACTGGCCACCCCTGAGCTTGAATGGGGGTTGGTTCAGTCCAGTTCTGTTTAGTGATCACATCCATGACATAGTCTACATAAAACGTAACAAATGGTTAGTTTAATCTTGTAAAACTCAATGAATTTAATTAAAAAAAAAAAAACCATCCACAATTCTTCAAGCAAGCATCAACTTACTCGGAAAGCTTGCTTCATGGAACTTCATGATGGGTTTGGGACAGTCTCGACCCTTCACTGTGATCTCTTTAGTCCTCCTGTAGTGTTCAACATCTTGCTGCAATACAAAAGACACCACACATTTAAAATTTCCAAATAATGAGGGAAAAAAAACAAAAAAAAAAACCAACAAAAAAAAAACAACCCATTTACTTACAGGTGACCTCCGAGCAACCTCATGGTGCTCCTGATAGAAGTTCTTCTCAAACTTGGGGAGCTCATCCAGGTTCCAGTGCTTTTTCCGCAGACGGTCACCTGGATTCCCAAACTTCTTGCCCGGAGGTGGTCCATTTCTGCTGCCTCCAAAGCGTGGGGGGCCACTGCTGTAGCTATTAGTAAATAAAAAGGCATTATTTTAGAACATTTGGGCTTAAATTAACTGGTGGGCGCCAGTATATATAGTACCATGGAATTGGCACTGTCATGGTGCCAACACACCAATACTTTTATTAAAAGTTTACTTAAAAGTTTTAAGTGTGATGCACATTTCAGTGGGTTTTTTTGGGGGGGGGGGGGGGTGTAACATCAACATTAATAAACATGTAAATTATGAGTACTACACTCAAAGCAAAAATAAATATGGTAGTACCATAGTACAGTGATGTGTAAAATGGCATTTCCAATAAATACGCCATACAGTCATGCAAGCACATCATTGGTATACCATGGTAACATTGAAAAATAAAAGGTACATGTGCTTTTGTACGCATTACCTGACAAAGACAACAAATGCCCGGTATGCAAAACACAAAAAGGTCTTAATAATACATGACAGAAGCTCAGGTTTCTATTCATATCGTGAATTCTTTTCTGCGCCACGTTTTAACGCCGCTGCCATTTTATTTCCTACCGGCAGGAGACAAAAGAAGAAAAAACCGGCCGGCATTTTATAACATCACAGCCACATGGCCCGACGAGGCCTTTAAACGATATAAACCTACGAAAATCATGTTAAATGTAACACGAACACGCCACTTTTCGACGTTTATAACATATTTTACAAGTTAAAACAACAGGCACGCTTTTTCCACGCGATTATTATCGTGAAAATGGATACGGACCTACGCACCCTCTAATACACTGACACACATTCGGTCAGATTCAATCCCACAACTAAACAGATAATAAAAGGATTCAATATATCGTGAAAATAATCGATTAACAGTCACAAAAATCGAATCAATTACAAAAATCGCATCGGATTAATATTTTTAAATCATCACAAATCTTCCTTCGAAAAACAAAAAACTCTTACCCTCTGTCACGACCGCGGTCTCTGTCGGAATATCCAGGCATATTGTAATCTGAAATTATAAATTAAAAAATAAATACTCGGACGTTCTTTTTCTCCAGCAATGCGCAGTGACGGTGCTTGTGAACGCCGACCACAACCTGAACTCGACGAGCTTTATAGGAAGAGGAAGTGGCTTCCGGAAAATTGCTGACGTCTTTCTGACGTTCGCGCGTACTCGTCACTGAGCATGCGCGTTTGGAGATTAGACTTTAAGATTTCTGTGTTTTTAGGAAAGATCTGCTGTTAAATCCCTGCAAAAACTATTGTGAGGATACCATTATAAAATGGTGGTATCAGATAGTAATGCATGATTTGTATAATCATACTTCATGGTATTTACATTGAACACTTATGTTCTTGAACTTACCTTAGTACATGTCCAAAAACATAGCAGCATGATGGCACTTTATGTACCTTTTTTTTTTTTTAATTAGTGAACACTAGTCAATAACAATTCAAAACTTTGAATTTAATTGGCTCTAGAGTTAAGTGCTTTTAGAAAATCTATGAAACTCAGTGGAAGTCTCAAGTTATAATCATGGGAACCAAAAGACTTGAAAATGCTATTTCTCTTCCAGGTTTTAGGACTACAAACTAAAAGACTCTTAGGCTCTGTTTCAAGTACAGGGCTTAAATTAAGCCAGGATTAGGCCTTAGTTCAATTAGGGCATTTTAGTAGCTTTTATAAATGCTCCCTAGAGAAAAAAAAAAAACAAAACAAAAAAAAAACACACACACTGGTGTGCATCTTGAGCCAAAACAATGACACTGACATGTTTTAAGATATTTCAGTGCAAGTTGCTTTCAGTTAAAACAGCTCAAATATGCATTTTACTCTGAGACTATCTTAAGGCATGTCTGTGAAACTGGATGTTAGTTTAGTAGACAAATATAAATTGGACCTATGTATGTTCATTTTATACTGTTATATATAGTTGTTTGAGAAAATGAAATATACTGAATATGGTTTTTACACATATATTCACAAATGTGTTATTTCATAGCTCTGATGATTTAACTATCATAAAATGTGAAAAAAGTAGGTGTGGTCAAACTTGTGATTGGTAATAAAAGCTATAGAGTACAATTCTATGTAGTAAACAAGCACTCTATTGGCAATGCTCTCATTTTGGGATACATTACCTTGTGTAAAAGGTAAACCCCCAGTTTCACAGACAAGGCTTAAGCTAGTCCTAGACTAAAATGCATGTTTGAGCTGTTTTAACTGAAATCAACTTGTACTGACATATCTTAAAGTATGTAACATTGTTTTGTCTCAAGATGCACACTAAAAATGTTTTTTTTTTCTAGTGTACGTTTATAAAAGTTACTTAAATATCCTAATTGAACTAAGGCCTAATCCTGGTTTAGTCTAAATTCTGTCTGTGAAACCAGGCCAAAAAGTTAAGTCTGACTAGACTTGACAAATCAAGTCTTGACACCTAGGATACTTGCTAAAAGTGGAATATTTACACCTCTCCCTGCTTTTCAAGATGGAGAACAATTTCTTTCTTATTCTAATAGGGGCATCAGCCCCTTTGTTCCAAGATGAACAGCCCACTTTGGTGTCACAAAAAGATTGTGAAGCACTCTGATACTCTTTTGCCACACTACTAAACCTAATACTATAGTATTTGCAATCATTCTCATTGCAGTTAAAATAAGGTAAATAAACTATGCATCAAGGATGTAAACCTTTTAACACAGAATCCCAATGGTCACATAGAGATTCTGCTCTCTTTAACTCAATTACTGAAATGATTGTTTGATACCTTAATGAAGGAATAATTAAAAAATTGTTTTTTGCATTATTTGGACACAGTCATACAGAACCAGGCGGCCACAGTGATCCCATCAGGAAGGCAAGTTTAATCAGATCTAATTACACACAAAAATAAAACAAACACTCTTACAAAAAAATGATAGTGTGTGTTACATTTAGCAAATTGCACCGGTCAGCTATGAAAGTTAAAAGTGTTGCTAGTAAATCATGCTATAAAGGAACGACCCTCTTAAAGTCAACAGGGCATCCAGTCCATATGGAGGCCTATTTAACTATACAATAATAATAATAATAATAATAATAATAATATAAAAAAAAAGATTAAAAGAAAAGAAAATGAAGAGATATTTGTGTGTGCACCAGATTTAAATGAAATATATAATCATTCAGTCCATAAAGAGTTTGGTAAATAGATTTTTTTGCCTATTATATACAGCCATTATATAGTGTGTGTGCAAAATGTTTTTTTTTTCTTTCAAATCTAATTAAATTAAAAGATAAATGACAGTCAGTGACCCACATATATGAACAATATTCTATAACTATACAAAGCACCATCTCAGAATATTTAACTGATCCATCCAGAGGCTTTTTTATTATTTTTTTCACCTTCTTTCACACTCAAATTTATAAAAAAAAAAATGTAACAAAAGATGTATAGCTCATTTTCAGCGTATGCAAACTCTTAACAACAGTCCATGGTCATAGAGGATTGCTATAGACAGGCAGCATCTCAGAAACATTCAACAATATATATATATTATATATATATATATATATATATATATATATATATATATATATATATATATATATATATATATATATATATATATATAAACTGCATTTGTTTATTTATGCAGTTTCTTTTAATAATCCTGAAGAAACAGGTTTTCAAGCTGTGCATTTCGGAGGCTTACAAAGAGCACATTAGACATGCTTTTGTTGTTTTCTGCTAGATTTACACCTAAAGCTGATGTATTCCTATAAAAGATAGAATTGTTTCTTGTTCTTTAGTACAGCGATCCTGCTTGCAGTTCGTCTGTAACGCTCACTGAAGGCCAGTGACATTTTTGCATGGTAAAAAGTTCAGTAAATTGGTACTACAATGGGTTAATAATAAATCACAAAAATAACAAGTGATATAGACACTCCTCTCCCTTGATTTCCATGAGGGGTAAACAATTGCATTTACTTCTTTTATGAAAGAAAAAAAAAAAAACAGCCCAAAACAAATGAGAAGGTATGAAATGGAAGACATTTCACGTCTCATTAAAATGCTCATACATATTCATCATATTTAAATCTTTTAAAGGGTTCAGTTGACATCTGAGACAAATTAGAATTCCATTACCAAAAAAAGTTGACACCAATAATGCATATTAAAATGTTTTTCTTCACAATTTGTCGTTTTCTTTAAAAAACAAACAAACAAAAAAGATGGAATATGTCAGACATTCAAAGCAAGCCAATGCTGACCTCACTGAAGCCTTTTTCAATGGGCACATCCTTTTTTAAAACTTCATTTTTTTGCTCTGGAAACATCGGCAACGCTTCCTACGACGATGCCAATATATTATATCTGTATAATTTTATTCTTTTCACCTTGTCCTCTCACACTGTATAAAAATAAAGCTAGACTACCTACCTACCTACCTAAGAATTCATGTATTCGTTCGTTCACTTTCATCAAGCTTATGAGTCGGACTGCGTATGACACCAGTCTCCGGGAATGAAGCACAGGTAGTCAAAATGGTGTCCGGTATAGGGCAGCCCAAAAGAGGCCAGCGGAGCCCAGTTCCCTGATCTAAAGGAAAGTCATCTCACGGCTTGCTAAAGTCCAAGCAAGCCGAAGATCAGCACCCTGTGCAACAAGAAAAGTTTCAAGTCCCAAATGACCAACTTTGCAGTATTTCTGTTGACATTGGTATCTTCCTCTCGTCTCGTCTTCGGTAAGGACAGTAGTGCTTCTACGTTAGCTTATGCCGGAACGCTTTTGTTCTGCGTGCCCCGCTAAAGTTCGGCCTCTCCTAAAGTCTAGTCTGTGAAAATGCTACATGAAATACTGTTAATATGTTGTCTTAATGCTAAAAATCAAAGTATGGAGTTTAAAAAAAAAAAAGAGGAAGAGGAGGTTCCAAAATAGTGAGTAAAAGAGTTACTAGCAGCTGAAAAGATCCACTGTTTTCTTCTCTTCTTTTCAAATAATGCAGAAAGATCTGTATAGCAGCATCAGGCGTTGAGTGCTGCGGTATAATCCACCCTTCCTCAGCCCTTCCGTCTGAGCTTCCCCGTGAGGCCCACACGTCTGTCGGCTGACTGACAGGTCTGTCCCGCCTGGAGAAAGGTTCCTCTGCGAGCGCCAGCCGCAGACGATCATTCCACAGCGAAGCCGCAGGTCTCCTCGATGGCTGTCAGCAGTTTGTCGTAGAGTTTATCGTAGCTCTCGTATGGAGGAATGTCAATACGGTTGAAGCTGAGGTGAAGTTGAAAAGAAACAAATAGCATTGGTGAATTAGAGTGCAGAAAATGTTAGTAGTTTGTACTAATGACCGATTTATATACTGTTTAGTACACTTGAAATTATTGTATCAGGTGATACCATTTAACACAAGTGTTAGCTCTTCCATGCATCGGCTTCAAAATCTACGGACAGCTATGTTCATTTCTGTTTTAAAATATTTTTTATATTTATACACTACCATTTCAAAAGTTTGTGGTCTGTAAAATTTTTTTATGTTTTTAAAAGAAGCCTCTTATTCTCACCAAGGCTGCATTTATTTGATCAAAAATACAGTAAAAACAGTAATATTGTGAAATATAATTACAATTTAAAATAACTGTTTTCTATATTAATACACGAAGAGTTCAGATGCATGACGTGTTTTCTTTTAAATGAGCATTTTTACCATGCTCCAATGTTTAGGTTCAGTAATTTCACTTTAATGGCAATGAAAAGGTTATTAGTCAGTTATTGAAATGCCTTATTTTCAAAAATGTTACTTTAGTCAAAACATTGGTATTTAACAAATTTGTCCATGTGTGCTTTTTCGCAAAAACCTCTAAGTCCACCTCTGTGGACAACAAGACATAGTAAAACATCTGTTTCTGTCAGTTTTACAGCAGCACGAAGAACACTGTTGTGTTTACTTGCTTCTTGCGAAATCGTATCATTGCTACTGTAACGATGGACAAAACATGATAAAAACTTGGAGCTCGGCAATTGAAAGCCGGCTCATACGAACACAGTCATTCATCTTGAAATCATATGATTCGATTTGCATTTTCTGATTGGTTCTTCTATGGACTTAGTGGCTTTTGCTGACAAAAGGAAGTGGCGTTTAGTGGTTTCTGCCAACAAACCGGTATTTCTGAATGGGCTGACGCTGGGAAATTAGTGGATTTGAAGCGAAAGTATTTGATGAATGTATACTATGTGCGGAAAGCATTCGCTCAATATCATTAACTCATTTTTGACTGAGGTGGTGTTTAGCGGCTTTTGCATCTGAACTCTTCACATTTAAAATGTAATTTATTCCTGTGATGTCAAAGCTGAATTTTCAGCATCATTACTCCAGTCTTCAGTGTCACATGATCCTTCAAAAATCATTTTAATATGATGATTTGATGCTCAAGAAACATGTATTGTGTACAATTGTACAAAATATTTGTGTACAATATTTTTTTTTTCAGGATTTTTTGATGAATAGAAAGTACAAAAGAACAGCATTTATTTGAAATATAATCTTTTGTAACATTATAAATGTCTTTACTGTCACTTATGATCGATTTAATGCATCCTTGCTGAATAAAAGTATTAATTTATTTAATTTCTTTTCAAAAAAATAAAAACAAAAATTCATACTGACCCCGAACTTTTGAACGGTAGTGTATAATGTTACAAAATCTTTGTATTTCAGATAAATGCTGTTCTTTTGAACTTTCTATTCATCAAAGAATCCTGAAAAATAAATACTGTACACAATAAATGTTTCTTGAGCAGCAGATCATCATATTAGAATGATTTCTGAAGGATCATGTGACACTGAAGACTGGAATAATGATGCTGAAAATTCAGCTTTGCCAACACAAGAATAAATTACATTTTAAAATATTTTCAAATAGAACACAGTTATTTTAATTTGTAATAATATTTCACAATATTACTGTTTTTATTGTATTTTTAATTAAATAAATCCAGCCTTGGTGAGCAGAGGAAACTTCTTTTAAAAACATTAAAAATCTTACCGTGTCCAAACTTTTGACTGGTAGTGTCTGTGTCACTGCTCTCTAAATATTGCCATTGTCCTTTGAAAAACCAATATTGTTTGACCACTAGTTTATAGAAATGTGCTTACCAAGTGTGTGCTTTGGGCAGGTTGTTGGTGCTGGCGTCAATCTGGTGAATGGTGAAGAGACGTGGTCCAGCAGCACCTGATCATACAGCGTTTTAGTACAAACATATATATGTAAGATTTCAAGTAAGAAAGACACTTTGAACTTGATCATATTTCCAGGATAGACTCTAGTTCAAAACCATTGCAATAATAAACATGATTTGAAACCCTAAAAAAGACTATATATCTATCTATCTAACATAATAAAATAGATTATCCAATGTTATATGTATCAAATTGATGTAACTGTACACAAGTCTGAGCTTCTTTTCCAGATCCTGAATGAGAAACTGGTGACCTCAGGTACCTTGCAGGGCTTTGAATCCTTGCAGCGGGACTCTAGAGGAGCCGGTGACAAACTGCAGCAGTCTGGCTCTCCGCTCCTCATCGTACGACTCCACGGCCCGCCAGAACCACTTCACGATGTTACTGTCAGGCGTGCAGTGCTTCAGACGGGTGTTTGACTTCCAGTCGTTGATATCGATCTTCCCCAGTCCACACACAATAAGCTGAAAGCAAGAGAAACACTTGAACCCTGCTCACTGTTATGGTTGGCAACGGCAATTATGAAGGACTGATGTTTTCATACCTCCAACTCTTTCTCATCAAACGCCTTGAGTAGGTGTTGTGGGATGACCTCATTAAACCCTTTCTGTAGGGCCAGGAACTGAGCCTCGATGCCCCTCAGGAACCGCCAGTTCACATACAGCCTGTGCAAAAACAGGCACGAGACATTACAGCTCTGTAGAGACACATTAGAACGGGAGGAGGAAGGTGCTGAAAGACAGCTCAACCCCACGCTCACCTCACATACTCCTTCTTGGTGTCCTGGGTGACGGGAATGCTCTTGCCGTTGGGTTTCAGCTCATGCTGAATGATCTCTCCGTATGCATTGTGTTCTACGCAGAACGTGTGGTCCAACACCCCCGTGATGTCATTATCTCTAAATACACACAGAGAAGAAAAAAATGTTAATTATTATTCTATTAATTATGTATGCATTATAGACGTTTTCCACAGTTACACGCATGGCCCGAAGTTAACTGTGTAGTCTGTGTTTGTGTTTGTTGTAACTTTGTCACATTTAAGTTTGGCCAAGTAACGGTTATTTTCTTCTGCTGGTAACCCAAAATAATACTGGCTAGACATAGTTTTAACTTGCTAGCTAATGTAATTTACTTGGCATTTATTTTGCTTGTTATCAGAAATAATCTACTCTAGAGGGACTTGTTATTGATTCTTTGTGGAAGTCTACCGGAAGTTTGGGCCACAAAATATTTGTTTATGTTGTTGCCGTTGAAACCATCTGTCTATCTATCTATCTATCTATCTATCTATCTATCTCTCTCTCTCTCTCTCTCTCTATATATATATGGTTTCAACAGCAACAACATAAACATTTGAATTAATTGGATAAATAAATTATGCAACATAAAAAAATATATAATAAAATTGTCATTTTATTATATATATATATATATATATATATATATATATATAATAAAATGACAATTTTTATGTTGCATAATTTATTTATCTAATTAATTCATTTTAATATTAATTGAAAGATTGTAACTTCACATCTCAGGAATAAATTGAATGATATAATGAAGACAAAATGTGATTAAAACTGGTGATTAAAATGATCAGTTACATTTTATATATAATAAATACAGTTTTATTTACACATTAATATAAATAAAATTTTATAAAATGTTTGTTTTTTCTCAACTATCAATACATCAACACTTTATACTATTATATATATTATACTATACTAAATATATATATTATACTATTATATTTAATTTTATATTTAATATTATTATTACGAAGCATAGACATATATATATTTTTTTTTATCATGCATCATTCCAGACCCTCTTTTGCTGAAAATACAGACAGAGTAATAATTGTACTACAGTTAATTTTTGAGTGTATATTGTACTGTACGTATGGATGTATAAAGCACACTAACAGGATCCAAACAAGGCTGTTGTGGAGGTCTGGATCCACTGACTCCATGTCATCCAGAGTGATGGGTTTCCCAAGCAACTGCTTGTAGAAAGGCAGAGTGAAGCCTCCGTCTATATAGTGGCCATGGAAAACAGCCATTCCCATAATCCTCCCCACAAAGTGGAAATAGGACAAATGCTCCTAAAAAACAAATAAAAAAGAAAACATAAAAGGTGAGTGTTTTTAGTAAAGTGCTTGCATTTAATTAATATCTGCAGCTCCAGGTCCACTCACCGGATTAACGGCAGAGTCCGGGTTGATCTGTAGCGTGTAGATG
The DNA here is from genome assembly GCA_037950675.1 of Hypophthalmichthys molitrix. Classification (NCBI taxonomy): domain Eukaryota; kingdom Metazoa; phylum Chordata; class Actinopteri; order Cypriniformes; family Xenocyprididae; genus Hypophthalmichthys; species Hypophthalmichthys molitrix. The sequence continues at coordinate 17,961,535 of CM075494.1, read as the reverse complement.
TCGTCTCGTGAATACTGGAACAGTCCATAGTATGGATTTAACATCTCGTGCGACAGCAAGTATAACCACTCCCTATGACATAAACACACATATTGGCACAAACTATTAACAGATATGGCCCACTGTAACACTGTTATACTCAAATTCTACCACTAGATGGACACACCAGCTTTAAAAGTCAGCAGGAAACTGCATTCATAACCCATTTTACTGCCATACTGTGGTATACGAATTAGTTGAACAGGATACCACTCAAAAATGTATGCTGGGAGAGTTGATTTTATCCATCTGGACTTGATAGGATTGTGGAAAGTGTAACAGGTGGTTCATCAGGAGAAAAGGAAAGTCATTTCAGAGGTGGAGGAAGTTACAAATGTGCATCTTTCATCAAAATTACAAAGACATTTTTCTTTTGAATAATGTTCACAGATGATTCATTCACAATAAGACCAGGAACATGTATTGAGGAAGAAAACAAGCCAATTTTAAGATCACAATCAGCTTTAAAAGGTACACTATGTAATTTTTTTTTTTTTTTAAATTAACAAAATTTAAATAATGAGTCAATACATAATAAATCCTTCTTCCAAAATGTGTTTTTGTCTCACCCTAAATCTATTATAAGTGTTTATATTTTAGACCTGGCTAAATGGTTTTGAAATGTTTTAAAAGTGACATGAAGATGGTGTTTTTATTACTTAACAGGCGAGTAAGGTATTTGTGAAGGGTCATATACATCTGCACAGTCACACAGAGCCGAAGCACAACCAAAACAATGTTCTTCTGCAAAATGCATGCAGTTTTGTTTTTTAACCACTAGAGGAACAAAAGTTACATAGTGAATCTTTAAGCTTGAATGTTTTTTGCTCAGTATCTAACTCATACCTAGCGACTCCACCATAGTCGAGACCTTCCTCTCCTCTGAACTTGACCATCAACCTCTTCCACAGGTCCTTCGGCCTCATCTTCATCACTTGCCGGTATGATTCCTGAGGAAAGAGAGATTAAATTTATGAATGGTTACAGAATAATACTTCACGTAACTGTCATGGGTCATAAACAAAATTTTCTTTGAGTATATGCTGGTGTTATTTTAGTATCAGAGATACTATTATAGATTTTATTCATTGTTTGATTTTTTTTTTTTTAGATTTTTAGTTAAAGTTTTTGTTGGGTATTGTTGTCATTTTTATTAGTTATTGTTGTTTTAATTGGTCTAAATAGTTTTATTCATTTTTATTTTCATTAGTACATCAAAGATAAACTAAATGAGAAATGATACCTTGGCAACTAGCTGAAATAGAATCAGTTTAACACATATTTTAACTATTTTATTTCAGTTAATGTTTATTTTATTTCAAGCAAAAACAGTTTAGTTAACTATAATAACCCTGGTATATGCCCAAGAGCAGGAAACACAATACATAAAAAAAAAAAAAAAGAGTGCAGCATGTTGGAATGCAGCATGCAGAAATGCCTGTGCGTATCCAGCTCAACACCCTTAAATACCCCAAAGCAGATGACCAAATAGATGCACAGACCAAAAATCACTTCAAGCTGAGCGAGGGGGGATAAATGTTTTTCCAACAGGCCTGAGATGAGGCTCAAAAGCATGTGAAGTAGATGTCACACGCATTAGCTGAACTCAGCAGGGTGTTTGCTGCATGCTAATGAAGTTCATGTCTGATGCATTATGGCTTTTTCCACACGCAAATTGATTTGAGGGTAACATCCAACAGAGCTCAAAGGCCTTTACGGTAAAGGTTAACCTGGCCTTTGGGCTTTGTAACCGCTATTAAAGGCTGGTTCTGTCTGACAGGTGTTACTGGTGCAACTAACACCCTCGAAACGACAACAGAGATCCCATCTGCCTGCTTGCTGACGACACATCTCAGAGCTGACAACTGAGTCAACGTGAACTTGGATTCTGCTGCTTTGTGATTGGTTGAGAGGTTGCAGGGTATGCAAACAAAAAAACAAACAAAAACACACAGACAAACAAAAAAAACAATAAAAAAAGCCTAAAGAAATGGAGAAATGTGTTTGTTTTATTTGTTTTGGCCACTCGACTTTCTATTGGATAGACATGCAGTAGAGAGAATAAAAATGATGATGAAAATAGGCAGAAACAGGACAGTGAAAAACATCATGAGGTAGATTTGAACTTGTGTATAAATAAGTATTAAACCATTTTATTTTTCAGTATTTTAGCCTTGTTTTACAGTAAAAAAACATCTAAATATCTAAATACTTGAGAAGCAAAATGACAAGAAGAATTTAATGAAATTTAGGGAGGTTTATGCTTTTTTCACATTTTTTCATAGAACAATGTTTGATGTAATTTTTCTTAGTGAGTAAATGTATTTTGTTTTAATAATATTGAGATATTTTTATAAGAATAGCCAAAAATACTGATAATCAAATTTTTAATAGCATCTCTGATTTAAACCATTCGCTTAAACAGCAGTACAGCTGGTGAGTTCGATTCATTTCTATGAATCAAACTGTCTGTTTCAGTGAACTGATTCAAAACTCTGATTCAATGATTAATTTGCATCGCCACCAAAATGTTCACAGAAGTCTCTACATGATATTGTTCATATATTAAAATGTTTTAGTAATATATTTGTAGGCAAATATAGCTTTTTTTTTTACTATGTTCGGTTAGATTGGTGCATATAAACAAAAATTATTTAATATTCCTTCTAGTGTGAAAAATAGTTATGTTTAGCTAGATTTGTACTGTGTTCTAGTTCCAAAATTAAACATTTTGAATCTATATGGCTACAATTGTTGATTGTTTAAGTGATCCGATTGTTCCTCTGACTAAAAAAACCCCTCATAAACACATAAATATCAACACTACCATCCTAAAATTTGAGGTCAGCAAGATTTTTAAATGTTTTTTAAAGAAGTCTCATGCTCACTAAGGCTTTTGATCAATGTAATGCATTCTTGCTGAATAAAAGTATTGCTTTCTTTCAAAGAAAGAAGAAAATCTTACTGACCCCAAACCTTTGAATGGTAGTATATAGATACACCTTGAATATTGTAAAAAGGCAGAAATATAACCAAGTCCTAATTATAAGCTGTGTTTAATGTTTGCAAATATATTTCCTGGAGAATTTCCTGATTATTTGATGCTGTATCTTCCTTAATCCATTCATCAGTGTTGAGTTTAGAGTCTCACCTCGAAAATCTCCTCACGTGAGACCTCGATGCGGCAGTGTCCCGCCTGAGGCTGCTGCTGGGACAGCTCCTGTCTCAAGATCTTCAGTTTCTGCACCAGATCTCGCTTGTACTTGGGCACCGTGAGACATTCGGGGTCCTCTGGGAGATTTCCGGGAGACATGACAGACTGGGCCTGCTCCTTCAGCTGTCCGGGACGACTGAGGAGAAAGAGCGAGGGGAAAAGCGAAACGGAATAAATAGAGATGAAACATTCTGTCAGCACGCATGCATAAACACTAATGTCTGACCCCATCTTCACCCTTGATGCCAGAGCAGCGTCGCCCTTTCAGTGCCAACTCACAGGTATGTCACGCCAGCGCCACACAAAATGAGCTTCTAAATACAGGAAATGAGGACACAAGTTCATTTCACATGCTCCAACATGGTTCTGAACTGATATAATGCTGAATACACAGTTGGCTCCAAGTATCTGGACACTTTTGAACACTTGACGACACTTAAAATGTTTAAATGTCATTGCATTAGAATACCGAATGTCAAACGATGAGACATCGGCAAACAAATGCAGCTTGAGCATAACCGACTTCACAAACTTCAGTGCTTGTCAAATAAAAATGGAGTGAGAGGGCAGAGGTGTGTTCATATGTAGCACCCAAAAATACAAACAAAGTGAAGTGTGCAAACATTCATCCATAAACGACACATTCCTTAATATGAAAACACACGCTCACTTCACATATCACTCCATACACACTTCACTGACACTCTCAGACTCATTTATCGATGTGACACCATGATCCTTGCGCTCGTTCTCCGTCTGCACGTGACCCACATTCCTCAAATATTCCCTTCCTCCCATTCTTTTTCCTTGACACACAGAAACTCACTTCTCATTGTCTACAGTTTTCCAGCTTCATCCTGCATTTACAGCACTTAAAGGGTTAGTTCACCCAAAAATGAAAATGAAAGGTATCTGAATCACACATAGGCAGCAACGTCATTGCACCTTTTGAGGTCCAGAAAGGTAGTAAAACTGTTAAAATAGTCAAAGTGACTGCAGTTGTTCATCCTTAACGTTATGAAGTGACGAGAATACTTTTTGTGCGCAAAAAGAAAACAAAAATAATGACTACTTGTTCTCTTTCCTATGCTGTTTACATTGTACAGACAGCACAGCGCTTGGCCGACGCCATACATGTGAGTAACACGTCGCATGCATGTGATGTTGACGCAGGAGCCGGCCAATAATGAGTCGACGTAGAACCCGGAAGTGCTGCACTGTCTGTGTCTGTATTCACATTGGCTATTTTAATGATGTCTTTACTACCTTTCTGGGCCTTGAAAGCTGCAATGACGTTGATGCCTATGTGTGGTTCAGAAACCCTCGATTTCATCAAAAATATCTTACTTTGTGTTTCAAAGAGGAACGAAGGTCTCACGGATTTGGAACGACATGAGGGTGAGTAATTATCGACAGAAATTTCATTTTTGGGTGAAATAACCCTTTAACTGATCTAAAATTAGGTGTGAATCTGAATCAATGTGTAAACAGCCTAGATCAATTCTTACTGCTACATTGTACAAAAAGCCTGATGTTCATTATAATATGTAAGCAAAAATAGCTATGTTTCCATCACACATTGTATATGTGTGTGTGCAGTGCATATTCCCTTTAGTGCTTGCCGTAGAAAGACAAGAGTCATGTGCACTTTTGTACTGGAATGTCGCGGGTTTTTCGAGGTTGTCCTCTCACATGTGCGTGACGCTTAATAAAGTCGAGAAGAGTTCAGACGGCTCTCGTTTATTGCTTTCTTATTCATAAGTGTTTAGGCGAAGCTTTCACGAACGCTCGGTCACAGTTTTTTATTTACTGTTGTTTACAAGGTTATCATACCACCATCATCCGCTCGAACAACTCGATGGAAACGCACCTTATTCGCATTCGTTTTTCTTTGTTTTTTTGTGAACTTTGAAAAGATTCGCTTCACCTTTGGATAGAAACCCAGCTACTGATTCATGGGTCAATGACAAATAATGAGTAAAGATGTAAAGGAGTTCTTAGAAATGTAATCTTTGTAATCATGTTAATGCCATTTTCATCAAAATTTGTAGTGGCTATACAAAACAATGACAACAACAACAAAAAAAACCCCAATTAATTAATATTTTCCATACACCTTATATAAACCTATCTAACTTATCTAAACTCTATTAATTGTAATTTTTTTTTTTTTTAATTTTAAAGCATATATTGGAAGGTAAATTTTAATTGATTTTCTTTATTTCTTTTTTTTTTTTTTACAATTATCTTTTTTAGCCATTAATATTTTGTATTTTTCTTAGGGTTACTCCATTTGACTGGGTGAAAAAGGCAAAATATCTAATATTTAAAAAAAACTTTCAGTTGGTATATAAAAGTTTTTCAATTATTTTCAATGATTTTCAATTTTTAAATATTTATATTAATAGTAATAAAGTTAAGAGATTGTGCCACATTACTTTATATATATATATATATATATATATATATATATATATATATATATATATATATATATATATACAATTTTTTTTTTTTTTTTTTTTTAACAAGAAATTTATATATCAGAATTTAACAAGAAATTCTGCCTTTTTTGTCATTATAATCTCTGATAATGATTACAGTATTTGGTCATTTATTACCTTATAATCACTTTTTTAACATTAAGGACAACAGCAACAAAAAAATTTAAATTAATTTTATTTAAAAAACTTAATTATATAAGATTAAAGCTACTATCTGTAAGAATAGAATATTTAATGTATTTTTGAATAACGAACACTTTTTTGACAGTAATCCATTAGTGGCCCTTAAAATGCTGGATGTGGATCATGAGGGTGGATCCATCAAAAGACAACAGCAGCTCAAGCATGCACACACGCACAGCCATGACAATCACCCGCCCGCCTGAAGCTCCCATCACTTGATCGTGAGATCATAAAGCCATCAAGGCTGAGAGGAAAGCACACAGCAGAGAAGATTTTTGCCAGATGTCAGCGAGGTGAGAATTTCTGCACTGATATAAGGCAGATGTTTCGACAGATATCCACATAATCTATCTGATGCCCTTTCCAAAAGTGAGACAACTGCAGTGCCAGAAACGTTTACACTGACTCGCTTTGACAGTTAGTTTGCTTTGAGGGATGACGTCTTAATGCAAATGATCTGTTTGGACTGATGTCTGGTATGCAAACATGGTGATACAATATTAAATCAAAATCTAGGTAATGAAACAATAATATTGTGGTTTTGTGCGTTTAGTGTATAATTATTTAAAGCTGTTGTAAATTGCACACTCTTACTATTTGTTGCTCTATTATCTGCTTTACATTCATAGCTCGTTCAGAGTTTAGATTTCGGTAAAATTGAAATAATTCAGTGTGTGCTGACCAAAAGCTAAAGTACATTTAGCTCTGAACGGTGGACAATAAATAATCACGTGGTAATAACCAACTAAATACATTGTTTCTTGCTGTACTATATAGTATCAGTGGCAAAACTACCAACCAAAGATTTATTTGGATTATCAAATGACTAAATATCTCTTGTACTACTGTCAAAAAGCGAAACAGACCTAATGACAGACCAATATTTGTCATGATTAGCAGCATTGTATTGAAGACTATACAATAGAAGTAAAATATGTAAAAGAAAAAAAACAAATTTCTTCTTTTACAAAAATCAAGGATTTTTTAGTCTATCTGATCTTGCAAAAAGGTCAAAATATATTAAAACACTGCTTTCTGCATGTGACACTGACTGATTTGGTGGTATAATATTAATATATTAATAACCTAACCCTAACTAAATCAAATTTACTTCACTACTTACATTTAAAAATAAATGTTAATAAAAGATTATGCTGAATTGTTCATGAGCCATAATCATACCTCGCAACTTTGACTTTCTATTTCACTGTGATTTAATTTCTTGTTTTAAACTTAACATTTTACCTTGTTTATCTTTATTTTTTAGTCTTTATTTCATACCATCGGGTGATACCTATATCTGCTTGGATGATTAACAGGTTTAAGTTTTAAAGTATGAATTTCTGTTTTCAAATATTTTTACACATTTTCAATGCTGCAAAATGAAAATGACCATTGAAAAAACCATATTGATAAGCGTCAATCCAAACATCGCAGTTGACAGGTGGATGCTTCACATTGCGGTTAAGATACTATGCAGGTGCAACGATTCATTTGTAAGATCCTACGTGAACCAATATTCCCCAACTTGTGTGATTCCATTCATGCATGCCGTACCCCACTGAATATTCTTGTTACTGCAAGAACAACACGAAGTGGGAAGACGGAATGTGGGACACGTCCTTTGATCTGTCAGGACAGGAAAAGGGAAACTCGATCTCTCCCCATTAACGCATTCCTCTGGCTCACGAGACACACACAAATACACATGCACGGTCACGCGCATGCAGATGAAAAATCGATGAACTGCTTCAACTGCAGAAATTCTTATTCATTTCTTACCTGCTCTGAGCCTCAACAGCACCACGGGAGCCATTCGGACTGGGACTGTTGGAGAAAACGTGAGACAACAGGATGAGACTTCAGCAATATGACTATGTCATGCACATTTCAGGGCTACTTCATGTCTTTAGTGGTTTTTAGGTTAAATGGTGTCTGGTTCTTTCCGACAAGGACTCACTTTAGGACGAGGTGCAGGTTAGCAGAGAGACGCGGGTCCGTGAATTGTGTGGTTCGGTTGTTGTGGTCCACAAAGTACACCCGTCCTGTGGCAGTGTTCCTTATCTCCCAGCCTGGAGGCAGTGGACCTAACTCCTCACAATTCACATTACTGAGATCCCTGTGGAATGAAAGATGGAGAACCGTTTATCAGTTCTAGCACACAAAGCAGTAGTTTTGTCCCTGATGAGATAAGAAATTGTTATGATATATGCAGAGAACTGGTTGACAATTGGACATTACCGTATAAATGCACATAGTACAAGATAATATTTTGGAGTATATGTCAACTTTATGTACAAATGCCTTTTATGTACAGATTTTTTTTAATCTATTTTACCCTTACCCCAGACCCAGAATTTTTTAAAGACATCTTAAAGTATAAAAAACATTATTGAAAAAAATTGTACCATGATGATCGTGATTTGACAGAAATTAGATTTGTTCATGATAAAAAATTAATGCAAAAAAGTAAAAAAAAAAAAAAAAAAAAAAAGCCTAGCCATCACTTAAACAGTGCTAAAACAGTTTAAATATATTGTAACATGGTCCTTAGACTGAAGTTTAAGTAAGAGTGAGAGGAAGACAAGAACACAGACAAAACAATGGTCGAAAAAAGAGAAAGTAAAAACGAACGAGACAAAACAAACTTCAGAGATGTTGATTACAGGCTCCTGATAAACATCATCAAACTAACAGAGCAATAAATGTGCAGTGCTCAATGTCAACTCAGAAAATACTAGAAAAATAAGCCATAGCAACATTTATTTTTTTCAATCATGTTCCGCTCTCAGATGAATGACAAGCAGCCTTGCCTACACAAATATAGGCTAAACGGTCCCCTCATAAAGCTCATAAGTTTCTCCAAGTTCATGTCTTCTCAGATTCTGTCCAAATCAGTTGCAACCATCAATAGCATTGAGTTTTGAGACATTTTTTGACAAATATTTCATTTGTCAAAAAAAAAAAAAAAAAAATCACACTCTACACACAGCTGTATATTAAACCGTAATGTTTTGAATGTTACAAAAAAATTACTTCATGCATTTGCTTAGAAGCGCAGGTCTCCAACCAAATTCAATATAAAATATTAGTTAAACTAGATAAGTTAAATAATTTTAATAACATTAAAGATCTAAAATACACAAAGGTAAAGGGGGTACCTGGGCACTCTGGGGTCATGCCATGTGCTGACGCCCGTCTGCGTGTGCAGGAAGTAGACCTGGCCCTGCTGCGTTGTCCGTTGCTCTGTGAACAAACACCAGGGGGCACCATCCGTCATTTATAATGTGGAAAAAAAAATTATAAGAGGGTTGAATACTAGCATTGTTTTTGTGTTTGTGCGTGTACAGTAGTGATACTTTCATTCTTTCACTTTCAGTTTGATTTACCATATGCTTATCTGGTCCATGACTGTAAACTATGTCTGCTTCACAGAAAACAAATAAAAATAATGGCTAAAGATAAACAAGCAGATTAATTCTGAATTCACGTTAACATGATATATCGCTCGCAAAACCACTAAGATTGCATTAACCTTCACTCGATAGCCTAGATGCAGGCTAAATATAGGAAATTACTTGAAAGTTTATTAGTGATTTTATGGATTTTATTTTATTATCACACAGCCTCATCTCAAAGTCTTTCGGTGATGGTTTAAGTCTCTGTTCCACACATGTACTTGACCTGTATCCCATGTCCACAGACCCACATTTAGCTACTTGAGCAGAAGAAAGCACACAGAGCTCTATTTAACCTGTGTCTATAACCTCTGCCCTCTCAATCTCTCCAGGGACTCACACACACGCACACAGACATAGAGGGATTTCCAGGTCACCTGTCTGACCCTGCAGCTGGTGCTGACGGCACGTCGGAGATATTTCAGACAAGTTCCTTTTCTACAGCTCAAGAGACATTTTAATTACTCCTGCTGCAGCACAAATTTCCATCGCAAGTGTGTGTGTGAAACTCACATTTTCAGAGTGTATGTTGCAGGGTGTATTTTTGACCTTTGCGAGCTGGCCAGTATTAATGGAAGAACTGATGTGTGTGAGTGTTTGAACGAACCGTATCCTTCGGGCAGGTCGGGCGGTGTGTGTAGGTGAGTTCTGCTCATGTAGTTTCTGTGTCTCTGAGAGCGAACCCTCCGCTCCTGCACCCGTGGGTCATCCGCAGGTACGCCCGCTGCCCCGTTGGGCGTCATGATGGGCGTGTTCTCATCCACAAGGCAGCTGAGTGGCCTGCCGGGACTCGAGTACTCGGACGCAGGCCTGTGTGTGTGAAAGAAGAAACGAGCAAGAATGAGACGACATACTACATTAAAACGGTTTCTATTTTACTACAGCTCGGCACTAGCAACTTTAAGGTCATGGGATTGATTCCCAGAATCCCAGGCAACACATATACTTCGAATGCAAAGTCGCTTTGAATGACAGTGTGTTCTAAATGTGTAAAAGTAAAATGTAAATGTGGAATTCAGAAGAACGGAAGATTACAGAGTATTTTTGTGATTACTTCTGCAAAACATCATAAATGTTTTACTGAAGAAACATATTTTTGAAAACACTTTTCTCAGACTGAGTTTCTTCGGAAAGTGAAATAAAGTCTTAGCATCATTTCCTATGGCCCTTTCCAGCTGGTTTAGACTTTCCCAGCTAAAAAAAACTGCTTAAAGTTGGTTTGTTGGTCTTAACTGGTTAAAAATGGCTTCTGAACCTGGCTAAGTTGGTGATTTAGTTGGGTGGCCAGCTTGTCTACCAGCACGACCAGCTGAAAAACATCCAAATTTCACTTTAAAACCATCCAATCTAACTTACTGGTCGAAACTAAGACCAGCAAGCCATTTTAGGCTGGTTCATGTTTTTTTTTTTCCAGAAGGACCATGAAACACTTTCTGGGTAAGATCCATACCAAAACAGTAATAATGACAAAAAAAAAAAAAAAAAAAACTTTGCTGCATAATTGTCCTGTTTTCACTGTAAAGCTGCTTTGAAACAATCTGTATTGTAAAAAGTGCTATATAAATAAAGGTGACTTGACATGACTTCACAAATAGGATTCAGTTTTGGAAACTGGGAGCACATAATAGTGTGACCCTTTGGTATGAGGTTCAAATCTCTATGGCACAAAATGTACAGTTGCTTTGGATACTAAATGAATAATGTAACGGTGTCAGCGCCATGCAGTCTCTGTAGACAAACACTGGCAAGCAGAACGGCGTACTGCGATGAGCTGAGGGACTTGATTAAGTCGCAGACCTGCAACCTCTCCAAACAAGGGAGTGAAATTTCTGTCCTTCTCCAGCTGCCCAGGTCGACCGTAAGTGCTGTTATTGTAAAGTGGGAACATCTAAGTGCAACAGCAGCTCAGCCGTGAAGCGACTGGCAACACAAGCTCACCGAACGAGGACAAAGTGCTGAATCATGTAGCGCATAAACACAGCTTCTTCTCGGCTTCAATATTCCCTCTGTTCCACTCGGTTTCAACACTTCAGAGGTTCAAAACTGCCTTTGGAAGCAACGTCAGTGCAAAAATGATGTTTCAAGAGCTTCCGTGGCTGTGAATTGTAATGCGTGCTGCACACTAGGACTAGTCGGCCAGTGTCGACACATAACCTCAGTAACGTGCTTGTGGCTGAATTGAACCAAATCCCTATAGGCATACAGTAACGTCTTGAGGAAAGACTAGAAAAACAGGCTGTAGAGTAGAAACAAAAGAGTACATGGGTGTTTTTTCAACTATGGGTACTTATGGCCCTGTTTTTGGTATAAACCTTCTATTATTTGAGGTATGTTCATTGTTGTTGGAAACGTACACTGGCCTTGCTGGCCTGGGCTGTGCTTCCCAACAGAATCGTAAGCCTAAGTAGATTGTATAGACCAAAACAGTTGGGAAAAGTGGACCAGACCAGCATTTTTCTTCATCTTGGAATGTTGTCTGGAATGTTTCTTGGTCTTTATGGTTGAGTGTTTCCTTAAAAATTCATGAAGTGGGGATGCTTCCTGACATGGCTTTGTATGTGTACTCTGGATAAATTTGGGTCAGTGTCTGAGATGGCAAAGGAGACAGATGTGGCCGACACACATTTTCCTTTTGTGCGGCTGCGGCACACGAGTACACACAAAATGACCACCTCAAACCCAGTGACCTGGACACTAATTTGGGTAAGCCAAAATGCCTTGATCCTACAAGTCTTTAGTTCAGTCTGCAAACCATTCACATCTCTAAAAAACTAGAAGTTGAAACAAATAAATATAATAAAAATAAAAAATACATTAAAATAAATAAAATAAACAAATAAAACTTTATAAAATAAAAAATAGATAAATTAAAATGAAAGTAAAATTAAAGATAAAATAAAAAATAAGTAAAAATAAAAAAATAAGTTACAATACAAAATAAAATAAAAACAAAAGTAAATTAAATAAAAACAAAATAAGTACAATTAAAATAAATAAAAACACATCAAAATAAAGTAAAAAAATAAATTACATAAAAAAATAAAATAATAAATAAAACAAAATAAAAGTAAACTGGGACTACAACAAAGTAAACCAGACCCCACCTGGTAGGTCTCTCCCATTGGGTGCTGCGTGTGATATGATTGAGATACTGGATCCGGCCAGATGCAGTTCTCCTCTCCTCCCAGCTGCAGACAGAACACAAAGAGACATTCATACAGATGAACAAACAGACAGACAGACAGACAGACAGACAGACAGACACGCACATGGCGCAGGAACAAACGCAGGGGTTGGATAAAAACATTGGCTGTTCGGTATCCTCTAAAGATAAAACATTGTTTTACATTTGGGAGTTTTTTAAAGAGTTATTTCATGTACCCATCAGGCAGGTCATTGTCGAACAGACGACTGCAGTCGACGACTGGCCCTCCTGTGCCTATCCTGTCCCTGGACTGAAGACTAACTGTTGACACAAACACACAAAAAACAGGCTGTTAGATGGGTCCCATCTTTGAAAAGTTTGTGTGTCATGGATTGACTGAGACTGATGTGACAGCCATGTCAAGATGAGTGCAAGACATACATAGCATGGACATTTTGCCATTTTGGGTTGGTGTGGCATAGTTGTCAAAGACTGAACTGGCAACCGAGAGGTTGTAGGTTCAATCCCCTCAAAAGAAAATCGTTATAGGATCTTGAGAGCTTTGCTTAATTGTTCCTGCATTAAGTGTGCTGCAAGCTCCTTCACATTAAAACACCAGTTAAAATAGACACAAACGAGTTAAATAATCAGGGTTAAACGTTTGATCAAGTCTATTAGATTATATGGTTCTAATTATATATATAATACACAACATTAATTTGCTTTCAATAATACCTATTCATTTATTGTAATGTATCCTAATAAAGAAAAATACAATATTAAAATATACTGATATAGATCATATTTGAAATTTATCATACATTTTCAAAAAAGTAATTTTAAAAAATGATGGCACTGCTGACACCCCCAAAAAATGGTCAGATATCTATGTGGATCCTGCATTTTTTTTTAAAAATAAATTGTAATATTATCAGACATATTGATATAGATCTGATAAAAAATGATTAAAGAAAAAAACTAACCCATATTGTCAGATACAGTTAATGCATTTTTAATAAATTATCAATTTAAAAAAAACTGTAATATTGACAGACTCCCATAAAGATCGTGTTCCTTCTAAAAAATTTATATTGGCAAATACAAATAAAGATCATGCATTTAAAACAAAACAAAAAAAATATCAACTGTTAAAATCAATTTAGCTGACATATTTTTATGTAAATGCTGTGTGAGGAGATATACTGTATATTTAGGGTTAAGGGTTTGTTCAAAGTGTTTAGTATAAAGGTTGCCTTAGGGTAACGTAGAGTTAATAACTACTTGCCCACATTCATGATCAACTGGCAACAGTGACTCATCATAACACATGTGACGCAAAAACTTGATGTGACATGAAGACATACAGGAATATAAGAGTGTTGTTTGAAACTCCCAGTCATGGGAAAGCATTCATCTTCTGATGAATGGATACTTGTAAAACCTGTGGTGTGGCCATGGGACGTGTAACCCAGGGCACAAATACATCACCACCCCACAAAACTCTTTACTGATGAAGGAACAATGTGGCTCTTCGAGAGCATGAAAGAAAATCGCAGAGGAATATCAAAGAGAAACAGATAAATCATGAAGAATGAGAGCGTTTTTCCTTCTTTGCTCCCAAACCAAGAGACGTTTTTAGGGCGTAGAAGGTAAATGTGTGGGTTTAGCCATCATTAATGAAAAACTTTGAAGCTCTAGCGCTGGTGTGACTCATGGGATAAATGTCAGATGTGGCAAAGAGAGGAAATGTAGGAGCTCTCCAAATTCCTGACAGGTCACTCTCTCGAACGAGCAAAGCTTGTGACTCACCTACTATCTGTCCCCTCACGGTATCGCTGTCATTGGGCCCCAATTTGTTTAGGTCCAAACGCTGATCTGTGAATGAAGGAAAGAGAAAAAGCTCATGTGAAAAACCGAAGACCCTGCATGGCGTTTGTGTCGTAACCCCTGACCTCCTCATTCGGTGAGCCATCTGAGACTTAAAAAATGCCTAAAATGCTCCATATTTCATGTGTGAGGTCACATACACTGCAGCGCTCTGTATCAGTGTATGTGTGTGTGTGTGTGTGCACAGAGGCTGCTTTATTCCTGTCAGACTGTAGATGTCCCGATAGGAGTGAGGCGCTTCCAGAAACACGCTGGGGCTCTCTGTCATTGCCGGAAAGAGGGAGACAGGAATAACAAGTAGCCTGCGGACATTAGAGAGGCCACTATCTGTTCTCACTCTCACATACACACACACACACACACACACACACACACACACACACACACAGATCAGGATGCACAGCTAGACTAAACAGGGCTGGATGAGTGTTCACCCATCCCAAAACACTCAACTCACATTTAAACCCCTTCATATGGTCAAGCACCTGCGAAAAATGACGACGAGTATTTTATGGCTGAATTTGAATCTTTAGCTTTTATTAAAGACTATGAATGCACTGATATAGAAATAACAGAAACTAAAAAAAAGTATTTATAAAAATAATTAGCTGACCAGACTAGCTAAAATAATTTTAAAATGCGAGTTAAATGTATTGTAATTTTTTTTGTAGTAAAAAAAAATGATGAATACAATTCACTAATATTTAATAACGCAGCTGTCATCGATATATATTGCATTTATTGTAATAAATTACTGTACATTTATCGTAATATTGGCAGATATAGCGCTCGCTGGAACATTTTCATAACTTTATCATAATTTAAAAATAATTGATATTGGCCAATATCAATACAATGATGTAAAATGTAGTCAATTTATAATAATAGTAAGAGGAAAAGCAAAAAGAAGAAGTGGAGAATGAAGATAAATAGGAAGAGGAAGTAGATGAAAATAAGAATAGTTTAATAGCTAATAATGTCAAAGACCTAAAAAAAATCCTAATAAAGACCCAAATTATTAGTGATAGATTGAACGGGAGAAAGAGTGAGAGAATGAGAAAAGAAAGAGAAAGAATGATGGCAGAGAGACAGAGGGGTGCAACAGGAAATGGTGAACTGAATCACTTCCAGCTGTGGGAGCGGCTGTGGGTTTCCTGTGCTTATCCAGGACAGTGGTCATGCTGGAGGGTTTCTAGGGAAAGCCTGCTTTTAAAATCTTCTTAAAACACAACTGTGGAGCTGGAACACAGTCAGACAGACTGTGACAGGGGCCCTCGTACCCTAAACATCCTGAGCAAAAAACACCGGTTCTTGTATAGCCGACAAGAAAGAGATACACAAATAACAGGACGTCATTTATCTGAGATTGACAGTGGTCTCCAGCCAAAGTACAATGTATTATTGTGTTCAAAAACACTGCTATCATGTGTTTGATTTAAAGGTTGCACACTTAACACACACAGCCATTGTAGCACATACTTACAACCTCTCTGAGCCAATTGTACACACGCAAGTACACTTGAAATCGGCCCGAGCCATGTTTTCTGAGCTAATTATACACACACTAACAGACTGTTTCTAAGCCAATCATACACACAAACACAAACACTTACAGCCTGTGTCCTTGAGTCGGTTAATGGAGTTGGAGAGGAGTCGTACACATCCCAGGAATCCTGCTCCCTGTTTCTTATGGATCTTCTTATGGTTCCAAACGCTGATGGTGATGGAGTCCGACTTCCCGATATACCTGGAGAAAGAACAAGAGATGTCACTTTAAATCAGACTTCAACCAAATGCTCCATTATGACGCCTTTAAAGCAAACCAAACTCAGACCGTCTCTGTCTTGACAGTCCATGGTGCAGTTTGCTTAGAAGGTACATTGCGAAACATGATTACATGCAGCAGCTCAGAGGAGAAGATCAGCTGCTTATTTTAGTTTTATGTAGAGGGAAAAGACGACATGAAAAGGAAGACGATAAGAAAGAGGAAGAAGACAATGTAGACTTAACAATGAAGAAGAGTAAAAAAAGCGATGAAGAGAATGACAAAAAAGAGCAAGATGACGACAAACACAAAGAGGAAGCAGATGAGATTGACAGAAAAAAGAGAAGAAAAAGAAGAGGAAAAGAAAGATGAAGAAGAGGATGATGACAATGAAGTAGAGTGAGAAGATGACAAAGAAGACAAAGTATGATGAAGAAGAGGAGGAAAAGGGAAGGAAGAGAATAAGAGGAAGGCGACAAAGATGCGGAAGAAGGTGGTGAAGGAGGAAAAAGAATACACAAAGGGGAAGTCAAAGAGGAAGAAGACAAAAAGGAAATAGCTGAAGAGGAGGAAGAAGAAAAAGAGGAAGACGATGAAGAAGTAGAAGAGGAAGATGACAAAGAAGAGCAAGAAGTTGACTGAGGAAGTGGATG
The DNA here is from genome assembly GCA_037950675.1 of Hypophthalmichthys molitrix. Lineage (NCBI taxonomy): Eukaryota > Metazoa > Chordata > Actinopteri > Cypriniformes > Xenocyprididae > Hypophthalmichthys > Hypophthalmichthys molitrix. The sequence goes on along the minus strand of CM075494.1, from coordinate 17,944,687 downwards.
AAATAGAAGAAAATGAAGAAGGAGAAGATGATGAAGAAGAGGACAAGGAAGAAAAATAAGAAAGACAATACCATAAAGAGGAAGAAGATGATGAAGAAGAGCAAGAGGAAGACAAAGTAGATGAAAACTATGAAGAAGAGGAAGGAGACAAGGAAGAGGGTGATGAGGAAGAAGACTACAAAAAGAAAGGAAGAAGGGGACAAACAGGAAGTAGATGAAGATGAAAAGAGGAAGAAACCAAAAAAAAAAAAAACAGAAAAGAACTGGGTTCTTTTTCACTCTGTTGACGTCTTGGTCCACTTAAAGGAGTCTTGGTTTGGTTCTTGTAAACAGGACTCTAAGGGGGAAAACACCCCAAATCTTCTCATTATTTCAGCAAGATCTGAACCAAGAACTTCAAGAACTTCAAGCAATCCAATGCAGTTCTCTTGTTCTCTTACAACTGTCTGCATTTCATCAACTCCTACATAAAACTCAGCTGGTTTGTCTGAATATTTTGGCACAGTGTTAGACAAAACAAATGATTCCCTCAAAGTCAGGGAACAGAAACACCTCAAGAACTGGACATCAAAAGGAGCCAGCCTGTCAAAAAAACATCCAAGCAAAGTCTGAATGTTCTGTAAGCCTGCCAATGGCACAGAATCCCTGGGCAAAAAGATCTTGTTTGGACTGAAAACCAATCGAAGCGATAGATGAGTAAAGAGAGAAAGGGCAGAAAAAGGGGTAGGTTGAAAGAAACAAGAATGCCAGAATGCCAATGACTCAGTGGATGTTCTGACCAGAATGAGCCCAAACAAAACCCAAACAATCAATGCACTTCTCTCTGATCTGGAGAGCGTTTATCAACCTTCTACAGAGCCAAACACCAGCTCTGAAGTCTAAGCTCATTACAGCCCTTATTCACAACATGCAGGAGAGTCTGAATGCCAAATTTGACTTATACCAGACAGCAGCTTGTAGCAACAAGTTACCCAACCAGACCAAAAGGTGAAAGAGCAAAACAAATGCCAAGACAAAAACCCGAAACCTGTGCTGTCAACAGATAATTATGGCTTTGTGCATTTTAAGTTTCTCTGATAACCCTTCATCAAACCCAATAGTTTCCCAGGAAATAACAACAACCATCACTCAGTAAACAAGTTAATGACAAAAAGATATAGCCAATATCATGAAAATATATTTCTTTTAAACTGAATTTAAAACGTGCCAAGTTCATACAAATGTAATCTTTTTTAAATAACATTTTTAAACAAAACCTTGATCTAAAAACGTAGTGTGATATTAAGAAAAAAAAAAGGAAGCATTTTGAAAGCAGAAGCAGGAGCGTTTGAAAGCAGCCGTCTATCAGTGGACTGGTCCATGATAACGCTCCTTGATAAGGATCAAACGCTCCTGTTTCTGTGTAAGCGCTCGGTGAAGAATAATTACGCAAATTATCATAAAATTCTGAGATAATAAATCTGTTTTCCCCGTGGTATCGAAAATGGTATTGAATATCGATATTTTTCAAGGTATCCTATCGAAGTTAGAAATTCCAGTATTGTGACAATACTATAACCATGACAATTTAAACACAAAAAAAATGTTAAAATGAACAATCATTTTAAATACAGTGCTCAGTGTAAATGAGTACACCCCCTTTGAAAAGTAACATTTTAAACAATATCTCAATGAACACAAAAACAATTTCCAAAATGTTGACAAGACTAAGTTTAATATAACATCTATAATATCTGTTTAAATTATAACATGAAAGTAAGGTTAATAATATAACTTAGATTACACATTTTTCAGTTTTATTCAAATTAGGGTGATGCAAAAATGAGTACACCCCACAACAAAAACTACTACATCTAGTACTTTGTATGGCCTCCATGATTTTTAATGACAGCACCAAGTCTTCTAGGCATGGAATGAACAAGTTGGCGACATTTTGCAACATCTATCTTTTTCCAGTCTTCAAGAATGACCTCTTTTAGAGAGGATGGATTGTGATGCTCAGCTTGTCTCTTCAGAATTCCTCATAGGTGTTCGTTTGAGTTCAGATCAGGAGCCACTGAATCACTTTCACCCTGTTCTTCTTCAGAAATCCAACAGTGGCCTTAGATGTGTGTTTAGGATCATTGTCATGTTGGAAAAGTGCATGACGACCAAGGGCACGGTGTGATGGTAGCATCTTCTCTTTCAGTTTAGAGCAGTACATCTGTGAATTCATGATGCCATCAATGAAATGCAGCTCCCCGACACCAGCAGCACTCATGCAGCCCCACATAAGGACACTGACACCACCATGTTTCACTGTAGGCACCATGCATTTTTCTTTGTATTCCTCACCTTTGTGATGTCAAACTGTTTTGAAGCCAACAGTTCCAAAAACATTTATCTTGGTCTCATCACTCCAGAGTACAGAGTCCCAGTAGTCTTCATCTTTGTCAGCATGGGCCCTGGCAAACTCTAGGCGGGCTTTTTTGTGCCTGGGCTTTAGGAGAGGCTTCTTTCGTGGACGGCACCCATGCATGCCATTCCTCTGCAGTGTACGCCGTATTGTGTCACGGGAAATAGTCACCCCAGTTTGGCTTTCTACTTCTTTAGATAACTGCAGTGAACTTGCATGCCGATTTTCTTCAACCCTTCTCATCAGAAGATGCTCCTGTCGAGGTGTTAACTTCTGTGGACGACCTGGACGTCTCTGTGAGATGGTTGCAGTTCCATCTTTTTTACATTTTTGTACCACTTTTGCTACAGTATTCTGAATGATAAGTAAAGCTTTGCTGATCTTCTTGTAGCCTTCACCTTTCTGGTGTAAAGAAATTATTTTCTTTCTCAGGTCTTGAGACATTTCTCTTCCATGTGGTGCCATTGCTGACAGCATGAAATGAGAAGGGGTTTTAATACCCTTTTATAGTCAACTGTCTGCTGGACACCTGTGTAATAAATAATTAGACTCACCTGTGGTTGAATTCTTGTTAAATTAGACATTTGTAGTCTAAAATTTAGCTTTGCTCCAGAGACTTTCAGTGGGGTGTACTCATTTTTGCATCACCCTAATTTGAGTAAAACTGAAAATGTTGTTCTCTAAGTTATATTATTAACTATACTTTCATGTTATAAGTTAAACAGATGTTATATAAAACTTAATCCTGTCAACATTTTGGAAATTGTTTTTGTGTTCATTGAGATATTGTTTAAAATTTACTTTTCAAAGGGGGTGTACTTATTTACGCTGAGCACTGTACATTAACATATCTTGACATCCAAAACAGAAGAGCATACACAGGCTTTATACACTGACAAAGCATCAAATATAATGAGCAGGTTCTGTGCAGGTAAAGCTGAATAACTAGCCAGGATTAAAGGACTGGTCACAGCTTAAAGCTGAGTTTCCCACCATGTTCATGCATTATGCTTTAATTTCCATAACTTTTATCAGTTTCTACAGACTAGAACATCTCTAAAAAGTGGCTCTGACCTAAATATCTAGTGCATCTTCTCTTGCATTCATTTTTCCTCACATCTAGGTTAATGTTTTAATCTTACTGCTTATGTTGCTCTGTTGTAAATCGCTTGGTATAAAAGCGTCTGCTAAACGCATAAATGTAAATGTTAATCTCTGTTGGTATTGTTTTCGGTTATCAGCAAGTTTTTCTCCTGCTTGACTCTCTGTACTATTGTTCATTATGCACATTACCAGTTATCTTTCTGTTCAACATGCAGCCTTTGGAGGTTTTCAGTCCTGTCAATCTAAATGATTTTGACATTCTGCTGGTCCTGACATTCAACAAAAATAACAAAACCACTAAATAGCTTGATAACCTTTCAACAATGGCTACATTTCAACTGTTTTTCCCTGCCAACAAAACGACAACTGATTGAACCCATGTGATGTGCATTATGGCAGTACTTAATGCACATCACAGTTTTACTAACATATAACTTGACTTCAAAAGTACTTATTAAAACCCTGATGGTGAACAGAAATCCCAGTGTACTTTAAGTATTTAGGATGTAGGATTTAAGCAACATCTCAGTGGTTTTCTCTTCCCCACCCATTATTCTGGGTTGCGGGGAGGGCTGTAGAAACGGCGGCCTATTTTCCGCTGACAGACGTGACATGTTTGGCTAACTCAACAGCCGTCCTGGGGGGTGAGGGTTAGTCTACTGTTGCCCTGGCAACCAAACAAACGGAGACGGCTGTCAGCTCAACATGAGAAGGGGACAAGTATTGGAAATCTGCTTGCTTTCTTTTTTTTTGTCATTGTATCTCGCTCTCTTATGCTTTCCATCCTCTCTTACATTTAGCTTTTGGTCTGTGGGAAAAGTGGCAGGCCTGAACGGAGGGAAAGTTTCTATTTTTATTCCAGCTGATACTCGTAGTTGTAAATAAAACCTCTTTAAAAATGTAAATAGAGCTAGAAGTGTACGGTATAACTAATGGATATGGGATTTTTCACCCATGCCCAAACTCCCATGAAAATCCGCTCTGTGATCTCCACAGATAGAGCCGTCGACTCCAGAGGAGGTGACCTAAATCCTCAAAGCCTGAAGGATGCTGGGAGCTTTACTGATGGGCTACATTGATTAAGAGATTGGAAGAAATCGTACACCACTGGTTCAAGAAAAAACCCTGCAGTTACTTGCAAGTGCATGTTAATGTGTTAGTTCAACCCAAAATTTTAATTTTGCCATTATTTACACACCCTCGTGTCATTCCAGACCTTAATGGTTTTCTTTCTTTTGCTAAACACAATATTTAAACAGAGATCAAAGATGATATTTGGAAAAATATTTAAATCACTATTGTCCGTGCAACGAATAATTATTTTTGAGCTCAAAGACAAAAAGCACCATAAATGTGCTCCATACAAACAATGGGTCTCATTCGCTAACTGTGCGTACGGACAAACTTGTGCATGAAATCTGAGTGCAAACATTTTCACAAACAAATCATAATTCATCAGTGGTGAATAAAGTTGCATTTTAGCCACCCCTAGCCAAAACGTTTACAGTGGGTGTAGATTTTTTCAAACAGAAAATCAAAATCAGTCTGCTTCTGGTTTCTAAACATTTTTGTCTCAGGTTTATATTTTATACATTTAAACTGAGCTGGGATCAAGTTTAAAGGAAATCAAGGTGTGACAGTGGGTGTCTGTTACTGAGAAACCCATTGAATGCAATCAGACCAGGAAGAGCTCTTACAGGTCATAGTGTTGGTTCCATTTGGGGTCCAGAGTGTTCCTCACTGTGTCTGTCGAGTGGCACTGCCCTGAACCGTCCACCACCACTTTAGCGAAGGGATCTGGCAGCCCTGCAAAAATACAGAAACAACATCTTCTGTAGATTGAAAATTTGAAGTTTGGCAGCAGAATACAAAATACCAAAGCTCCAATACTACAGATGCTAGAAATGGAGAGTCACAGACTGTCAAGAAACATGTTGGACTTTTTGTGTTATTCCCACACAATATTATTATAATTATAGACTATTTACAGCGCATTTAGTTTTAAGGTCATTTCAGTTTTTCACATTTTGTTATGTTACAGCTAAAATACTTTAGAATATTATTAATTAATTCATATTTCAGTTTTTATATTTGATATTTCAGTTTTTCTCTTTTTAATGAATGGGTCTGAAGATGTTCTCAATGCACTGTATATAACTTAATACTTATATCAGTTATGTAACAATACTGCTACATTTTATGGTTATTAAGGATAGTTTGAATTTATTTTTGATTACAATGAGAGTGATTAAATGAACATAATTAACGTGGGTTACTTATTTGAAGGATTACTTTTCTTGTTACTTCCAAAAAGTACATTTCCTGCATTACAGCCAACACTGGTGGTGATTTAATATACCCATTCATAAAAATAATTGGATTGGACTGAATACACATATAGTATTCTAGATTGGCGCTTTAGTATTGATGCTGTTTAAATTAAATTTAGTATTTAAATTAAATTTGAAAATGTTGGCCATATTGGTTATTTCAAAATAAGCACTTATCTATATTTCATAATTTACATTATAATATTGTGACACATCAAAACGTGACAAAACTATTTTTTTTTTTTTAATCAGCCATTACAGGAAAATAATTAACTATTAGTAGATTATTAACCAGAATTATAATATATCCCTATTCCTAACAAACACTTTTCCTCAAAATATAGTTTTTTTCCTCTTTCTTTTTTTATTATATTGTTATATTCTGTTATTTTGGCTACATCAACAGAAATCAGATCTGTGTGGCTTTATGAATTCAACTGCAGCATGAGAATGAGGAGATAAATATGCATGAAGTTTTACAAAGAGAAGAGAGACATTTAATTACATACAGTCTGCCAACATTGCATTTCTGCTCCTACATTTTTCACTTTCTCCTTTTTTCACCAGACTCGCCTGGTACCTGTCTCTCTTCCCACCCCCTAACAACGTCTCTCTCAACGTCTTTGATATCTGATGAGTGTTTCAGATGTGGGCTTGGTTGTTTGTGTTTGTCGGGGTAGAGAGAGTCGAGGCAGAGAAACTGGCAAGTATACATGTGTCAACCAGCGGTTGCTTTGTCTCCCCGAACTGACCCACATTTCTGCTGTCTCGTGGGGGAAGAGCACTTATCTCTCTCTGCACACTTTTAACAGATGAGCCCCGGCTAAAACACCGCTCAGAGACACGGAGGCAGGAATAGAGCGCTCTCGCAGTTCACTCGTTCTCTCACACACACACGTTCTCAGTATTTATGAAGGCCGGATACTTACGGAAGAAGTCTTTCTTCACCAGGTTCTTTGCGCATAGAACTGCAGAGAGAAAAGAGGGGAAAAACATCATCATTATTTGGACATTTCGAAATAGATATTTGCGAAACATCTAAACAGTGATTTATGTTTTAAAATACAGTTTGAGTCAGGCTGCAAAAAACATTTTTTTTAAATCAGCAATTTGTAATGTAAAGTAAAACAAAGATACAAAGTCTTGTTTTCACAAAATATATACTTTGAAGTATGCTATTTTTAAAAAATGATTTCATACCCCACCTGGAAACTTTTTTTTTAGATTCATGCTTAAATTGTGACAATTTGCCAGTGGGATAGGCATAACAAAACTTAACTCAAGATATATTCTCTTGAAAACAAGTATTAACTTAATTATGTACATGATTTTTGCTTGGCAAATAACAGGATCTCTCTTAGAAAATGACAAATAAAATGATTTTTGGTAGTGGAAAACTGAAGTCAGGGGAATTTAGGTCTCACAATGGCTGACAGCACAGCTGATAGGTTTTTAATTTCCAAGTTCTGTATATTTAGGATCTCAGCGTGTTTAAACCACAGAGAAAATGTTTAAATCCAGAGCGGCTCTTACAGCGCTCAGCACTCCCAGATCAAGCTCACAATGTATTAGAGATGCAAAAAAAAAAAAAAAAAAAGGCCCTTTGATCCACATCCCACTGCTGTCCTATATTCAGTTTAACTCAGAGAGTTAAAATAAAAAACAAACTGGCCTGAGTTGTCAGCTAACACAAGAGATTTCAGTTTAAAGCTTCCCATACGACACCACAGGCAACTCCATGGAGATCTTTATTCTTCCTTTGACAATTGCGAGAATGTCAAGAGGTTAAGAAACACTTACGAACAGTGTTGGGGAGTAACTAGTTACATGTAACGGAGTTACGTAATTTAATTACAAAATAAATGTAACTGTTACTGAGAAAAAAAATGTGTCTGATTACAATGTCACTGATTACAAAAGGAGATACATCTGAATTTTTTCTGTAAAAAGCTAGGATATGTTGAATAATATTAATTTCTTTCATTGATTTTTTTTTTTCCCATATTGCATTGACTGCTCTAAAATATGAGATACCAATGTTTCAGGAGTTTAGGACACAGAATAGGACACACGCTTATTAATAACTGTTTTATTTCCTATTTGGGTTTATGTATATGCTTTATTTTTTAAGATTAACTGTTTTTTCCCAAGGCATTGTTAGATGCCAGTGTTTCCTGTCATAGCTATGCAAAGATTTGATTTCAAAAACAGTATCATAGCTATTAAACTATTTCTTATGATATTAAATCTGTATTTAAAATCAGAACGATCTCAAAGTAAAAAGAGGTGCTAAAGTCTGATTTTGTGGTGGCTGTGCTTGAAAATTAAATTATTATAATCTTATTTCAGGTGATGAAGGATTTTGAAGTCTGACAGTAATCAAGTGTTGACAAACTCTGCCTGGTTTAAATGTTTGAAAATGTTTAACAGTTGAAAACATTCATTAGAAATTTAGAAAAGTAATCGGTTACATTACTTCAATAAAGCAATTGAAATAGTTACGACATTACATTTTAAATAGAGTAACTTGTAATCTGTAACCTATTACATTTCCAAAGTAACCTTTCCAACACTGTTTACGAATAACAACAAAGCTGAAGAGCATTGACGATCAAAATGATTAACTCCTGAGGTTCATAACTTGGACTAAGGGTGAGAAATGTTTGGAAGTGGTTGTAAAAAGTAGGGATGCTGAGCCAATAACATAATGAACGAAATTAAAATTCTATGCTATTTTTTCTAAATACTTTGAAAATAAAATATTACAAACTGAAATCAATCAATTTAAATGTTAAAAATGAATTTAGGCATTACAACATTATAATGTGCAGTATAAAAATGTATTTAGAGATTACATTTAAAGTGTTATTAAATTATCAGTGTATTAAAGATTAAAGTGATTGGCAGGAAAATGTTATCTAAATGTAAAAATGGGAAAATGAGCATGGGCAATTAAATATCTGATATACATATGCAACATCGATAAAAAAAAAAACCCTCTAAAAATATCAGACAATAAATAGTCTACAACTAGTAAGAAATGAAAGAGAGACAGAGAGAAAAAAAGTAAATGAGGGCAGACAGATATTTGAGGGAGAGACTAAAAGCTAAAAAGGGAGGACAGACTGCACGAGAAACCATGAAGACAGGAATGAAGGGCGACTAGAGGGCAGGAGGACCACATTGGAGGTATTCAAACTAAAACTAAGCAGTTCACCCCACCAGATGTAAGAAAGCTGAGAAGGTAAGAATAACTGGAATGTGTGGAGGAGGTTAAAGGGCAGAGAAAATGTTCATGTGCAGGTGAGTTGCAGACTTTACTTAGCAAATCCAAACAGACTTGGAAACACCCATACGGAGACTGCTATTGATTCTGTCTGCGGCACGACCGCGGCTATTCCTCAACTCGCACATGCACCGCGAGAATTAAACATACATACAAAGCACATATATATGAGAAAAAAAATACATGTATGAAAGGACTGGAAAAAATACATACATAAAATAATGTAAGTGTGTGTATATTTTTTCCAACCTCGGCATGCATTTATTTTTCTCAGACGTTTCACAATATTGCCATTTTTAATTTATCCCTGTGATAAAAAAAGTTTTCAGCAGTCATTAAAAAACAGCCTTTAGACCCAAGCTAGCAAAAATACATTCTAAGAATATTTTGATAATTACATTATTCCAACATTATTTCTAAATGTTTTCTGAACGTTCAAAATGACCAGTTTATTAAATGTTTTAAATACATTTTTCTTGGTTATACAGATAAAACATTCCATTTTCTAATTTTGCAAACATTATGGGAACGTTACTTTTGAATGTTCTCTGAACATTCTGAAACAATTAATGTTTAAAAAAACGTTAAATGAACATCCAACTAAAATGTTTCAGAAAAAAGTTCCATTGACTATGTGCTGAGAACGTTATTAAAGACAACTTTGAATGAACATTCTTATTGATGTTACCAGAAGAACGTTTGTTCAGAACTCTGAAAGAACCTTGCTAGAACATTAAAGTTCTGAGAAAAATCCCTGGTGGCTGAGGAAATAAACAGAGAAAAATAAAAATGATCAGGTCACTGTGTCAGGAAGAGTGAAGAGACTCATGTAAAGGGTTCGAACAGTTGCAGCAGGTGATGATAGCGACGGTCTGAAACCAAGAAAAGGAAGAGAGATGGCGAGAGAAAGAGGAGAGGGAGGGATTGGATAAAAAGGAAACATGCTTGCTTCGCAGTCGAGGAAGAATTTCTCTCTGCAAACATCCCTGGGAATGTTTAACGTTCCAGTGAAACCCACCTCATCATTCCACCATCTGGAATGTATCTCTCTTTCTGTATGGAAGTCTCACTCACACACACACACATGGCCTTCAACACCTCATCTGCACTCAACTCCATTAATTATTGACATGAAGCAACAGTGTCTGTATTAGAGACAAATTAGAACTAGCATTTAGGAATGAATACAAACACTGAAATTTTAAAAAGCAAATACTGTGAGTGAAAACAATTTAGCACATTAGCATTTAGCATTCGTAGCAACTGCCCTTCTAATACACTCGGAGTACACACCATACTTAATTTGATGAAAACAAAGTTGAGACTGAGGAATAAAGGACATTACTTTCACTATCTTGTCTCATCTTAAATTACACGATGCATGTTTTCTGAAAGTTTTAGTCCACTAAAAATGTGGAAAGGCATTTTTCGTTTTGTTGACTGAACAAATCAACACTCATGTAAACAACTTTACTGCAAAAGTTGTACATAAAACAAACACTATTGGAGTATGTTTAGAGTATGTTATTAGTAATTATTTTTGAAATTTACTAGCAAAACCTGAGTGGAAATTGTTTCAAAGTAATTTTTTCAGTGTAAATGATATTTATTCCTCACAAATAAGAGTTGTCAAAAGCACCGACTTTGATACTAAAATTTAAAAAATATGAGTGCTGTTGAGCGGATTCGTAAACACCTCTGATTGGCCATTGTGTTGACACGCTCATCGGATATGTCTGTGATTGGCTACAATGATCAACACTTCCAGTCCAGCAATAGACGCCTGCTTTCAAACGCTCCCGTGTGTATCTGTGCAAGCGCTCGGTGAAGAGCGTCATTGATGTGTATTTACAACGTGTTTTTGAAGTGCTGATCATTGTAACCAATCACAGACATATCTGATGAGCCGTGAACACAATGGCCAATCAGAGGTGATTACGAATCTGCTCAACAGCGCTCAAAGCGTCACATTTTTAAAATTTCAGTACAGACGTGGTACCGAAGTTAGTACTTTTGACAACTCTAATCTGATCTAATCTTTGTAATCTGATGTATTTCCGAGAGAAACAGGATTTTCAAAAAAAAAAAAAAGTGCAATGCTACATGACTGGATTGCACAAAAAACATAAAAGAATACAGAAGTTAATAAAAAATAAAGGAATTGGTGATGTCACCTGAAAAGAAAAGTTGTTTAAGAGGCGGAGCAAGTTACAATAAATTTGAATGAAACATTTAGAATTTCTTTGGACCAACATGGACAAAAGTTTACAGTAAGACCAGGATTGTGTATTTCAGGAAATATGCCAACTTTAATTTAATTTTGACTAAATATGGCATCCCCTCTGACTAAAGTCCTTTATTCATTGAAGAGGTTCCTGGATCAGTAACAATGCCAAATTCCCTGAGTGAAATGCACTCAAGCAGTTAACAAAACACACCATCAATCTCACGCACAGCACTAGTTCATAAAGCACCATTTCTGTCTGCGCTGACAGATCAATATTTCTGTGAGACGTATAGTGAACTGGCTGGCAGCATGTAATAATGTAGCCAATCTTCATTCCTACAAATGAGCTTCATCAAACTGGCTGTGAATCACTTGCAAAGTGAAATTCTGACACATCTGTCCTCCGAGCAACAGCATCTGGCCCAACACAGATGTTCATTTATGAATGAATTTATACACAACCACCAACACACACTTATCAATTCATCAGTCATGAAACATCAATGTGTACGCTCATATAAATAGACAAGGCACCACTGTACTGGCAGCGAACCACAGATAAAAACCTGCCTTAGATTCTGTCAATGTTTATCTCTTTCCTGTCTCAAAGCAAACTAAAAAAGGTTTGACTGGTTTCTGTGACGCTCTTAAAATATGCAACACTAGTTTAGTACGTCAGATAACATCAGCTACTCGAAACCAAGAACAATGAACACTTAAAAGCAGTGCTTTACCTACTGAGAATAAAGAAAGGATATGCAGAACTGAACATTGTTACAAACAATATAAAGTTTTAACACAGTGGCTGAACTAAAGGTAAAATCAAACTAATTTCAATGTTTATGAAATACTAGGGGTGGCAGAGAGAGAGAGAGAGAGAAAAAAAAAACTATGTTTGGCTTTGTAATATTGCCAAATATCAATTTTTAATTTTGCATTTCAAACACATTGTTTTCAGTGTTGAACATTTATGCACCTTGTTAAAATTCGTAAGTAAATATAACAAGCTTTGAAACACTTTGTCCTTATCCCATTGGGATAAGGACTTTTAAAAATAATTTTAAGAAACAGCACTCACAAAGTGTAATTTATAGCAAAATAAATACTTTTGAACTGACCACAACTAGAAATATTTAAAGGAAATTTCAGTAACACTTGCTGAATGGTTCAATTTGTTGACATTACTTAAAATATTAAGTATCACAAAAAAAAAATTGCTTAATTTTAGGGCTATCACTAATGATTATTTTGGTAATCAATCGATTATTTTGATGATTAATCGAGTAATTGTATTTTTTGTGGTAATATAAATAAAAAATGCATTATGTATTATAACAAATGCCTGAAGAGGGCGCCAACAGCCTAGTGATTGTTGTTGTTACGCAGCAGATCAAATCCTGAATATTGTCCAAATGTTTACTTAATCGAGGATTTTTAAAAATCGAGTACTCGAATTGAATCGAGGAATCGTGACAGCCCTGCATAATTTATTAATCTAAGTTGATGTTAACTTCTAAATATAATACATTTTTAACATTTTAAATAACCAAACACAAATTAAAAATACATTTAAATGCTGTAAAATGTTGCTGAATTATAATACATGGAACAACAGTAATATTGATGCTTGCCTTACCAAACACCACTTAAACTAAAAAATACAAATAATTAATATATACATGGAAATGTACCACAATACACTGTGAACACACGGTGATAAAAATGAGTTGAAAGATGTTAAAAATGTGGGAAACAGTTAAAAATGTGGGAAACAGTCCCTGGTTTCCCACAGTTCTTAGATATATGATCAGGGTACTCAATATCACTGACTCCCTGAATTAGTCAAAAAAGCCATTTTCAGGTCCAACTGTGTGTGGCTTTGTGTGTGTGTGTGTGTGTGTCCAGAGGGCAAGATAGTAGTTAATTTAGGCTGTAGAAGCAAAGACAGTGGCGGTCTGAGGGTGACAGAGAGCAGTCTGATACGGGAAAGGGAAGTGACACGGTCGGTACCAGCAGCCGTTGCTCTGCCCTTATCAAGGGGCCTGGAAGAGCCGGACAAAGCGGCTGCAATGTGCATCTGTGTCCGTCACAAACACCTTCTTTGCGTCAAGAATCGAGACAAAGATAGGACTGAGATGAGATCCGTAGAGCTCAAAGGGGAGACACAGAAAATGAGAAAAAATCCAGAAAGCACTGATAAAACGAAGGCAGAGAAACAAATGCGCAGATAGACAGCGAGAAGCAGTGTGAAAATAGCTGAAGCACTCAAGGACTGCTCTTCTGCAAAGTCTCGAAGGAGTTCTGGAAAAGTAACGACTTTCTAAAGGGCTTCATTCCCACAGATGACGAGCTTCCAGCTCTACAGGATGCATACATTATCATTCCCATGACACGTGGCCCTTTTCTTCCATTCTGCTTTTCTTTTTCTGTGTCACGTTCGTGCATTCTTGTTCTCTGAATCACATGTGGACTCTGTAAGTGGCGAAAGGACTGCTTTTTTGATGTTTTATCATCTTTGAAGTAATCTTAAAATGAGACAAAAGCAAACATGAGAGTGAAACCCAATTTAACAAAGCCCAAACGTGACAGTGAAACCAAAATGGAGGTCTAGACGATAACCATCAATGCTGTGAAAACTCTTGCAAGAGAAACCCTGAGATGGTTCCCATCTAGACACGACCATGTTCAAGTAACATCTAAACTGTTTAAACACAACTAGAAAACAGGACGTGACTTTAACCCAGATACCAAGTTGTCAGTTCTCCCTCTGGCAGAACGGGAGCTCAAAATAGCACTGAAGTTTAGATGTTATCGCTCTTCGTGTCTGCTGCAGCGGACGTCTCATGAATGACTAGACAATTTTCTAAGAAGTGGATCACGACTTTCTTTGGAAAAAGATAATATAGTTGATCACATGTACAGGGCGGCACATCAATATTTTATTGGTCTTGCTGGAAGTCCTGTGTCATCCTTTCTGTGAATACACGTACAAAAACAAGAGGGAAGAAAAGAGGAGAGGTGAAGTGGATATGATTGGACCCGTCGGTTGAGCAAAAAGACAAATATTAGCTGTCAAAAACACTTTTGTACACTGTCAAAACACACCAATCACGCCAACTATGGCACAATGGTCACTGTTCTCGGCTAATCCCAATTCTCTTCACAAAGTCTGGGAATTCGCCATATTACAATAAACCAAATCCCATCTTTCTTTTGAGAAGGGCTCCCCAAAGGTTTACGAAGCTTTGACTACTAACAAGCTCAACTGGTTTAGTGCAATGCAAGTTTGTCCTAATGTCTGCTTAATGAAAAACTGCACTACCATCAATTGAAGTTTATCTACAGGGAAAAAAAGACGGACTGTCTCCAACAGAGAAAATGGAGGGCCTGATATATCATCTTGTCTACCATGCTATGAAGGTGTCAAATTATACAACCCGAATTCTGGAAAAGTTGGGACGTTTTTTGTTTTTTTTAAAAATTTGAATAAAATGAAAACTAAAAGACTTTCAAATCACATGAGCTAATATTTTATTTACAATATTATATAGATAACAAACATTTAAACGTATAAATTTTACAATTTTATGCACAAAATGAGCTCATTTCAAATTTGATGCCTTTTGATGCATTTTAAAAGAGCCTTGGCCCACAGGACACGACGGCGCTTCTGGACCATGTTCACATATGGCTTCCTTTTTGCATGATAGAGCTTTAGTTGGCATCTGCAGATGGCACGGCGGATTGTGTTTACCAACAGTGGTTTCTGGAAGTATTCCTGGGCCCATTTAGTAATGTCATTGACACAATCATGCCGATGAGTGATGCAGTGTTGTCTGAGGGCCTAAAGACCACAGGGATCCAATAAAGGTCTTCGGCATTGTCCCTTACGCACAGAGATTTCTCCAGTTTCTCTGAATCTTTTGATGATGTTATGCACTGTAGATGATGAGATTTGCAATTTGACGTTGAGGAACATTGTTTTCCACAATCTTTTTACGCACTCTTTCACAGATTGGAGAGCCTCTGCCCATCTTTACTTCTGAGAGACTCTGCCTCTCGAAGACTTTCCTTTTATAGCTAATCACATTACAGACCTGATATCAATTAACTTAATTAGTTGCTAGGTGTTCTCTCAGCTGAATTTTTTAAAAATTTCTTGCTTTTTCAGCCATTTGTTGCCCCCGTGCCAACTTTTTTGAGACCTGTAGCAGGCATCAATTTTGAAATGAGCTCATTTGGTGGATAAAAGTATCAAATTTCTCTGTTTAAACATTTGTTATATTATCTATGTTCTATTGTGAATAAAATATTGGCTCGTGATTTGAAAGTCTTTTAGTTTTCATTTTATTCAAATTTAAAAAAACGTCCCAACTTTTCCGGAATTCGGGTTGTACCTAAATCACCAAACTCAAATCTAATTCCGATCCACAAAGCTTGCAAATAGGGCTGCAACTAACGATTATTTTGATAATCGAATAATCTACCGATTATTGGAACGATTAATCGACTAGTCATTGATTATTATACTGGTTAATCAGTATGCTTTGTTCGATTATTCCACTAGCAATTAGTTAAAATACTGAGTAATACTTTAACTAATAATTAAAACAACGAAATCACGTCAGATTTTGAAAGTGTATTTTAATGAATTTGTTAAAAATACTGTTAAAATGATGTACTGTGTTTTTATTAAGTCTGGGAATTGTAATAACTTTTTAATAAGAGTAAAAATATGAATATGTAATATTGTGCAAACATTTCTGAAAAATGCTCCTCTCTAGATTTATATATTTTTTTTTTTTTTACTAACTATCAAGTTTTTGGTCACTGAATGGCTTTCCTGAGGTAAATGTAACATTTTGTGACATTTGTTCGCAAGCTGTTTTATTGCGGTCTTTCTGCGGTTGAAACTCTGATTAAGTGATTACATTAGAGCTGGATTCATTTCAGTAAATTGTACTGTATCTTTCAACATACTTTTTAATATTCATTCATGTTTAGTTTGTGCTGTAATAGCAGAAAAGAGGAAGAGATAATAGGTTCACGTGCCGCTTGACCTGAGGCGCTAGAGCGATCTGTCACTCCACATTAAAGAGCGCCAAAACCACATGTATTGTTCGAATCCTGTAGTAAAATTGACAGAATTTAAAAGTTAAGACTTTGTTTTATATCAAAATTAAGCTGTTCTGTTTTATCTGTCGGCGCGCTGTCTGTGTCCTCTATGCTCTGCTATGTATCTTTCACTGCGTGAGAAAATGGACGTGTGGCGAACAGTGAGTTTGAATGAGAGTTGGTGGCCCTGCATGACAGCATTTTTTTGTAGTTATGCTAAACTTTATGTTTTATGCTATGTTAAACTCCCACATTTTACAGGTTCGACTTCATTTGTACTATGCACTCCGAAGCACCGTGTCTTTTTCTGTTGGATTCGATCCGGGAGGGCTGCATTACAGTATTGCACTACAGCGCCCCACTGGTCAAACCACGTTATTGCAGGCCCTTCACATAGATCATATGAGATCAAAAGGCTATTCGACAACAAAAATATTTGTTGACAATTTTTTATTGTCGACGTTGTCGATAATGTTGACTAATCGTTTCAGCCCTACTCGCAAACAATAATTAAAACATTGATGGTGACAATTACAAAGTTTTCAACCACCAATGGACTGCAAAGGAGTCTTTTCCCAAAAAGGCTTGATAAATGGTTAAGGCCATAAGGAATTGTGAGAAGATTTGGGGGTTGACAAAAATGGGGTTAGTGGTTAAATAATGTGAAAGCTGCGTAATGGAACGCAACAGTGGAGAGGAAGTGGGGGTGTGAGAGAGAAGGCACATTAAAACCGAATGTTGTTCAGATAATTACTACTTTGGGATACAATCTGAGATGGAACATCTATCCTTAATTTTCTCAAAACAAGGCTGAACTATGTGGGCCTCAATACGTTAGAGCAGGAGTTTTCCAAACTTTATACCACAGACCTCCACATATGATGATACCCTTTCTAACATAAAAAAAACGGCTATATATTTTCATGTATAAAGATGTTTACCATTTTTTATTAAATATATCATGAAATAAAACCTACCCACCAAAGTACTTGTTTACACTAGATGTATAAACTTGAGTAGAACCATAAAATCTATGGTTATTAATAGAATAAAATAATTGTGATTAATTTCCGGTCAATATACTGTACGTGTGTGTGTGTGTGTATATACATATATCATATAACGTAATATATGAACTAGCATACAGTCAGATAGCCTCAAAACTAACAAACATGGACTAAAATCCACAAGCTCCTATTTTGTTTTCATGGGGTCTTTTATGGTGGAACAAAATGGTCGTCTGACTGAAAGCTTGCCTTACTGAAATATCTGCCTGTGAGTTCATCCATGACTTTCTGAATGTATAATCCAGTCACTCCAAACAGGCTGAGGCATCTCACTGGAATGCAAGGCCTCCTTCCTCCCTGTCTGTCTCTCTCTTACCCCGCTTCCCCTCACACTATCTACGAACCGGCCCAGCCTTGCCCTGCCCGTCTGAGCCATGTTTTGTCTCCAGCTCTAGGGCCGCATGCTCTTATTCACAGCATTGTTCGTCTGTAAACAAAAGGCTTCCTTTCTCTCCGCCACTCCTTCCTACTTTGCTTCTTAAAACAGTACGAGAAAGACGACGGAGGAAAGGAGAGAAGGGTGGAGAGGTCGACTTGTTGTTAGTGGAGAGCTAAGTGTAATCTCGAATTCGCTTCCTGCTACCGCACTCTCTGGTTTCCCCCCTTTCGTGATTTCGTGAGTAGGGAAGGATTTAGTTTTGCTTTCTCACTCACTGGATTGGTATCTCATTCATTAGGCCGCGTCTTGGCATCCTGTTTGGCTGAGCTCACTTCTGAGTCAAGACGTGCACTTATCAACGCTGAACTCAAATGACCATTCGAGATACTGCTGCCATAAGTGCTACAGGAGGTGCAAAGACATTATCGGATCGGATCATAGTTCTGGAATCCATTTTCCACAAACTTCTTTACAGTGTCTAGGTCAATCTCTTAGTCAGAGATCTGAGAGACCACTTAGTCACAAATTGTAGGCCACAAAAGAATGAAAGAAAACACAAGAGACTTAATGACCATCAGTGGCTATCCCAGAATTCCTCTGTCCTTGCCATCTCAGACTGTGCATCATTTATTTGGGTCACAAATCAAGGGACAAATTTACCCGGTGGAAAAAGTGCCTGAATAATGTACATTTACAATTTAAAACTATAGTTTATTGTCAGAGACACAAAATAGCAGAAGCACAACATTTAAAAAATCCAGTTTACAAACTACAGTCGCAAACAGGTTGACTGAAACAACAAAGTAACCTTCCTACACTGCTTTGAATCTAGGGCTGCAACAACTAATCGATAAAATCGATAATAATCGGTGATGAAAATCGTCGTCAAGGAATGTCATTATCGATTAGTTGTGTCTGCCCACCATGCATGGAAAACTTCTGCCAGTCGCGTCAAATTATAGAACTGATGGACAAATTTCTTTTTACGGTTATATCTTTATCTGTAAGTTTTACAATTTCACATGAGCATTTCAATTTTGCATGAAGGCTCATCCTGACAATCTGCATTAAACTTCAAACTTTACTGAATGAGCGCATGCGCTTTAAACAGATGGGATGCATTAATTAGAGAGGGAGACAATTAAAAGACAATTAAAATTTGCCTCAAAAATGTTCATTTTGCTGAAATATCTGTTGTTGGACAGTAAATGTAGGTTTAAAGGCCCTGATATACTTCAAACAAAACTGATGTGACATCATTTCGAACAAAATCAGACTAAAATGAAGTTTTGTGCTTGTTTTAGGAGTTCGAAACAGCTTGCCAAAGTGAACTCTGAGGAAAAGTTCGCTTCAGCTGGTTATCACCTTCGTATTACCATTGGTCCGTGGCGTAACGTAATAGGAGGTGTGCGCTGAGGTTCCGCCTTCTTTCACATGGAACTCTTCTCCGACTCATTTCATGTGTTGAATACGTTGAGGTAAGATCTCCGTGGGTGAAAACATGAACACACTGGAGAGCTGCTTTATAGTAGAAAATTAAGTTGTGCTTCTGATGAAATGAGGCACTGACTGTTTTTCATGATACTGTAAAGCTGTTTGCTTTTAAGCAATCTATTGAATAAAATGCCATATATAAATAAACGTGACGTGACAAGACTTTACTGGAGTGCTAATTTGCAGAGCTCTTGCTAACATACCTATGTTTTTATGATCAGATGCTTTTCTTATTGCTTTCTATAAAAAAGCCTGCCGTTTTCTCCTTTTTGTTGTGTTTATTTTGTTACTGAGAGGAAAGCGTGCATCACATAACATATTAATCTAAAACGTCGCTCTCAGCAGTGTGGGCGGCATCAGATGTTCGATTACAGTTAATTACAATTACATGTTGATTATCGCTGCTCACATATTTCAAACTTTGTTTTACCCCTAAACAAAGAACGAAAAAGAACTTCACCGTGAGTATATTAGGCCCTTTAAAGATCAACATGTAATTCAAGTATTTTATGAGAGTGGTAACTGTAAAGGGATAACAGTGTGTAACTGAATATAAATGTAAGACGTTTCTGACACTTACAGGATAAAGACATGACAATAACAGGTTACTGTGTCCAGAGTGAATGTGTGTGTTCCTACTGAACATTCCTCTTATCT
This sequence comes from Hypophthalmichthys molitrix, assembly GCA_037950675.1. Lineage (NCBI taxonomy): Eukaryota > Metazoa > Chordata > Actinopteri > Cypriniformes > Xenocyprididae > Hypophthalmichthys > Hypophthalmichthys molitrix. The sequence goes on along the minus strand of CM075494.1, from coordinate 17,924,633 downwards.
GTTAACACTGAGTTTGTGTTTTTCTTTATCTTTATTATTACCATTATTTTAATGTGGGGATTTAAACTGTCTTTTTGCTTTTAGCTCTTTTGCATATAGCATAGATATATTCACTAAATATGTTTTCATAGCATTCAGTTGGCACGTTTGTTTGAAGGACAGCATTGGGCAGGATGTGGAATAGTGTTTTGTCAACAAAATAAAATAAAAAAGAAAATTGGTCTTTTATCTGATTAATCAAAGAAATAATCGTTAGTTTCAGTCCTATTTGAATCACCTGCACTACAAAATAAATTATACATTTTATTAGTTGTAAATGTACGTTTGCAGTTCAACTGAATATGACAAGATAAATGGCAACTTAAAAAAAATAATGTCAAGAAAACAAGCCTGATACACAAACAAATGGCTTCTATGAACCAGTTCTTTTTATTAAATCAAAAACATAGAGCAACCAAAGTAGTCCAATTCACAAACGAATGACATTTATGAACCTGTTCTTTTTACTAAATCATAACATAAAACACTGCATAACCAGCACAGTCTGATTCATGAACAAACAACTCATATGAACTGATTCTTTTAATGAATCACTCAAAACAGACAATCAAGACAAATCTTTAATGGAATCAATCCATTTACTAAACTGCAAGTTATCATTACTTTCCATCTTAAAATTTTTGAAGTGTGGACAAAAATGTTCTGTAGGAATCACTGCATCAAAGCCATATCAAACTACATTAGATTTGATCAACAATTTTAAAGCCATAAAAACTATTTGCATGATCTATGAAACACGAAGGTCGGCATTCCTCAATCTTGATGAAGAAATCATAATTGACAAGCATGTGGTTTATTTTTGCAAAAAACTGACCACACACATTTTTCTTGAAGGGCTTTACTGTTGGTAACATTTATACATTATGTGAAGCGAAACCTCAGGAACAAGATTTCACTGAACCAAAACATTCTGGGAGAAGAACATAAGAAATTCTGAAAAAACACATATTTGACTGATTGTTCACACTCAGGTTGAATAAAAGTTTAAGTATAGTTACCTTATGATTAACTTGATGACCTAAATTAATGAAGGTATGTTTCATCTAATCACACCAGGAAGGAATTGAACACTAAATCCACCCAACCCACAGCAATGCCCTTTGGATGCCACTACGGTGTTAATAAAAAAAACAAACAGCTTTGGATAATTCTCTCAAGTGCAAAAGGTTACATGCATTCTCATACTCATGTCATGAAAATCAGAAATGGGACAATTTCAACCACAACAACAAGAAGACATATTGTACACATATATCTCTCTCCTGAGGTATATGGCTCAAAAATGTGGCGGGGAAACCCAAAGATCCGGGCCATATAACCCAGACCTTTAACACTTCAACAAAAAGGAAAAAGACGTCGTGCACCGGTGGAGGAAGGTCTAGGGTAGTGGGCTCAGACTAAACAACACAGACCTCAGGAAGCCTGGACGACTGCCTAGGTGCACTTCGAGCTGCATCAGGTAAACATTAAGATCTGTTCCCAAATGAGACCACTGCTGTGTGTGGCTCTGCGGACAGACCCCGAATTTTTCTACGAGCGGAAAGTTCACATCTGATCTGAGAAGTTTAAGAGAGCAGAAAAGTGAGATGAATATGCGGTCTGCATCACTTTTACACAAGCTATATTATGTAACTGAATTGAAAACAAATAATTATAAAAACAACTAATTAGCTAGAAAAGCTAGCAACTAGCTTACATATTCCAAAGCAACTAGTTTAAGTTAGATTTTCCAGCAGGGAAGGTTTAATAAAGTCTACTGTTTGTCAGAAGACGACGTGTATTTTAGTCTATAGTCATTTATCAATTTAATTCCCACTAGAGACAAACCCTGGCAAGCTTTTCCAACTGTAAACCATTAAGCGCCTCTATCTGATCAACACAGCAGTACTTTCCCATCTGAATCACCCATAAACAGCATGTAGTTTAGCTGAGTTAATTTTCCTAACAATCCATCAGTGTCATCTACTATAAACAGCACTGCTCTTAAAGATCCTATGAATCCAATGAAAGAGCAGAAGAGCAACATTTTGACCAATATTTAGCAATTTTAAACCAATAACAGCACTAGGGTCTCAAGATGGTTAACTACAACTGATTAAACTCAAAATACTGATATTGCTTTCAAAGAACATATATATTTTATACCCCACTGGCAAATTTTGTTCTTGTTTTAAGCACAAATATGACTACATTTACTGAGGTTTATGCTTAAAACAAAAACTTGCAACATTTGCATTTGCATTACTTGACATTTAGCTACTGACTACATGGGTGAAACTCACAAAGCCTGTATAGATTATGTTTATATGTCACCCCAAAATCAAAGGAAAAAGGAATCACACTGTGCTTAAAGGAAACAACTGGCAAACTGTTTTTACAACAAATAGAGCAATTTGTTAATGGAGTAAGAAAAGAAACTTATATCTTGATATGTTCTCTGAAAACGAGTCTGAATATCAGTAAAATATTTACTTGAAATCCCCTAAGGGTGCAATATGAAATTAGGCCAATATTTCCTAACAAATCAATGATGTGACCTCCAGCACAGCTGTAGGTCTAAATACGAGATTAGAACCAGACATTTATTTGAGGTGAGCATGTTAAGAGATCAGGCAGAGGTCAACTCTGCTGTCAAACACAGACAATTAGATTAAGTGTGCTTATATTAGTTGGCATGACACTTTATGATGTCATAGGTTAAAGCATGGGTGTCAAACTCGTATTAGACTGAGGGCGGGATTGGACAAAATGAAACCTTAAAATAGTGTGTCAAACCTGGGTGTACTCATGACACCTGCTCGTCCGGACCTACTAAAGTACACTGATTACATTACTTGCCCACCGTGGCACCGCCCCCACTGTCATTTCGCTTTTTTATAGAAAAAAAAAGACATTTAGTTCAGTTGGACAACGAATGCTATAATAATAAACTGAAAGCGTCTGCTCTGTTCCGAATGTGATGAGACTAAGGAGAGATGACTGGCAAGACGATGGCAGAGGATTTGGTGCGCAACAGATCCTGGGCATCACTGACAAAAAACGCTCCCTACACTGAGTAACATATGTGTGATCACGAATTCTAAAGCGAAAGTAAAAAGTTAGTGCGCATTTAAGAATGATTATTACATTTATACAAATGAAACTGGAATTTACAGGAATGTTAAACAACATTATCAATAACATAAAGAGAAACTCTTGGCTAGAAATCATAGTTTTCACGAGCTCTGCAATTTTGCACTCCAGTAAAGTCACAACAAGTTTATTTATATACCACTTTATACAATAGATTGTGTAAAAGCAAGCAGCTTTACAGTATTAGACTTGAAAAACTTAGGAATTTGTCTTTTTCATTTAGAATTACAACTTCAGTTTCTACTATAAAGCGGCTCTCCATAGTTTTCATGTTTTTACTAATGGACGTCTGACCTTGACGGACTGAACAGAAGAAATAAACTGGAGAAGATTTCAAAGTCAAAAAACGAAGAGCCTCAAAACCTACTTATTACGTGATTGCCACGGACCAATGGTACTTCAAAGGTGTTTACTAGCCAGAGCTAACTTTTCCAAAAAGTTCACTTTGGCAAGCTGTTTTAAACTCCTGAAACAAACACCAAACAAACTTAGTTTTGGCCTGATTTTGTTTGAAATGGCATCACACCAGTTTGTTCTTCGATTTCTCTTGAAGTATATCGGGGCCTTGAACAAAACTCACCTTTTCACCACTAATATTTGAAATATTCTTCCTAAAAATGTACTTTTGCCATTAACAACTTGCACAAAGTAGTACTGAACTTGGTTGCTCTTCTACCACTGTAAGATGCAAGTAATGTGCACAAACAAAATGAAGAGCTAAAACGTAATATAATGAATATACCATATTGACACAATAAAGTGGTTCTTTCTCCAAAAGCTGGACTAGTCTCCTCTATTATTGACACGAACAACCAGGGAAAGACAGCAAAAAGAGAAAAATTAAAAGAAACTGAAGCCTATAGCCTGTAACACAAAGAACAACCCATAAAAAAAGCTATCCCATGTGCATTTTATCAGAGTCCCTATGCACAGGTGGTCAGGTATGTCTGACCACAAAACCATGTGAAATTTCTTGAAAGCTGTTCTTGATCTACAGAATTAAAGAGTGCTAATGAGGAATGTCTAGCCAAATGTTTTCCTTTTCAGCCAGACATGCGGTGGAAGTCATACGCAGACTTGTCTCAGCTGGCATAGGACCACAAGCCAGTTTCTGATCCTGGATCACATTTCCCCCAGTCCAATCTGGTCAATCAAGGTTTAAAAAAGAAAAAGAAAAACAGACAGCATTATTGCTCTGGGACGTGAAAAACACCTAAACGCTTCTAACATCTTCACACCTGGTCTGAACTATTGCACAGTGCAGCAGTCAGTGCAGTTGGGTTTCTTATTTAAACAGCCTGCGTCTGCATTTCTGTCGCAGCTGTCCTGCTTATCTGGCCGTTACAGTTCAGATGCAGTGGCTTGTAAGCACAACCGTCTCGGCCTTTGCCTTCCAGCAGGGCAGCTGAACCAACAGGAAATCCAGTCTCAGTCTATTAATTGGTGGAACAATTTCAATCATTTGAGGGCTCTCAGTTGGAGAAGAAAAACGCTTACAAATGGTGTGCAATTATTGCACTTTCTTTTCGCCTGCTTTCGATTTGTTGTTTTTTTCCTCTCCTGCCCTTTAAACTCTCTGCTAGAATGCAATTCGGAAATTTGGCAGCCAAGTCGACAGCCATATGCAGCTAAACATGGTATTTTTACCAGCCGTTTCGTCTGGAGACCCACATGGCTGAAATGGCATTCCATTAACTATTACATCACAATTAGACAAGGACAACTGTCTGATGCTAACTAATAAACACTTTACTCTGAATTTTCTGTAATTAAGTCAATGTCCGAACCCCAGCAATAAATGAGAAATTTCATGCTGGACTTAGACTGCATTGCATGCTTACAGTCAACATCACCCATTTTACTTCAGCAATATGACATTTCTGAGAGACACAGGATCTTCAATGAGTAAAAAAAAAAAAATAGTTTTTGAAAGATAAGAGGGCTTGATGATGTCAGCCAACAAGAAACGTTGTTTCAGAGGTGGAGCAAGTTATTACATTTTAATCTGAAGCCAAATATTATGTCTTTGACATAACATGCACAACACAATAAGGAATGAGTATTATGAAAGAAAATAGAATCTACATTTTATTCTAAATGTATAATCTTTCCGTACAGCCTGAGAATAAAAATACAAGGACCCTATTTATGTTATGCTAAAGCATGTCTAGACAACTAATTGTGATATATGATTGAAAAAGGGAATAAAGAAAAACAGAGAGGAAAAGAACGAGGTGATGCCAAACCACACGGTGAGTCACACAGCAAACCTCTGCATGACAACGATTCTCACTGTGAGATGAAGGGCATTTCCCTGGCAGAAAAATGATGGCAAAGTCGAATGTATGAGAGACGTGATGGATAACACAAGGGAATTGCATACGGATTCTTCAGCTCTATGGATGTGACAACTTTCCATCCTTGTTATAAGTCCTTTCCTACTGCATCTGTTTTATTAAGTCTTCAGACTTTTCACAATCAAAAGAAAAAAAAAGAAATCACATTTCGCATAAAGAAAATTAAGCCTATTCATTGAGATCATTTTACATTGTAAAATTATTTTAATGATGATTAAACATGTTCCCCTCAAATTCTCATTACTATAATTCATCCAGTCTTATTCTCAATTGTGTATGATCATTTGAATAATACATTGATGTAATATGCATTGCAGCAATGACAATTGTTTTTAGGGATGGGTGACACTACTTACCTTGCTTTCGATTTGATACCAAGTACTATCATTGACAATATTACACAAATATTATTACCACTACTGATAAAGCTATTAAATGGACATTTTTAGCAGTTTTTGAGGAGAAAATTAGTAATTACAGCCATTTACCATTATTTTTGAAAGCCACCCTTTTTAATAGGCCAGAAAATAGGTCAAAATGACTAATACTTCAGGACTAAACCACCAATTCCTAATTACTTTACATTAGGGTAATTAGCTTTATTCCCTTTAAGCACAATACAATTCCTTTTTCATTTGATTTTGGAGTGACAAACTGACTTGATCTAGACAGGTTTTGTGAGATTCATCCATGTTGTTAGTAGCTAAATGTCAAACGACTACACAAATGGAAATGTTGCAAGTTTAACTGCAAGTACACTAAAGAAGAGATCCTGAGATTGCAATCCTGGACTACCACCATGGTTACTCCTAAGGGACGGGCAGTAAAAACAGGCTAGGCCTAAAAAAACAAGATTGTAGACGTAGGTTGTTGATGAATCTGAATCCACACAAGAAATTTTCTTTAAAGGGTAAGGGGAGTCCTTTCGATTTCCGCAGCGATTTTGCATTCCATGAATGCCACTCACCACCACAAATCATCCTGGGTCTACAAAAGTCCTGCAATGCCATTAGATCCTGATAGAGTCTTACTTGATAATGGTATACTTGATCCTTGCACATTTATTAATAACCAAGTAATGATATTAGCTTATTAACATCAGAAACCAATGTTGAACAGTAGTCTGCTTCAGTAAACATAAGACTACAGCTCTAACTGTCTTCTCCTCTCTAGCTCATTCCATCAGACACTGTGTGTGCTTAAATATTTAATTTGGCTGCTCGCAACGAGTGGAAAGACTTGGAATTTGCCGGAGCGCTGATCCTGGAGGCACATCAAACATGGCCGCTGTCATCTGCCTCAACGTCCACTCGTGTTTGTTTAGCTGTTTGTATCAAAACCACTTCAACTAAATAATTGTGACCTAGAGGATTGTATGTTGTCATCTATTAGAGTGATAAGACCAAGATGGGCACTGAAAGCATGAGATCTTCATCACCTTCAACATGATTCAGTAAACAAAAAACAAACTCATGTCATCATCTCTCAGATTTCATTAAAAATACCTTCATTTGTGTTCTGAAGATGAACGAAAGTCTTACAGGTTTGGAACGACATGAGGGTGAGTAATTAATGACAGAATTTTCATTTTGGGTGAACTAACCCTTTAAGCGCTCAAGTACACATATAAAGCTTGCCGTAGGACATCAGCAAAAGTAGTGATTTGGAAAAAACAGCATGAAGACATAAAAAAAAGAAAAAAAAAAAGACAAAAGAAGACACACTGATAAACTTGTGTTTTCTTAATATCAGCTGCAAAGATAAAGTTCACGACACTGACTCTCATCTGCACAGTATAGGCTAACTATAAGCTACTACTTACATGAGGTCGATGAATGATAGGCGAACATTTGTATTTCTTGCCTGACATTATTACTACATGGACCAGCCAAATAATTTAAACTTGGTTGACTAAGCTGCTTCTTGTCGACTATCATTAAGTCGACTATTAGCGGGGCACAATGACTGAATTGTACAAAGTTGTGATCACAATTTGAACAAATCGTCATAATAGTTGGGCAATAATAATCCATTAAAGCCATATGGAGTATGGACCCTTTTCACATTTCTGGGGTTCTCAAAAGCAGAAGTCATCATTGTTGGGTAAACGTTAATAGTGATGAACGGACACTACAAATATAATTTTTGCATTCCTATTTGCTTCAGTTTTTTTTTTTTTTTTTGTGTCAAATTTGCCAACGCTCACGCAGCAGCGTTAACTAGTTTTCTGTTATAAATGAAAATATAAAACTAGATTTGCTAGATTTACAACAGTAATAACTGTGCAAACGTTCTGTGACAGTCTGTGAAAAGGGTCCATTAGCCAAGAGAAGATATGCTCTTCAGTGATTTTACCACAGTTAAGAGGTGTTCTTAGGCACAACTGAAGCAAACCATGGTAAAATCACTGTAATGCACAGCCTTTGATGCCCTTGCCACTGAAATGGCTTGCACTGAAAAATCTGTATGCATGTACAGCAGCCACAGTGAAGCTGTCTTCATAATAAAGCACATCAGAGAGACATTAAAACGCTTTCAACCAAAGAGGATGTCTTGATTCCTGAAAAATGAGTTGCACTGTGGTACAACTAGGTTAATCTCCTATATAGTAAAGCACTTGGAACCGGTAGGAAGCTGCGAGATGACAGCAGGTCAGTCATTGTAAAAATTTTATCCTCATTCCAACCCACAGTGCAGTGAAAATAGCTCATTTAAGGGTGCAACAGCAACCAGGGAGGAAAATGAGCTCTTTCTATATGCGAGAGCCAGACATCTCCAGAGCCCCACAGACGAATCTTCAAGTCTCACAGACTGCTGCTTCCTCCCACAACCACACCACTGGGTCATGATGAATACTACAACATCCTGCTGCATACTTGGAGGTTGATTTCACTGCACAGTATGCTTCATTGTGGAACGCATTCCCTGAGGTCATGAACAGAAACTTTTATTGAGACAGACTGATAATAAGGCTGTCCAATATTTTTCACTGATATTCACATTTTTGGTTCTTCAACATCGGGTCTCGTTGCCATTTGGTGGGTCTTTAAAGAAAACCACGCAACAACACAACTAAGAGTTCAACAGGAAACAGCAGTGCTCACAGGAAACACAACTTGAATAAATTACTCTTCTTTTTATGTAACAACCATTTATTCAGACGTGAGAAGTAACATTTTAAACTTAACAGTGACGTAGGCCAAATAAACATATACGCCCTCATTATTAAAATATTCATAATGATTTTTATGTCTTTATTGTTATAGTCATGATTAAGCTATTTATTAATGGCAAAAATATAAATAAAACAATAATTAAAAATGATCTCATTGGGCATGCAAAAAACAAACAAAAACAATCGTAATAGTTGTTAAATATTTAAAATATCTCTAATGTTTTCATTTTCCTAAGAGAAACCTGCAGTTCAGGGGTACACTGCTGATATTGTAAACAATCATAGCTTTTATAAATTATCAATCAGCTGACAATGTTTTTAAGACAAACCAATTTCTTCTAGATTTAAGTTTCGAATAGACAATATGTAGAATCAATTATAATTGTTTTACTTTTTTAACAACGATAAATTAAAGCACAACAATAAAAGCATATTAGAATTATGGGTATTTTCATAATAAAAAAAAAAATTAAAATTTTTGATAAAAAAAAAGTCTTCAATAGCTCAGGATACAAAGTGGACAAAGCTCTGAGCAGAGATTTGAAACAAAATTTATCAGTAGATCTATATTAAAGGTGCAGTAAGCGATTTCTGAGAAACACTGTTGATATTTCAAATCAACCTGAACAAACACACCCCTCCCTTCATTGCTCCGCCCCCAAAATGCAGAAACAAGCAATGCAAGATTGGATGTCTCTTTATCATAGCTGAAGCGAAGAGAAATAATGCTTTGCGAAAAACAAAGTGAAGATGACAAACGAACAACAAGTAAGAACAAACAATGAACATACAGTACACATACGAGCAAGAGTTTATTGTTCGTCGCCAGCAGCACACCAACTCCAGACAAACAAGAGCTAATATTACTACAGCAGCTTATCTTGGTTCTGTGAAACATCGCAAAACCAATGTTACTCACGTATGGAGCAGAAACAACACAACCTTGGCGTCCTTCTTCAGGACTTCCCGCTCAGTTCTCTCCAGCACTAGAAAGCTTTTCTAATTTTAATGTGGGTCTTAAAGCACTTGCCTGAACATAACCCTTCTTTTTCCAGTGATATTCCTCTAATCTTTTCTCTTCTGTAATGTCTCTCAGCCATCTCTCTTTCTACAGTCTTCAAATCTCCCTCTTGCTCACTCTCTCTCCTCCTCCATCATGAATGGACACGCCCCCTACTGCTGATTGGCTTCAAGTATGTTGTGCAGCTCAGCAGTGTTGCCAAATTGGGCTACTTTTACACTGTTGCCGCAGGTTGCTTTTCATGTCCGCGGGTTAAATCGACCCAAAATACTCAAAAACGTGAATTTTTCCCCCCAGAAAGTGATTTTTACCGTGGGACTCCCCCTGAAATGCGATTGGGCTAGTTTTGAGGAGCAATTGGGCGGGTTTTGTTGTGAAAACCTGGCAACCCTGCTGCTCAGTCCGACCCACTTTCAACAACGTTTCTCAAAAATTGCTTACTGCACCTTTAAAAAATCTGATAACTGATTAAGTTACAATATTAATATCGATGCAAAATATTGGTCTAACCAACCAGTCAGGGTTAGGGTTAGGGTTAGGAACTTTGCAAAGGAAGCACGTTCTTACATGGACTGCTCGTCTAAATAAATGTGTTAATTCGACATGCAAATGCCGTCACACCAAGTCTGCACTGCAAGCCAGCTGCCAGCTATTCTTTTTTTATTATTATTCAAACTGTTTTGGTTTCTTGTGTAGGCTATTTCACAACAACAAAACTCCATAGCACAAGCTAGCTAGTGTCCAAGTTCTATGCTTTTAAGTATATTTGAATGGCAAATGTATGTATCTTCCTAAAACCACAATAAAAATATGATTCAACACATTACATTTCATAACTGAAATGGAGCTTAGAGTTTCCAGTGTTCATTAAGGTGTAAGGTTGTTCTTTGTAAAACAGCTCAAAACAATGTTTTGTAAAATACACTGAATTGAGTTTTCATAAAGTGAAGTGAGCAAACGTTATCGTTTAAAAGCTGTAATTTATATTAAAATATTTATCTACAATACCAGGGAGAAAAATATTGAACAAGGAAGGAATGAAGGAGATTGATATGAAGATGTGAAATGTACAGACTGAGAACTTTATCTTATTATATAAAAACAACTTAGTCCATATATTTCCTTCAGGGACATATGCATTTGAGGGGTAACAAATCGCAATATATTTTATTGCAATACTCAGCATATCGCAAAATGTTTATAATTGAAATAATATCGTACCGTGGCTTAAGAATCGTGATAGTGGGGCTCTACTATTGACATTTCTGATGTAAAATCGATACTACAGGTTTTGTCGCACGCTTCATTTTTAAAAAGGCGACACGTTTGTTTAATCCCTGCTAAATGTAAATTGTTATTAGTAATTGGTCAAATAGTTTGTCAGTGCCACATGGTGCAAACATTTAAAATACAATAAGACTAAACACTTGCAGACTAGGATTAATGTGATTAAAGCAACATGATTTCTTAAACCCACATCTTGGATTTGGCGCAACTGATTACATAAAAATACGCTTTAAATGTGCGCGTTTCGTTAATTATTTCACTGAATTTAACAATAAGCCATATCGTTCGTGGAACCAATTGCCAAGTCATTATTAAAAGCCCTAGATCCGTGCGTATGTAACTGCGTGTATTTGCTTTATAAAACACATTAAAGATACTCGCAACGCAACTTAGAGAACGTAAACAATGAACGCATAAGAAATATAATTGTTGCGCTCGCGCTCCATTGAGGCTCCATTATGACGTTGTCCAGTCCGCTAAAGAACGCAACGTTGCAAAAACGCCAGTTTCGGTCATATATTTGCCATAAAACAAAAAAAATCATTTTTTATTTTGACAATTAAACACACTAGAGTGCATTTAAAAGGAAGTCCTCATGGAAAGACTGAACACCACAATGACTTACAGCAGTAGCTGTTAGCCACCTAGCCAGTTTCAGATGAAACTGTACGATGTCGCAAATTCCTTACCTGTTAAACGCAACTTGACGGGGCCATTTCTTCTAACTCCTTGATTAGACATGTCCTTGTCCCTTATCCAGGATGACTATTACTGAAAACGAGTCGAATGTTGTATAGAGTTGCTTTTTGGTTCTTCTCAACGCCAGTTTCACAGTGAACAGAAAATAATGGAGTCACGGTCCTGTGGCCCGGATGTGCACAGCCCTGCCATGTCTACATACATACACACTCGCGCGGCGGCTTTAACGTGCTGCTCGTATTTCTACCCTCTGCGAAAGTAAATCCACTTCGTTCCCTAAAAAGATCCGCTTACAGAGACCTCCTGAAGTTCTCCGCATTTTCCACGAACGAACCGCACTCGGGTTCTGCTGCCATTCCAATGAGACCTTGAGGGAAAAGTTGTATCGCTACAGGCGACTGAATTGAGGAAATGTGGTTTGTTAGGTGTCTGGCATCTGCTGAGCCACTAAAACCGCCCAAACAGTGACATCAGACCTACTTGTTATTCATAGAGCTCTGTAATCCATACTTATATATCACATACGGAATCACTCATTTTCCCCACCATTATTTATATTCACTTTAATACTTGGATAAAGATGATACACACAAAACCCCACGTTTGTTCTTTTACATTTTTTATTTACAACAAGTAAAATTGAAACAGATTCATATGTACAACTTAGAGCATGAGGTCCTCACAAAGAAAAACATGAACAAGACTAGTGGTTTACAGAAATGATTGGAACAAATCACATACAAAACAAACACGGATCAGATATTCAGAAGTTGAAAGTGCTTTGGTTTTCATTGATCTGGAACGCATAGCCATCAGTTGTAGCCTCGGGGGCGACACATTCGTCCTCTTCCTCCTGCAAGACAGAAAGAATGCTTAAGAACAGCTAGACACACTACTTTTAAAACACTTAAAGAGGATTAGATGATTATTTTTGCAAATTATTAATATGCAAATTGATCAAACCTACAATGCTTAATACATCACTAAAGATTTTAACATTCAACCAACCTCTCCAGAGAAGTACTTTTCAATAAGGTTGAGGGAGGCCTTGTAGACCATTTCATTTTCATGCGACTGCAAAGCTTCGATTTTGTCCAGGCCGCCACATTCCTCAATCATCAGAGACAGCTTATCGACCTCACCAATCTTCTCACCAGCCTTAAAAAATAAAATGCGTCAAATAAAAAGGTGACCCTGAGCATGAAATTTTTTAATTAAAATCCCTGATTTAAAGTCACAATAAAACCGAAGTAGCAAAAGATCTTTTGCTCTGTACAGGTCGCATGTGTGTGTTTTTTTTTTTTTTTAGTAATTAGTTTATCCACAAGTCCGAAAAACATTCAGGCTACAGCGACAACGGAGGCCTATATAGACAACAGATTGTGCTAAGAGGTTAGAAAGTACCCTCATTTGTACAACTCTAGCATGAAAGAATACAAATGCATTTACATGGGTTGTAACTCATGGTGAAAGACTGCTCAAAACTGCACATGCATTGAATGCCTGTGTACACGTGCAAGTCAAGTGAAGTATACTTTGCAAGGCTGTGCTTGAAGGAAGAAGGGAAAGAAAAAAAACAAAACAAAAAAAAAAAAAAACACACCAAGTATACCCAGGGCTTAAGGGTGCTCTGATCGGTGGGCTCTATAAATGCCGATTAGATGATGCAAATCTCACAAGAATTTTGTCCAGCTAAAATTGCTTCACTACATTTACCTTTCTGGCAGGTCTACCAGGTGTCTGAAAAGGACAATAAAGTTTACAACATCTTTGCGGAGAGCAGAGAGATTGCAAAGACAGTAAAAAACTCGGGCTGTGTGATTTTAGTGCATTTCTTTCCTTCACAGTGGTTGTGCATTCATTCCACCCTAAAAGCCAAAAGTTAACATCCAAATCAGCTAGATCAGTGATGGTCATAAAATACAGTCTACTGTTGCTAAACTGCAGGACGTGCTCAATAATAGATTTAGAAAGAAGAAAAAAAAAAAAAAAAAAAAAAAAAAAAACACACCACACAAAACATGTTATTAAAACTGCATTAAGCCACGAAAGTGGTACTGCTCTTCAAGCGGCTTTCTGTGCGCGCTCTGAGACGGAGAGGAACAGTAACAAGCAAAGAGAACTTTGAGCTTCAGGTTTGCACCTAAATGGTCAAATACACACAGAAACATGTCAATACCAATTCTCATCTCTTACTTTTTTGATAATTGAAAAACATTGTAAAGAATAGCATTATTTTGGTGATCAGCATTAACCAATACTGCTACTGGAGATTAGTAATCGCCAAAAAAATCCTGATCAGAGCACCCTTAGAAGTTGTCTAATATATATAGTTTTTCCATTTCTGAATTTTGACCTTGTAATATTTTCTCAAAAGATCTATTATATGCATTTAGAAAATAAATAGTGTGAGTTCTCAGTTCATGTGGACTTTAAAGGAATCATACCAAAAAGATATTGGAGATCGCATCCAAGATGACAAGAATAGTTTTGCTGTCCTTAGTAGAGAGCAGGTTCAACAAGGGCTCTAGTATATTGGCCTGAACAAGGTAAACCACTTGCTCTACAGTGCCTCCGCTGGTGTAGTTGGTTACTGCCCATACAGCCTCCTTTTGGGTCTTGTAGTCACCCTGCATAAAGTATGAGAGAAAAATAGTTAAATAAATAAAGAACAGCTTCATGGACAAGTCATATATTGTGTTCTTATACTGTGGCAACATACCCGTCTGAGAACTTCCACCAGGTAAGGTACAATGCCAGCATTGATGACCTCCTGAATCTGATATTCCCTGCCAGCCGTGATGTTGGACAAAGTCCAAGAAGCCTCCTTTTGAATGTTGTTCTTGTGGTGGCGCAACAGAGCGGGGAACATGGAAAGGGCACCAGCGTTGATCACCGCCTGGGTCTGTTCATCTGTGCCAGTGACGATGTTACCGATTGACCGCAGTGAAGGGGTCTGTGGGAAGAAAAAAAAAAAAAAAAATTATATACACATACACACCCTCCTATAGCTTCTCTGCACGAGAGCACTACCTTTTAATCAACTTACCACAATGGAAAGCTCCCCTGATCCCAATAGCTTCACCAGTTGAGGGACCACACCAGTCTGCACCACCACCTCAATCCTCTCATTGGGCCCATCGGTCAGGTATGAGATGGCCCAGCAGGTATCCGCCAGTACCTCTTTATCATCATGATGCAGAAGGCGGATAAGTGTTGGCAGTATCTGTTTCACGGCCTCTAGAGGAGGTGCAGGGTTCTTATTGCGGCACAGGTTTGACAGGGTCCAGGTGACGTTCCTCAGGTAACCAGACTGCGGAAGAAGACAGACTGGTTGGTCAGGCCAAAATATTAAAGCTCCGATGCCACCTACTGGTAAAGTACACTCACTACATTTTAAATAGCACTTTAAACCCAAAAAACACAATGGGAGAAAAATAAACCCATGAAAATATTTTACCTTGATGTACATGTTAAATTTTAGTATATTCAATAAATTATTGTCATGAGCTGATAAGGCAAGTTCAGCCAATCTGTGGTTCAAATCAGTCTCAAATAATTTCACGTCATCCCTAACTAACTAAAACTAACTAAAACTAACTAAAACTAACTAAAACTAACTAAAACTAACTAAAACTAACTAAAACTAACTAAAACTAACTAAATTGAATTGTGACCACCCAGTTGAGGATTACTTTAAAAGTCTGTTTTTATTTAAAATGGAAAAAAATAAAAACTACTCTTTACAATAAACTTACAGGAAATACAGAGAAGTCAGGAACAGCCAACAGAGCTAATAGAGGGGCAATCGCACCATGCTTAATGACTTTATCTCTGTACGCAGAGCCATCACCTATAAACAGAAAAAGGGCAAAAATAAATTCAACCTCATACAACCAAATTAACAAAAATTAATCCATTTCATTGAAATGAAATGCTATTGGCCACCCACCAGCAATGTTTCCTAGGGCCCAGACTGCCTGCTCGCTAATATGAGCATGCGGTGATGAAATGAGGCTGATGAATGCTGGGACAGCCCCTCCCTGAACCACAGCGCTGGTCTGGTCAGATGTTCCAGATGCAATGTTAGTCAGAGCCCAGGCTGCCTCAAACTGTATGGGAGGAGAGTCTACCAGACCCAAGAAGCTCACGAACTTGGGAATCAGACCAGCACTGATGATACGGTCAATAGGTGGATGCCTCTCTCTTGACAGCAACTTCCTGCATTTCAATAGCACAAATTATAATATGAAAAACATTTGATATAAATGCATATTTCTGCGCATGTAAAAGCCATCTTTTAGGCATTACCTGGCAGCTTGGGTGGCCTGGACTTGAGTCTCCAAGTTATTACTGTTCACACCATTTACAATCTCCTCCACAGTCCAGTGCTGAGCCTGATTGCACGGAACAAAGATCTTATAATGTGTAATGCCTAGAAATTAATTATGCAGTAATATCTATCATCTACATACCTGACAGTTCTGGCTTTTCTCTTGAAGGGGAGAGGTGGCCTCATCCGGTAGACTGCTCACGTTTCTCCTTTTCAAAATCTGCTCGTCTTTCTTTGCTTTACGAAGTTCAACATTGACTTCGATCCTTCGACGTCTCAGCTCCTACATAAAAGTATTTGACATTTGTATGAAACATAATCGTGGCACATTTGAAAGAAAACAACTGATATCAGCACTTTTTGTTGTATCAGCATGTTTATTACTTACAGTTGCATCTTTTCCTTTGTTTTTGAACTGAGTGAGTCGTGCAGTGTTCTCGTTTGCAGCCGACATTTTAATGAGGTTTGATTAAACACAGTATATCGCAACCTAAAATAAATAAATAAACACTTTCGTAAAAAGATCAACATAAGTTGTATTACAATCAATTCACACTTCAGAAATCACATATTTTTACTAATACTAAAACTATATACATTATACTTCAACTTAATAAAGAAGGAACTTACCGCTTCTGACCAAAGGACTGTGAAGGTGGAAGTATGAACAGACCTTTAAAAACGCGCTATGGAGAATCTAATTGGTCCGTTCGAGCAAAAGCACTTTCCCATTGGACCGTTTTGAAAAATCACACTGCTGTGGGGACGTGGCTTACGTATTAACGCGAGATCTGGCGAGAATGCCATATAGACTGCTGGGAATGTACTTTAGCTTTAAAATAAAATGACATTGAAATCACCATGTTTGTATGAATACCAAATGATTATAAAAATATATTTACGTATAACATCTGATCGTTTTATTGATTTGATTATCTGAATTAATGTTCTCTATAAATATTTATTTAACGGTAAAAACCTAGTTAACTTTTTTATGCACGTACAATGTTTTTATTTTATTCTATTTTATACATGACTTTAAACAATACAATTGAAAAACGCTGTAAAATGTATTATTATTATCATTATTAAATATATTGTTTCCGTTAAAATGCATATAATCATAAATAAATCGGTAGAAAGTGCTTTGGTGGAAAAGAATGTACTTGTGACAAAGGGGCAGGGCGAAACAGCTCTATGTTAAAGTCTGATTGGTCAATGGCGACAATGCTGGGCTTTCTGATATTTAAAATCCATAGTGGAAGAATGGACGGAAGAGAAGCCATTACACCACGTGTTACAGTATACAGAAAGCATATGTCTATTAAATCCTGAAAATAAACATCGGAAAACAGTCGGAGGAATATAAGCTATATCCTTACTCAATTAAAAAATGATTTAGTATTTCTTTAAATTAAATAATCCTTTGGCGTATTTACCATATTTAGAATAGGAAATGATTTGTTTGTTAACGAAAAACAACTGGTTAATGGTGACACACAACTTTCAAATGGTTAATGAATTTCATTTTAATTGATTCATTACGTTTACGATTCGAAGATCATACGTGCATAAGCGTAAGGTTGTAGTCTTCAAAACAAATGATCCAAAGTATACAAACAAGAGAAATAAAAATACTTTATATAAGTATTAATTCTATTTATAAGATAAGATAAGAGAAACACAACATGGTTATTGTCATAAAAATATAACACAAAAGTATATCCTTAACTATAAACATGAGCAAATAGGCTGTGTGGTTTATTCTGTGCCTTTTAACAGTTATCTAGACAAAATATTAATGAGTGTGTTCATTTATGTATCCACAAACAAACAATTAAAAAAAGAAACAAATCCAATATAAATTTCAAATCTAAATGGATTGTCTAGGTCTACTGAGCATCACATTAGTGTTATTAATTTTCAAATCAAGAGAATATAGAGACATCTTAATCAATGTAGAAGAGAGAATCCTGTCCCCTCCATTTATTTGTTTCATATACATCAATATTTCTTCAGTTGTAATACAAAAAAAAGAAAAAAAAAAAAAAAGTTAAAGACAAGTTATACAAACAGGAATCCTTCTCAACTAACACTTTCATCAGTCCTCAATGCATTCTTAAAGCAACACCTTATTTTAGTTAACTTGTTCTACCCCATTGTTTAAAAACCAATTAGCCGATTGTGTCCACATTCCACTTCTGAAGTAGTATGCTGAATCATATGAAGGGGGGAAAAAAACAACAGGTGTACCCATGATAGACTCCTGCTGTCCTGGGGAATGCGAACATGATTCCGAAGGGTTTTAAAAACTCACAAAAACATTTTTGTAGGCGTTTAATCCACAAAGAAATCCATTAAGAGAGCATCCCAGTCAAAACTCATTGCTTTATCAATCAAAAATGTAAACCGTCCATTCTTGATCCAAACCCACAGCTTTTTATGTCCAATATTCCACCAAACGCTGTGGCTATGTGTGATGCTGGCTGACTGGGATAGAGTTCCATCTTGAATTAAACGTTCAAAGTTTATTTAGAACAGCATGTGGTTGTATTCTATGAGGCTGATGACTGTAGTTTGTTGTTATGAGACCTAGAGAATACAGAGAGAATGAGGTTAAGAGCCCTTTGGTTTTATTGAATATATACAAATAAAACAAGTGGAAAATGAATCTGCAGAACAGAAACATAGAAAAATAGCCTCAGGGGTTAAAGGAATGGCAGCCATGTTGGTGTAATACACCGGGAATGCCTTTCAGTCATTTAAACTGGTGCTGGTGTCAGAATTTAGAAGAAATGAAAAACAAAACAAAAACAAAAAACCATACAATTTAAACCTTTTTTTAAAGCATGGTCCTTTATTCAACATCCCAATAAAAGGATTTAAAACTCTTTATTTCACTTTATATTCAAGCCAACTGAAACCGTGTGATTCTGTGCAAGATTCGCACATTTATAGTTGCACCATATGCATTCTGCAAAAACTATGCATTAATCAGCAATTTCATTAGTCCTCTCAATGAAAACCTGGACAGATCAGCGAAACAGCTGAAACAAACATGTTGTTAAGCACATTACAATAAAACTGAACAGAAGTCTTAAAATGTCTTTAATCAGCCAATCCATGTGATAAATATGATCATGCATCCATAAACATCATAAATAACATCATGTGACCAGCAAACGTAATGGGGAAAAAAAAAAAAAAAAAAAAAAACAGGATCATATGTGCACAGACAGCATTTCCCTTGATTTTTGTGTGTTCACAGTGCTTCAACATGGCTGCCGCCCTCTGATTGTCAAAGGCTTCACTGGAGTTTTGGCTTTTTTTGACAAGTTTTTCATTCTCCAAACAGTTTTCACTTAAATGTACACCAGTTTCCGCTGTTAATAAAACAGCAAGTTCCATGATTCTCTAATAAAGAATGACTCCGCCCCTTCAGCCACTATGACTTATGACATCACAATCTGAAAGAAAGGACAATGGGTTGTATGAATGACATGCATGAAGAAGCACAAACACAAACAGTAATGTTATCAGCAGTCTGTAGTTAAATAAGGACAAGAATAAGAGGATGAAATGCCAGCCCGAGAAATCTGAGGTTAGAGGATGACTACTGCCTCTGAATTAAAAATATATATTCAAAGCAGAAACATTCATAGTGTGAAAATGTGAACGAAAACAAGACAAGCAGGCACAAAACAAAACTGGATGTATGGAAGTCAATGCAATGGAAAAGATAAAGGAAAAATTTTAAATCAACACTAGGGCAAACTACACACTACAATACAGTGACTAATTTAGTATGGAAAAACTAATATTATGGTAAGAAAACACCAAAGAACACGCTTTTACCTGTGGTAAAATCACTGTAAACACACAGCCTTTTGTGGCTTAAACCGATAATCGGTTTGACCATTTTAACCGATATTCACATTTGGTTAACAGTTCTTCGCATCATTTGATGGGTCAATGCAACATATTTAATGTATTGTTTGGATAATTAGTCAAAATATGTAGCTTAATTAAAATGAAGACGAACACAGATATTATTTTGCATATTATGTTACTATTGTAATTATAGTAGAGATACTGCCGATACCGATTCCGATTATTCAGAATATCATCTTCAGATACTGAAAAAAAAATCTGTCCCAACTAATGTTGTAAACTATACAGGGAACCTCTCATTTGGTTCATCACTATAGTATGTTGTTAAAATTAACAACAGAGCCCAAACCCAAATATTCAACTGCTATTTATTTTCGGATGTAATAATTACACTCAAATAAATACGGAAATATTTTTAGTTTGAATACTCATTTGCACATAAGGTAGTTTTCATAAACACCTGCCTTCATGACAAATTTATTCAAACATACATACATACATAATTAACAGTAAATAAGCTCTTTAAAATCTCTAGTGATTTTATAGCTAACTAACAAATTGTGAAACTTTCCTGGTGTAAATGCAATGTTAAGTGACATTGCTCAAGCTTTTTTTTTTGACGTCTTTCCGTGGTTTAAACACATTGTAAGCAATTACATGAGACATAAGTTGCACTGTATCTTTCAACATACATTTCGATGTTCATGCATTTATTTTTGTGCTATAACTATTATTAAAGTGGAAGAAAAGACTCGCACTCCATGCTGCCGCTTGAACCGAGGTGCTACTGTCACGTCACATTTAAGATTGTCAAAACACCATTTATTGTTTGAATTAGTGAAAAAAATGGACAGAATTTGAAAGATGTGACTTTATTTCTTATCAGAAGTAACAAAGCACAAAGCTCTTTGCGATTATTGGATGCGCAACAAATAATTTGGTGTAGGAAAAAAACCACGGACCTGGCAACCCTGGCTTGAACTACAGGTGATTCATGAGGTCAAATAGAGCCTGCTTTAACATTCAAATTCTTCTAAATTCAACAATGACACATTTTTTCCGCCCCCTTTTGAGTGACAGGCTATAATTGGCCCTGATCATTGCCTGTTTTTAAACAATCGGCTGGTACATCTGTGCATCCCTAAATGATAGTTTTAAATAATTTATTAGTTTGAAAAAGTAGGGGAAAAAACTATGAAAAATCAGTTCAGCATAACAGTTATGAGATACCCAAACAGAATAATCTATATGGGTATTGGTCATAAAGTGATGTCAGTTTGCAACAACATAAGGGCGAGTAAATGACAGAATTTTAATTTGTGGGTAAACTAATATTCTAACAACATCCTATGCTGCTCTACTGTATGTGAGGGAGCATACGTTACCTGCTTGCTTTGAAAGCTTTGAGTTTCTGTACAAAGAAAGACTCCAGGAACTCAGCACACTGGTAAAAAGGCGAGTCGCTGGGATTGTAGTAGCGGCAGTTGTCGAAGATTTTGGTCATGTCCGCTACGAACTCTGTGAGTTTGCTGTAAAAGCGTTTCTGTATCCTCTCCTCCATTGTAGAAAGGTCTGCAGATAACAGACACACAAAAAAATGGGAAAATAATGAAACCGATTACTAAAACATAGGCATGATTTATAAAAAAAAAAAAAAAAAAAAAAAAAAAAAAACGAGATGGTACCATCTATAAAATGTAATATAATTTATGAACTACCTCATTAAAATGTAAACAGAAATGTACATAGAGAATATTATACAAGTCACAAAATTACAAAAAAGGGAGGGTCAAAAACTCATACCCATCGGTTCCTTGATGATCCCATAATAATCTGGAGCATCATTCGGATCCACTGGTTCCAGGAATGGCCACGCCATCTTATGAGACTAACATACAGAAACATTTACAATTACAGTATAATATTCACACAGTTTTGTTTCCCACTGACTTCCATTATATATTTTTTTACCATACAATGGAAATCAATGGAAACCACAGCCACAATAGCTTTGTATTTAATTTTTTCTTTTTTAAAAAAATATTCACAAACTTGATAACTATCATGAAATATCTGATACTCCGATTCTCAAATATGTGTAAGTGAATCTGTTTTGTCGTTTAAGCATCTTTTTAATGATCATGTTAGCTGATCTATCCGCTTGTTAAGTCGTGACGTAAGGAATGCCGTTTCTGGGTCCAAGCCCCAGCTCGTTTCACTTGAGAATGCCATCTCGATGGCTGTTTATGAGCGTTATTTATTCATAATAAACATTTAACATTTTAAAAAGTTAAACATTTAAAAATACTTACAGTCTACACAACAGTCTCCGTGCTCACAGCGTCACAGACATTAATATTTTGACGATTTATAAGATGAATCAGTGTCTGGCCATCTGGGATTTTGGTATGGAGATAACTGTTATGATTATAATTTTTTGGTAGTATTACACCACATCATGTGTGTATATTAGCACCGTTTGTTGTTTTCTTGTGGTATGAGATAGAGCGTTTGAACCCGGAAGCGCTGCCGCGTGACGTCAGACTTAACAACCAAATAATGTACGATGGGAGCCGCTATGTTAGTCTATGGTACAATTCAGAGAATCGGATCTGTCGGATTTACATCATGTAAATTTATCCAGCTCTCCTGAAATACATGAAAGTGGCCACCCAGTGAACTGAAAGAAGAATAGAGTAAACTTTATAGTTACCTACACAATGTGTATCTGATATGAATTAAACAGGTTGTCAAATTATATTTGGAATAATTATTGCCTAGTATTTATGTGTATTTAAATGTTTGAAACGTGAAATAAACATTATGTGATTGAAAACACTGAATAGTGATATATGATGAGCGCTGAGCATGTCCGTCTCCCGTACCAGTGCTAACCAAAGCGCGAAAGCACATCTGAATTAAGCAGCTGATCACGTGACGCAGTGAACGTTCCTATTACAGCGGTGTTATTGTACGCTTCAAAGGGTTAAAGGTGAAGCTGATTACAACAACACATTCACTTGCTTTTGTGATGATTATCTAACCTGACCACAATTAGGGTTAAAATGCTAGGGAACAATGCATGTACCATGTGTTCCATTCCAAACAAAACACCTGGTCTAAAATTCAAAGCAGCCATGAAACCATATTTGTTTTCATACAAACCTGTAAGGAGCGCAAGATTCGCTTCAGCCCCTCATAGTCTTTATCTGTGAGTGGCGTCAAGACCGTCATGGCATCCTCCGTAGACTGGCACTGCGGGCACACATACTCATCGATGTGAGTGGCTTCGCTCTGTAGGATGCCCACACAGCGCCCGTGGTACCAGTTCTGACAGCGATCACAACCAATGTAGAACCTAAAGTAGATGCAGGCACAATCATATCAGAAAGCTTGTTTCCACATGTACCTTTTGAAATAAATCTGATGAAACTGCAAATGCATGATTACTGTGACTCGTCGTATGGGGTTCTGCAGATGCAATAAAGCTCCTCTGTGCTGCCCTCCTGAGCTCGTTTACATTCTGAACAGATGTAGTCATCCATCTTCTTGGCCTCTTTCTCGGTGATGCCCACACACTCGCCATGATACCAGTTAGAGCAGAGGTCACAACCAATGTAGAACCTGCATCAAGAACATTACAACATTAGACAACAATTTGATTTCCTCATTATTATCTCTTTCATCTTTCAAAACCATAGCTTTATTTGCAAGGCTTCAGTAGTCAATTCTAACATTACTTACATTTACAACTAACTCTAACCCTTTTATTTAATGTTCAACTGCCTGAGCTACAGAAACTAATTAAACAGCAGTGTCTTATTTAACCAAAACTGTGAATTAAAACTGAATTCTCTTGCAGAGTAGGCTTAACCATTTTTCACTGTTTAACGTCAAACCAAGTAACAAATTTAAGTACTTCTTTAAAAAAAAAAAAAAATTTCTACTCAAAGTAACAAAACTAACTACACAAAATAAAGGTATAAAATATCCACAAAGTATAATCATTTTTCACATCAGATTTATTCATATCAAGTCTGATGAACAAATTAGTTTTACATTATTACATTTAGAATTCTCTGCAAAATAGGTATATTGTTTTCTTACTATCTTATGTTTTTTCATGCCAGCTCATAATAGTAATTAAAGAAAACAAATACACCTGATAAATAGGTGTACCGTTTTCTTTTAAAATCTTGTATGCTTATATTTTCATGTCAAAATACACATAATAATGTAATTAAAGAAAATTAATAAATCCTAACAGATAAAAACACCTGACAAATAGATATATTATTCTATTATACACTATATGTAATTTTCGCCACTAGAGGTCGCTATTTAAAACAAAGGCGTAGCTTGTTGATGCTGTGAATGAGTGTGGAATCATGGGAGTTGTCGTCTTCACCTCCACAGCCGATTGAAAAGCAATCCGACGGACTTGGGCAGAAATCATGTTCATGGATGAGCTAATATATTAAAGTCTTATTAAAGTTACTGTGGTATGAAGCAGGGTTGGCCGAGATCTGCGGGAGTCTAACGGAGCTTTTATTATGTTGCAGTCGGCCGCTTCCGCTCTTTTTGTTGCAAATGTGGGGTAACGCAGCGCTGTTTTACATGATTAAAACAATCATACTAAATACATTTGAGTGTGTTGAAAGTTATGTGCGTTCTCTCAGTGGCTACTTGTTGCACACTGCAGTTATCTAGATCGATATTAAAATGTCATATTAATAAAAACTGGATGACTTGTGTTGCTAAATGACATGCAGGTAATTTAAAAATATATTGTATGATAGAAAAAGCTCTCTCTGATTATGCTATTTTAGCCACTTGACAAAATAGTGTTGTCCCTAAGGCATAGTAAAAACACGGTACTCGTAAAACTGGAAATAACGCAGATATGATGTCATTGACAGGCAATGAAATGACACATTCTGTGTCCTGGTTAAAATTGCTGATTTCTCTGGATTTAAACATTGTTGGAAACGTTTGGGTTAATGGAAGTACACAAGTCAACAAAATATACAACACTGTTCTAGTGTTTTTTGGATATTTTAATCTAAAAATCTTACATACTGTGCCTTTAAAAATCTTATTGTATATTTATATTTTAAGCCAAAAATATGAACATCTAGTGCAAGTGCTCAACACCTGATGACCCCTATAAATAGAGGACAGTTAAGGTCTCATACTTAGACTCATCATAGGGCGTCTTGCAGATGCAGTATAACTTGATGTCCCTCTTGCTGTCCTTTGAGGTAGTCGAGATCATCTTTTTGCGTTTGGACTTGGAGGCAGCGTCTCTCTCCTCGTCCCGCTTGCGTTTGTGTGTGGAGGGTGAGGTGACCGTCGGTGTGTACGAGGAGAGACCGCTGTGCACGTGTGCGCTGGCGGCCGCTGCAGCAGCCGCAGCTTGTGCAGCCGCAGCCTGAGCTTTCTCCTTCTCCCGCCGCAGTTTAATGAGATCGCGCTTCAACTCCTCCTGCAATGAAAAGAAATATGTAAATGACTCAACATATGCCGTGTAGCTTCAGCTGTCTATTTGGCAAGTATGATGTGGTGTTAAGAGTGTGTGAGAGAAAAACTGAGATGTGCATGAGAAATGAAAGCACACGTCTTCATTGCCAGATTCACACAGCTAAGTGTTGTCATAAACGATGTAAAGCAGTCATTAGTTAGTGCATGAGAACATAAGCAACCTTCCAAAAGTTTGTGGTCGGTAATATTTTTTTAAAGAAGTCTCTCCTGTTCACAACAGCTACATTTATTTGATCAAAAATACAGTAATATTGTAAAATATTACAATTTTAAATAACTTTTTTCTGTTTTAATATACTTAAACATCTAATTTATTCCTGTGATCAAAGCTGAATTTTCAGCATCATTACTTCAGTCTTCAGTGTCACATGATCCTTCAGAAATCATTCTAATATGAGTATTTACTGCTCAAGAAACATTTTTTATTATTATCAATGTTAAAAACAGTTGTGCTGCTTAATATTTTTGTGGAAACCATGGAACATTTTCTTCAGAATTCATTGATGAATTAAAGTTCCAAAGAACAGCATTTATTTAGATTAGAAATTGTGTAACGAAAGTCTTCACTGTCAGTTTTGATCAATTTAATCTATCCTTGCTGAATAAAAGTTTTAATTTCTTTAGAAAAACCCCTACACACATCTTGAATGAACTCAAACTCTCTCATATCAGTGCAAATCTGTAACAGTAAAGTTTCCGCACTTCCTGTTCCTCTCACCTGCACTTGCAGCTGTAGTTCTTTATCAAGCAGTGCTCTTTTCTTCAGGATATCAGCCTTGAGCTGCTCTTTGTGTTTGAAGAGCAGAGCCGACAGCTTGCTGGCGTTCTGCTTGCTGCGCTTCTGCTCCACAGACTCCTCCCGTTTCCTCTTTTTGGCCGCCTGCCTCTCATCCTTATCGATTTTATCCAGGATGAACTTCATCACCTGGTTACAAACAATCATCCTGTCCAGACAGACAAAAAACAGTGGATTTGGTTGATTAAAGCCAGTCTATTCTTATATTACAACATCTATAAATACGGCTTCAGTGGCTTATGGTTTATCTGTGGTGCACACGTTACAAATATAATGAGACTGAATAATGCTTCATGTTTGTTGAAATTTAAAATCACTGAAGTCAATATAATTGTAATCACTTGGGAAGGAATAAATGGGAAAGAAATGAGTTTGACCATGTTTACCTCTGGTTCTCCTCTCTTTCAGCAGGAGTCATGGTTTTCTTCTGTTTTAACTGCTCTATGGCCACATTCTGCTTCTGAGCCACCTAAGTGAAAAAAGTGTGTTTAGCATGTTTTAACTCTCTATACAGATGGAAAAGTTTCCAAACAACATGAAACAGCATCAATAAAGATTCTAACTTCTGTAATGGTCATGTATTTCCTAGTAAATTTAAATATTTAGTAGGAAATTATGTAGGACAGGACATAGGGATTTGAATGGATGGATAGTAAAAAACAGGGTATCTACAGAGATTTTGAAATCAAATTTAAGACCTGCACAAATAAAACAAATACTCTATGTCAAGGGTGGCGAACTCCGGTCCTGGAGAGCCTCAGTCCTGAAGAGTTTAGCTCCAACCCTGATAAAAACTTGCTTGACTGTAGCTTTCTTGCAACCACTCAGACCTTGATTAGCTTGTTCAGGTGTGTTTGATTAGGGTTGGAGCTGAACTCTGCAGGACCGTGGCTCTCCAAGACCGACGTTAGCCACTCCTGCTCTATGTCTATGGAGAACAAACCCTTACAATCACACATTCAACTGCAAAACAATTTAAAATACTCAAAATGTGCATTATTCAATGTATACATATGTATTAAAATTGGTTTATGTACTAATATATCAAAACATATGAATTAGAGCTTTTCAATATTGGATTTTGCTAATAATGTGGTTAAAGGGTTTTTACTTTGAAATGAGCAACACTCACATTTTTCAATAAATCAGCGGCTTTTGCAGTTTAATAATCACAATACGCAGTACACGATTCCTGTATTTCCGTCCCCGAATTTAAGTCCACTTAAAATAATTGAGACTTGTTTCAGTTGTTACCAGTTGAGATATTAAAAAAATGAACCTGAATTTGATCAAATTGAATTTAAGCACCTGTGGGAACCCTGGAAAAGTTGGCTGTAATGTTTGTTAATATGTTTATGAAACATAATGAAAACTTTTTTTCTTTAAATGATAATGTGCACTGATGAATCATACACAATAAGAATTATATGGACAATGCTATTTTTTTTTTTATATGTATTTATCCATATTTTATTGTAATAATACAATTTGTCCATTACATATATGAACAATATTGTAATCATTTATGTATTATTTCTAGGTACATATTCTCATATTTGTTATTAAATTTAGTGTTTTTGTTTGTTGCTTGTTTTATTATCAAACTAAATTGTTTGTTTGGGATCAATAAAGTTACTACGCAAGATGAGACCTTTTAAAAAACATTAAATTAAACTTTCATTGTTACCAAAAATTACTTTAATAAAATTAGCCTCTAATTTAAATTAAATGTTTCAATCGACTAAGGCTCATTTACACATGCATAACCAAGTAGTCTGAATAATGGCAGTAAATATCAGCCAAACTCACTCTCAAAATTTGGATGCAAATTCTATAAATTTAACATCAAAATAATTTTGAACAGAACCATATTTAACACTCAAATCATGACCTACTGTATGCTGCTGCAGTGTGAATGCAGCATAAGGTTTACATAATATCCCATCTTATGTCAACTTAATGTCATATTTATCCAACTAAATTAAATAGTGGAACAACTTTGATTCCTGACCTGTTTCTGTATCAAGTCGCTCTGGCTGACGTGCTGTTGGGCCTGCTCTCTCTTCGCCTCCTGCTGTTTCTTCTTCTGCTGCTGCTGTTCGCAAAGCTGCTGGATCCGCTGAAGCTGCTCCTGTACGCTGGCCGTCTGGATGGTCACCAGATTCTGGATCTGATGTGCTTGGACTTGCCCTCCGCCCTGCTGCTGGATCTGAATGGGCAGTTGCAGTTTGATCTGCTGGGGCATCCCGGCTGTGGTCCCGACCTGCTGGACCTGAGCTTGAATCTGGGCTGCTACCTGACTCTGGATGTGCGAGATGACCTGCTGCTGCAGCCCGGGGACGCTGAGGAGCTGTGGGGGGAGCTGGATCTGGGGCTGGACTTTGGTAACGGTGGTCTGGGCGACAGGGAGGGTGGTGACCTGCTGTGGAGGTGCGGTGGCCGTCACCTGTGCTATTTGAGGGGCGGGAACAGGTGTAGGGGGCGGGACTGATGTTTGAGGAGGGACTTGGGGCTGAGGTCGGAGCTGTACGGGCGGGTGGGT
Organism: Hypophthalmichthys molitrix; assembly: GCA_037950675.1. Taxonomy (NCBI): domain Eukaryota; kingdom Metazoa; phylum Chordata; class Actinopteri; order Cypriniformes; family Xenocyprididae; genus Hypophthalmichthys; species Hypophthalmichthys molitrix. Next base: position 17,895,799 of record CM075494.1, on the reverse strand, counting down.
TTGTAGAGATGGAGCCGGTTGGGGAACGATTGCGGCTGAGACTGGAGTGGGTGTGTGCTGGGCTGGCTGTGATGGAGGGAGAGATGATGTGGGAGGAAGTGTGGTTGGAGGTTGGGGCTGTGGAGCAAGACGAGTAGCTAGAAAAAGAGAGAGAAAATACATTGGAACTCAAAACACGCAGGGCTGCGTTTCTCAAAAGTAGGGATGGGTATCGAGAACCGGTTGCAAATTTCCAAGAACTGGTGATTCGATAAGAAACGCGCATTTCGATTCTGTCAGTCGGTTCCTGTGTGAGCATTTTAATGTAATCATTCAAGCGCAAAAGACTGTTTTCTGTGCTGCACACACATTCAAAGCACGCTAACAGAAAAAGTGATTTTAAATCTATACTGTCACACATGCGTGGAGCACAGAAAACAGTGCACAAGTCGTCTTGCACTTGAATAGATCCGTGCAGCTCTTGAAGTGACAGCAGCCTAACATTCCTGCTTCCGTCTATATACTAACACTAATCAAACAACAAAAGACAGAAAATTCACTCGCTCTTGACGGAATAATGTTTGTAACTATATTTGTAATGTAAATTTTATTTATAAAGTGCAGTGTTATTTTACATTTGATTAGTTTCTGAACCTGAATACCTGAAAATCTTTTTTCACTCATATATTTGTTCAGTTGTATTTATTGTAGTTATTTGTTGCGATTGCTAATTTTTTGTTCTTTTTTTAATTACTAAGTGTTTACTTGTCTTTAATAATGCTTGAAATTTACATTAGTTAGGCTAGATGTTTTTGCTATGGTATTTTTAAACCATAGGCAAGAGTTTCTTGTGTAAGTGCTTTTAGCCTACTGATTTTTGTTCTTGACATTGAGCTACAATTAAATGTTTTGCAATAATACTTAAGTCCCCCTGTGGTCAATAATTTTATCCCTTAGAACTTTGATCACCAAAATTACATATTTAAACGTTTTTTCCTGTGAAAAAAATTATTAATGTCTTAAAATAGCTTGAATGTAACTCTACACCCTTGCGTCATTTAATATACATAGATCTATGAATATGCTAATTAGCCCACCTCCCACAATGGTAACACTTTTAACAACGTCGGACACATAACGGTAATTAATATTATTAGCGTTTTGCTTGACTATGTTATCAAACAGCTAATAATGTGTTGCTAATGTTACACAAGCCATGTTCACATTCACAAGTCAGACAGCTGCCTTCTAACAATAAGTATCCTTAAAAATGCTTTGAACAACTCAGAACGTCAGTGGAGAAAGGCATATAGTCCATCACAACATCGTAATATACACCCGCTTATTGCTAAATCTAACTGATTTTTCATATCAACAGAAAAATACACCAGGATAACCTTCTTTTTAGACTCCCTTGCACAGTCAGTTAATGATATGCTAAAACCCACTGGCACATTGACATGATTGGTTACAAGGTATTTTGTGATGTCACAAACACCAGCGATTTCAAACCGTCTTTGTTTTAAAGAGAAAGTACTCAGCAGTGATGTTGACTGATGAATTTGCACATGGTTTATCTTAAAGCATGTTAAAAACATCAGATTGACATATGAACAACATTAAAAACTTAATTTTCACCTATCTAAGGTTTTTTTTTTTTTTTTTTTTTACCTTTATGAATCGATAAGAATCGGAATGGATAAGCAGAATTGGAATCGTTAAAATTCAAACAATACCCAACCCTATTCCTTACCACTATTTTTGTACTAGTTGTTTAATAATTTTAATGAAACTGGGGTCGTTAGGCGAACCGGAACCGAAATTTTTTTTTAGGATTCCCAACCCTACTCAAAAGCATTTTGAGCAAAACTGATCATAGAGACAACTGGTGCCAACGGTTCTATGGATCTGTGCATTAGCTCTTAAAATGACAGCAATCTAACGTTAATCAATCATTAATGTTAATCAAACAACAAAAGACAGAAAATCACTCCACAAAAAATGTTGGAAATTACACGAATGTGAAAAAGCATAATGCAGATGCACATGCAGAGATAGAGCTGGGTACATTTACTGTAAACTGAGCCTCTCTGAGAAACCGAAAACACCGGAATATGAGCTGCTCAGGTGTAAAACTAAGTAACTTGCTTCATTCTGTAACATGTAGCGCAACAGACTACATACTTAAAATACACACTGCGGTGTGTGTGAAAGACACTTAAGAAGAGAGTGTGATAAAGCACAGCTGGTAATGGTGTATCAATACTGCAGAAAATGAGCAATGAAACCATTTCTAATATTTAGAATCTGACAAAACTAGTAGGGATCTAATGTAATCTGTGCTTCAACTTCAGGAACTTCAAATGGCATCAGTAAATTTAGTAAACTTTTTTTTTGAGGTTATTTAAATCAGAAGTTGTAACATTGGCAGACATGCTATGTGTGAAAAAGTGTCTAATAAAGTCTCACCTGGTTGAATGGGTGCTGGAGTTGTGCTGGTGGTGGCAGCTGGTGCAGCTGTGGCTGGGACGCCTGATGAGGTTGTTGTGGTGGGAGCGACAGGGGCAGCAGGGGCAGACGCTGGTGCAGGGGCCATGGGTGTGAACAAGAAACGCTGGACTTGGCCATTGGGCATGGCAGCCTGCATGAGCTGCTGACCGGGCCCCGGAATGACAGTCACCCCCTGAGGAATGACCTGCAGCTGGCCTGTGGTTTGACCTTGCCCTTGGATCACTACTGTCAACCCCTGGTTCCCTCCCTGAAGAGCAAAAGCGCAAGTTTATTTCAGTAGTAACATTAATCAATAACCTGTGCGGCCTGACATCCGCTAAAAAACAAAGTAGTTGGAATAAGTGTTAATTTCGTTAATGAAATCTATGACGAAAAATGTTTGTTGGCAACCCTTTTTTCCATGACTAAGATGAAACGATGACGAGACGACACCAACGTCATTAAATGACAACTATCTTTATTCTAAAACATGAAATACATAATCAATATATCAAATACTTAAAGATTATCATAATGAACAATACATGTAGAAATCATAAATGTTTCTTCAACAATCCAAAAGCCAATGAGAAAAACCTATTTGATTTTTGTCGATGGAACCAGTGTGATTCTAACTTATTTTTGCTGGCCTACAAAAATACATCATCACTTCCACGCTCTATAATGTGCACAGATGAATCAGGCACAATAAGAACATTAAAATATGCATTAAAAGAAGAAAATAAAGGTCTATTTGGATGGCATGCTGATTTAAAACTGGTACAAACCTGAGCCCCTTGGGTGAGCTGTGTGAGCTGGGCCAGAGTGAGTTTGACCTGACCCTGCTGTGGTCGGGGAGAAGAGGGCGTCTGTGGGGTCTGGGGTTGGTTCGGTGTGGAGAGGCGAGGAGGAGTGCCTACCGCCTGAGCACCTGAACTTGTTTGCACTGGCTGTTGCACTTGACCTGTGTGATATAAAATCACATTCACATTCTGAAGTGTCAGAAAAGCTTTAGAAAGCTGTGGTGTATTCAACAGAGTTGGCCATAAGTTACTGTGGACATCACATGGTCATTCTGCTGTACAATATGAACACTAATTGAATGAGACCCTATTCATTTCCTGTCTCTTCTCTACTATCCTACTGATTAAAGGCACAGAAACCCATTAAAAAGTAATGTAGAAAACAAATAATTTAATTTCCAGGACAAACCCTTGTTGAGATTACCTTGTTGAACCATCAGGGGAGTGCGAATGATAGTCTTCCCCAGGGTGGTGGCCTGTTGCAGGGGAGAGCGTATAACCGTCATCCCTGGTCGTAGCGCGGTTCCAGTCGTAATGACCTGGGCATAAACGATTAAATAAAACATTATTGCAGGAACACAAAATGTTCAGTTGACCAGAGCAGATAATTTTAGTGAGAGTTCATACCTGCTGTGTGGAGGTGGTTGTGTTGGGTCTGATGTTAATGGTGGCCGTACGAGGCTGGAATGGAGGGAAGGACTGTGCGGTGCCCGCTGTGCTTGATGGAATGATGCCCACCACCTTCTGCTGTACCTGTACCAAACCTGTCGAGACAATAAGTAGATTTAGTTTGCTTTAAGAGTACTGCATTACACAGACAACTGTTCAAAGGTTTGGGGTCGGTAAGATTTTTAAACGTTTTTGAAAAAAAATCCCTTATGCTCACCAAGGCTTCATTTATTTGATACTAAATACAGCAGTATTGTGAAATATTGTGAATCCTTTTCTATTTAGATACATTTTAAAATGTAATTTATTCCTGTGATGTTAAAGCTGAATTTTCAGCATCATTACTCCAGTCTTCAGTGTCACATGATCCTTCAAAAATCATTCTAATATGATGATTTGCTGCTCAAGGAACATTTCTGATTATCATCAATGTTGAAAACTGCAGATTAATATTTTAGTGGAAACCATAATACATTTTTTTCATGATTCTTTGATGAACAGAAAGTTCAAAAGATCATCAGTTTTTTTAAATGCATCTTTGGTGACATTAAAAAATGTTTTACTGTCACTTTTGATTAATTTAATGCATCTTTGCTGAATAAAAGTATTAATTTCTTTCACAAGAAAAAAAAAAAAATCTTACTGACCACAAACTTTTGTACAGTAGTGTATTGATATCAGAATAGAAATATTTGACTTGGAATATTAGGTTTAAGTGTTAGCCAAACAGAACGAACAAACAAACAAACTGGCAAAAAAAAAGAAAGAAAGAAATCCTTTGTACTTAACAACGACAACCAACTGAACTGAAAGTAAAGCCATAAAAAGGACATAGAGATTGTAACAAACTTTATGGGATGTTCACAATGACAGCAATTAAACCAAATGTTTCCTTAGTCTCATTGAAACTGAATGACTTTCAACTGTTCTGCTGCAGCAAACTGCTGCCAGTCTGAACAACATTTTAGATTACTAACAGGCTGCATTAAGTGACCCATGCACAAGGTATGCTATTCATCATTAGAAACCAAGTAAAATTCATCATTTAAGAATATGGTGCTAACATTACGCCTCTCTGCGAGTCTGCGTGCAGGCAGGCCTAACTTAAAACAAAAATCACATGCCAATGATGTTGGAGGCCTGCCGTACCTCCTTGCGTGGTTGGTACGTTCACTGTGACTATCTTGCTGTTGGCTGGAACAGGTAGTTTAGCGGTGATGACACTGCCGGCCATCGACCCCGCAGCAGCAGCGATGTGGAACGTTTGCCCAGACGTGGTGGCGCTACTCGCCGCCACAGTCACAACCGAACTGGTAGAGACTGCAAGACACAGGTCTGATCACCACCCTAACACATACATCTCAATCAGGAAATACAGCAGCGGTTGCATCCAAGTACGCCACGGACAACAAACGTCAATGTCAGGCACCAAATACACCACCACAAATAATCTTACTAAAAAATAAAATCCAGCTAATTTCCAATCAAATACACCGACGTGCAAAAACACACTACAACAACTAAAATAAAAAGTCATCAAGCACTGTTATTAACCATGCATCCTCATAACATTGTAAAGACTGACCTGAATTGCCTTGTTGGCCCTGCTTGACCCAGGAAGCAAAGGACTGCTGGAAGTTCTTGTTTTGCTGGAATGTCACCGGAGAGCCCAGCTTGGTGGTCATTACCACTTTTGGCGCAGAAGTTACCTGACCGCTAATAGAGCCCACCACCACCTTCTGAGTAGTGGTCCCAGGGGTCGTAGGGGTGCTAGTCAAGGTGGATGTGGTGCTGGTGGTGCTAGGTTTCTGCTGTTCCAATCGTTTCTGCAATATAATCATTGAAAAATGCAACTTGACAATATAAACAAAGATACTAGGCTATAAGATAAATGAACAAGACCAAATCAGCCAAAACAAGATTATTAAAATTATGAGAACACCCCCAACCAAACTGAGAGATAAATTATCATTAAAGGAAACAACAATCAAAAGGCCCATTGGGAAGAAAACCAATTTCTTTCAGCATTGTGCCCCTGGTTATGAGGGGCGCCCCAGGTGGGCACATGTCTACATTCCCACCTGCTGGGCTGCCAATCTCTGCTGCTTTAGCTGAGCTTCCAATTGGGCCTTGACCTCCTCTGCTTTCTTCTGCACACTAACCTTAGTTGGGTCAGACGCTTGTGCCTTTTCCCTCTCAACCCTGTGAAGTCAGAAGGTTTACAACAAATGTTAAAAAGAGGTGCTCTACCAACAAAAGAGAAGGTGCAACCAAAAAAATAAAAAATGCATGTGAATTGTAAAAAGGTGCAACACTCAGTAGGTTTAAATATCTTTAAAATATGAAAATGCATATATTCATGTCTTATCTACAAACATCCTTTGTCCAAAATCTATCACACTGAAGAAAGATTTGATGGAGCGTTTGACAGATGAGTATGCAAGGAATCAGAATGTTGTGTTGTGAGGGCGTGCAAATTCACAAATACAACAGGATAAACAGGGAATTCCCACCTTTCAGTAAAGGCTCGAATCTCCCAAAGTTCCAGGTCTTCCTCGGCCACCCAGGTTTCGATCACAACAGGCCCTGTCTGCTTGGCCGGTTCTGGCTTCTTTGGTCTCAGAGCACTTGAACGAAGGCCTTTCCTTTGAGGTGTGGGAGTCTCTGCTCAAAAGAATAATGGACAGACCAAATATCAACAGTGTTTCTGGTCAGTGCATTATAGAAGACTTTCCATGTCTAAAAACAAAGTACTAATCTGTTGCCTGGCATAAGGACTCTTCGAGTCACCATTACCTTTGGGAGTCTCAGGCACCCCAAGGGGACAAATGATCTTCCTGATGCAATACTCTGAACGAATGCCATAAGGACCAACATCTCTCCGCTTGATGATCTCAGTGGTGGTGATATCAGTGTCTGATGTCTCTGTTTAGTTACACAAAAATTGGTTGGGAATTGGCTTTTTAAAGTTCTTCATGAATACAAAAGTGATACTGAAGTGGTTAAGCGCCAACCTGTTCGCGTTGTCCCTCCTGTGGGTGAGGGTTTCACAGACATATCATCCCATCTAAGGCAGGCCCAAAGTAGCCGTAGCATTAGGCTCACTCCAGCCAAAGACCTCACCGTCTGGAGTCGGTATCTGAATGAAAGAACCTCCAGCTCATTAACATCAAGGAAATTGTTTTTAAAAATTAGGTATTCAGGTATACAGATCTCATAGGTCTGTTTGGCAACAAGTACTGTTCTTGAAAATGTTCATAAATGGACAGCTAGCATCAATATCTCAGTCTCTCCTCTACATACCAAATTAACTTTGAGGAAAGATATGAACACTAATTGGGACCAAAGACATAGTAGTAAAGGAAAAGGCTGCAAAGAACCTTAAGGAAACTAGTAGATTAATTAGATAAAGTAGATCACCACATTCTCTGAACAAAAGTGAGTGGTTCTTGAAGCTAAACCTGCCACCAAAACTGCTAGGGGGTTGCCAGAGCATTCCCAGGGCATTGCAATAAAGTAGCCAAGTTGTTCTAATTAGATTTTAGTGCACTGCTACATGATTGCCAAGATGTTCTCAGTGGTTGTAGGACATTGGTAGGTTATTACTGGCCCAAGTCAAAAGAGCCCACCCCAAGTATCGATGAAATTCTGGTCCCATATGGCTTGGTACTACGAAAGTCTATGATCTATTTTATCGTACACCAGGCAAAAACACAAGTCTGATTGCCTAGTGATGGCACACCTCTTCTTTAAAAGTCGCAAGATTGGAAATATCATCCCTATCTATAGAACAAGCAGTTAATACGCAAGTGTAGGGGCTTGATTAGGGCTAGACCTAAATTCTGCTGGAAAGTGTCCCTCCAGGAGCAGGAATGGACACCCCAACCCAAACCCCAGGTATAAGCAATAATAACAGTGATGACTGCTTTATCAATTAATTTAGGTGTTTAGAAAGACAACATCCAACAGGGATGACCAAGATCAGGAAAATATAGTGAAGATACAAACCTCCATGTGATCCCAAATGTTGGTCGAGGGGATGGGTAGGGCCAGATGTCCAGGGCCGGCTTGGCATTATAGTTAAAGATAGGAACTTCGCGGATACCACCGCGCCTTGCAAGTTTCTTCAGTTCGTCATTGGGAAGCACAAATATACTTTTCTTGCTACTCTTGGTCACAAACTTGCGGTACGAGGGCAAGGCCGTTCCAGACCGCGTTTTCTTGGTGCGAGAGAACTTTAACAGTCGTACCCTGTCCCTGGTGGAATATTCGTGACTCACAGTCATAGATTTTACAGTGGCACCACTAGGAGTCAACATGGTATCAGTCAGTGTTTTTGTGACAGTGGTCAAGCACTCTTTTGTTAGAGTGGCTTCCTGGGATGAGTCTGTAACCTTTGTAACAGTAGTGGTAGTAGTGGAGAGTGTTGAAACAGAGCTGGTAGACTCCACCTTAGAATCTGTTGGTACAGGGGTACTGATCCCGTTATTGGAAGCAAGACTGTCACGTGAGGTCAACACCATGCGGGACTCTGTGGATACTGTGGTTGTAGTTGTGGTGACTTGAGTAATGACAGTCGTAGTCTCGCTAACGCTGCTGCTGTTTTCAGTGAGGTCACTACTTAAGCTGGACTCTTCCGCTGAAGGGACGGGAGAAGGAACAGGAGGTTTTGCCTCCTCAACTTGCATCGGCTCTACCTTTGAGCTATGACTAGGCACCTCGGATCTTGTGTTCGACTCGGAAGCTTCAGAAGATGGTTCAGGTACAGCAGAGGAAACTGTGGAGTCTTTAGATTCTTCAATGTTGTTTTCCAACTTGGCCATTTTCTGAGGTGGTGGATAATCGGTGTCAAGCTTGTTAACCCCTTTATCCTCATCCGAATTCACCTGAGGAATCGTGCTATTAGTCCATTCTTTAAGACACTCTTGAGTGGCGTCACCATTCATTAGCGACTTCACTGTTTCCTTTGGTGATATTGCTTTAATCTCCTCCACAACTGTATTGGTTAGCTCCTTTGTGTTAACATTATCAGTCAAATTCTTACATTCTGGGTCAACAGGACCATCCTTCCCATTTACTTGCAAAGGCAAAGTTCTCTTTAGGTCTAGGTCATTCTCATTGTTTTCAATGATGTCCTTCCTCTCAGAGTCTTCAGGTGGACACGTAACTTCTGTAACGGTTTTATCGGGTTTAGTGTTCAAGCTGAGGCTTTGATCCAGACTTTGAGAGTTTCCATTAAGCTCAGACATTGCTACCCTACTGGCGGTCTTGGGTTCTGGTTCTGTCAACTTCTGCTGATGTTCTTTAGGGGCTAAGTCACCAGAGTCATTTAATCTAACATCCAGGATGTTCTTCTGTCCTGAAGTGTTTGTCTTCGCCTGTTCTTCCTCTTGGTTAAAATCAAGCTTTTTGACCACATTGTCTTTTTCTTGGATCACTAGACATGCTACCCCCTCAGTCTGTCTAGCCTTTGGAGTTTCAGAGATAGTTCCTTCAATCTTAACCTTTTGGTCTTGAGCAGCAATGGTTATCTCTTTGTCTTCCATTATCTTTTCAGTTGAGGTTTTAGAAATGGTTCCCTGCTTGAGTTTCTCAAGCCTCTGCTTCTCTTCTATGGTGAACTGTTTGACCCGCCTCTCCAAAAGGCCATCAAGTTTTGATGCCTTGATTTTCTTGTATGCCGTACGTAGCAAGAAGCCTTCGCTGACATTCACAACATCATGCCAGAAGGATTGTTGGGGTTGATTAGGAACACTATCCTTCACCACCTCACTATCCGAAGGCTCTCCTTTAAAAGCAAGGTCATCGGATGGGGCATTTGTGATGTTAGCTACAAACATGAAAAACAGAGACACATTAGCAACTTTGTTCCACTTTACAAGGCAACTATTTTTATGCATTCAAATACTAGTCAATACATGCCATTTCATTTCTGATGTACTGTCCTGGGCACATAAAGTTAAAAGTTAAATTTTGCAAATACCTTTTTCATCATTTACAGGGTTGGGAGTGCTGGTGTCCATTTCTTCTACCGATCCATTTTTCTCATCACACTTCTCTATAGTTTCATTCTCTTTTTCCTCATTTTGTTCTTCATCTTTTAACACATGATCTTTCTCCACAGATAGCTTTTCTTCAGATGAATCTAGTGATGTGACCTGGATGTTATCCTTTTCAGGCACATTTTCAGATGAAATTTCATCTGTTTTAACCAAAGTTTTTGGTGTTTCTGAAAGAGATGCCGGATTGTCTATTCCAGTTTTAGCTGCTGAAAAAAAAAAAAAAAAAAAAAAAAAATTATCATCAGATGAATTCTGCCAAAAAAACAATACTTTTTTGTTTCCCAGATTTTTCAATTACATTTTGTAGTATTCTGTACTAGCAAACAACATACCCTCAAGTGCTTTCCGGTAATTGACGTTGGTGTTTCCAGGTAGTTTTGGGAAAAAGCGATGGACATGCGTCTTACTCACCCAGCTCCAGCCTCCATACCCAGTTACTCTGTACTCCTCACCTTTCTGCTTCCACACCTACAGAAGATGTTTGAACAGTTACTGAATGCCTTTAGCTCAAATGCTGAAGCTGTTATTTCCTAAAATGTTCAAATAAAATGCTCAGCTGGCAAGTGTTCAGATGTACCTGGTGTTTGATGGGGAAAGTGTACTTCACCCATGTGGCCTGCTGCATTGTCTCTTCATCTTCTAGTTTTTTCTCTCTCTTTTTCACCTTCTCCTTCTCTTCTCGCTCAACAGAGGTCATGCGATGAAGCCTGCGGAAAGATGAAGCACAAAAAAATAAAAAGAAAGTTCACCAAAACTGGGACATAAAGGTGACTTATTGTACATTTTTGGAAAGCCTCCAGCATTCGAGGCATTCCACCATTTCTGGATGCTTTTGTGTTTAGAAGCAACAATGTGCAGAAATATATTTCTGGATTAAGGTATTCTTATCCACACATGCAAAAAAGCATTTAATTTCCCATAAACCGCACATGACAATTACGCTGGCTTAACGAAGCCAACATACTGCTATTGTTTTTTTGTTTTGTACAAAATCCCTAAGTCCTTTCTGACTGCAAATCCATCTAAAGCTTTCAAGCTACATCCACCAAACACAGCCCAGACATGACTTGGGTTATTATGACTTTCCTTACTGATCTGCATTTTTTCCTTTGCAGAATATCAAACAAGCTCAAAATCCCATAGATTTCCTCATCCACCAAACTCAGCACAATCCTTTAGCCTATTCTGATTGATTTAGCTTTTTTTAAAAAAATCTAACTGCATATCTCTAAAAATCCCACAGATGAAAATTGACAATGTTTTTAACCTCGCTCCTCAATTTCAAACTCAAATTTGAATCACAAACACTTTAAACTGCTCATCTATGTATTTATCTGTCTGGCCTGTATGACCTTCAAACTACAACTTTTATGCTTTTTGATGTTTGTGTAATACTTTTACATGTGCACTTTAACTATTTTATACTTTTAAAAGCTTTGTAATGACTGCTATTATAGGAAGACTTTCAAAACAGCTATAGCATCAGATGCCATAACTAAAGCAGCATTCAAAACTTAAGGCAATGAAATTGAAGGAGGTTGCCAAGTTTCTAAACTTTGGTTGTTATCTATATTTTTTATTTTTTCCATCCTATCCAGCTCTCACAGGCAACAGATCATGTGAGCTTCACTGTCTGCACTCGCATTGGAGATCACCATATTGCATTCGTAGTATAAATTCAGTATAAATTCAAATTCAAAGCATCAAAAGTATGTTTTAACAATTGTATTAATTTAAACTGACCTTGTGTGACCGAGAGAATCCTTCCACATAGGGAGCATGACCACTGGCTTGATTGCACACTCTAGAATGGCCAAAGCTAACGCAAACTCTCTCGCCTTGCTGCACATTTGGACAGCCTTTATCCAGTTTGACCTACAGCAATAGAAAAGGTCACACAAAGACATGGTTAAATGCTTCTTCTAGGAAACATTTAAAATAAAAACAAGTCCTCCTGGTACTTGTGAGATTTTCACCTGTGTGACGCCCAGTTGGGATGCAAGAATGGAGCAGGGACATTGTTCTCCAGCTGAATGATGGTTAATCTCAGAGTGGACACAGTCAGGGCTTTTGAGCCGTACAGCGATCCGTTCCACTTGAACTCACCAGCAGGGGTCATGCAGAACTTGTGGGAAAGATGTCTGCGTTTGTCATGGTCCTCACGGTGTTGGTGCTTGTTCAGGGCAAGTGTGTTAGTGCTGTACTGGTTGTGGTAGACACGAAATTTACCCTCCTGGCCCAGTTTGAAAAAGCCACTGCTCTTGTTTGAATCTCTCTTAAAGGAGCCAAACGACGACAATGGGGGAGTCTGAAATATCATTAAAATGATTTACAGATTTGATTTATAATTTTACAGTGTAATATGTACATTTCAAAGCAACTATGTAACTTTTTTGTTGAAGACCTATGGTACATTTTTGCTTAATATGATGATATAGTAATATTGATTCATGCCTTAGCAAATCTCTTGTCATTAAAGCATCAACTTCCTCTATACAAAATGTCATCTGTCACTGTTAATAAAGTAAACAGTCTCACCTCTTTAAGTGCTCTGCTACCATCCTGAGAGCTGCCATCTTTGTCCTGCATGACCTTGCGTTGGCTTAGCTTGCTATCAGGGTTCCGGAGTCGTGTAATCATGCGTGAAGATCCTGTCTTTGCACTATCTCCATTAGCTTTACCCTCACCTTAAAAAAAAAAAAAAAAAAATTATATATATATACCCCAAACTTGTGAACAGTTATGAGTGTGTTTATGTAGGTGCATAGAAACCTGTTTCATCCTGGCTGTTGAGAGAAGACTGTGAGGATCGGTCCACCAGGTCAGGCTCTTCTGGACCTCGCAGGCATTCAGAAATGGAGAAATGACTGCTGCAGCTGTTCTCATCCACTGTCTGTGCAGGTTCAGTCTCTAGTACAGAATCCCCGTCACCGTGAGCTGCAGACTCCGAGCTCTTATCTGAAGGAGAAACAGTGACAGAAGATTCATGAGAAAATTAGTAATGGCCATGTTGAAAGTAGAACACTCCCATAATACACATACAATTTTGCCAAAAAAAAAAAAAAAAAAAAATTAGTATGCAGTATTATAGTACACTAGCATTTCACTCGAACCAAAACCAAAATAATATTGTAGTAAAGCATTAACACTGCAGTACATATCAGTATAGCATTATACATTTTGTTAAACCTAATTCATAGGCTCGATACTCTCAGTGAACATGATATACCATAGATGATGGCAAAGATCCAGTGCTGCTCTATAGATGGCACTGTTGAGCAAAGGTTGCTGGGCAAAGTAGGTGGTCTCTTGTGCCAGGAGGGTCTTTGTTTCAGAACAAGAAAATGGAAGATCTGTTCCTAGCTTGGAAATTAACTGCAGCTAACTAGCTAGGACAGTCTTTGCATAAAAGAAGCATGTGACTTGAACATTGAGAAAAGAACTCGCTGTACCTGCCAACTCTTTCACCCCATCAGTCCCTTCCCCTGCCTCCTCACCACTGGAAGATGATGTCACAGCATTCCCCGTGGGATTCTGGGAGTCAGTTTTAGTCGGAATGGCTGAGCTGGATGCCGCGAGCTCAGGAACACTGGTGCTGCCCACCTCACCAACTGGGACAGCTGAGACTGAAGCTGAAATTTGACAAAAGAGACACGTTTATTGTTTGAACACTAACAGATTAGAGATGCAAAAATCTCAGTTTCAAATGCAAATTAGGAGGATCAGAGCCGTGTTTTTTGAGAAGAGCCAAGATTACCACGTACTACAAGTATTGCATTGAATTCTGTGCATCACATTTGCATACAAAGAGCTGAAAAGCTTTTAAAAAGAGTGGATTTACAAACATTTTTCCAAATGTTTTGACAAATGGATTTCCAAGATTTTTACATGGCCTGTCTAGTCAATTTTGATTAGTAGAAAGTAGATACAAAGTTTAGGGTTGGTGAAATTTTTCAATGTTTCTGAAAGACATCTCTCACTAAGGTCGCATTTATTTGATCAAAAATACAGTAAAACAGAAATAATTACAAATTAAAAGAATGTTTTTTTTTTTTTAAATATTTTAAAATGTCATTTATTCCTGATGAAAAGCAGAATTTTCAGCATCATTACTAGTCTTCAGTGTTACATGATCCTTCAGAAATTATAATAATATACTGTTTGATGCTCAAGAAACATTTCTGATTATTATCAATGTTGAAAAAAATTGTGCTGATTAATTTTTTGTGGAAACCGTGATGCATTTTTTTTCAAGATTCTTTGATAATTAAAAAGTTCAAACAAAACAGCATTTATTCGAAATAGAAATCTTTTGTGACATTATAAGGGGCCATTCACATATCGTGTCTAAAAACGCGTGTAAAGCGTGGCCACGCCACTTTTTCCTTAACAAAGCGCTTGCGCTCCCGTGGCGTCTGTCGTTGCATGAACTGCGCTCTCCACGACGACGAGAAAGTATCAGCAAAGGATAAATTGATTTCTAGGCCTTGCATTAGCTTTACTACTAGATATATTTATGGAGATGAGAAATAAAACCCCGCCCTGTACAGCTATGATCAGCTGTTTGGCTGAGCTTTCGATGTTTTGTTATGGAAAGGCCGAAGCTGATCAGTTGGTTCTTGTCACATGACCTGCGGTGCGCTTGCAGCAATCTGAAAAGTTGAGAATTTTACTGACCCCAAACTTTTGAATGGTAAAGTATTTGCAAAAATTGTTTTGATTCGCGAATGAATCACTCACGGCCGGTTTGTGACCAATTCATCAAAGAACAGACTCAAAACAACAATTCGATCGCAAATATGACATTACTTTGGCTTGCAATCAAGTACAAAATATCTCTACACAAGGGTAATATCTTAATAAATAATAATAAAAAAAAATGTAGGAGTAGAGTAAAACTTAGAAAGAAAAAAAAGGAAATTCATTATAGAAATTCCAATTACTTTTTTAGGCCTGAAAAAAAAAACATTTTAAAATTTAAAAAACATTTTAAGGTTTGTAATGACAGTGGGACTCCTGTAAATTATAAATGTCATTTTAACATTTTTGGAATATATTGAAGATGATGTATGTAAATAGCTCATCACAAACAACAAGATAAAATAAAAAAAAAGTGCAAAATGTAATTGCTACTGAACAGACCCCAAACCACAAGTGTGCCTGAATTACTTCAATTAAAAAGATGACATCAATTAAAACTGACATCAAAAACCCACAAAATCATGTAAACACAACTAATAGAGGCATAAAAAGATCTCTAACCATCTGCAGAAGTTTGCTCATTCGTTGCATTCCCATTACTGGAGTCTTGTTGTGGACACGATCCGTTCGAGTTCATCTGATCGTTCACAGCTGGTTCACCAGATCCCGCTTTCAACTCCTGTCTGGCCTTCTCAGCCTCCTCCGCTGCCCGTCGCTTCACCTCCTCGAGCTCCGCTTCCTGCTTGGTCTTCAGGCGGTCCAGGATCACATCTGTAAAAAATGCATAAAAGAATATTCTCAAGAACTCAGCCACTTACAATACAGAAACACCTCAACAGATGTCCGATGTGTTTCTCTAAACAAATCCATTCCTAATTCCTATTAACATCAAATGAGATCAACATTTCATAAGCCTAAAGATATGTCAACGTGATAAGCTGGTTAATCACTGACATACAATGGCCTACAAGTTATTTGTAAGTTTTTAAAAATAACTACTTGCAACTTATCTGTCCTGACTATGCATTCAAAGTACCACATGAAAAAGTTTGCATGCAGGAAGCAAAAGATATGTATGAAACATCTGCAACTTGTGAAATACTTGCCCACAAAACCTTTACGAGATGAATCTCACTCTAGCGCAGGTGGAGCGATTTTGCACTGGTAAAAATAGCCGAGCGGAAATACACCTTAGAGTCATTTGAATTACATCCAAATTTATTATTTTGTATTCCTTTACATGAACTATTATTGATTCAGACAGTCACTGTATGCTCTGGAAGGATTTTTACAACTCAGTGTAGTTAAGTAAAATTACACAATTCTTTTCAAATGTTCTTTTTGACTCTGCTAAATTTATATATATTATTTAAAACTTAAATTTAAAAGTAAAAGTTTAAAACTAAAATAAAATAAATATTGAAAGTAATTAAAAAAAACAAGTAATAAAATAATACTAAAAAAACTATAAAAGTGCATATATTCTGGTAAATATATAGCAAGTTTTACTAAATGGATTTAAGTTTGTTCAACTTAACTAAAACAAGTCAACTGAAATAAATTATATTTATTGAAAAGGCTTAATTTAATTATGTGTAGAGGTCATGCACAATTTAATTAAATTCACTGACCATTTTTTGAGCAAATTTATTAAAGTTGGGTCATTATATATAATACTTCAAAAAATGCCCACATACTTAAGGAAAACAACTTCTGTTATTTCCATACAAGAAAGCCGAAGGCTTAACTTAAAGAAATGAAATAAGTCCTTCCACAGAGCAGACAAGAGACCAACAGACTCAGCAGTGTCATGTACTATTTAAAAAAGGGTAGAAATGAGTGTGACCAGTTTCCGGAAAAAAAAGAAAAAATCATGTTGATTCAGACAACATGTGTGTCCATAAATAAGTCAATCAGTTAGTCAGACATCAGGAATGATCAGGCATCTGCTTAAAAACTTAACTCAAAAATCAGACAATGAGGAACATTATGTTAAGTGGTTGTGTATGCTTTATTAAAACGACAACTAATATTCACGATTCCCAAAAGAAATACGAAACATTATGAAACATTATTACATGCTTTCCGTTGTGAATCGAGCTAAGATAAGGAGATAGTTTTGAACACTGGCTGGTTACGTACTTGCTCAAAAATTGATTTTGGATCATTTTTAACCAAAAAAAAAGTTACGGACTGCAGCTTTAAGAAAAATTTCAATATGTCTGTCCCAAAAAAAAAAAAAAAAAAAAAAAAAACCACCGTCAAGTAAACAAACTTAGCAAGTTTGTGGTTGTCTCACTTTGCACATCCAAAGGAATGTGCATTGCCAAAGATGGTAATAAAAATGATATATATGAGCTTTGATTTATACATTTTCTTACCATTGGCAACGGTGAGGTATGCCTTGTTATTCCCACGGGCCTTGTTAGTGAGCTCCTCGGTAATGTCCATGTGAGTGTGGATCTCCTCTCTCATCTCCTCCAGCACGGAGCAGAGATCATTCTCCCAGAACCCTTTATCCAGAACCTCCAACAACTCCCCCAACTGGACTTTAGTGCTGTAGTACCAGGTCTGCTTATTTTCATCCTCGCCATCTTCCTCTCTGAAACGGATCAGGTTACATACGTTAAACACAGGCACTTTATGAACTTTTAACCATATTTGGTTACACTTTATGTTAAGGTGTCCTTGTAACCGTGTAATTGTACATTGAAGTACTGAGTAATATCAATTAACAGCATGTACTTACTATAGGGTTAGGATTAGGGTTTGGTTTAGGGTGTTGGAAGTAATTATGCATAGTTTACTGTTATTACTACATTAATTACATATGAAACAAGGACACTAAAATAAAGTGCTACCTCATATTTTTTCACCTTTTCAGAAAAGCTAGGCTGAAATGTTAAATTTTGCCAACTGAAAATGTTCAGCCAAAACAGCAAAAATTGTCTGAAATAGTTTTGAAGGGGCGAAACAATTGACCGAAACAGTTGAGCATGTTTTGACCGCATTCTGTGCCTATTTTGTGCACACAACGCACATAAGCTACAGCAGGTAGACATATCAGCAGTGCGAACACCATGACCAAAGAGGATGCTAGAGTAGCAATAAGTAAAATTTGTTCGGCTGAAATATCGAGAGGTGGCTCGTTGCTGAAGAAACTTACTTAAACGCCTGTAAACATTACACCCTGAAGAGTATTTTAAGTTCAATTGCCCAATTACCCAAATTTAATTACTAAAACTTTTGGTCACAAATGATAGCTCAGGGAGGTCAAAAAACATATGAAGAGAAGCGTTAGGATAATATAACATCAGCAATCACAGACATTCGCATTAAGACTGGATTACATTTCTCAGAGTACTCAGAGTGAATTTGCGCAAATAACAGTATGTAATTTGCTCGGGAATTTATAGAGGTTGTCTGAGAAAAACAGACATGGCGGATTAGGATGATATTCTACATTCATTTGAAATTAACCTATGACATTCAATGACAGGAAATTCATCTAAATTTAAACAATCTCATGGATGTGGTTGTTGTGGTTTGTGATCATATGGGCAACGACTGCTGAAATATATGTGGTGTATTCAAATGACATAGTCCCTTTATGTTTATATCCCGTTATGTTTAAATGCCTATTGCCCGCTGTGCACAGTTGCCCTGAAGCCACCGGGTTGGCAGTGCCACCGGGCTTGGGCCCGTCATCGCTGCTCGCAGCTATATTTTATTGGACAAGAGGTTAATAAATGCTTCTCATGTCTGGAAAGATGTTTGTACTCATTTAAGTACTGAGTAACGCATGTTGCTTTTTCAAATGTACATTACAAGTGACTCAAACTCGCAGTGCTTTCAGATGGATTAGCATTTGGAGGCATACTTCATTGACAAGCTGCACATAAAAATAAATAAAATAATCGCAGCCTTTGCGATTTCATAATCGCACTAAGAATCGCACGTACGCGGTAATCGCATTTAAGTTAAATGTTATTTTTCGTATCGTGTGATATATCTTGCAGCCCTAACCAAGTGTTTAGACAATATCATACGTGATCATTTTATGGTAACACTTTACAATCAGATTTCATTTATTAACATTAGTTAACAAACTAACAATAAACAATACTTCCACAGCATTTATTAACCTTAACGGTAATTTTAACATTTACCAATACATTTTAAGATCAAATGTTGTATCTGTTACCACTAGTTAATGCCCTGTGAACTAACATGAACATGTTTATTAACTAACATTAACAAACGCTGTAAAAAATATATTGCCTATTGTTAATGATAGTTAATGGATTAACTTGGGTTAATAAATGAGACCTTATTGGGTAACACTTTATTTTACAGTGTCCTTGTTACACATATTGCATGTAGTTACTTTAGTAATAACTATAAAATGCATATAAATACATGCAACTAACACTAAACCATGCCCTAACCCTCTAGTAACTACATGTTGTTAATTATTATTACTCAGTGCTTATATGTACAATTACACCGTAACACAGACACCTTAAAATAAGGGGTTACACTTTATGTTAAGGTGCCTTTGTTACACTGTAATTATACATTCAAGTACTGAGTAATATTTATGAACTACATGTACTTACTATAGAGTTAGAGCTAGTGCATGGTTTAGGGTTAGTTGCATGTAATTATGCATAATTTATAGTTATTACTATCGTAACTACATGTAACATATGTAACAATGACACTGAAAAAAAAAAATGTGTTACCAAATAAAGTGTAACCCCGGGTCAATAATGAAACTCCTTGAAAGTGAGCATTTAAGAATGGCTTTTTAAATGTAAATTTTTTTATTTATTTTTAAATTTACACCAAATCCTCGGCAGTTTGTATCTATATACTGAAAATACTCACACAACGATCCTCCTGTTGAGAAACCAGTATTTTCTTTGATGTCGGTCATAACCAATGGGCTCTTGCCGGATGTACGGCCGGCTCTTCTGGAACTCTGTAAGACAGTCTGTTACGCCGGGCACTTTGTGTGCCACACAAATCTCACACTGCCATTCGTCCTCGGGCACCTCCTCCAGGGGAGGTTTGACGCACTCCAGGTGATATACGGCCGAGCAGGTCTCGCAGCACAGGAGGTCGCCGAGCCTGTGGCAAACCCGGCAATGGTCGTCGTACTGAACGACCCCCTCGGACATGAGCTCCTCACGGGCGAGGTTAGTGGTGAGGAATTGGTCCACCAGGAACTGCAAGACCTTGACTTTGCTCTCCAAAGGGCTGAACGGATAGTCTTCGCCCTCCAGGTCAGGGAGCACGTGGTGATACTCAGGGTCGCTTTCGCAGTATGAACGCACAACTTCTGGCCAAGTCATACCGTCAATGAAGTAGAGCGTGGAGTTGATGCTGTCCTTGAGGTCCGCGGGTCCGAAAGTGGTGTTGGAGGTGTCCTCCTCCCTTAAGATGGCCTTCAGCAAACAGATATGCGTCTCCGCCATCAGCGTGCACTGCTCCTGTCCGACCAGAGCCGCGCAGAAGTCCTCGAAACGGAACGGAGAGAGACGCAACACGGTGCAGAAACTGCGAAGGACCTCATAAATAGCCGACGCATTGAGTAGCTGCTCGTTGGGAATGAGAAGGTCCTCGGAGGAACTGGGCAGCTCCAGAGAAGGAATCTCCTTCTGCTCCAGAATAGGAGAAGGTGGTCGTCTTGGTCTTGGTCTTTTACGACCTACTAAAACAGAAAGAATCAGAATCAGTTTTGATTGCTGGATGTAACTGCTCTAATGAGGAACAAATGGAAGACATCATGAATTTTTCAAGGAGGAAAACAAAGTCCCAATGCAATTTTATTATTATGCAATATTTTGTAAATGCTTTTTGTTTGTTTAAAAATGAGAGAGAATGTCATGTTAGAGTCAATTTAAAATAACATGCATAAAATGACCAGTTTCCCACAAAAAAAAAAAAAAAATCATGTTGATTCAGACAACAATGAATATGTCAATCAGTTAGTCAGACATCAGGAATGATCTGCTTAAAAACTTAGAAATGAGACAATGAGGAACATACTGTTCAGTGGTTGTGTATGCTGTATTAAACCAACAGTTAATATTTATGATTCCCAAAGGAAAATATTACATTTGCAGCAGTTTAAAATAAAATCAGCTGAATCTTGTATTTAATGCATGTACAGAATTTCAGCATCTAAATGTGTTTTAACTAAAAAAAAAATGGAGGCAACAACACAGAAATCTGCATACAGTATACTTAATTTATATAAAAATATATTTTAATCTCTGCAAAAAAAAAAACTTTATTATACTTTACTATATTTAATATTCACAGCACTGTTCAAGTTTGGGGTCAGGTTTATTGGGAAAGAAATTGATACTACTATTCAGCAAAGTCGCGTTAAATTGATCAAAAGTGACAGTAAAGATATTTATGATAGATTAGTAACATCATAAATGTCTTTCTTTTAAATGTTCTTATTCATTAAAGAATCCTGAAAAATTTGTATCACGGTTTCCACAAAAATATTAATCAGCACAACTATTTTCAACACCGATAATAATAAGAAATGTTTCTTTAGCACCAAATCAGCGTTTTAGAATGATCATGTGACACTGAAGACTGGAGTAATGATGCTGTAAATCCAGCTTTGCATCACAGGAGTAAATTGAATTTTAAAACATGTTCAAATAGAAAGCAAATTCATATTTTAATACATCATCCATCACTCGAGAAATATTTTAAGCCTAATTCTCTCTCATATGGCGGGTAGATCATTATAACAGCAGCAAAACCTTCATAATCTACATCATAAATGGCATTATGACGTCATGTGTGAGCCTGACACAGTAGCGGGTCGAAATTAAACTTCCTCCCCGCGTCAGGTGCAACGGGACTGGCGCTGGATTTCAAAACAATCGGCCGCATGCTGCCCTGTCATTAGCTGCACTTCAGCTTTGGCTACGTGCTCCAAAACACCAGTCAGACAACCATTGCCTCATGCAAATGAGGGTGGATAGTAAGTAAAACACCTAAATATAACCGTACTTTAATCAAGTTTATAGAATATGCAGATCATTTTATTAATAAATTATCTTATCAGCGCGTAATCAATTAACTTAGCAAGATGATGGGCTAACTAACTTTTGGTGCGCTTATATGTGAGACTAAAAAGTGACCCCGTTACAGTCTAAACCCATTAAAAATAAATTCAAATAACAAGAAAGAATGATTTAATAGTATTTAAAACACATGCAGTGCGTCCGGATTTAATACGCTAACAGGCTAACGTTAGCAAATACATAATTGACGAGTGAAGCTAACTTTTTGCTTATATTAAAAATTGCTTTATTTGTTACAGAATTGGGTTATACGAATGTTTAAGTTTAATATTTAATTCTAAGGCTTTTTATACCTTAATAACGTCCCGCAAATTACAATTCCATCACAATAAATGACTATCGCGCTAAAGCTAAATGCTAAACCCGCGGCCTTTGCCAGCATAGAAAAGCACCAGGATCCATTTTGAGTGTTTTGGTCCACAAAAGAGCGATGGTTTAAGTTTCATTCCGCACTCATTACAGCACACGGATCAGACGCTCGTGAGATCGATAAAGATCGTTCGTACCTGCGTTGCTGCCGTGGCTGCTCTCCGTGCAGTAACTCGCATCGTCTTCTTCCAATTCGTCCAGTTCCTCCAGGTAGTCGGACTCGTCGTTGATGGCCTCCTCCTCATCTTCTTCCTCCTCCTCTTCATCCGTCAGAGGCTCCTCGATGAATTCTTCCTCCTCTGATCTCAAACTAACCGCATCTTCATCATCTTCATCGCTCTCGTGGTCGTCGTAAACCACCCCGCTCGCGGTGCTCCGCCGCCCCCTACCTCTTGCCGTTCCCCTGCCTCTTCCTCTGCCCCTCGATGCCGCGGATCGCGCTTTTCTTCGGCCTCGTGTTGAATGATGATGGGTCCCTCGTTTAGGGGTGACATAATCATCATCGCAGGTAACTTTCACCTTCGCCCGCAAGCCCCGGCGGGGTCTCAGACCGCGCACCGGCCCCGTTGAGGGCTCCTGCACCAGCTGCGCTTTGGGCGGCCTGCCTCGTCTCCCCCTCATTATGGATAAAAATCTATTCTCTTCAGTTTCGCGTTTTGCCTGCACTTTACACGCACCAAACCCGGAATTTCGGGCACCACCGCAAAGTTGATCCCGTGCAGGTGAGGATGCACTAGTCCCGCGGAGCCCCGGTCTCGGTTAACGCGAGAAAGCTTAAAACGAACGCCCGGCGCCCCGCTTCAGGTCGCTCGTAGCCGCCATGTTCTTTCCTCCCTCTCCGTCCGCTGACAACAGACAAGCAGGCCTGTGCTGGAGTCACGTGATCAGCGCTCCGACTCAACGCTGGCCACTTTCACCACGATGTTTGTTGTATTTCGCGATTGTCAACACGCTTCCAGAGCTCGTTTTACTATCATTAGGCCATTAAGCACGTGGAAATGTGCTTCTTCGTGGAGATTTGTTGGTTTTAGTGGTGGTCTGAGGCAGTGGCGCTTGTCATCTGCTCTCCATTTTCTTCTACGTGTTAACTTCTTTCGGTTCATTGAGATGGAGGGTTGACAGAAAAAGATTGATCTAAGTAGCGTACTGAATAAAATAAGTTGGTATTGATATTGCAGAACATGTATTATCATGTTTCCTGTTTTTTTCCCCCATGTGCACATTAGGAAAATAGCCTTTCTTTCTTTCTTTCTTTCTCATATGAGAATAAAATTATATGATCAGTAATAACCATATTTGATTTTTCATGCTGAACTTAACAAAAATACATGCACCTCTCACAAAATGAAGTCTGTACATTTACGTTGCATATATATATGTTTAAAAAAATGTATTCTGTTTTCTACAAAAATATTGATTTAATAAAACCATGTAAAAAAGTACTGAAAAAACTTTCCTTGCACGTTGAATATATTGTGAATGCAACACTTTTCCTTAAAAATAAAAGCAGTGTTGGGGTATAAAAAAAGTAATTAATAACTAGCTAGCTACTAATTACATCTTCAACAGTGTAATCAGATTACTGTACTGTACTTAAAGTATTGCATTACTTATTACTTTCTAATCCCATATCAACCTCGACCAGCTGAACAATACAAGGATTGACATGAAACTGCTCTTTTAATTTTTTAAAAATAAATAATAAAAGATTGCATAAATTATTCTTAAACTGACCAAAGTATTTAAAGGGAGAAAGTTACATTTAAAAACATGTAAAATTTTGATGTTAAATCCACTATTGTTTTATATAGAATTGTTTTATAGTCTATACTGTATTTAATGTCAGAAGTAACTGCAATTAAATTATGTAAGTAATGCTGTACTTTTTCAAGGGAGTCTTACAGCAATTAATTACTTAGTAATGCATTACACAAAAAAAGTTAAATTTTTTTCAGGTAAAAATAAAGTATGTGTATACTTTGTAAAATATGTTTGTTTGTTTTTTTTAAGTAGCCTAACTGATGATTATCTTATCACATGGCAACAGAATGTCTTCCTTCTTGTTGGTTGCAACACTTTGAAATGGCAGAACTGCAACATTGAAAATAAATGCTTCCACTGTCCTTGAGGGTTTTTTATGCTTTTAGTTTTACCCCTTCCAGGATTCTCATTTTGCCCATCATAAACGCCTAGGGATGGTCATAACCTCATATGCATTTATTTACATTGATTTAGTTTTGTGTGTGTGTGTGTGTGTGTGTGTGTGTGTGTGTATACATTATCTAACCATTTGCATTGCTGATCCTTTGGTCTGGTCCATATATATAAAAGAAATGAAGAATGTGGCAGAATTATAACCCAGAAGCAGTGTGCTGCATATTTGTATCCAAGATCAAAAATTTACATTTACATTTACATTTATGCATTTGGCAGACGCTTTTATCCAAAGCGACTTACATTGCATTATACTATACATTTGTATCTGAGTATGTACGGTTTGGTATGTAAAAATACCATACCAGTTAAGTGGCTTGGTAACAAACCCTGTCAACATAATCCAAAACGCACAGGTCTGGAACAAGAAGCACTAAAGACATGAAGCTATTCACAACAGACTAAACAGAGACCCAGAGTATTTATAAAGGTGCCAAACATACAATTCAGATTAAGATAATCAATACTGGAGTGACAGTGACCTCTGATGGTTAGGTTGGGATTGCAGGCAGGTGTGAGAATATATCTGAGATGTGACAATAAAATGAAACGACTCAAGTACTGTTGGCTTCAGCGAGCGAATGAGCGTTTTGCCCTTCTGGTGTGTAACACTTTGTACAATACAGATATTGATATAATACAGATAAACAGTTAAAGATATGTGATATTCGCTCTGTGTAACGCTACCGTTAGTTACAAACCTAGCAGATCATTTTTTTTGCTCAAAACATTCTGTTTTCGCTCTCATTTTAAAGGTATGAGCTAACACGCACTCTGCCCTCGAGCTTCTTTGTGTGTTGTGCGAAGTTCTTCTAAACAGTCGTAATGAAACTCGTTATAACAATAAAAACAATCGTTAATTCGTCAACACGTAGGGCAGTTTCATTCAAAAGTGTTACGATAAGTGTGAACATTCCATGTAGTCGTGGCCGAGTGGTTAAGGCGATGGACTAGAAATCCATTGGGGTCTCCCCGCGCAGGTTCGAATCCTGCCGACTACGAAATGCTTTTTTCATTTGTTTTGGGACAAACTATAGTAAATGTATAAATTATATAAACGCTATGTGAATAAATCTCATTTTAATTACTGCAATACAGCAATAAATATCATCCTGTCCCTAAACATTGTTAATAAAATAACAAATTACTAAAACAAATAAAGTATAAATAAGTATAAATACTTCACAATTTAAATTATATAGTTTTTTTAGTTTTAGAGTAATAAAATCCCAAAACTTAGATCTGCTTCGTGTAGGCTATGTGTACATTTTAGAATGACAGATTTGTAAGTTGTAGTAAATAAAGAACAGTTGTCAGCAGGTGGAGCCTTTGTGTCATTTTACTACGTTAAAACTGTGGGACTCAATCTTGGGTGTCAATATTTAAATATATTCTGTACTCTCCATATAAGGGCCAAGAGGACAGTTCACCCAAGAATAAAAATGTCATCATCATTTAGGCTACTCACATACCTGTATTTCTTTGGATCAAAAATAGCATTTTTTTGAAACAATGAAACTGAATGAAGACAGAATTTTAATTAATTATTTTCTGGTAAAAAGAAGTGTCTATTTACACCAATAAGGCAGCATCCATTTAATAATTTTAATAAATATAATCATTTACACACTATGATGATGATATTGCATCCTGTTAATGTACAAAAATACTGAGGTGCCAATATAAAGTACAGATAGCATCTGATTACTGTTTACTCTTTTTGCAAAGAACTGATACTTTTACATGGTGTAAATATTTACACCTATAGTGTCAACAGCATCTATCACTAAGAAAATATGCAATTTTAACTTAGTGTAAATAGCATCTATCACTATTTGCACTAAATAGCCGCTGCCTTAAATAAATTGGCTTTTTTTTTTGTTAACCCCAAAGATGTAACCAGTTTACCATTTCAGATGGGACGAGCTTAACATGGCAAAAAGGAAACAGCAAGTTGACTTTAAGATAAATGTGTATGATACGGAAAGTCAATGTTCCAGAGATCAGTGTTTGCATTTTGGAACACATTTGCATGGGGTGCAGCTGAAGTTTAAAGCCAACAGGGTTTTCTTTGTCTTACCCTATGACATCACACAATTCGGAAACTTCACTTCAACACTTTGCCTTCTAAGATACTATAGCACTGATCACCAGGTGCGACCCAAATATATATGTGTGTCCTCCAGTCCACAGAGCGATACAATCAAGAGGAAAAAGACAGCTGACTTCATCACTCTGTGCAGTAGGACTGGCTTCTGTCTAACCCTTATGTAATATCTCCAGTTCAGAGTTGTGAAATTTTAAGATCATGCAGCCAGGAAATGTTTGGCAGAAACTTTATACTACTGTTTATAATTTTGGGGTCAGTAAGATTTTTTTTTTTTTTTTTTTAAACCCTTATTCAGGTGTACACAGAATAAGCCAGGATTAGGCCTAGTTTAATTAGGACATTTAAACGTGCCAAATTATATATATATATATATATATATATATATATATATATATATATATATGTATATATATATGTATGTATATATATATATATATATATATATATATATATATATATATATATATATATATATATATTTATTAAGATACTAGATACTCTACCAGTTAAAAGTTTGGACACGGTAAGATTTTCTAAGGCTGCATTTATTTAATTAAAAATACAGTAAAAACAGTAATATTGTGAAATATTATTACAATTTAAAATAACTGTTTTCTGTTTGAATATATTTTATAAAGTAATTTATTCCTGTGATCAAAGCTGAATTTTCAGCATCATTACTCCAGTCTTCAGTGTCACATGATCCTTCAGAAATCATTCTAATATGATGATCTGCTGCTCAAGAAACATTTATGATTATTATCAATGTTGAAAACAGTTGTGTTTTTTTTCAGGATTCCTTGATGAATAGAAAGTTCAAAAGAACAGCATTTATCTGAAATACAAAGCTTTTGTAACATTATACACTACTGTTCACAAGTTTGGGGTCAGTAAGAATTTTTAATTTTATTTTTTTTAAAAGAAATAAAAGAAATTAATACTTTTATTCAGCAAGGATGCATTAAATCGATCAAAAGTGACAGTAAAGACAATTATAATGTTACAAAAGATTATATTTCAAATAAATGCTGTTCTTTTGAACTTTTTATTCATCAAAGAATCCTGAAGAAGAAAAAACATGTATCTGTTTCCACAAAAATATTAAGCAGCACAACTGTTTTCAACACTTATAATAATTGCATAAATGTTTCTTGAGCAGCAAATCATCATATTAGAATGATTTCTGAAGGATCATGTGACACTGAAGACTGGAGTAATGAGCTTTGCATCACAGGAATAAATTACTTTTTAAAATATATTAACATAGAAAACAGTTATTTTAAATTTTAATAATATTTTACAATATTACTGTTTTTTTTTGTTTGTTTTTTTACTGTATTTTTGATCAAATAAATGCATTAAAAAAATCTTACCAACCCCAAACATTTCAATGTTAGTGTACATTTGTCAGTGTAAAGAACTGTTAAAACTCATTTTAGAAAACAAAAGGGCTTTTCACACTTGAAATAGTTAACCCTGGGTCATTCTAAACCCCGGGTCAACGGAATCCTGGGTTGCATAATGTCTCAGACTGCTCATAATTTACCAGGGGTTAACATTTAATCCTGGGTATAAACTGACGTCTGTACATTCCTAAACCCTGGGTTAACATTCTTATTTGCATATTTGCGGTGTCAGTGTTATTGATTGGATAGGCAGCACGAGACCTGTTTACATAGGCTAGCTCTAGCATTGAGCATCCTCATTTTGCCGACTGTAAAATCAAGTTTACTGAATGGACACATCGGACTATAAAGGTAAAAACGTATACGTAAACGTATACGCTCAATTGTCGCGTTTTCTGTCATCATTTAACATTTTTCCTCTCAAACCCTGAATTTACTGTTTATATACAATGCGCAGCGTGACTAAAATATGAGGCACGCGATTGGTTGTCTGCTGCCAAGCGTCTAGCTGTAACATAACAACACCGCACCGTTTCCCACTGTACAAGTTTGGCACCGCAATGCGGAGTTAACACCGGGTAAAAAGCGGTGCTAACCCCGCTTCTAAATTACACGTGTGAAACGTTTCTTTACCTGCTGTTAAAATGGTGTTTAGAACGACGATAAGCGCAGTGTGAAAAAGCCCTTAAGTGAAAATGAAACATTTTGTCTGTATATTACTTTTTCTCTTCAGTCTGAATGTGATGCTTATTTATAAAGTCAAACTGTGAACTTTAAATTAGTTAGAACTTTGTGCTTTTGTGGGTCATGTTGACCTGCTTTAGACTTCAAAACAGATTTGTTGCAATTCAATGTCAACTTTTAACCTGAAACTTCCTGACATCATTCACAAATGTGATTTAAAGTACTTTTACTATCACCATGTATCTCAAGTGCTCAATAACAAACAGAAAATTGACTTCAGAGCTTTATTTGGTCAAGTCTAGGGTCAGTTTGACCTCATAAGATCCATCATGGGTGGGCCTGAATTGTAGCTTTATTCAATTTGGCCACTTTCTGACTAAACAAATAAGCAGGACATCCCAGAAGTTTAATCAATACAAAGAATGGCAGTTCACTTTTGTGCCTTAATCACTATTCTCAGAAGAGTTCAGCTCAAGAACACCATATATCTTCCCTGATCTGTCGTGTATTCTAAGAAGCAATATAGTGCAATTTTGCTATACAAGCTTAGCTTAACGTACACAGCTACTACAATCATATTAAAGTTCATTTAGCATCCCAGTCATTTGAAGGCTATTGGTGGCAAAGCTCACTAACCATCTTACAAATCCAATAGCAGTGCAGATAACTTCCTATAATCAACCAGCCGGATAGCCAGAAGGGCTGTGACAACACCATATAGATATAGTGTCCTGTATTTCACCCTCAGCAGGAAGTGGGGGTTTCAGCAAAGTGTGTAAGTATGCAATTATCCATTCCAGCCACAATGAAATGACCTTTTATTACGGCCAAGAGCTGCAGAAGCGCTGCAGTGAACAGGTCTTCGTAAGTTCAAGTGCTTCTGACGGTGACTTTGTGGTCGGTTCATTGTGCACAAGAAAATGTCAGTGTCTTAACATTCTCACACTTTTTGCTTTGATGCATCTAGATAAGCACATCTGCTAATACACGTCTCACTTACTATAATTTATGGTTTTCTAGTCATGTCATCTTTGCAAAATAAAGGCGGTCACCATAGATCCCACCGTGAATTAAGAAAACTAGACTCAAATGTGTTTCAACAGACTATAACAATGTTTTTAAAAGCTGCAGCTACTCAAAGAAACAAGGATTTAGAAATGCATGAAAATTAGAAACTACTTCAGAGGTCTATTATGTGCCGGTCAATTGAAGCACATCATTTAGAATGATTCTAAGAAGTCTAGATTGTTTAGTGTGATTTCAAAAAGTTTCTAAGAAGTCTAGATTGTTTAGTGCGATTTCAAAAGTTGTCCTTGTCAATTTTCATACATTGGCTTAAAAAGTATTTAGACACTTAAATCACACTTAGAAACCTTCACTTAATGACAAAATGTCAAGTGGCATGCCTTTCAAACACGTCACATACACACAAAATGTTTTAAATGAATGAATGTTTTAATAAGGTACTTTTTTGCATTTCAGAAGTTATTGGGTTGCTGGTCTTTTATTTAAAGGAATTAAATAATTAAAGGATTAAAGGAGATTTAAGGGAATAAAGAAAAAATAAGAATGGTAAAAGTTGGAGTTCTATATAGTTAAGAAGTAATCAATTTAAACTACTTGCAAATAATATTTTATTTTAAAATAAATAAGGGCTTGTCCACCTCAATGTCTATGGGGTTACAGCTCTGATATACTATTGAAAAATGAAGATAAAAAGTATTGTGACACTTTGTAGTCGTCAGACGTTAGTATATCATGTTCTTATTAAAGGAATATTGAGGATTCAATACAAGTTAAGCTCAATCAGCAGCACTTGTGGCATAATTTTTATTACCACAAAAATCCCTTTTATTACACAGCCTGTATTTATGGTTGTCACAGTACCAAAATTTCAGTAGGCGTAGTCGGTACCAATACCATTGAAATTTTGTGGTTCTTGGTACCGATTTCAGTACCATAGCAAAAAATGTTGAATTACGTATAAACTTAACATAATTGTCCTGTTGTCTCTTCCATTGGTTATTACTGTCAATTATATCAGTTTCCGATTCAACTGCGCATTTAAATGCATTTTAATATTGTAGGGCAACAATATTCAAGTGCTGTGACTAGTCCTTTTTATATTATATATATATATATATATATACACATACATACACACACACACACACACACACAGAATAGTAAGTGTTAGTATTAATGGGTCAAGTGTTAACGAAAAAGCTGCGTCTTCAGCAGTTTCTTGAAAATGGCTAAAGACTTAGATGCTTGGGTGGAGTTAGGCAGGCCATTCCACCAGCAGGGAACAGTCAAGGTAAAGGTCTGTAAATTTGATTTTGTACCTTTTTGGGATGGCACCACAAGGCACCATTCACTTGCAGAATGCAAGCTTCTGGAAAGCACATAAGTCAGAAACAGTGAATTTAGGCATAGGGTTGCAGAGCCAGTGGTTGTTTTGTAGGCAAACATCAGTGCCTTGAATTTGATTGCAAGTTTATGAAGAGAGGCGTGATGCGCACTCTCTTTGGCTAGTTAAAGACCACTCTTGTCACAGAGGTTTGACAGTACATGCTGGAAGGCCTGCCAAGAGAGCATTACAATAGTCCAGTCTGGATAGAACAGGGCTTGGACAAGGGGATGTGTAGCATGCTCTGACAGAAAGGGCCTGAAGTTACTAATGTTGTATAAGACAAATCTGCAGAACGGGCAGTTCTAGCAATGTGGTCTGTGAAGTTTAACTGCTCATCAATCACAACTCCAAGGTTCTTGGCTGTCCTGGATAGAGTTATGGTTGACAAACCGAGGTGAACGGAGAAGCTGTGATGAAAAGTTAGGTTGGCTGAGACCACAAGTAGTACTGTCTTTGCAAGATTGAGTTGAAGGTGGTGGCCCTTCATCCAGCAAGACATAGTCAGGCAAGCTGAGATCTGAGCAGCTACTGTCAGATCATCTGGATGGGATAAGAGGTAGAGTTGTGTATCATAAGCATAGCAGTGATAGAAAAAACATGTTTCTAAATAACAGATCCTAATGATGACATGTAGATGGAGAAGAGAAGTGGTCCAAGCACTGAGCCCTGAGGCACACCAGTTGCTAGAGGTTGCCAACGTAACACCTAAAATGGCTAAAACACTTCACAGATCAAATAATACACAAGTTTTAACAGAAGAATGTCAAACTATAGTAGTCAACATTTGAAATGGATCGAAAACGTTCATCAAAGTTGTCGAAACTGTAAAGGCCTCATTCACTCAATATAAAGTATCTGACACAGCAGAGACTCTTTTTTTTATAATTTTCTTTTTATTTATTCAAAAGAAACAAGGAAAAGGCAAAAAAAAAAAAAAAAAAAAGTTAAGAAAAAAGGCGAGACATTTAAATAGGAACAAATGTGTGCAGGTGTGTTCAGGAGGAGGGCACACATGATTTCTCACTGCGGGTCTGACGAAACCCAATGCTCAGGCTAAAGCAGCAAGCCAGAGACACTGTCACACCAGAGAAAAAGGCACTAATCCAGAGAGAACAAAAAAACATCACAAAAAACAAGGGGGTGGGGGGGGGGGGGGGGGGGTGTCGATAATACACAAGGAGGGAAACAAAATACATAAAAAGAGCTAAAACATACAACACTGAAAAGACAAAAGAGGCAGAAATAAAACAGAACGCATCACATTAGTCGATGTGACAACTCATATTTGAAATCTCTCTGGTTTCTTCTTACTGGCTTAACCGGCATCCGCCGGTTTTTCGACACCAAATCTCGTGATTTTAAATGTTTTAGTTACAAATGCAGTATGTGAACAGCTTTTTGACATTTTGACACCATGAATAGATGCGTCTCTGAAATCATGCAACTGCGGTTCAGCTCTTCAATCTGAAGTCCCTCATGATGATCTCTACAGAGTGATGTCGGCTACATTCACAACCCAAGACAAATAAAAAGTGGCTGCAATAAATACATTGGCTTAAAATGGTGGCTAGCCAGGTGGTTTTTCACATTAGATCAACTCCTGTAATACCAGAAGCTCCCTGGCGATAAATTGCTATCGTCAAGGATCCACTCACCTAATGGTTCTAAAACAAAATAAGAATGATGTCAAATGGAATACATGATGCGTTAAATACTACGGTGTTACGTCTGGGATGCTCATAAAATTAGCATGTCCCAGAGCTACTCCGTTTCATTTGCCCTCCCCAAAAAATTAACATAATTTACAATTGGAAAAAGAAAACAAAAATGTGTTGAAAGGTAAAACTGACAGACACATACAAATATATAATATATATATTCTTAAAAAAATGGATTCTCTCTATAGGTGTTTTTTCCACAGCCCAGATGTACAATGCACTTGCATTTTTTACTCTTACATTTTTATATATTTTTAGAATGTTTTTTTTTTCCTTTTTAAAAACAGCTTCAGGATTTACTATTATAAAGAGATTTAAACATGCAGCCAAAACAAAAAGAACAAAAACAAAACAAAAAAAGTCTAATTGTAGACTAAAAAAGAAGCCAGAAGCAGCAGGATGAATCTACAGATAGAATCATTGTTGTTTTAAGTTATGCGTTGTTTACTATGCTAAGATTCAGCCTTTCCTTTGCCCTAACAGCTCAGTCTGGACTGTAAGCGTTCATGAAGACATCACGATTCTCAGGAATAATAGTTTAGCCCGGGCACCACGAAAGAGGTGGAAACGTCCAGCCTCTCTGCTACGTTTTTTTTTCTCTCCTCGTTTTCAGTCACAAT
Source organism: Hypophthalmichthys molitrix (assembly GCA_037950675.1). Taxonomy (NCBI): domain Eukaryota; kingdom Metazoa; phylum Chordata; class Actinopteri; order Cypriniformes; family Xenocyprididae; genus Hypophthalmichthys; species Hypophthalmichthys molitrix. The sequence continues at coordinate 17,862,443 of CM075494.1, read as the reverse complement.
TTCCATTCTTCTGTGCCGCTTTATATTTCACAGGACTTTAAGGGTGTTGACGGGGACATGTAGGGTAGTCTGATTGTATGTGAATGTGAGGGGCCGATAATTACAATTTATTCACTAATCGCTTCGTTTTTTCCTTTACATGTTCCGGTTCACAGGCGTGACGTAGTTGCGTGGGAACATGCCCGTCTGGCCGTGACAGGCGCCCTTCCACCAGTTGGGGTCAGAGTTGTCCAGGACCTGAATGAAGTCTCCACGTCTAAAGCCGAGCTCTCCGTCCTCCTGAGGGTCGAAGTCGAACAGGGCCTGCACGTATGTTGGATGCTGCAGATGCACAATAGACATGTGTAAATAACATGATGGCACGTTTAATATCCAACACACACTTTTAGTGTCAATAACATTTTGTAATACTTTTTAAAGAAGTCTCTTATGCTCACCAAGGCTGGATTTATTGATAAAAAATACAGTAAAACAAACAATATTGTGTTAAAATTTAAAATAACTCTTGATAAAGTGTCATATTACAAAAGTAAAAACAGCCATTCACATAAACTTTAAGGAATAAAAAGGCCAAAACTGGCATACAGACCTGAGGCACCTGCTCGATGTCTCGTAGAAAGATCTGTTGGTTTCGGGAAACAGAAGTGGTGCGGTGATAGTCCACCAGCTCGTTGAGAGAGTTAAACTTCACAACCCAAAGGAAGTACTTTCCGGCCCCGTCGCGCAGCACTTTGAAATGCTGTACATCATTGCCAAACCTTAAACAAGAAGACAAACACAACACTTCACAAGTGATACCGAAGAGTTTGACATAATGCACTCCTTTGCGTGCCATGATCCAAAAATAAATTGTTACATAAGGTCAGAATGCATGTTAACACGTGTATGCAAACACAGGCGAGACAGGCACGAAAGACGGGGATCAAATGGGTAATTGCTCTGATGTCTATCAAAGAGCTCGGCCTGACTGTGACAAGAACAGCCATGACTCGCACGAGACGCAGTCATTGCACGTGATGACATTCAGCTACACGTCTTTACATCTATGCTACATTTCAAAAGTTTGAGGTCGGTAAAATTCAGTAGTCAAATATAGGTAGAAGCCTAAGACAAACGCTTCTAGCTACGCAAGCTCGATCTCAGGGATCGCTACGCTTCAGGTCAGGACTCTTGACTTGATGAAGCCTGTAGTGCACATGAATGTATTCTGGGAATAATAAGAGGTGGATTTGAGGTTGTGTTTGTGTGTGGACGTACTTGACGGACAGGGAGAAGTCTCCAGGCGCACTCTCGCTCTCTCTGATGAGGAAGGCTCCGTCATGCCTCTGTTTGTTTAGGATCTCCTCCGCTCTGGCCCGAGGAATTCTCCCGAAGAACCACCTGAGAACACACACAAACACAAACATTACGAATATATCAGAACAAAGACATGTTATTGGGAAAACTGAAAACAGAAAGATGCTGAAGACAGATCCGATGAATTTCACTTATTTACATGGAAGTATGGATGAATAGAAAGGAGCATTAGGGCTGAGAGTAGCAGCTTAGGATGTCTGATGGAAAGCCAAGAGAGCAATTAACACTGGCAAAGAAGATGAGCGCAGATAATAGACACAAAAAAAAGAAGCAAAGAAAGGCAACACAGAGAAAAAAAGAGCTCAGAAGAACACCCACAGAGTTTAGAAGATCAGCAAAACACACAAGTTCAGATGATCAGCACAGAATGTGTGTATGTGAAAAAATAATATATTATTATATTATTATGTGGTAAGATTGTGAAAGATTGTGAAAGATTGTGAAAAGATTGTGAAAGACATCAAAAACTTCTGCCTCGGGCTTTCTTGTACACACCAGTTAATAAACTATCCAACTATATGTTGTTAAGTATTTGTTTAATCATAACTAACATTCTTTTTTCCTGGCAGGATTAATACCAAAGACTATAGAATAACAAGACGTGTCACTCGTATTGTTTTGAATGAGAGAAAGTGCAACACGCAATATGGTGGAATAAGTCCCGCCTTCTAAATAAGAGCCAATCGCTGATTGGTAAAGTCACGCGTCACTGCAGCGGCCGTTAGAAGCACCGGTTTCTATAGAAACAGTCAGACGCGCGCCTCTAAAATAAGGCACAAACTAGATGCTCTCTGAATATAACAAGACACCTATTTATATGTTATATGTTTATATATTTATATGTTTACTAATGCTGTTTACTAACCGCTACAACAGAAAAAGAGCAGAAGAAAAAGAACAGACGAGAACAGTTTCAACCACGGAAAGATATCAATAAAACTGCTTGAGAACAAAATCTCACAGCATTACATTTACCTCAGGCAAGTCATTTAGTGTCTACAGCATGTTAGTTCACTAGAGAAATGAACTCTAGAGGGGAGCATTTCACTAAATATATGCACTATATTAGCTTATAAATTCATTATATTTACTTTACCTGTTAGTAATGTCTTAATTATTCAATATATGTTTAAATAAATTTGTCATTAAAAACAACTTGACAGTAACTGCGTAAATTATTATATTTCAAAAATTAATTGGAATAGAAAAATAATTTTGTAATAATTGTATTTTTTATAATTAGATTTATAAGTTAAAGGGTTAATTCACCCAAAAATGACATTTCTGTCATTAATTACTCACCCTCATGTCGTTCTAAACACGTAAGACCTTCGTTCATCTTCAGAAACACAAATTAAGGTATTTTTGATGAAATCCTAGTTTTTTTTTATTTTTTTTATCCACCATAGAAAGCAACGAAATTACCACATTCAAGGTCCAGAAAGGTAGTAAAGACATTGTTAAAATAGTCTACATGACTACAGTGGTATAACCTTAATTTTATGAAGCAACGAGTACTTTTGTGCGCAAAAACAAAACAAAAATAACTTTATTCAATAATTTCCTCTCTACCCTGTCAGTCTCCTACGCTGTTGACGTTGTATAGACAGTGCAAGCTTCCATGTTCTACATCAGAACGCCTACTCAGTATTTTATTCAGACAATTTTGTGTTTAGTTTTTTCCCCCCTGCTGTACCAAACCCATACCGAACCGTAACTTCAAAACCGAGGTACATACCAAACAGTCATGTTTGTGTACCATTACACCCCTAATATATATATACATATTTTGCAATAAACTTTAAATATATTTTTTATACATATAATCAACGTTTGAGTAAATGAGTAGTTTTATATTTCTCCAATTTTAGTTCAATTATGCTGTTCGCAATGCTTCATGGGATTGTAGTTCTTTGTAGTTTAAGTACACAGTCTTTTACCTTTGCCTTTTTGTCCTGATTTTCAAAAAATTTTTTTTGGTTTTTTTTGCTTCAAATCAAACTTTGCACTTGGTTCATGGCTTATAAGTCTTTAACAAAGACTATATGGGAAAAATGAATAAAAATACTTATATGTAGTGATCTAGTGAGAATTTATATCTAGTTTAATCAATGATTAGCATAGGCTTTTACTCTATACTTGGAAGGGAAAAAAACAAAACGAAAAACAGTATGTCATCCGAAATTCAATTATGCTCCCAGAAGATCTGTTACGTAAGGCTTTGCATTAAAACAGTGGCTGTCTCCGCTATACCTGCCGAAATCTTTCCTGTCCGCTTTGATGTGGACAGCACAAGCCACAGACACACAAACACAGAGAGCATGTGACCAGGAAGTGGCATTAAAGCACTCTAGGGCAAATTCCACTCAACCACCGTCTGCACGCCGTGTCTCTCTCCGCTCAAACATGTACATTTACATTCCCTGTCCTGATAAGACACATCCGCCTCCCCTTGCCATAAACCTGGCCAATCTTGTGTAACTGTCCTAGGATATTAAAAAGAATCGGTGATGTATTTTCTGGGATGTCAAACAAAGCGAGAAAATATTGCTGCGACTGATGACAAATAGTTAGCACTGATGCAAAATGATCAATATTCAATTATCTGTTAAAGAGAGGAAGCTATTCATAACAAAGACCCTCTCATAAGGACACCACAGCCAAAACTAAACTTATAAATTCTCCTTTATTTAAAAGTTACATATTACTGTAAATATCAAGTTAAATATAAAATTGAATGTGGCTATCAAATATTTGCAAATAAGGGAAACATTTACATTGTGAGGATTCAAATAAAAGTACTTAAAAAGAAACATAGCAGAAATAAATGAAGGTGAGCTGTTTCGGCTTGAGCAAGCAAGAAAACACTCCCTAGAAACCACCTAGCAACACCAAAGCAACCATATAACAAAAAACACTCATGCTGACTCACAATTCGCATACTTAAACTATGCCCTAAAAGTATGTACTGTTTTTGTGAAGAAAAAGTACATACTTTTGAGTTTGTAGCATTAAAATCTTTATTTTCTCTTTAATTTCCTACCATTTCGCACATTGATCTCCCCTCAAGTTTGCATAATGATGCATTTAAAAGTTAATGACCAAACGCATCGTTATAAAAGTTCACAATGCTGTTGCAGATTAAATATAATGTGGTTAACATTTAATAAATACATTTTCGTCAGGTTTGATACTGATTATTAATCACTCAAACCCCTTTATCTTAACCGCTCTGCTTAACCGTCGGTCTTGCACATCCGTCATGTTTGTAGTTTTTTTTAGCACTTTTTATTCATGTTTGTAGTTCTAATTGAATCCTCTTCCACAGCGCAACGGGTTGTGGGCAATGGATCTGCACTTCGGATTCTAACCTGAAAAAGTAGACCAACCGGGTATCTTTGGAATACTCATTTCAACATACTACGATTTGGGACACACTAATTCTAATTTCGAGTACTATTTAGGATGGATAGTATGCGAATTGGGGCGCAGCATCAATGTACCTTGGCAACTGGCATCACTCTAACCATTTTAGGCATCATGGTGGCTAATTGTTGTTTCATTTCGATTTTAGAGAGGAAGCAGGT